>SRSE01001175.1:6554820-7167140 GCA_005024645.1 Planiliza haematocheilus | reverse complement strand
ATATATATATATATATGTATGTGTGTGTATATATATATATATATATATATATATAGGCCTATATATTATTATTATTATTATTAGAGCAGATATTTGATGTTTTATATATTTGTATGGTATTTTTTCTGTGTAGGACACATTTACTATAAACTGCTTATAAAACTGTAATTTAGTTGTTCTAGAAATGCCCTTAATAAAAACACGCTTCCTGTTTTTATGCCTTTATTTTTGTTGTCGTTTATTTCGCGTCTCCGTGTCAGCATTCAGCATGAACATCCATTGAGCGATAACAAAAACCGAAGGAGTAATACTGTCAGTCGTATTTGCCTGCAAAGCGACCCTTGTGCGCGCCATTTGTGTCTCATATGCATATTGTTATAGGTTTGCCTGAATTATTTAAACATTTGCAAGACAAACACACAGCTGCGCGTGTGTTTGCGTGGCTGTGTTTGTGTAAGCAAACCTGAGAGAACGTCTAGCAGCTGATGGGCTTCCACTGGATGTAGTGCAAATGTAGGTTTCCTTTATTTTATATTTATTTATTATTTTAAAAACGCGCTCAGAGTTTTACTGTCAGTCGGGTGGAAACCTGGGGGGCTGTGACGGGACCGGCAGCCGGAGCATGCTGGGATCGGTGGCGCTTTTAGTTTTCACGACAAAACTGAAGTCTTTCAAGGAGTTTACCGCGGCGATCTGCATGGTCTTCCTGCAGCACCCATGGGCGCCATGTAGACCAGCCATTGCTCCATAATTGCACAGTAAGCGATTAGGTCTCAAATTTAAAAGAAGTGGAATATTCCCGCAGAGATTCAAAACACTCATCAATACAAGCTAGAACCCAGTTTTGGTTGGGATAATGCACACACAAGCGCGTAAGGGCTAACTTTCCAGCTCTCTATTTAACAATGTTTATTTTTATCACTATCATTTAAAATGTCAGCGTTTCACATAAAAATATCCATTTTTCTATTTTGAGAATATATGCAGCCTGTCGATGCTCCACTTTCCAAGCCCATTTTCACTACCAGTTGATTGTTTTGTAAGACAGAGGCGGAGCTGAGGGAAGGAGGGGTGAGTTAGCGGTGGTGGGGGGGGGCCCTCCTCCTCCTCTCTCTTCCCCCCTCCTCCTCCTCCTCTCCTCTCCACACACCTCCACCTCCCCTCGCGCCCCCCCCCACCCCCACCCCCACCCCCACCCCTTCTGCACTGGGATGGCCCGAGAGAGAATCCCCCACCCTATAGCGAGAAGGCACCCAGCTACGAAATACAATACAAACTCAATTAAATGCAGTCTCCGCTGCGATTTACCGCAATGAATGATAAATTGGTCGTCGTTCTCACACTGTAGGATCTCCGAAATTGCAATAATAGGCAGAATCGTTATGTAAAATATGCACAGGCCCACATTTACCAAATTTAGTCGAGGAGGGGCAACTGTCTGTCTGCGCCTTTTGTTAGGAAATTCCTGCTCAAATAACCAGGTTTGTCTCTAAAAGCGTGTGTTTAAGGTCAAACTGCTACACGGGCTAAATTGCCACATTGTTACCCAGAAAAAAAAAAAAAAAAACAGAGAGAAAGAGGGCTGCCACTTGCAAAATAAAAATGTATCTACGTCTTTCACATATTGCGAGAATGCTGAATAATTTGTGGCTGTCTAGCGTGAAATTAGTACATGGCAAAAGATGGTTTAGCAGTAAACAGTGTAAACAATAATTACAAACGCAGAGAGTGCTCAGTCAGAGGAGGAGGAGGAGGAAGAGGGAGGAGGGAGGGATGGGGTCTTTACCTGCAGCCTCGGAGCTCTGAGAACAAAACCATAGGAAACATTCATGAAACGCGTTCAAAATCATCCAGGTGTTTTTCCTGCAAACCAGATATTTACGAGGTGAATTTATTTGAAAATAAGAATTTAAAGGTTGTCTTTTTTTTTTTTTTTTTTTTTACATTTTTGTTGCAAATTCAATCAGCTATCACAGGAAGTGATTAGAGCTCATACATAGACTGGGAGGAAGGGAAAGATGCATGTCAAAACTGAACCGTTTTTTTTAAGCGTAAAGCTTGACAAATTTAATATTATTTCATACGCCATAAAACATGTTTTGACATTTTCTAATTGAGCAAATGACAAAATAAGAGCATTTTTCCCCCCTCTCTCTCTCTGAGGCAATTAAGGGACTATTTTCTTTAACTTCCCAATAAATGAAACCACTATTTCTGGATAAATCTGCTGTGACTGATAATCCATGATCTGCCTGATCCCCGAGCAACTATTGTGTAAATTCGGCACCGAGTTTAATCAGTGGGTTTCACTTCAGCCTCGCTCTATCAGCTGTTTTCATCATCAGATAAAAGCCCAAATGAAATTCTCAGCCCTTGCTCGCAGCCCAAACGTCACTTAGATCCAGCTCAGACCTCAGCGGGGAGAATTTGAAAATGAAGGAAAAATAATTTAGGTGTAATTAGTGAGGCGGCGCCTTGTGAAACTATACAAAGTCATTTGATATAACAGATTTAAGCCAGATTCACCTGGCGAGCGCGTGCATTTGTCCAACCACAAAACTCATTTTATGACTCATATTCATAGCAAATATCACCGTAAGCGGTATCACACTGGCTGCAGTTGCATGAGCTTCCAGGGATCCTAAAGGAGAAGTGAAAACCATGATGATTTTTAGAAATCTGACTTTTTTTTGAACATTTTTTTTTCTTCTCTTAAAGTGACCGTGCAGCATTTTGAGCTGATCCATATCAGGCCAAAGTTAAGATTTGAAACGACAGACGTGTCTGGTGAGCTGCTCCTCCCTTCCATCAGGCCCTACTCCCTTGAGACGTTCAACGCATAGTTCAATTCACTCCTTACTGAGGGCATAAAACAACAAGCCCACTATTCAGTTGTGTGAGCTGATCTGCACATTCCTTTTTTTGCCTTGTCTCTGCAAACACCGAAATCTACTCACACAGTCTTCCTATTTACCTCGAAACAAGCTTATTTAATAGAATTGGAAGGAGAAAAAAGCATTCACTCCTCGAGCTTCTTCTATTTTTTAACACCAGCATGTTGTTATGATGGGAACAAACGTGTTGGAACTGGGTGCAAAATATTATCTGTAAAGTGAGGAATGACGACCCACTTACACTTTGCTGGAGTGTGTTGGAAAGCTCTAAGGAGACAATGTCTGTCGAGGGTTTATTGTAAACCGGGAAACCTCAAATGAACAGATTCATAAACAAATCAAATACTATAATTTCAAACACACGAGTATAATTAACTCCAAAGTTGGGCTGCAGTACGGGACACCCAATATTTAAGTTTTGAAGCGAGAGCTGTGCATCATGGCAAGAAATATTGATTTTGCAGCGGCCCGAGAAAGACAGACAAACCCTCACTCTTTCTCTCCCCCTCTCTCTTTTTTCTCCTCTTTATTCCATTAATCTCTTGGAGCGGTGTAAGATACTGGAGGGTTAGTGTAACACTGTGCAGCTCTAATGTATTCCAGCCCTCACTTTGCCTGTGGCATCCATATGTTTAATTCCACTACAAATGTTTCGACAGCAAATGAAACTTGTTTCTTTCTCTTTTTTTGCCCCAACATTAGGCTGGGGTTTTATATATATATATATATATATATAAAAAAACAGATTTTTTTTGTTTGTTTCTATTTTTGCATCCCGAGGGCTTCTTTTGAGTGTGTGTGCATATCAAAAAGAAGCACAGTGATGCTTTATTTAATTGGTTGTGGACCACCTGGAGTTTCTACATTTCCCCTGGCTGATTCCAGATCATACATGTGATGTCTATAGCTGGAGAAAACTGATGAAATGTCATTTGCTAAGCTGATTGCGCGGAGTGTGTTTCTGCTTTATTACAATATGTCCTGTGTCATGCTTGAAATTTTAAATAAAGTTCTGAGAGTGTAGAATATTTTCTACTTTCTAGTTTTTATTGCTGGAACACATAACCCTTTAGCCTTCGCCTGCGCGCACGCGCACACACACACACACACACACACACACACACACACACACACGGAGAATTTACTCACTCGCACAAAGCACACAATAAACACAAGCACATGACCTGCAGGTGTGTGCGCGACACTGGACACCATCGACAAGACACTACGCTCTCTGTGCTGGTCTCGCACAAACGCACATCGCGATCTGGTGTGTGTGTGTGTGTGTGTGTGTGTGTGTGCAGGGAGAGTAGATGTGACGACCAGGAAGGAAGGAGGTCTGTGAGGTCACCAGGGGAGAAAGAGGAGGAGAGAGGATAGCAGATCGGAGCGGGTGAGAGAAAGGGAGGAAGCGTGTGTGTGTGCAGGTGTGTGTGTGTGTCTGTGTGTGTGTGAGAAGCTGGGCTACGGTGGCAGGGGGTTTCTAACGTGTGCTTCCGGTGCAGAATGGCCCATTCATCATTCTCACATGGTGGGTTTACTTTGCCAGTGATAGAGAAAGGGGTGAGGAGCAGCTCTACGGGGGGAATTAATGTGTGTGTGTGTTGGAGGAGGGGCACGTCCACTGAGAAGTGGACCGATGACCAAACCAGATGTGAAGCTGCGTGCATTTACTTGTGTATGTGTGTGTGTGTGTGTGTGTGTGTGTTTGTGCTGCAAACTGCGGGACAAGGTCAGATTTACTCCTCCTTCCTCCACCTCCCCGGCTGACATGCATGTCATGTGCCACCTCGCTCCTTTTCTCCCCCGTTCTCACCTTCACCAAACTGGAAATAGACAAAGAACATACACACTCGGCCGAGTCTCCGCCTCTCCACATTCCTCTATAGGACACAAAATCACACATGCATGCTCAACACACACCATAAAACCGAGTGACACGTCGCAGCAGAACATGGGATTCTTTTAAAGTTGAAGCTGGCTGTCTGAGATGACATCACGCCACAGTTTTGTGGGGGGTGGAGGGGGTTCAGGGTGAGGTCAGGTGACATAACAGACGATCTGGTGTGAAACAATCCTCGGCTGCCATGACAACAACAAAATATGCAACGGGCTGTTCTTAAAAAGAAGAAAAAGAAGGAAGTGGAGGTCAGTAGCTGGAGGAGGAGGACAGATAAGGAGACACATCCTCCTTTAAGTGTAAACTTCAGCCACAGCACTGACTTCACACATCCCCTCGCTGCCCGTCTTCAGGTTTTTCTCTGCTAAACTCTGCATCAGCTCGACTGCAACGCCTGGTGCTTCTCAGAGGCCGTCTGCTGACCTCTGACCAGCAAGATCAGCTGGTTTCGTGTTGTGGGACGTGGAGTCTGGAAAGGATGTGCCACAGCCTCCCCTACTGGCCACATACCAAAGCGCACTCAGCTGAATAGAGGACTGTCTTCTGATCCTGAATCATCTGAATCTCATTAACCGAACCAATTAAAGGATCTATATGATTAAAAGCCATGCGGAGGAGGTGAGATTTGATGGAAAGTGTTTTTATTCCTTTGGCGGAAATGGCGCCCGGGTGAGAGAGGGGACACCGAGGCGAGGTCACCGCTGTAACAGGGAATTGGGAACACCTGTGGGATTGTGGGATTCGTCATTTCATAGACATGCATGAATAATACACCGATACAGTGTAAACTTTCTCCTGCAAACACACACACACACTTTCCTCTGACCTTGTTTGGGGTCACACAGAGGGGGGACTGAAATGAGTTTCAAATGTTCACATTATTTATTATTGGGTATCATCTCACTGTACAAATCCCTTACAGATGTTCGCCTCTGGTGCACGCTTGGGTGTGTGTGTGTGCGTAGCGTGGGTGCTTGGTGAACGCAACACAGAGAGCACGGGGCACTTTTAAAAGGAGGTATGTTAGTGATTGGTGTGTGTGTGTGCGTCAGGGGCTGAGGCTCTGAGTGACTTGAGAAGAAATGAGGGATGATCTTTATGTGGCGGCTTATTTGTTTTTGAATGCAGGAGGCTCAGAGGCCCCTAACTGAAGGCATCAAGCACAGGGCAAGAGGGGCATCCGTCACTGTACTGTCAGCAGACGCACACACACACACACACAACGAGACAGAAAGAGGAAGAGAGAACGGCACACAAGCTGCGCCGTCTTGTGATCGGCCCCTTGTGAGCTTCATTTGAGAGAAAGTAGCTTCTCTTTTCGCCGAGATAGAGAGCGAGGAAACAAGCGTGGCGTAAGAGCAGGATGATCAGTCACACACTAGATGCAGTTTCACAAGGTAGAAGAGACAGATGAGTCACTGAGAAACGAGAAACTGAACGGCAACATTGTGATCCAGGTTCACAAAAGTTGAAGAAAACATAATGAACTACACAATTAAAGACAGACAAAGTAACGGTTTCAGCAGCTTAAACATATCACAAACTAAAATATAAATAGAAAATGCTGTAGCTCGCCGGAAAGTAAGGTCAGGTATTTTCTGTGACTGCAATTAAACCACGCACCAATAGTTTGTGTTTAAGCCACAAATATCTAAATATTGGACAGAAACTAAAATTTACGTTGAGCTTTCCAAGAAGAGAAATAAAAAAAAAAAATAATAATAATAATATACAGCACAATTTAACTGGAAAAATCTAATAAATAATTAAAATAATAGATTTATAGACTGGTCACATCCAGATGTTCTGAGACGCCAGAGTTGCACGGTGGGAATTTTCAGTCCGTTTTTAAAATACTGACAGACAGGGTCAGTGTTTAGGCGTTTAAAACAACAGGACTAAAAGTTTTGGAAAATCGTCTGGCTTCTTTGATGAATACAGAATTGCCTGAAACAAGCATTTACCATTGGAGTTTTATACAGCAGACATTTTGGACATACACAGGCAATAAATAAATAAATGAAAAAAAAAAATGGTATCTGAATTCAAAATAAATATGAAAACTTGTTATGTAAAAACATAATTTAAAAAAAATGTATATATGTGTATGTAAAAAAAAATTATGAAAAAGTTCAAGCTGAACAAATACCATTACATTTCCTAACTGTACAACAAAAATCTGATGTTCTAATGGCAGAAAGGAGTCTGCAAAGGCAGATTTTCCTGATGAGCTGCTTTGTCTGAGGTCTGGTAGCAATGAAACTCTCTTAAAGGTCAGCGGTAGGAGTGGAGGAGCGGCGCTGAGGACTGGTTGGTCACCAGGCTCGCCTCAGGACAGAGGGTCAGCGCCATCATTGCCGGGGTAGTACTGGTGACCTTTCTGGTGTCAGAGCAGGGGTCTCTCTCTCTCAGTGTGTGTGGATGTGGCCTGGCCTGAAGCAGGATTGAAAGCAGGTCACATATAAATGTGCCCACATGTTGAGCAGAGGATTCATGTCACCTCTGCTTTGGATTTTTGTTTTGTGTGTGATCGGGACTTAGATAGCTGCAAATAAATAAAGATCACAGACACACATAGAGGAGGGAGATGTTGGGGAGGGAGAGGGGGGGACTTTGGTACTTTGTAAAACACCTCGGGTTTCTGTTTTTGGCCCACACACTAGAGGGTCCTTGGCAGAAGCTAAATGGACGAAAGTAAATAAAAGTGGCCATTATGTGTGGGCTCCAGTAAATAGCTGCTCTCTTGTCTCTCTGTGCTTCAAAAAGAGGGGCGGAAGATGCGATCACGAGGAAAGCCCGTGTCTTTTCTTCTCCAGCCTCTATAGAGGGGGTCCTCTTCTGCCTCCCCCCTTCCTCCCCTTCTTCTTTGCCCTTTCTTCTCCTCTCCCCCCTTCACGGCTTTCTCTTTCTGCTTCCTGCTTCTCCCTAGTTCACTTCTGTCATCCCGCTCCTCTTCACCCCTTCTCCTCTCTCACTGTCTCCCCGTCGCTCCTCTCCGACGCTAAAACCCGAGCTTCGCCCGCCCAGTGTTTCTCAAACACGCAGGAAGGGAGAGATCAATGGCGTCCTCGGAGAGGGAATTACACAGCTGAATTTCGATGAGAACAGAAGAAAGGAAGAGGAAGGGAGAACAAGCAGAGGCGGGGAAGGCATGTGAAAAGGGAGAGAGGGAAGAAGGATAGTATATCCTTCAAGGAAAATAAAGAAATGGGAGGAATGTGGAAAACTGCGTAGCAGACCGTATGACTGCGAGCGAGCTTCTCAAGGCTCCATGCTGGAAATCAGGCCAAGAATGTGAGATTATAATCCCTGAAAATGAATCGTCATGAGTAATTTGAGGTGTGTACTTTTGATTACATCCATAACTGTGTAACTCGGCCCATAATTTGAGTTGACAAGTGAATGCCTGTGTCTTATTTGCTGGAATTTAAGAGATATTTCCTGTTTATGGAGTGGAAGTCTGCACACACACACAAGGGGGGAGAAAAACAGCAGCTGAAAGTTAAGATTTGTATCATCTGTCAATTTTTTTTTTTTCTTCCCTGACGTGCTGTTATTGGGAGGTTAACATGTATTGAGTTGTGGGTTTGAATGTGAACTATGACCTTTGCTCATATTGTTCAGTCAGAAACCGCAGCACGCCATAAAACCTGGAAACTGATCAAGGTTGCATGCACCGAAAAGAGAATAAAATAAAATGAGGCATCTAACTTTTTATTTTATCATATTTTTGTTTCCACTTAAATGCGAAATAATAATAATAATAATAATTTAAAAAAAGGATAGAACTTTAAAATTAAGATATGCATTAAACATTTAAACAGCGTCTGGATCCACATTCTAAATCATCTACAGTTTATATTTTATTTTTATTACTGTTATGTATAAAAAATGCAAAAAGCAGCAGCTTGTCTAATGCATTGCTCCACAGAGCGGGGAAAGAAATTAGACACATGTCTCACACTTAATCAATTACGCACATCTGTTACTTTTATACATTATATTTCTTTTGTTTATACATTATTGATTTACTTATGTACTCAATTAATTATTGGTTTACTTCTGTTGAATATGCTGCTGTTTTGTTGGGATGCTCACTTTTATATTAATCGCTCTAAACAATATTTTTGTGCTCCATTAGTCTATAGTTTTTTTGTTTGTTTTTTTTCGTGGTTAAGAAAATTCTCCTCACATTCTCTCCCCCGAACACATTAAGTACATGTCACGATTTTTAGTCTGGACTGTTTCATACGAGGCTATTTACTGGATTAGTTGAGGGCGTTCAGGCACTGTTCTGTTCCTCTGTTCTGTAATAAATCAGCGAAGCCATAAAAAAAAGCAGGACTAATCCTAATATTCGCTGGGTAAGGACCTGGCTGTTCATGTGATAAGTACCACTCCTAAAATCCTAATGATGCTGCTGGCACCAGTGAGCCATATAAAGCAGCGTTTCAAATGAAAAGCCTGTTTCTGGCCGAGCGGCCGCAAATGACCAGAGAGAAAGGAGCAGTGGAGGAACCTGAGGAGAACCTGGGATAACACCGTCCCTCCTGGCTCTGAACTCTGCTCTGGCCTCAAACGCCGTCAATTACTGGGAGATATACGGGCCGGCCCGTTTCCACCACTTCACTAAGTCCCCTTCAGTTGCAGCCCACTCTGACTGTAAATTAACACTCCCCCATCCAAGGTTTGCAGCAGTTTGGAGTCACCAGTGAGACCCTCCTCTGTCTCTGTCCGAATCTGAAGGAATTCCCTCCCTCCGTGTGCCAAACCCCAAATCTTTGCAAACCGAGGCCGTGAAGCATGCAGCTGCACGCCCATGTGGATACGCTCACTCGCAAACATTGATTTAAACACACACAAATGCACACAAATGTTCGTATATGGCATATAAAATCCCCTGGAGCTATAGATCACTGGGAACAGGTAGAGAATTTAGCGTGCACACACAGGCCGTAGATCATTGAGGTGGGCAGGGACGTCAGCACTCTCATACACAGTGAGCCTTATTGCAGACTTTAATAGAGGAAACCCAGCATGAATCCCCGCAGTCATTCTGTTCCAGTCAAACACACCATTCACAACACACTGGCCCTGTGTGTGCGCGTGTTAATGCACACGCACATGCAGGAGTGGACGCACTGCACATCATGTGCTCCTGCACGCACTGCATGTGTGTTTGGCTGCATATGTATACAATATGCATATATGAATCTGATCAAGAGTGTTCTCATGCAAATAAGACAGCGTGTGGGCGTACACTGTAGTCTGTGTTGCATGGGTGTGCTGTATGGTCAAGCATGCGAGTACATTTACTGTATTTACCACATCTGAGTGTGTGAGAGAGAGAGAGAGAGCGAGACAGGGGCCATATTGACCCATCACTGCTGCTCTGTCACCTCTTCTCTTTATGAGTCTGGCCTTTTAAAAACACCCTGGATTTATGGTCAGTTTGGGCACTATCTCACAGACGGTGTGTGTGCCTCTGAGCTACAAAATTTGTCTTGTTCGCTGTCAGGAGTAGCAAGTTTAAAACATAAACATTCAAAGGGATGAGATGGTTATCAGCGCCGTGTTACCTTCAAGACTACTGTATGCTCCACTGAGAAAATTGAGGGTTAAAAACAGATTATGCAAGAATTGGTAATATTTGCAATTAGGTGCTAGTCTGGGGTAGTAAGACCTTAATTTTTTACAGAATCCGAGTCTGGTAACATGCCAGTTGGATTTCATTATACGGTGTGTATCAATTTACAGAGGAAAAAAATAATCTGTACGCTATTGGATAATCCTATAGATTATGCTACGTACGCTTCTCGACAAATGCTTTAATTGATGATTGTCCTTTAAACTTATTTCACCGCAAATATATTTAACAACTGATGCCACAAAAAGGCAGCAATTTTGCTGTAAACAAAATAAACTGAACAGCACTCCAACGACGTTTATGACTATATCGCTGTTACTCTTCTGTCCATCACCACATAAAGCCCGTCCAAACGATTTCACTGGCACGGCATAATAAATTCCCAACAGAGCCACTCGAGACCAACATTCTCCCATCAAAATGTTGTGGGTAGGAGGGAAACTTTGGGCTGTCCTCCAGGCTAACTGGGTGCCTCTATTGTTTCGGAATTCACTTTTACATGACGGTCATAAAATGTCTAACTAGCAGCTAAACTTCTGTCAAAATAGTCTGACCTGACACAGGATCTCAAAGTAGTTGAAGTCAAAGATTTTGCTTTCTCAACCAAACATTATGCAAGTGCAACAAAGCAAGACTTTGCAAGTCAGATGACATTAGTTAACAGCCCAACAGCAAGAAGGCCAACGCGGCATCTGTCTTGCAGCTTACACTTAAAAGGTTTACTCTTCCTGAGCCACTTTAAGAGAGCGTCTTCTTTGGTCTCTTAATCTCTGTCATAGCGTCCGCACTGAAAATAGCGAGCTAGCTTCTCCTTATAGCTAGCAGGAGACCCATGCTTGATGGTGTCCGTCACAGTCACTTAAAATCAACACACTTCTCATCATATTGGATAAACCAAAGTTGCATGCCAGAAGAGGCGTTTCTGGGGGTGGAACAGGAATGAAAGAGGTGCCTTTCTCCCTATTGCAAGTAGGTGGACCATGAAAATGATATAGAGGCTGTCTTTACTGTAAAATCCCAGCATAATGTCAGTGAAGAGTCTCAGTCATACAGATCGTAGTGTGCCTACAACAAAGCTCAAATGAAGGCAACTGGACTGGTCTTTGAATAAAGCTGAAGATGTTTCACCGCTATCCTTTTTCAGTTCTGAACGTCAGAAAAGTCAAACCAGTACATTTAGTTTCAGGCATTGTTTCATAATGTTGCTGTTGAATAAGTTGCTGTAATACTCTGTATTATATACTCAATATTAAACTCAACTATTGTGTAAACTGATGTCTGGATTGTGATATTACTGATACTAGATATTAATGTATGTGACGTCCTGAGATTTCTCAACTGCAATAGCAAAAAAAAAGAAAGAAAAAAAGTTGATAATGCACCTGGATGCTTGTTCAATTGGTCTTTCAGTTATCTGAAAAATGGAACAGTAGCAACAGCAAAAAAAAAGGTCCCCCATAATGCTTTGGGAGTGGACATTGGCAAGCACTGAAAAAGTAAATGCTCAAATGTTTTCATGCTACAGTAACATACGCGATGACCCAAAACCGGGTTGTCCGAAATTTCTTCCTGCCTGTAAACACAGTGATTAATGCCGATATTAATGCGTAAACACACATCGCGCATGCTTGCTTGCACGCACCCAGAGCCGAGCGGTGCAGATGGTGACTTGGCATCCTCCTCTCCGCAACTCAAAATCCCCTATCATCTTAAAAGTGTTCTGCTTCCAAATTGATTTCACAGTGCAAGAACCCTCCTGGAGATTAACAAAGTAAATTCCACTTCTCCTCTCTTAAAGAAACACCCACAGATTTCTGCTCGAACCGCAGATAAGCAGACGCGGAGGATTTTCTTGGGAGCGCACAACCTTTATCTGTGATTCTAGGTGCTACGTAATTGTGGATGGGGTCTAATGTGTGGTCCATTTGCTTCATTAATGGGGCAGACGCCAGCCGTTCAGCCAAGAAAACGCTTATTGTTCCCTTTACCTTCCCGTTTTTAATGTGTAGCATTAGTCCGGCAGTTGTTACTGCTAGACCATAGTGCTTTGATGATGGTCAAATGACAAAGTCTTAATAGAATATAGTGGGACGGGCAGGACAAAGGTGGGCAATGTTCAGCTGGATGCAGCCAATTTCTATGTGAGAGGCCTGCCTAAAAACCCTATTCATAGGCCGTCTAATGCTGGTGCGTAATTAAATGTGATTACTGGAGCAGAGGGCTTCTCTCTCCCTCTCTGAGGGCCACACACAGGACTGGAGGCAGCGTGCATGCGCTCATTAAGGAGGCGCTAACAGATGTACACAAGCAACAACCACAGGCATACCTAAAAATGTAAGCCAGTTCTCTCTCCCTGACACAAACACAAACAGAAGTAAAAAATCATGTACCTCTAAAACGTCAACTATTCAGTCACTGAGAAAAGCAGGAGTGGATATGAAAGGGAATATGCCAAAGGGTGGTTGAGCTTCTTTAACCAACGTGATCCTTCAACTGGAACTCAAAACATGAACGGGAGTTGCAAGGCTTTTACCTGACAGTCTGTAGCCCACCAAAGCCTCCCCAAAATGCACGAAAACAAACAAACACATACCAAGACATGCAGCGGTAAATAAAAATCAGGATAAACTATGACCTTCAGTCAGTGATAATCATAAGGCAAACAAGTAGAAATATAAACAAAAATCAATTATGGTTTCCATCAACACACGCAGTAACACACACCTTGTCTGGGCCACTCTCCGGTCCAGTTTCCTGGGCAGACACGGTCCCCTGGTGCTCATGGGAAATACTGAGCATGCCAGGCCCCACAAAGGCGTCCTTTCAGCCGCCCGCATGCTTGACCTGTGCAGGGTCAGCGCTCTGCTTTGTGCCCCGTGACCCTCAAGTGACCCGGGGTTACGCTCAGGACCTGAGGTCAAATCCAGATTCCTGCGTCTAATTTCACCCCAACTGGGTTATCCGTCCAAATCTGCCATAAAATTCGCCACCCCCCCAGCCCTGCCTAAAACCCACTACTACCTCCATGCATAACCGCATCGCATAGAAATACATAGGCACTCTACAGTCTAATTGGACTACTGTGGAGAAGCTCTCTCTCTGTCACACACACAAGCAGGCCTGACCCCCTGTAACTGCACTAATACCCCATACCCCATGGCCTTTGGTCTATCTTGAGGGATTAGGCGCAGAAAGACACACATACAAGCACAGATACAACTGCACACATCACACACACACGCACACACACACACTTATGAGCGCAGCAGGCCTGGCTGAGGGTCTACCTAGAGGGATTAGGTGCAGAGAGACAGGACCCTCCAGCCAATCAACCAGTCTGTCACATTGATTTTGAGGGGTCACTGGTGCACAATGGCCAGGGTTTTCCTGTCTTAACCTTTCTGATCATGCACATATGCACACCCCCCCACACACACACACACACAAATGCAAACATAATGACAATAAACATTATTTATATCACATCTATGTAATAAAGGCTGCAACTGGAAAAGCTGTTTTTTGGTGAAATGTAACAATAGTGGAGTGGGAATGGTAGAAAAGAAAAGTAAAATAAAAAATAATACAGAATAAGTGTGTTAAAAGGTAATCATGTTAGAAGGTTAGAAAATATAAACAATAAAAATAAGATAAATTATGAATAGGCCACATGCATACAATTATGTTAAAAGAATATGCAAATTCATCCTGCACACATGTGCCCACAAACATACCTCTCCGCAATTCAAAATTCCCCTTCTTTCCCTCTCAAAGCCTCATCACATCCCTGCCTCTGAAAATCCTTCATCCCTGGGGGAACGCACACCCGGCTGGGGGAAAGCTCTTAGGTCAACCCCCCCTTCCCTCGTCCAACCCCAGGCTCCTTCTTCTCTTTCCTGGTCAAACAACACAATAGTCGTCTATCAGAGAGGGCACCAGACAGGCACTCCAGCCAACGGAAACAAACCGGGCCTCTGCCAGCGACGTTTCAGGTGCAAGGCTGAATATTTTCTCCAACGTCATCCACGTTTGGTCTGCTCTGTTTTAGTCTTTTGTGGCTTGTTTCCCTTTCCTGCTGGGAATATCAGAGGCTTCTGGAAAAACAGGATCCAAGCGTGGCTGTTGGTATTGTTATAACAGAGCCAGGCAGAGTTCAGACCACTGAGTTGAGTAAAAGAAGCAATATAACAATGTGAATAAAAAATCATTATAATAAAGGCCCTTTAAAAGAAAAGGTAAGAAATTCTTATGACCAAAATGTTCTTATATAATAAGTAAAAGTACTCTTGCAGCAAAAATGGCGCATATGACTGGTATATTCATCATTCCCATTATTATGAACACTAGTCATGGGTGGAATATATTCCACCCATGAACATATTGTCCTGAGAGTTTATGTGTTAAAACCAGAAAAAAATATGGAAGGATTTGCTTGTTTGTTTTGTTTGGGGCTGCATAGCTGTAGACCAGCTAGGGCACATATGCTATTCATTCACCGCACCTACAATAGGCACATGAACATCATATGGATGGTCGGCTGAATGGTGCATAGCGGGGGAACACATAGCACGAAGATGTAAGGAACACCTCCTTACTAACACATAAATGCCAGGACCCAGGTGTCTAAGAGGAACATTACATTGTAATGACATCATCAATATTTTTAATTTCACAGTGTGGTGATTTCAATGTTGTGGCTGATCCATGTACTATTTATTCTGCTTAATCTCAATTGTCACAAGACAAGTCATCATTAAGCCATTTTAAAGCTCAGTGTCTATGTTTCTTGCCTTGGTAAACTCTCCATTAGATAAATGTAAAGCTCAATATTTCTCCCTGAAATGTGATGAAGCAGAAGTATAAAGAAAAGTAAGTGGTTAAGTGTAACTTCAAAATAATTACCTCTAAAAATTCATTTTGGGGGATTTGGCACAGAAGTGCAGACATAGAAGGTTAGAAATGAGTTTAAAATCAGAAATACTGTGGAAGAAAGTGGATATAGGATAAGAACGACTTAGAACTGTAGCATGTCCAATGGCACTAAAATCATGACCACTATGTGACCACTAGTAGGCGCTCAAATATTTATACAGCAGCGAAACCTGCAGGCTGAGTAGTCTTCCTCTTCTTCCTCGGCTACAAACTCTACTTCCTGGATACGCCGTCCAAAAGCCAGCCAGGTTGGACTTGTTATTATCGTCTTATACGGATTTTCTAATAACCCATTGCTCATACAGCTTTTAGACGATAAATGGGCGTTTAATGTCACGAAAATACCGATGATAACGTAGACAGGACAACGAGGCGGAGGGCTCAAAGAAAGGTGAGCTTATAAAACTACTAACGGTTATTGAAGTTAGCCAAAGGGCTAAAAGCTAATATTATTCACTAACTGTTGGTGAGTATGTTAATACATTTCGTTTAATTGGTGGGTATTTTGTAAGACGAGAATCAGTAAAAGTGTGTTAAATGTTAACCTCAGTTGCCTCTCTGTGTGTTTGCTCGTAGAGCGCCACGTCATTGATCGGCGGACCAGTCAAAAAAAAACACACCCGTGGAATAGTCCTCCGTGGACCAGAGATTAGACCTCTCCACTTGGCCCTTTGCTTTGAATGTGCTGCTGAGTGTCTCCGTGTCGTTTGACAGTTTCTTACCGAGGCAGGAAGCGTCGCTCAGTGGCTCAAAATGACGGCGTCCAACTGGGGGATAATCATGAACGTGGTGAACAGCATCGTTGGAGTCAGCGTGCTCACCATGCCCTTCTGCTTCAAACAGGTGGGTCACCCGCAGCTGCACGCGCCCCTGCGGACGTGCAGGTGTCGCGCCAATCCTTCCGAGAAATAGACCCCTTTTTCAGGCTCTTTGCGGAAGACGCTTGTTTGTGGATCATTTGCTTAGTCAAAAACAGCGAATAACAGTCGCATCAAAGAAATACTTAAAATACTAATCACCAAACTACCCCTTTCACAGTGAAACTAATTTTAACACTTGGACAGCTTAATTTGAATACAACATGTGTGCTCAGGGACAACATTATGAACAAGACAGATAAAGGGAATAACATTGACCATCTTGTAACAATCCAATGTTCAGCTGGCAAACCTTTGGACCTGCCGTTCATGTGGACGTTCCTTAGACATGTAGCACCCACCCAGACCAGACCAGACACCCCCACCCCTATAGCAGTGACACTCCTTGATGGCAGCACCATCCCCAGCAGGATGCAGCCTGACACAGACACACACCGATATGGTTTAGGAACAAAAAACATGACATTCAGCACCTGCCCTCCATGTTCCTTAAATCCTAAGCTGATCAGGTTTCTGTGGGATGCACTGGAACTCTCGTAGCCGTTTTGTATGAAGGGAAATTCAGTTAATGAATGACTGTGTTACATAGCTGGATAACTTCCTCTTAAGACCAGTCAATGCATGGTTGAATCTTGCGTTCACCATCTGTTGTGAGGCTGCAGCGGCAGCCTTTTCATTGATTTCAGTACATTTTCTTACAGGTTTTGCTCCAACTCCTTATTTTTGTGCCTCAGTGTTTGCCCAAGATCTTCTGAAATAGCCTTTGGCCTGCCTGTTTACATTAGGTCATAAGATAAAGAAGAAGAATCCATATATGTTTAATCACTTTATAATCTCAGAAAAGCATGTCCCGTGATGCGTGTCAGCCAACTTCCTGTCTCAGAGTTTCTCTGTGTTGTGTGTTAATCAGGAAACTCAGTGCTTGTGGCGTATGTTTTGTTTCTTTTAAAATATAGCTTCTTCCCAACATTAAAACTAGTAAGTAGTTAAATGCAAGTAATACACTTCTCTCTAATATCTCAAGATATTGTAACCACAACAGAGATTCACCAAAATCAATGTGTAAAAGCATTATGAATACCTTTCATTAGTAATGATGACAAAGAATGTTTCTGTTCTGTTTATATGTTTTGTATTCTGTGCAATGTTGAGCTGTTATTTTCTTTACATTTCCAACTAAAAACTAAAAGTTGTTAAGAGAGGTTTATTAAGTTGCTAGTTGTTCTGCTTGCCAGCGGACACAAGTGTATGGACATGCATGTTAACTCCATCTTTCCTCTCACAGTGTGGGATAGTGCTGGGAACTCTCCTGTTGTTCTTCTGTTCATGGATGACACACAAGTCCTGCATGTTCCTGGTCCACACAGCCAGCAACACCAAACGCAGGACCTATGCTGGACTAGGTGAGCGAAAGTAGCAAAGTATAAATTAACATTACATTTGCATTTTTTTTTTTCTCTTATGCTAAACTAATAAAAACAAAACAGGGGACTATACATGTATGGAAATTTGATTTAAGTTCTGCCAGTAGAACGAGACTGCGCATTTAGACTGCTATACTGTAGTCCCCATAGTGAAGGACCAGTTTGTCATAAGTGCTAGATAACCATAGTTATGCAAGTTTAATCTTAGATAGTCTCAAAATAAACTATTTTTAGGACATAGCCGTCTGTTTTTCTTCATGTTACTCACACTGGTGTCACTCGTTCCTCTGTAGCCTTCCATGCATACGGGAAACCAGGAAAAACACTGGTGGAGACAAGGCAAGCTTTATTATTTATTTATACCTTATGCTGTATTTTACGTGTGCACAGTGGCATTACAAAAATACGTTTTTATAGGACTAAGAAGAGCTTTTGATTATCCACTGTGTATATTGAAAGTAAACACATTAAATTTATAGCAAAAATAAAATGGATGCATGTTGAAAATCATTATATTACTGTCTTGAACCTTTTCTCTGTCCGTGCAGTATGATCGGTTTGATGCTGGGGACCTGTATTGCCTTCTATGTTGTCATTGCTGATTTGGGCTCAAATTTCTTCGCTCAGCTGTTGGGTTTACAGGTTTGAGATCATTGATTTTTAAATCCCTGTGTCTTTACATTTCTTAACATGAATATGATCTGGTTATACTGTATTTTTAGTCTCCTTCACTGCTCTTGTCTACCTCCTATTAATTTAATTTTTACAGTATGCAACCAAAGTAGTTAAAGCATGTAGCCTATATTGTATGTGGCAAGAATTAATTTAATTGGCTTGGACTCAGTCAACAACAATTAAGTCTGAAAAGTATATTTCTATGTTTCTTTGTTGCTGAAAGGTGACGGGCAGTTTCCGCGTGGTGCTGCTGATCGCTGTGTCTCTGTTCATCGTACTCCCTCTGAGTCTGCAGAGGAACATGATGTCCTCCATCCAGTCTTTCTCAGCCATGGCTCTGATGTTCTACACCTTCTTCATGTTCACGGTGAGTAGACCGCCACACTGCCAGCTACTAAATACTTTTGACTTTGGTTACAGAACTCCGTGGGGTGTAATTGTAATTCAAAAAGAATCACATTGGCTTTAAAGCAAAATAGGCAGCTCTACATCTTATTAAAAGTTAAATTCCACTTACCATTTTGAGTATTAAACTTTTTCTCCTTTTCTTTTTACTACATACATACATTAAATCAAACATATTGATTTATAGCATGTAATAGCCTTTCACCTACCTTCCCTACCTTGTGTTTTAACCTCTTATTTTCAGGATATTGTTTGGACATGTGTTATTTTGTTGTATTCTATGTTTATTCCTCCCTATTTACTTCATTGTACAGAACTACGTCTTTCTTACCAACACAATATTGTCTTGCTACTCTTTTCTTAAAGAGCAAATCCACACTAAATCTTTTCAGACAGAAAACTGTTGCTGCATTTCTCTTTATAGACTCAAAGGTTCTCCCTTGGGAAGACACTTCTTGGAAATGGCCACTAGAGACATTATAAGTACTATACGTGCAGAATAAATGGAGCTCAGATGGTCAGTTGCACTAAAGGGAAGTGTCTTCCTGTATTTGCTTATTCATTATGTGGCAGATCTATATATGCCAGATGCAGTTTATATCTGGACCACTCTATTGAATTGCTGTTTTCATTTCACTTGCATTTTTTATTGTCTTTTCCTAGGTCAGCATGTATTTATTTCTGAAGTTATCTTAAAGCTCCTTCAGGAAATCAAAAAGAGTTGCATACATTTATTGCTACGTAGCCCTGCCTTCATTGTTTTTGACAAACTTATCCACCATATCATAATCAGTCTATACTAGTACAAAGAGAAGTGCACTTGTTGCATGCAAGCGGTATACTGCAAATAGGAATCAGTCCAGCAAGCATGGAGCACATGCAAAAATACTCACAGTAACAAATTATGCAACAGGACATTGACTTCTCTGCTGCTGGCATTTAACAGGAAGCAGCACTGGACACAGAGAACCCTCACAGCTGATGGTTAAAGTCTAGAGCGTGTTCAGAGGTGCTATACTCGTTTGGACCCAGAGACAGTCCAGCAGCAGTTTTCTGCCTCATGTGATTTAGCTCATTTACTCTTTAACTATGCACACAGTGTTTGTGTGCATGGCTCAGTTTTACTGACCCGTAGTGCTGCTTCCACAGACTTCAATCTGCTGTTTACGGTCTCTCTGTGTAATGTGCCTTTTAGTCCTGTAGCATGCAGATAACCTGGAACAGTGGTGTGGCGTGTATCCAGCCCCAGCCCAGTCCACACCCCTAACCCTCTAACAGTGATGTATCTCCTTTCGTCCCTGTTTTCATCCTACCCTTAATTGTCCTCCTCTTTCTTTTTCTCTTCATTGTACTGCTTCTATCTTTTCCTCCCCTTTATTACTTCCCTCTCTTCTTCCTCACCTTTTGTTTGCTCCCCACTTTCCCGCTGCTGTTTCTGCTTCTGGTGCTGTAGATAGTGTTGTCGTCCCTGCGCTACGGCATAGTCTCGGGCTCCTGGGTTGAGCGGGTTCAACTGTGGCGCCTCAAGGGCGTCATTCAGTGCCTGCCCATTATCGCCACAACCTTCTGCTGTCACCCGTAAGTAAACCATGGCAACCACCCCCAAAATAATACCACTGTAAGGGCAGTGGGAGGGGTAAAGAGTGAAGTAAACTCAACGTTTCCTCTGCGACTTTATGCTCTTTAACCCCCCTCCCAAACTCACCTGAACCTTCTGCCCACTCGTCTCACTCATCCCCATTTTTCACCTTTAATTCTGGTTTGGTCTGGGCCATTTGCGCTCTGTGACTGTGTGTGTGTGCGTGTCTTTGGTGGCAGTAGTAAAAAGGCTGAGGAGTATAACATAGTGACGTGAAAGTTTCGTCTTTGCTGCACCACACTCAGGATAGGGCGCCTGGGTGTGGGTGTGGCAGGCGAGAGTCATCTGCTGTCTTGGGATTTTACCAGGTAATGAAAGGCGCAAGATGTAGGAAACACACGCTGATGAAAACCCTGTGAGGTAGTTTTTGCCCTTTCACGCGCCACTCATTTTTTGACAAATTTATGATTTTACTTTTATTCATGTTGTATCACCTTCATTACTCAGCTTTTTCAGCTATGACAGGTTTTTTGTTCAGTGTGGGGTTTCCTGTCATGTCTCTTTGTTGTTTCCCTTTCTTCATTTTCTCTGGTTTTCTCTCCTCATTCATTACTGTCATTATCTGTCTGTGAGCCGTCAGCATTGGTGCAGCCCCCCTCTTCTCCTCTGTACTCCCCCCTCCACTTGTCTTCATTTGGTTTGGGCTGTAACTCCCCCCCCCCTCCCCGCCTCCTTCCCCTCAGATGGTGCTGTCCTCGTTCAAACACGGGCTGCTCAGCGGCTGGTGGCTAGGGCAGGTCAATGTGGTGCGCTGGGAGGGTGTGTTTCGCTGTCTCCCCATCTGTGGGATGGCCTTCGCCTGTCAGTCGTAAGTACTCCTCACGCCCCTCCACCCGCACAGGATCACGTAATCAAAGTAATGTCAAACAAGACTATAAAGAATTGTTAAGTTGAAAGCTCATTGATGTAGAAAAGGGAAAATCTGACAGTACTCCAAAACATATGTGCTGCATAAATCCTGAAACGTGAGCTCTTTCACTCAGCAACACAGCGAATTAAATCTTCCCTTGTTGCATGATGAAACTGAGCAAATGTCACAATTAGTGCATGTTTGCCTACAACATTCCTTTAAGCTGCAGTGGAGGGTTTGGAGTGAGTTTGTAATATGAAGAGAAACACAGATTTGTGGTGGAGATGGGATGGTTGATGAGGCATCTCTTATTGCAAAAGGAAGCCGCTTATTTGTGCTTTGCGTAGTCCGCCCATCCATTTCTGCTCTGACGTCTGTAGCATTAACATGACAATTCAAATGCTTTGTTACCAGCACTTCTCCTCTTGTTTTTTTCTAATGCAATAAGATTAAAATGCAATTTGGGAGTTAAACACAGACAGATGCTTGTATGTAAATAAACATTTCCATTATGGACACGGCATCTAAAGTTAGAACTTACTGCATAAAAATAATAAAAACATCATGTGGACCATTTCTTAAAGATGTCTGCTTCGTTTTCTTTGTACATATGGCAAAAAGTGGTAACTGCAGTTGGGTTTGCGACCTCAGTTTGCAGAGATCCAAATAATGTTGCTTGTGTCACATTGTGACAGACAGTTAAATGTCTGAATGCTAGCTCTGGCCACAATCTCTGGCAGAAAGATAACTGCTGTGTGATGAAACATATGTCACTAACTGTGTGGGACTTGCGGGAATGTCTCCACAGACACCCAGTTTTAGATGTTGTAAGTGCAGGGACTCTCATTGCAATCATTAAATGCGTGGGTCATAGGCTCACATTGGGTTACCTTATTTGGCAACAGAAAGTGACTAAAGAGACTTTTCTTTAAATGAAAATCTATAAGATTGCCACTTTAAGCGACCCAAAGGTGTAATGGATAGTTAGAAAGTTTTCACTCCCGCTTCTTACCACTTTCGAGTAACATCGAGTGCAGAAATCATACCACTATATTTTCACTAATCACAACTTCTCTGAGTCACTTTATTCATTCATTGCTCCATTTTCATCCATCTGCATGCTCTGTCACTGCTTCTGTCATCCTGTCCTCTCTGCTCTACTGCTTGCTCTGGGTTTGCAGTCAGTTGAACAGGTTGGCCTAATTGGTGGACGAAGATTATCTTTCATTTGAATGCACACGCTTGGGAAGTGTTCTGGTGAGGTCATTAGGGGCCAGATGTTTGGGTGGTGGCAGTGTATGGTTTTGTTTGTGTGAGAGAGAGTGAGGTAAGTGATAGGAGTGGGTGACGGTAGCCTTGAGACTGAAGCACGACTTTAATTAATGTAATCACACGCAGCCAACATAACATTATGGTATGGCGGGCGTGTTCATTAGCAAGTGAGGTGTGCATATGATCTAGCCTGAAGAAAGCATGTGCTATATGTGTTTATGTATGTGTGTTTTGTGCGTCGGTTCCCACTAGTAGTGCTGAGTGATATTTGGCAGGGTGGTTTCTTGGCCTGTGGTCAGGCTGAGCGAGGCAAGCGCTCCGTTAGGCGGCAGGCAGCTTAAGCCAAACCACTAATCAACACATTGGACTGCCGCCATCTTACAGACACACTGATGTATTCACAGGCTGATTAAACAGCTCTCAGCACATTGGATTTTTATTACATTCATGAAATGTGTTTACTTTCAGTTAAAACATTACTTAACATCACCATTATGATGGGATGGGAGCTGGCCCCGTTGTTTTTTGGCTGAACGTTTGAAGAGCGAGGAGCAGTTAGCTCATAATAGAGAGACATAAGAAAAACGTGTGTGGCAGAAATGTCCCTCTGTGATGCTACCGGCAGTATTTCTGCGTTAACAATATTATCTGTCAGTACATGCATGCGCTTCCACGAGTTCACTTTGAAGACTTTCTCTGACATATTACCTCTGATTAGGACAGTACATTAGCCTCTGAGTCAGGATTGACCATTCAAATTTTTACCTCCGCACTTAGAATATACCGTTTTAGTTAACCTTGGCCGTAAGATTTACAGCTAGGCGGATTAAACAAGCGTCAAGGAATAGCATCATGGGACGGTGCTTGCTAATAAAACCAGAGTGTGTGAAAGAGAGACAGGCTAAGCGAGAAAAAGAGCCAGAGAAAGTTATGGCATCCGTCTCCCTCTCCTTTCTACTCCATGGTTCTTCCTTTCACATGTGTGAGAGGAAGGGAGAGAAAGAAGGCGAGCAAAAAGAGTCTGCCAAGAAAGTTTATAATGCTCTAAAACCTGTCAGGCACTCGCTGTTATATATAAAGCCTGTAAATTCACCGGTTAATGTGCCGGCGGTTCCCTCCACACTCCCACCCTGTCTTACAGCGCAGAACAGGAAATGATGGAGGGAAACAGACACCTGGGTTAACAGACTTTCTCGGGTTCAGCCTCAGCCAGCCTTGACTACTGTCACCCATTCTGTGTCACACGCATATAGGCAAACACTTCCGACATACACCACCTCCCACTGCCATTCTTTTACTTCAGTCTGATGCCATTTTGCCCCAAATTAAAACTGCGTCATGAGAAACTTGTTGCATTTATGTGCTTGCACTATTAGACACACAGCTCTTATTGTAATGCTCGTCCAAGCATCAGGCAAGCAAGGATTTTGGGGGTCCATTTTTGTCGTTCGTAATCAGCTGTATATTTAATAAACTGACATAGTAAATCCAAATAATGTGGTCTGTATTTAATAGTAATTAAAGATTTGATTAGAAGAAAATGGGGAAAATAGAATTAAGAGATGAATCGAAAATTCAAACTCAATAAATTCACTAAATGAAAAGAAATTAAATTAATATTCGACAGTGGGATGATCCCTCAAAACTGGCAATTGGCAAATCATAGCTTTACTTATTTTTATTATTTATTTA
Source organism: Planiliza haematocheilus (assembly GCA_005024645.1). Lineage (NCBI taxonomy): Eukaryota > Metazoa > Chordata > Actinopteri > Mugiliformes > Mugilidae > Planiliza > Planiliza haematocheilus. The sequence continues at coordinate 7,142,932 of SRSE01001175.1, read as the reverse complement.
ATTTTATCCATTTTTTTAATCACCTTTAAGAGCAACTTTGTCAAAATATATATATATATGTATATATATATATATATATATATATATATATATATATATATATATATAGATATGTAAATTGACATGAATGAATTTACAGTCATTGAAAAAAGGCTATAGCTCGGTAGATGCTACACATCTTAATTTGAAATGTTTATCCTGATGGCATTAAAATGCTAAAACTCTAATGGAATAAACAAAGAAAAAGAAATGAGCGCTGACAAGGACACGAGGAAAGAGATGCATCATTTGGTTACTGAGCAGCACAAATGGGCCCCCATATGGCTGCTCATTAAAGAACTCTACAGAGCAGTTTTCAGTACCAAATTTGAAATAAGCGGCTATGAAGACTGTCATATTGTCATCTGTTTAGGCAGAAAAAACTATTTGATTTATGGAACATATGTGGGACTACATTTCTTGACCTCCCTGCCAGTCTTGGGATGGTAAAGTGCCACTTCCCCTAGGGGAATATGTGTGTGATAACTCAGACAGCACATGAATACATACAACAGCAGTAGCAGTGTGGTCCTGTGTCATTCGACACGCAGAGTGTTTTTGGGCTGCTTGTCTCTCACAGGCAGGTGCTGCCGACGTACGACAGCCTGGAAGAGCCGTCAGTCAAACGCATGAGCACCATCTTCACCTCGGCCCTCAACGTAGTCACCATCTTCTACATCACTGTGAGTGGGACCGCACTTCCACACACAAACACCACCCTCGTCACTACCATCCTCACCATTCGCCCTCTGTCACTGTTGCAACATTCAAACCCTGCGATTTACACAGTAGTCGTTTGTCCTGGTGTTTGTCAACTTCCCTCAGATCAGGGCCTAAAAAGTGAAATAGTTAAGCTGTGATTTTCACTGTCCATGTTCTTCTGTATTTCTACCTAACAACAACAACAACAACAAAAATGTCTGGCATATGGCATTAAAGAATGCTTGACTTTTCCATCACACATGCATGTAAAGAATAATAAAAAAAAAACAGCAACAACTCAAGTTGTCTCCCTTATTAATTCCTTCCAACACTGTCTTCGTTTCTCTCTACCTCTGTCTGAACCAGGTGGGGTTTTTTGGCTACGTCAGCTTCACAGAGAACATTGCGGGCAATGTGCTGATGAACTTCCCATCTAACCTGGTGACAGAAATGATCCGTGTGGGCTTCATGATGAGTGTGGCTGTCGGATTTCCTATGATGATCCTGCCATGCCGACAGGCTATCAACACCATGCTTTTTGAGCAGCAGGTGAGCTCAGTCACTGCTCATACACTCCATACGTACAGTCTGTGGACAATTTATATGTTCTGTACCTCGGACAAATGTTAAAATATGTTGTTGAAAATTGTTCCTTTATCTCATGTTTCTTTTCTCGTATCATGTGCACAGTGAAGAGATTTGATACATATCTTTACAATCATACCATCCTCGGGAAGTTGAATTTCAACTAGCATTATTCCTTTTTATATGTATTCATGAATTTACACCCAAACTCATTATACTCTCTGTTTTTAAGTTTAAAAAAAAATAATAATAATTATTTGTTCCATATAAACATAGACATTTGAAAAAGCTTACAGTGGAACAAATTTTGTAGACATGAATTAATGATTAAAGTAGCTACAACAGATAAAGGCAAAAAGTGTGAGCGGTGTGTCATAAGCAAACAAAAATCTGTGTCTGACAAGTGAAGCCGCTACTGAAGTGTCTTAATACTGCATTCTTTCTAATGGCTGGCAGTGATGAAGAAGTTGAAGGCCAAGCATATTGTGTGCATGACTTCCTAAGTTGTAACCACAGCTTTTACAAATTCCATGTGAGGGCAGCTTTAATCCCAGTAAACCTACATTCTCTGTGCTCCTTGCTAAAGCTAGCTAGGTAGTGTTGACTGATAAATTAGCATCTGCTATACAAATCTGGCTTCAAAAAGCCAAGATGCCAGAGTTAAGGCTTCAGAATGGTAGCCCACAAACCAGTCAGTGGTGTCACATTTAATTTTTTCCCTTTTTCTCTCATGCCTCCCTTTCTGTTCCCGTCTTACAGCAGAAGGATGGAACATTTGCTGCCGGCGGATACATGCCACCTCTGCGCTTCAAGATGATCACCCTCTGCATTGTGTTTGGCACCATGCTGGGAGGCATTCTCATCCCCAACGGTACATCCTGCATGTGTGTGTGTGTGTCTGTGGCTGTGAACAATTGGGCATGGATACAATTCTCTGTGTGTGTATGGTCGTAGCTTGCTGGAGGTCTTTAAGGTGCATGTGTTGCTTTATGTGGGCGGAGTAGCCGGGGAGCTTTACGACGTGTGTGAATGTGACTTTACGAGTCAGTGACTGTCACACTCTAACACAGTCCTTAAATCAGGGCCCTAACTTTTATCTCCTTTTAGATGGGCAGACAGGAAGATAGGGCTATTATTCTCCCAGACCCTCTTTCTCTCACACACACTCACACAGGCGCCACACAAGTCCATGTACACACCAATATTGGCCCTCTGGTTCTCTAAGATGCTCTTTCCCCGTCACAAACGGCTCCAAAATGGTGGCGTTCTAAAGGTTAGCATTAGTTTATGTTTTATTCTGCCTTTTATATGGCTGCTGTTTGTTAAACATTTGATTGGGTGAACACATACACACTCTCACACAGCAGGTTTGGATGGCTCTTTGTGTATCTAATCAGACTAATAGACTGAGGAGAAGGGAGGTAAGGACCCTGGGGAGAATGGACACTAAATCTGAGGGAAACAATATGTTGTCCGTCCTCTGGATGAACGATGGGTTTCCGGGCGCGACGCCCAGCCGGCCGGTCCACAGAGGCATGGGTGGGGCCAATGCTCGCTGCTGCCAGGAGCAGTGTGCCATGGATTGGGCCTGCATGGGACTGGGCAAACCTCTGTAATATGAATGGGAGAGGCAGGTATGAATGTAGCTAGCGATAAGGAGCTCAGATGGTTTCTTTTTTTAGCAGAAGAGATATGGAACAGTGCGCTTAGAAGGACACAGACTCGTCAGCTCTGGCACTGGTGGTGTCATGTTTTCCCAGGGAGCACAGTATTTCTTCATCCAGTCCATTCAATGTTAGTTTGCCCAAGTTTGCATTGTACTATAAAATAGGCAGTGGCTGAATCTTTCTACTATTTATCCATTGCTTTTATTATAGAATCAATCTCACTGTGGAACAATTATCTTCAGCTAATTATTACTACTGTATGTCTAGTACTTTAGCTTACTATTTGATCTATTTATCTATTAGTGTTTGGTAATTATTTCAACTGACCTGGACCTGAAATGAGCTACGATGATCTCAACATTATCCCTGTGTCTTTCTCTCCTTAGTGGAAACCATCCTTGGTCTAACTGGAGCCACCATGGGGAGCCTCATCTGCTTCATATGTCCTGCTCTCATCTACAGGAAGATTCAGAAGAATGGCCTCATTGCTCAGGTTGCATAGCCTGAATTTGTACTTTCCTTTTATGTAGTGATACCATGTTTAGTGTGTGTTTCTGACATGTCGTGCTCGTCTACTTTCTGTCCTGTAGCTGGTGCTTTTTGTTGGCCTGGGCATCCTGTTGATCAGCACCATTACCACCCTCTCGATTTCGGCCAGTAGCCCCGTCACCAAGGTCCAAGCTCCTCCTCCTCCCGCTCCTGCTCCTGATAAGAACAACCCGCCGCTACAAAACGTTCCTGAACTGCACGGTAAAGATCATGACTTTCTCTAATGGCTAGCATCACTTACCCACTCGATGGACTGTAAATGAAAGTGGTTTACTAATGAGCCATGGAAACATTTACCTCAATGGGCCGGAGCCAGCGTTGTCTGTAGCGTCTGAGATTGGACAGCAGTGCTGCATGTAATTATTTCATGTACTGTAAAAGGCACCGGTGGTATGTGAGACATGTTTATTTCTTCTTTTATTTTCAAAGTCATGGGCTGCTGCAGCACCCACATAAAGACAATGTGAACCAGTAGCAAAGGGCCAGTGAGAGTAAAACAAAAGCACAGAGCCGCAACAGAAGAAAGGGCTTCTTTTATCTCTCTGAGAAGAAAAGATGGAGACAGACAGAGTGACTGATAGACAGACAGGCAGGGTGAGGAGATAACCTCTTGATAATATCTGAAAGCATTGCTGAGTGCTTGACATTGATGAAGCGAGATTGATGCCCTTCAAACTCCAGCAATTTCTCTCCACCCCTCTACCCCTGTTCATTTCTCCTGCCACCCCTTCCCCCCAAAATTCATTGTCTGCACCCCCTTCACCCCCATATCTCCTGTGGCTGCCATAAAATGCCTGCAAGCTGTGGCTGCATGAAGGGAAAGGGGTGAGAAACCATACAAATGGAAACGAAACTCTGGAAACCTTTTGACGTAACATTTTCAGTGGATTGAAACAAGCAGCGTGCGGAGGGAGTCCTGACAGTTACTCATTCTCTGTTTCTCCTATTACACCGCCTTGTATCAACCTGTTCACAGACGTCAGGAAACTCTGTTTCTTTCTTGTTGGTGGATTTTTTTCCTCCCATTCCTGCACTAAATGAAACGCAAAAGGGCCCAATTCCACACCCGTTTCCTGTTTGTCAGTTTAAATTTTACTTCATCTCCCTTTCCTCTCTCTGTCTCCCTAGTTTATTATAGTTATCAGTGGTATCAGTGTTGCTATTTTCGATATTTGCTGCCACCTAGTGGATGAGCTTTCCAGGGATCAGTTGCACAGTGCGCATGAGATATTCCAGGTGTTGTCTGAGATAAACATCAATGTGTGAGTACATGTCAGGGCTATTGATAGATTCAATAAAATACAATAAAGTGACACTTCCCTGACAAAACAAGAAAAAAAAATGAGATGACAAATTTTGGGTTTTCTTAATTTGGTGTCTTATAATTGTCAGATTCTACTGAGTGTGAGAAATGCAGCATGAAGAACCAAAAAGTCCACCAGCAACTGAACAGTACTAAACAAGAGTATAAGTGTGCTGAAATTTAAACAATCAGATATTATAATGCACCTTGGAAGTTTAGCTATCAAGTGATCAGCTCTAAGCACGGACTTAAATACATCCAAGATACACACATCTGATGGCTCAGAGCACATTTGGAGGTGGTTTGGGCCACATCAGTGTGTTCTGGGTCAAACTGACAGACAACCTGTTAATCCTGTTGTGGTTTACTCACTTTGGTCCGTAACACTTTATTGGTTTTTATTTACTAGAATTAATTCATTGTAATATTTTTACTATCTGATTAAACAAATACACTGATAAGAAATGAACAGCTAGCAAATATGAGAATTCTGTGTGTAATTCATCACAAAAAGTCATGTCACACAACCCATACCCAGAGAAAAAGTGCTATTCATGGTTCCCAATAGCATTCACAATCCATTGTTTTGAGACAGCAGCTGTTTGCACGGTGTTCTACGGCACCACATATGATGTAGGTTTTTATTTGCACACAGAGCATGGAATTGTGGTCACGTGTAGAAGCATCTACACCCAGATGTTAACAGACTTACTGAGAGATGCCAACTTGCGGTTTAGCAAAAGTTTTTTTTTTGACTATAATGGATATCTGTCAGTAGACTGTCATAGTGAAGAGCCTTGTATCTGATAGAAGTAGTTGGTGTTATATGAGGCTATGCTTTGTGCTACAGACCAGCCTGCAAACAAGAAGCCAGTGGAGATAGAGGAACCTGACCATCCACCTGGGTTACAACCTGTTGAGAGGCAGAAAGAGGAGCCTCCCCAGATTAAAGGACCAGTGGAACTGCCTGACAGGAAGAAGGTGGAGGAGGTGCAGCTGGACCGTCCTGATGCTGGTAAGGAAACTAAACCAAACCTGGAATGTTATCTGGACCTTGAACTGTGTAGAATTAGCTTTGTTTGTTTCTCCACAGGTGTCGCGGTGCCAGAGGTAGAGGCCCACCGCCACGAACCACCCATCCCCCATGATGAGGTCATGGTAGACTTAAGAAAAAACAATGCAGAGCTGGAGGAGGACAAGAAACAAGCCGTTCCTCCTGCTGGAGGTGTCGACGAAGTACCCAAAAGAAATGAGGAGCGAGATTTAGAGAACGTTCTGAAGGTAGACGACCAAAAAGATGTCAAGGTTGAGAAGAAACCTGCAGATGCTGTTGTGGGGAAAGAGGAAGTGGACTTAGGTGGAGGCGAGGTCTTGTCCAATGAAAATGAAGCTTTGGAGAATCCTATTGCAGAAGCAGGAAGAAAGGAGGACGCTCCACTGAAAGACGCGGAGAATCTCAATCCCGTTAAAGATCCTGTAGCAGAGAATCCAGCTGCGGGAGCCAATCAGGCTGTGGTACCACAAATTGATAAAGTGGCGAAAGCTCCAGATGCTGCAGCGAAACGTGAGTTTTTGAAGCTCGGTAACTTCAGCGTAAGGCAGTTATTCTACTTAAGTGCAGAAATGACTTGATATTAATCTTTCTGCTCCAGTTCCTGAAGGAGAGCATCAGCCTGCTGCAGATGAGGCTCCAGCTGCAGACAACAAAGAAACAGGAGACGAGAAGATGGAAGGTAAGTGTCAAGATCTCTGACACGCGTGACCTGTGGTAGACCATGATATACACTTGTCCTTTTACCTAGTAGTACTTTAAAGTTTGATACAGTGTGATAGTGAGTGTTGGGAGGAATTTCTTTTAATTGTCTGATTCAGACTGACTTGTGGTCTGCTGCATGCTGTTGAGGGCACTTCCTCTCCTTCCCTTCATCTCACAATGCTTATTTTACCTAATGTAATCTCAGTGGTCCATCCTTGTATAGCGATCTCTTTTTGATGGTGTAAAGCACAAGAAAGTTGTCTTTCTTTTACTTCTTGACTTGGCCTGATACTCTCAGCTGTCTTTATTTGGCTTTTGTTGACTTCCTTGTTCTGTTGTTTTCTTTTGCCCTCTCTCCTTCTCTTTACCCTTTATTTCTTTCTCTCTCTGCCGGACTCCTGTCACAGTGATAAAAAAGCTGGTTGCAGGTATGAATTTGCTCTTGCTTTTTCTTCTCTTCAGCTTAATCTGTCGCTCAAAATTTCCAACATTCGCACAGTGGGCCATCTGTTTTTAATTCATAATTGTTCCTAAGAGTAAACAGTATATTACTAAATAATGTTCCCCGTGTAGAAATCACCTTCTCGCTTTGCCCCTTAACATAGTGTGTGTGTGTGTGTGTCCACATCTGCACTTTACTGCTCAGTCTGGTTTAAGGATAAACTCTAGAGATGTACACTGACTTGCCAAAACATTAGGTACATTAGGCAAACCGAATGCATTCTAATATAATATAGTCATGCACTAAAACGTAGCTTCATCTTTCTGATCGGTTAATATGTTCAGTTTATGTTGAAATGGTGTCAGAAAGAAGGGGATTCAATTGTGTGATCATTTCGGAGGATGTAGTTTTTAGTGCTGTGAAACATTTCTTCTGTTATTTAGCCTAGCTCACTGACGTTAATGGGGTTATCAAAATAACAGAAACATGTGTCAGTACAATACAACTCAACAGTACTACAAACCACAGCCTCCAGATAAAAGCTAAGTCAACAGCTCTCTGCTATTAGAATCTATTGATGAATACAATAACCTCCATGAAGACACAATGTAGTGCCGACCTGTTGCATTAGAATGCATTTGTTTACACTTGTGTACTTATTTCACTGGCAAGTGAGTGCATGTTCCATTAATAGTAGAATATTGTCTATTTCCCGTCTCCCTTCTCTCACCTAGAGACTGGCCATGCATTAACTCCTTAGTTTAGTTCTCAGAGCAGGTAGTTACTTAATTTAATTCAACATTTTTGTCTCCATGTAGAGGGCCAACTCGACCATGCAGTGCTGCTGCAGGTGATCAAGGAGCAACAAGAGCAACAGAAGAGACTTCTTGACCAGCAGGAGAAACTGCTGGCTGTCATAGAGGAACAACACAAGGAGATCCACCAGAAACAACCTGCTGGTGAGTTGAGATATATATATATATATATATATATGTAGTTTTAGAAATGACATTAGACTGTACATATACATGTAGCACAGATTGCACTATTTAATTGCAATGTGACAACATTTTTATATAACGTAAAGGTGCTGCTGTGGAAGGTGAAGCTGAGAAGAGCATCCAAGGACAGCCAGAGGGGATGGAAGGTGGAGCATCAAAGCTCAAAGAGGCTGGCCAGGCGCCTGACTTGAAGCAGTCCAAAGAGATAGGTGGCGCTGGAGCAGCACCGGCTGGAGGAGATGACGCTCACGTTGTGGTCCAGAATCAAGCTCAGGCTGGGGATAAGGGTGCTGAAGTCGGCGCTGCTAAAGTAGCTGTTCCAGCAGCTTACAAGGAAGATGACGCGGCTGTACCTGCAGAGGAATCCCAGAAGGAGAGTGAGCTGGGGGCGAGGGGAGTTCCACTGGGAAAGAAAAAACCTGATGACCATCAAGCTGGGCTGCAAAACAACCAGGTAGCTCAAGTAAAAGATGAAGAGAAAAGCCTGGATAAAGAAAAAGAGAGAATTGAAAGTGCTCAAAAGGAAAGACTAGAGAAAGACGGTCAAGCTAAACTGGAAAAAGAGCAACTTGAGAAGAGCATAAAGGACAAGTTGGCCAGGGAGCAGGAGTTAGAAATGGAAAGAGTAGAGAAGGAAAGGATAGAGAAAGAAGTGCAGGCAAGGATAGAGAAAGAAGTGCAGGCAAGGGTGGAAAAAGAACGACTGGAAAGGGAGCGAAGAGAGAAACTGATCAGAGAGCAGGAGCTGGAGAAAGAGAGGGCAGTAAAAGAGAAAGCTGCTCAAGAGAACGCTCCAAAAGAGAGAGTCCAGCAGGATCTACAGAAAGTAGACAGCGAAATACTTGAGAGAGTAAGAAAAGAGAAGGAGGCAGAGGAGGCTCGGGAGAGGCAGGCACAGCTGGAGCGAGCCATAGAAGCTCTGAAAGCTGCACAGGGGGGCGAGAGAGAAGATGGTGAAGCTTTGAAGAAAGGAGGACGAGACCTCAAAGAAGAGGCTGCTGCTCAGGAACACCCCAGAGAAGGTGTGGAAGGTGGGCCTGTCAAAGCCGAGGCTCACCCCCAGGGCTCCCACGAGAAGCTCAGGGACCAGGGAGAGATGGATCTGAGGCGGAGGCGCAGGGCACTGGGACCCAAAGACGCTGGAGGGCCCCTGGAGGACGCTGAGGTGTCCAGAGGGGTTGCAGGGCTGGAGCCCCTGCTGGAGTTGGGGGGCTCCAACCTGCACGCAGCTCTGGAGGAGCAGCTACTGGCCGGAGCAATGGTGCACTCGAGGCGGATTAATCAAGCCTCAGAGGATGATGGAGCAAAATAACACACATCACACATTTCTGTTGAACGGTTGGACAATATGTACTGTACACCTACAGAAACTCTTAATACTGTTGCCTTATTCTCACTTGCCTTCAGAAATGTTAAGGACAATAACATTCTCTCTTTCCTGATACTGTGTAAGTCATTGCCTTTATAAAACATAAACAATATTTGTAAATATTAACTTATTTTTGCCTTTATAGGGGAGAACTAGGAAGAGGTCATTGTTGAACTGTATATACATCTATGCAAATATCTTTCTATGGAGAGTTTTGTCAGGGGAAATCTTTAATCTTTGTATTAAAGTCACTTTATTTCCTTTTCTATGTAACAGTTTGTGGAGTCTGTCTCTTAAGCTTCTGTTTGTACTTTGTTTTGTTTCTTCAAAGCTTCATGTGTCTGTTACTCTGAGATGTAAATACTCTCAATCTGTTTAATTGTCCTTTGTGTATGGGCTTTAATAGAATCCATGTTTACCAAATATTGAATGTAATGTGGGTTCAGACTGTAAGTTTAGGCGGCAAGTGTTTTATTATACTTTCAAATGAAAGCTGAGGTAAATATATTGATATATACTGTAGCCTTACTCTGTGATGAGCTGTGGACGTGAAAGCAGCTTCATCCAGAACATCTAGGTCAGCGGATCAAGTTAATAATCATTCCATCTTTAGTATCTGTTCCTCGTTGATGTGTCGGTGCCTTCCAGCCCAGATGCTGCAGAAGTGCTGTTCTATATAAACAAAACGTGTGGCTCTCCCGATGTAAACAGTCCGTGAAAAATCATAAAAGATAAACATGGTGATGACACTGGCAGGGTATTCCTCCATCAGTTAGCACAGCAACACGTAGGACCTTAACTTTGCTTTGTACAAGAGGCTATTTTTATGCGTATTTTTCTATGTGCATGGTATTTCTGTACATTTTTCCTGATGATGATGATGATAATAATAAACAAAAGATCTCTACCACAACCATGACTGTTGTGAGCACTGATAAAATCAACAATAGTTTATTAACGTCTTTAAATTACAACATTGCATTAGACTTGTATATTCAAGAGTGTAGCGACTAGAGGACAACATGCATATGACAAATATTTCCTTCAAGCATGACAAGTGAAAACTGAGGTCTTCTCCCGCTGAGCTGAACAACTGATGTTGATCCACATTTGCTGCTCCAGCACATTATAGTATCTGTTTATTTGAGTCTTTTCTTGGCCTGTAAAAAAGAAAATAAAGATTTAATTTTTCCCACAGTGGGTAAATGGCAGTTTTATAGTAGCATAGTATAATAATATATCATAGCACAGTTTAAGGACAATGCACACAAGAGAAGTAAACAGTAAACATTAAATAAATACAAAAATATCAAGGAGCAACAAGAACAACAGAAGAATCTTCCTGACCAGCAGGCATATGTATTTTTAGACATGACATTAGACTGTGTGCACATGTAGCACAGGTGGTACTATTTAACTGAAATGTGACAACATTTTTATAGTGAAGGTGAAGCAGCAGAGCTCCACCTCCACCCTTGCTCCTTCACACAGCACGGGTGAAGCAGTCCACTGCTGAAGGCTCTGCCCAGTGCTGTTATAACGCCACGCAGTGGGTGTGATCGGTTTTCCATCAGGGATGACAGCTTTGCTATCATCCTCCCCAGGCTAAAGAGGGCAGCCCAGAACTCCATAGAAGATGGCTGATGCCACAGTGTCCTGCTAAAGGAGTATTGACTTTGCCACTTACTGCATTTGTAAAGCAGGTCTTGAGTGCTTCAAACTCTTTGGCACACAAGTCCTTCCTCAGCTCCTGTTTGCTGGTCGTCGTTGCTGTGACACACTTTCCGTACACTGCTGCCTGAATTACACATTAGAGGAAAAACATTTTTAAATCAGCCATGCTCTCTTTCATGGTTGTAAACAGTCTATACAGAGTGAGAGTGGTATTGTTATATCGCTCTGCAGCCCACTGGGCTTGGCTTGCAGTGACAGGGGAGGTGTTGGCCACACCTGTTTAGTCACCTTATGTAACTTATAATTGTGTGTCATATTATATTTTTGCATTATTTTACCACTGTTTATATGTTATTTGTACAATTGATTGGAAGAATTTATTTTTATTTTACAGTTTATAGTAGTGATTGTAAAACTCGGTCTATTCACCAATATTAAAACCTACCAACGACAACGAACTGTAAAACAAACACGTCGCTTATAGCTCAGCAAACACATCAATCCAAAAGTCTCACATCCGCCTTATAGTTTATGACTGAGATGTTTTTGCAATCTGCACAATACAGTGCCACAGTGACAAAACAGGTGAGATAATAAAGTACATGATGTTTTTATTTGAGGCACTAAGCTCTGGAGCCACATATGTGCAGATGTGCTCCGTTGTTAGGAGCTGCATTGATAAACTGGGGTTCGTTTCAGTCTTAAAGACATACACAGCACAATAACCTTGCTAAGATATGCCAGCATTACAACCATCCTTTGTCAGTGCCTACCTGGTCCGCACACTGTGCAAAAAGTTCGGGGAAAAGTCTGATTTTGTCTCGGCTGCGACTCCAGACATTTGACCCAGACATGGTGCTGCTCAGAAGTCCCTTTAGTGTTTTTCAGTCAGCGAAAGAGAGAAAATAATTCGAAAGCAAAGGCTGCTTCACAGGTTGTTAATAATTCTAAATACATCTAAATAAAACAAACATATCATCCTGAAGATGAAGCATTCATGGAAATCATGGAAGGCGCCATATTGTTGACCCTGTCATCGAGAAAACTTCCAGATAAATATTCTGTAATGTGATTCGCCCTTATTTCTGTCAATCAAACTGTCGCCCTTGTTTCACAGGAGCTCATTCGCTAATATCCGAGTTCAGCATAAACCGGAAAGCCAATAGACATAAAGATTGTTACCAGGTGATCTCTGATTGGCTAGCTGTCAAGTTAAGTCCCGCCTCCCCCTCCTACTTGGAGGAAAATGAGTAACCCGCAGCTAGGACTGCTAAATCATGGCAACATTTATGGAACGACTAGCTTTTCTTCAGAAAGTAAGTCATATTTATAGTTTATTTCTTTTCGAGAAAATAATAAACAGCTGAAATGTGGTGTTTCGAGTACGACTTAGGGTTGAGGTGTCTGTTGAAATCTGCTAACTGTAGCTTGCTTTTAGCCTGCTTGCTAACTGCATGAAAAATACATTAGCTAATTGCTTATCCAGTTTCACTGGACTGGACATGTTAGACTGTTTGGTTAAATGCCATGCTAAGTTGTTTTATTTGTTCATAATGTGTTTCTCTGTTAAACATTAAGCAGTTAAAATGTTTTGAGGAGTATGTTAATGTAAACTTAATGTGGCACAACCCTTTAAGCCTGTCTTGAGCATCTCTTTTACCAATGCAAGGTGCCCACCCTGATGAAGGCTACAGCAGATGATGAAAACCCCTGCCCTGGTTACCTTTTCCAAGAAATTGGAAGTATCCTTTAACAGCTCTCTGCTGTTTTAATGTTGTCCTCCAAAAAATGACCTAAAGTAACTGCAGCTTTCTCATTAAAAGTGTATACTTTTGGCAAATTTTTCAGGTAAAACACTTTTATATACATGTCTGGTGTATTACACCTTTAACCCTCATCACACTGCAGAAATCTCCCATGAGTCTTCAGGCTGTGGTCAGTGTTTACTGGAATACCTTCTGGAGAGGCTACAAGTAGAGTCCTGTCATGTCAAACTTAAGGTGAGCTTCTCTATGCCAGTAACGTGTGAAGTTGCATTTGTTTTGGTTTAATTGCTCTTTGTACGTAACTTAAATCTGTGTTCTCAGGTGCTGAAGATTTTTGTCCATCTCTGTGGTCATGGCTCAACACATTTCCTTACAGAGCTCAGAAGGAACTCCACCTTCATCCAGCAAGCATCAGGTTAGATATTAGGCACTTGGCCTTTTAGCTCCGTTTAACTCTCATCGCTCTGTGGCTGATGGGTGACCTGAATATTCACCTCATTGGTTGCCGCATGTTTTTCTCTTTAAGTTTATAGCGGCCCTCCTGATCCCATCCATGGCACAGCACTATACCAAAAAGTGAGGAATACAGCACAGGTGAGAGAAAGATTGACATTTTGCAATATATACAATAATATAAAATCTGTTCTATGCCTGTGACAGGTAATTCAATAAAAAAGTATTTGCTTTTTATTCATAGGAAGTGGCCCGGTTACTTTTCACAGATGCAGTTTCAACCAAAAGTAGTATGTCTCCACCCAGCGTAGCCCCTCCTGCCATGGGTGAGTAAAAATGAGAAGACAGATGATGACCATACCCCTCGTGCTACCCTCCTGCATGCTCTTTATCTGTCTGTCCATTCACTTGGGGCCTCAGAGACCCCAAAGGTAGCACAAGGGGTACACAGCACTTATCTTGGAATGATAATTTCAGACAGTTATGCAGAATTTTGTGGAATCCAAGACAGTATTTAACCTGCTCATGCACTTGGACTGTGTTGCTAGTGATAAACAGTATGTGACATCAGCGTTCATCTGAATACATATTAGATAATTCATCTCTGTAGGAACCCTTTGTGTCAGTGACGTGAGATTGTCGCTCATCGTATTTTACCTTGAACACAGACGATCTTCTTTCTTTCTGTCCAGGTATGGGATCAGCAACATCCCACAGGTCAGGAATGCAGGGCTTTGGATACAGTCCAGGGAAGCAGGGGACAAGTGAGTGTCGCACGCTGCACAGTTCACACAAAGCATATTATTCTGTAAATTTTTACACAAACATCATTACCTCTGCCTTCCAGTAGGCAGTGATTCACTATTAGATAAGATCCAGAAAGCTGCTGAAGTCGTGGCAAGCGCCGTTCTTCCTCCAATGGAGCAGCAGGGCATCCGTCTCCATGACAACCATTACCGGGCGGTGGTGGCACCTTCTGCACCCATAGAGGTGGCCGTGCCAGCGTGTGCCTACAACCTGCCGGCTCGTAAACCAAAAGGTCAGGTCATTATTTGCTGTGATGGAAATCGTTTGAGTTTTAGGTGACAATAGTTGACAACGCGTGTCTCCACTGTGCCAGTGAGCCAGCGATGTCCGGGGCAGATAGGAGGCGGCTGGGAAGAGACGGACAGCGGCAACAGCTCCTCCCACAACTCCTCTCAGGACATCGCTGCCAACAGCAGGACCTCAGTGGGCAGCAAGTCAGCTGGGACAGGGAGCCAGTCGGGGGCCAGCAGAGAGAGTAGTGGGGACCTATCAGAGCGGTCAGTGGAAAAAATGATCCTGTGCATTTTCAGCAGCTTTAATCTCTGAAAGTCCTGTTGGCAATTTGTCCGTTTTAAATTACTTTACATAGCTGAGATTGAATTTATCTTGTCTTAAACAAAATTAGCATAAAGTTACCCACTCTGTCTCGGTTTATAAATTATTGTAAATTCCCTCTGTGTGGTCTGCAGAGTTGAAGCCTTGCAGTTGGGGGACTGTGGCCAGGAGATGGCACTCATCAACAGACTGACCGAAGGCTCCAAAGTTTTCCTGTCCAGAGAGGAGAGCCAACACTTCATCAAAGAGTCAGTGTGTCTAAAAGCAGATTGAGGCTGATTCTTTATTCATGAACGAGTCTGTTAGCTTCTGGTTGCTGGGATTTGTGGCCTGATTTCTCTCTTATTTAATCTGTCAGGTGCTTCATTCTCAACTGCGAGGTCGTGGTGGAGTTGCTCTCAAGCAAGCTCCAAGATCCCTCATACACTGTTAAGATGGTAACAATAATGTGACTTCACAGGTGAATTGTCTTTATGATGTTTTGCATATTCCCTGATGCCTGCGTGTTGTGCCTCAAATCCTGCAGCGGGCACTGTGCGCTGTCGCATGCCTCATGACCTCTGACCTCGTCTCTCTGGAACAAATGTTCGGCGCTACTCGGCGTAGACTTTGCCAGCTGAGTGAGGGGCCCCCAGGACCTGTGGCAAACAAAGCCACCAAGGTAAGAGAAGCTCCACACTGTGAAAGCTGACAGGAGTTAACAGTACTCAGAAGCAGGGTGCATTTCTTGTGCTTCCTTTCACCAGATCTTGCGACAGTTTGAGGCTCTGATGGGTGGACCTTCACATGCTGCCAGGCAAGAGGGGGACAGCAGCCATCAGACAACAGTTGATCAGCTTACAGCTACAGACAATTTACACTCTGTAGACACCAACGTCAAACTTTACCAGTCTGAAACCCTACCTGGAGGTATCACACAACCATCAACTCACCTATCCTCCCATTCTGGGCTAGACCTGGCTCAGAGCTCCTCCACAGCAGAGCTGATGAGTGATGGTAATGAGGAGAATCTGTATCCCATTCAGCAAGAGTTGGTGGAAAATGAGGAACAGCCATTCAGGACTGCTGACATACAGTTATCTGAGGAAGATACAGAGCTTATCAAAAGCACCCCTCCCTCATCTGAGCCCCAGAACAAGCCACCACATGTGGGCAAACTGTCCCTGTTCAGTGGTATGGAGCTGGTGACCAAGGGGAGGCTACTGTGTGAAAGAGACGCATCCCAGACAGAGTTGGACAAAACAGACAACGGCTTAAGAGGAAATCAGACTGTTCATAACTCTGACCGTCCAGTGAAATCCTCTACGACGTGTATTAAATCCAATGAGGGCAGTCCGTCAGTCTGCAATTCTCATGACTCTGACAGCAGCCAACCAGTATCGGCGTTCTCATTTCTCAACTGTTGACCGCCGACCACGTTTTTAGAGCTGGAACTGTTCAACTTTAAACCAATGATGTCATGTATATCCTTATAGAAATCTATTTAATTTGCCCTGTAAAGTTGTAACTCTGTATACATACATAGAAAACAGAATCACGTTGTGTTTGGGTTTTCTTATCTGTGTGCCTCTCCAAAAGCTGTATTTGAGCAGCAGGCAGGGCCAAGAGACGGAGAATTAGAACTGTAGGTCTTGTAAACTACAGACGACAGCAATCTGAAGTCGGTATGAGAAGCCCATCCACTGTCATAATACTTGGGCTCTGAGCTACTTTGTGTGTTAGCTGAGGTTTCATTCTTTTTAAAGTATTTGACAAGTATGGTTGTGTTGAAGTAGAGGTTATGACTCTGCCTTACAAAATCAGAGGACATAGCAACACGAATGGAGAAGTTGAAGAAAAGTGTTTTAACGGTTTTAGCTCAAGCAAGTTGTGTAACGCTTAACCCACCAAGCTAACATGATGTCTTCACTGGCCTTCAAGTCAGTTCAGCATGTTGAATCAGCAGCCATAGTTCTTTGATGCCAGCTTAGTATGTCCGTACCTTTAATTTCCACAAAACCTAAAAGGCTGTTGAAATGCTATTATTAACTAAAGGGTGCAAGGTGAATACAATATCTACAAACTAAATTTAAATATATGATTTAAAGGACCCATATGTTGGATTTAGTGACATCTAGTGGTGATGTTACGGATTATAACCAACTATAACTATTAGGTGCCAACAGCTAATACCAGCTAGTTATTTTTGCACCACTAAATTCTGCATGATAATAAAAAAACTGCAAGGGGTCCTCTCTAGAATTAGTGCTTGTATTGTACAAACATGTCAGACTCAGTGGAAGAGGGCCCAGTCCCTATGCACATGTGAAGGGCTCATTCTAAGCTAACAATGACACATTGATTTGTAGTTGCAGGTGGACACTAAAGGAAACATTATTATGTAGACTGCATTACGTTACCGCACTGCTCCTTTATAGGAAGCTTAACATATTCAAATCAGAAGGCTCCCATTTTATTTTCTTCACTTGCTAAACTAGGCTAGTTATCGTTTAGCAGCACTTCATTATGTAGTATTTCTTCTTCTGCTGCTTTATTTGCAAACCCATGTGGGTGAATTGGTTTTAGCTAATGCTGTATCAGCAGCTATCAGCCAGTGTGCAGCCACTGATGTTTTGTTTTTACATTTTTCCTCATTACACACTTCTATGGCAAAGTATTGATGTGGCAGTTAAGTGTCAAAAAGTCAAGATTGTTGTCTGATCTCCATTTTGACCAAAGGTGAAGCTCCTGTGTTTTGACTTTGTATGGCAGTGCAGATGGTTGCTTTATCTCAGGATTTCTTTCAAGTAACAACCTACACCTCCGCAGCACAGCGTGAACCTCTTGAGGGCGAACTCCTCAGTTTGTGATTTGCACTACAGTTGCTTTTCTTAAGAACTCTTATCTAACCAGAGTCGTCTTCCATTAGTTTTGGTACTAAGCAATTATGTCAACGTAAATGAGTGTTAGTTTACAAATTATTTATTAAGATTACCCTGTATTGATTCATGTGTATCCATAAGCGTGGTTGCAGAGTGCATGATTAAAAACTACGGGGAACTAATGCAGGAACTGATTACTAAAATATTGTATGTGCATAATCGACGTATGGGATTTGTGTTTGAAACATGTAGTAGGAAAACTGCAAATATCTGCAACTTCAAGAACAATCTCTCATTGCCTTCACTCTTTCAAGTGATTTCAGTTCCATACAGTAGTGCAGTGGTGACTGCTGTACACAGCCAAAAAGTAATTCAACCTGCAGGTACTGTAATGAATACCACAGCTGTATTTTGTTTCAGTAAACATAAGCAGTTCTGTTGAACAATAAAGCACGCTGTATTTTTGTTAACTACACCGCTTGATATCCTGTATTTATATGCAACATGTTGCAGACATCGCTTTTAGCAACACTTTATTTCAATGTTTAATGATTTGGAAAATTACATAATATATGAATCACTTTCACATTTTATTTGCAACACAGTGTACTGGTCATATTAAACCATCCATAAACAAGAATGGCTGACAGGCTTATGACAAACAGATACACAATGTGTAAAATGTTAAAAGAAGTAAACACCGGGTTCTAAATTCTACTTGGAGCTTTTTTTCGAGGGCTTGTTTTTGTGGGAAGCACTGTGCTGAACATACTGCTGCCTGAGCTGAAGTCTCCAGTGCCTGCTCACTGCTCTATAATTAACCAGGGTCTAATCTAAGGTTGGATTTTGGTGGTGAGGCTCATGAAGAATCTCTGTACCTTAAACCCACTAAACTACCACACCAAGACTTGGGGTCATTAAGAAAGAAAAACTTTGGTTAAAGAAAACAAATAAGGCCTAAAATGTTTTTAACTAGATTGTTTGAATAATGCTCCTTAGGAGTAAATCCATTGGCCTCCATCAACTTACTTTTTGATCTCCCACTTCACAGATTGCGAAGTGCGACTGACATCCCCAGTCGACAGTAAACAGAAGGAATTATTGAGTAAAGTGCTAAGCTTTATTTAGTTTTGCAAGCACTTTGGATCATTATCACACTTTTCTTGTGATTAGCACCAATGAAAATGTCCACGCATTGACGCACGCATGTAAAGAGAACGATACCTCTTTATAAAGTGCACAAGGTGCGCGCACGCACACATACACACACACACAAACACACGTACACATCAATACTGCACAGAAAACCACAGTGGCTGGGCCATGGAAAGGCGGATGTGCTTATGGTCTTGACAAATGGTACATGTTGAGGTGGGGATGAGCCGTTGTGCCCAAATTCTGTAAACCTCCCCACACATCATCCCCTTACCCCCCTGACCCAAGTGTGTCGCTTGAGGCTTTCAAGGAGGAGCCATCATGATGCCAGTAGTGTCGGCACTGATGGGTGAGGGAGAAAAGGGTCAGGAGAGAGGTCAGAGGTCACGGTCATGTCGAGCCTGGTCGACCCCTGGTCTGCAGACTGCTGAAGTGCGCCTCCCTCAGGACTCTGTTGATGTAGTCGTATGAGACACTTCTACCGTCGCCATGGAAACCCTGCTGCAAAGAGCTGGCCGAGTCTTCAGGCTTTGGGCTGTGGGAGTGCTGGGTGATGCAGTTGTTCTGGCTGTGTATGCATGGCCTGGTGGTGGCCACTATTGCTCTCTCTGGACTACTGATCCCGTTGCTGCTGTCACTGCTGGAAGACTACAAATAGAGAACACAGAGGGGGTCTGAACAGCAGCTTCATGGATAGATGCAGAGGCTGTGAATAAAACATTGCGAGCTTTTTCTGACAGAGGTGCATTGCATAAACAATGCAGAGTCACATCTATTTATATGCCTTAAGCCAAGTCACTTACTGTCTGTAAATGGCAACAGCCTATACTTTTATAGGACAGACGGTAGGTGACGTTTGCAGGAAGAAAGAATGCTTTATGACATAATCGAAGAAAAACATTGTGATGGTCTGTATGTGAGCAAAATCAATTCTGTCTCACCTCAGAGTCCAGATCTGACACAAGCAGGGAGGGACCCCCTCCTCCTGACCTCTTGGCCTGAGGTCTCAGCTGTTGGTCCTCTTCACTGTCACAGCTACGGTGTCGTTTCCTGCACAGAACCGTAGTGGAAGGAACCAAGATTGTGTGACAGAAATGACGCAGGGAGAGAGATTGGGTGCAGAAAGGCAGAGTATTAGAAAGAGAAGAGGAAACCAAAAATAGCAACACACTCTCAGTCAGTTACATGATCAGGCATGTGACACTCCCATTCTAGTAATACTAAGGTTTATATAAAAATACTCAGACTGCATTCAGTGACTCAACTGACAAGCAGTTTGACTTGAATTTGAATTACTGCAATATGCGATTAAATTGAGACGTTACAATGCTGCTCGATGTAATGTTGTATGTCTTGATCCTGAAATGAATAATGTGGTGAAAATGAAATGGCTCTTTCCGTTACCTGCTGTCAGTCAGCATTTCTGCAGAGTTCTTTTTTGGCAAAGAGAAAGGTTGACACTTCTAGTCAGCCGGGGTGAGATGTCTTGTTTTAAAGCTTCGGCTGTGTTACAGCTCCACGACCATTTCGCTGAAACTCAGTATGGCAAGCTCTCTCCTATCTCATCGGAAAGTGCAGGGTGTGTGAGAGCTATCTCCAGCCGGCTGAAGCAGCACCAAGACACGAACCTCAACTGTGAAGCTAGTTTAGACCCGTCACGGCTTCGAGTCCGGTCCGCCCTGCCACCGTCACGGTGGGAATACAAACTGCCGGTAGAAAGCTAGCAAGCTAACTAGCTAGGTATTCTCGTTTTACGCAGTGAAATCTCGGAGAACTCCTGGCATGACAGCGAAAAGGCAGCAAGCTAGCCCGCTAGCTGCTACTGTGTACCGCTCTGACACCCACTTGTCAAGCTAACTACTTTAGCTGCACTATGCTAACTGAAACTTCTTCCGCTTTCGTATTTCGTCCACTTGCCGTTAACTGTGGCGAGTTGTTAGTAGCAGTCAGACGCAAGGCTGGTGGCCAGACAGTTACATTAAAGGTAAATCCAATTTGAACGTCTTCTCAAGTAAGTTAACCGATAAGTCCCGAGTCATTTTGTGTACCGCTACAGCGAGCTTGTCTTTGGTTGTCGATTCGTCAATCCTCCCAAAGAAAATAGCTCCGCCCTCCTGTTTACATGACGTCACCAACCACGGCTTCCGGTGTCAACGCTGTTTGGTTAATGTCTAATGTATGTTCCAATTTTTTAACTTTTCCCACAACTATGCTAACCAGTTTATAATAAAAGAGTGCCGAAGACAGGGGTTTCTGTAGTTGCGCGGAAGTTTACCAACGTGAATGCTAACTAGATATTTGAAATGTTAAAAATTGTTAAGTAATTTCATTTAGCATTAAGCTAACCCGATGTCAAATGACAGCGCAGTTTAGCTAACCTAGTTAAATACAACAAAGTGTATATTAATGTATTAGTGTATATTTTCGTTTTCGTTTTTTAGCCTGCTATTTGACATGAAACCAAAAATGTACACATGACTGGAGATGAACATAACCATTAGATATTCAGGTCTGCAGAAC
Organism: Planiliza haematocheilus; assembly: GCA_005024645.1. Classification (NCBI taxonomy): domain Eukaryota; kingdom Metazoa; phylum Chordata; class Actinopteri; order Mugiliformes; family Mugilidae; genus Planiliza; species Planiliza haematocheilus. The sequence continues at coordinate 7,121,728 of SRSE01001175.1, read as the reverse complement.
CACATTCAAATGAAAACTATTTTCATTTCAAAACACTGCATTTGTCTCTTGAGGGGCAGTTACTGCAAAAAGTAGCAAGCAAGCACTACACACAGCTACACGTAGGATACATATTAGGTTCACCCATTAAAGGGAAAAAAAAGTTCAGTTTAATTTATATTGCGTCAACAATAATTGTCTCAAGATGCTTTACAAAACCTGGCCTGAGACACTCAGGGACGAAGTGACAGCATAAAAGGCAGACCTTATGCAGAGACTATTACACAAATGGCATGCAACATCGACAAGGCACAGGGGTTGTTTATGACTGTATATGCGTTCTTGAAGGCTCATGCAGTGTTAAGCTGTGCGGAAAGTGGATCTTTGTGTCTGGCCAATAGTTTTTGAACTGAGTTTAGCAACACCTTAGAGTCAGTTCTTGTCCTTTTAACAAAGGGACATGAACCAGCACATAGAGGAAAATGCTAAAGCTGTGCACCGTTATCTGTCCTGCAGATGAAGGTGATCCAGCACACTACAGAAACACTCCGCACAGCGTTGGTCTCTAATTCTAAGGACTTGGTTAAAAGTTACAAAAACTATACAAAAGGTGAAAGACATCTTCTGGAGGAAGCATTCAAACCAGGAGAGCCGGATTCCCTTTTCCAGCCCATCACTGTGCACTCTGACTCGGACTGGATCTCGGCTCACCCAGAGAATCCTCAAGACTTTGACAGCTTTTATAGAGACCCTTACCGCAAAACCCCCAATGCAAAATGCAAGACTATTTATATTCAGACCATAGGTGAGTGTGTTTGTGTGTGGCACCTCTGCTTTCATCAGTTCTAGTGGAGTTTGCTGGTGTTTTCACAGTACAATAGCTTTCAATTCATGGAAGTTTGAGCTTATCTACTATTTCTCTGTCTTTGAGAAATAAACCTCACTAGTTGAGCAAGACATGCAAAGCTTACATTCAAAGTTCAATTGTGTGCTTTACAGATGTTTCAGGCCTGTCTTGTATGTCATACAGAGGTTTAGGGATTCCCAAGTGCTGGAGGTAAACATGGTTGCTTGGCCTTGACTCTACAATATGTTTGTTGTAGGCTCCTTTGGAGAAGTAGGGGCACAGACAGACCAGTATGTGGAGTGGCTCAGAGATTACTGCCAGGCCTTCTTCTATGGACTTTTGGTCAAGTTGCTGCCATCAGTTTCTGTGTCTGAAACAGGATGTTGTTTCAGGATTAACAGTAACTCGCACAACCTTCAGATCCTCACCGGTAATGCAGAGATATGATTTTAATCAATTTGAGTTTTTAGATGTTGTCCATGTAGAACCACAAGAGTCTTAAAGGGACAGTTCACTCCAAAATCAAATTGTACATGACGTGTACTGGCTGAACTGCCTCTTTAAGGGTAAAACTGCAGAAATCTTAGACTGGACTTTCATGATTTGTTTCATTATTTTTTGTTCTCTCCTGAAATCAAGGTGACCTGCTGCGATTTCTGGAGAAAAGGAAACCAAAAGATGCTTTTTGCATTGTTGGAATCACAATGATTGACCTCTACCCCAAAGACTCCTGGAACTTTGTCTTTGGACAGGCTTCTCTCAGCATGGGTGAGGTTTTACTTACTCCATGAGTAATTAGGAGGAGAATCAGTGTTTGGTCAAAGCATATTATAAACACTCTGGGGATGTAATGCATCTGAGTAGCCATTAGATGATGCTAAAGGGATATATATTAGAACATGGGAGAGTTTTTCTTCTTTATATCATATTTTTTGTAAATATATACAGGAATGGGTGTTTTCAGCTTTGCCAGATATGACGACAACTTCTACTCCAGAAGTTATGCTGGTAGACTGAAGAAAGGACTTCAGCCAAGGCGAGGGGACTATTCTGTGTTTGAAGGATACTATACTCCACCCATCAGCAGCACTCTGCTGCTTCGGTCATGCAAGGTTGTTAAGAAACGTTTCTCAGTATTGGTACTATGAACCTGTTTGTGTTCTAATGTGTACTATAATGCAGTATGTCTTTCCAGACTATGACCCACGAGATTGGCCATATGTTTGGAATGCGGCATTGCCAGTGGCTGAACTGTGTCATGCAGGGCTCTAACCACCTCGAAGAGTCCGATCGTAGGCCCCTGGATCTTTGTCCCATCTGCCTTCGCAAACTACACACATCCCTTGGCTTCAAAATAGCTGAAAGATACAAGGTAATGAAACAAAACAACTTACAATACACTGTAGAAACCCTGGACTGATTAACCTAAATGGAATGGAGCCCTCATTGTCACCACAAATTACAGGTGTGCTCTTCCTGCCTGGGCTTTTCAAAATGTCTAATGCGGAAAGGTCTGTTGGATCCTAATTCAAAAATATTCATTGGAAGAAGCTGAACAGGGCATCGGCATATTCTCTCTAGTACAGACTCGAAAGTTCAGGAGGTCATGATCAACTAAAATAGCACAAGTTCATTTGGGTACACGCTGATATAGAGCTGGGTCAGGAGTTCAAATGGTGTATCACATGTCAGAGTATTTCAACCTACTTTCTAGCAACATGTATGCACACCGACCAGAATGTTCTCAGCTGTCCGACATGCTTCAGTTCACAGGGACCCCTCAAAGCAGAATGAAGTTTAACCTCAATGTGCTGAGCTAGGAGTTGCTGAAGGACTTTGTTCACACACAGACTGGTTCGACAGCCTGTGCAGAGTAGTGGTGCTTCTTACAGTAAAGCAGTTTGTTGTGACACAGCGTCTTGTTTGGTTTTTCTGAAGCACCGGAATATAAAGTGCCCATAAAGAGTATTTGAGACAGAGGGATTTCTTCGCATATTTATTGTAAGCTCACAAAAGATCAGTTCACCGGCCCAGTCAGGTGTTTGGTCCACTTTGTACTTTTTGTAAGTCAGTATTTATGTGTTTAACAGGCATTACTGCGATGGATGGAAGAGGATCAGAGTCAGACATCAGGAGCAGAGGGTGCCTCCGCCGGTCACACTGCACCCTGCTTTCCAAAACCCACGGAAGCCTTTCATACATCCAAAGCGTGGCTCTGCAGGTGTCTGGACTTTCTGGAAGAAAGCTAGCTTTAGTAATCGTCCATAAGTGTGATTAATGGAAATAGATGGGATGGCAAAATGCACAAAGTTGTAAATGTAAATAATTTATTTTCTATTTATTTAACATTTCTGTTGCTATTGGAAAAACATCTTAATGCTTTTAACACCAGTCTGTAAATGGATAGATACTTAATTTATATTGAGGGAATAAATTAATAAATGTATGTAGAAATAATTATATATTCTGAATTAATCATAAACTCTTTGTGATGTGTTGGGACTTTATGTTTGCACACCAAAATAAAAGTGGGTTTAGATATGTTTTCTAAATTTGAAAATTCAATGTATTACCTTTCCACAGGGGATTAGTTAGCATATTCTGCAATCAGTGAGCTGAGCTAAAGTTTTTAAGACAACAACAGTTACACATCATCAGTGAGAGGTTCAAATCACATTATTGCTTTACTGTGATAGAACATTATTTCATTACAAAAATAATATCATATTACAGAACAGTGCATTGTCAGCTTGGCGACAGTTTGATTAAGAAGAGAATCTGTTCATCATACTCCTGAGCTTTAAGTATTTCCTATAAAAAGTGTTACAGAAGCCATGCAAATTATTGTTCCTGCAGCTACATCTTGCTTCACAGTTGTTCCAGGTATCATTGTGGTATCTATGAACAGCAGGTAATTATCAAGTTTGACTGCAATATCTCAAGCTATGAGCCCTCCATTATTAATGCATCATCAATAGTTCATTATGAACAGATTCATATAGACACATGTTCAACGATAGTCCAGTAAACAAGACTATATATCACATAAGATTATTTAAAGGAAATTGGTTATAATCTCAGTGACTCTAGTAAAACACTGTTTGGTATATCAGGTAATTAAGGCACAACTGCTGCATGCACATAGTGACCTAAATGCTTGGTCTCAGAAACCAGATCTTAAACATTTAGTGCTCATCCTCACTGTATTCATGTCACTTCAGCATTGCGCCTGCAGTAGTCTTTACCTTTCACTGTTATATGGCTTAATTCTGCTTCTATGTAATCTCAGACACAACGTGTAACCTCAACATTTGGCGTGTCCACCACTGTTTTTTTTCCCCATGTTTTCAGCTGATTCAGAATAGTTGATTAGACTGTTAGTTCTTTTGTCCGTTGCCTGCCCTCGGCTCTGTTCACTGCATTCTGCTTTCGTGCTTTCTTGTGTGTCTTCAGAGCGTTGTAAGTTTCTCCTCCTACAGAGCAATCCTCCCTTAGCAGGTTTTACCAAACCCAGGAACAGGGCACTCAGTCCCATGCCCACTGCACAGGAGTAGAAGGCTGACCCATAGTCCTGAGTTACATCCACCAGCACACCTGTGGAGGGGAGGACAGCTAGAGGTAAAGGGAAGCTTAAAGGCGGCTCTCCAACAATCTAACACATCAAGTTTTGTGAGCACTCACTCAGGAATATTATTTGGCATGTGACACCTGTGGCTAAGGATGGTGCTGAGAAAACAGCCTTAATGACACCCATCTATGATGCCTGAATAAGGCTACAGTTGTTCAACTCCATTAGAACATTAAATTTGAAGTCATGTATGGTGATTTCAGTGCAGTAAAAATGTTTTTTGTATCAGATTGACAAGAATTCAAACTAAACCTCTCTTGTAGCCATGTACTCATTGTTTGTGGTATTTTGGTCTCAATGACTTGTCCAGTTTATGTAGAAAACACATTGGAATGTGTGATTTTCATAAATAATATCACAATAATATCAAACTTTTTGTGGCAAGATAAAGCTATGGTGAAGTTTGATTAATTAAAGCATTGTTTGTCTAAAAATATCTCCCTTACCTCCAAGTGGTGGTCCAGCCAGCCCAGCAAAACTCTGGATGAACACGTAGACACCAGCAGCTGAGGACATCCTCTCTATGCCCACCACATCATCCTCAGCCAGCAACGGGATGTGAGTGCATGCCAGGGTTCCCATAAAGAAGCCATACAGTGTGCAGCACACAGCTAGGCCATAAAACTCTTTAACCAAGGTGAATCCCACCAGATCCACGGTCAATATAATGACACATGTCAGAAGCACAAGAAGCTTATTATTTCTGAACTGCTTCCGAGTCAGGACCCACCCAATGGAGAATCTGCCTAAGATTTCAGCCACAGCCATGATGGAGAGCATATAGGCAGCGCTGTCCCGTTCCACACCTCGACTCACACTCAGCTCAATGATGTAGAGTTGAGGTGCGAAGAAGCCCAGAGTGGCAAACAGTCCGAACAGGGAATATAAAATGAAGCTGCACTCTCTGAGGACTGAGAAGTCTAACAGCTTAGAATTCTTTGGGGATAGCTTTTCATCACCTGAGTTATTTTCTTCCTGTTTCATCTCTAGTTTCTCTGCATCTCTGTCCATTTTGTCTTCTGTTTCAGATTCTTTAATCTCTGACCTTCTGTGCTCTGCAGATTTTTGTTGTGTCTCCAACCTTGCTTCTCTGTGCAGTAAAGTATTTTCCTGTGCACTGCAGCTGTCAGTGTCCTTCAGAGACTGGACACCAGAGTCTCCAGTGCTCACAGAGCCTTTAGTCAGCTTATTTTCCTTGGTCATATTGTCCTCTAGGTTTGTGGCCTCTACATTTTCTGGATTGGCTTCTTGCACCTTTAGGGAAAACCTGTCCGTCTCTGTCATGTGGATAGCCTTGGGTTTGATAATGATTGGTCGAAGCAGCACACCACAGATGAAGATGATGCTTTGCAAAGCGCCAATCACTGCCATGGTATGACGCCAGCCAATACGGTCCCTTAATGCAGAAAAGGCTAAGAGACAATAAGATGCATTAAAGGAAAATTCATCTATACAGCATCACTAAGTCTGACTTGTATATGGGCTGCTGTAAAATGTAAAAACAGAGCATGTGATCTTGATGTCAAAGAATACTATAAAAAGACCTAACAACAACAGTGTTGTTTTTCAGTTACTGTCTGTTGACCCAAGCCTAAACCTACTGGTTACTAACATATTATGTACATTCTTCAGTTTAAAAACGGACAAAATACTTTCTTCAAATGTTACACAAATGAGTTGATTTTTACACCAGGACTGTTTGTAAGCAGGATCAGTTCTTGATAACTGCAGACAGTTTTTTTTTTCTTACAATGAAGGCTAATCTTTGTCCTTTTGCAAAACACTTATACAGAGAAAAGTACCTTTATTGCACGGTTTTCCTTCAACTAACCCTTTACGCTTGTTTTGTTTAACCATAACCATAAAACGTCAGTGGAAACTCTTGCTCTCACCTGGAGCCAGGGCAAACATCGACAGAGACTCTCCAGTAGAAGCCACAGCTGTGACCAGGGGTCGTCGGCGGTTAAAGTACTGAGAAAGTATGGTTACAGTCGGCAGGAAGGTCAGACAGTAACCCAAGCCTGCAGAATTAAAAAGACAGATTTTACCCGGAACAAGAACAAATAATAATCATGTAAATCTTAAAAGGCCAGATTAAGGAATAAGTAACCAGTTTAATACCTGTAATTAATCCATATGTGATGTATATTTGATTGATGGAGCTGGTAAAGCTGGTGGCAATGGTACCCAAGGAAATGAGTAATCCTCCAATCATGACAACAACTTGGAAGCCGAAGCGGTTAGTCATCACAGAGGAGAGAGGACCTGAGGACCCATGGTGAAACTGTTACTTCAGTCAGAGGTCTAATCTTGTGGGATTACATCTATTTAACCACGGTGGCTCTACTCACCATTGAAGGTCATAACAAATACACAGATGGAAACAATCCAGGAGACCCGACTGTTGCTCTCTCCAAACTCCTCCATCAGGTCCTGGAGGAAGATGCCAAAGCTCTTGATGATGCCATAGGTGAAAACTTCCACCACGAAAAAAGCCACAGCGATCATCCATCCCCAGCCTCCATCCGGGGCCTCTGAGTACACGTTGGGCCCCAAGAATCGTATACTCATGACTCCACACCGCACCATGCCCTGGAAAAAAATAAACAGCAGCAAAAAATACATTTTAAAAATGTGATTTTACTGGGTCTCTGGCATAATAAACTAAAGTTGGTGGCAAAATAAATCCTCCACTATATGCTTGTTTTAAACGTGACCGCGCACGGGTAAGCGTGAACGCGGATAAGCCCACCGTAGCCAAAGCTGCCCCACAGCAGCTGGACCCGCAGTGAGTAATTCACGAATACTTCGGCAATATTTCTGTTGAAAGGAAAATGGTGTTTTGAAGGTGCATGCGGGGTGCTCGTACCGCCTTGAACGAGACAAAGTGGAGCGAATTCTGCGGCTTTTGCAACAAGTTTGAGGATAAGTAATTAGTTGATAGCGGTTTGGTTAATTTAGCTAACAACAAACGGCAGCATCAGCGGGTGCACGCGCCTCCGTCCCGTGAAGTCTGTGTGCCGCACGCGCGTCCTCCCTCGAGTTTTAGTGAAGAAGACTCAAAGCTGGTGCTGCTCCTGGTCTCCTGTCACAGATCTGACCTGACTTTAAACTGCTGCCTTACAGTAGATTTGATGCTGGTAAGACCGTACGCCCCCTCTCCCTCTCTCTTATGTCCCTCTCTCTTTTTTTTCTCTTTTTTTTTAAAGCTACTTCTTTACATCATTATCAACTACTGTTTAATGTACAAACACTGTAACCGAAGATGGCATAGAGGCAGAACCAGCAATAGTTCAAGTTCAGTCCCTCTCTGCACAAGGCTGGACCTAATCAATTATTAATGTAGCTGGGAGGAGAATTGGCTAAATTAGATGTTTCTGGTATTTTGTGAAGTATAGTGACTAATGCGGATCTACAACATACTCATTCTAGATGAACTGAGAGCTGGGATGTAATGTGTAAATATATAGGTTTCACAACATCAGTTTGTCTCTCCCCTTCGGCACGTTTGTGACTTAACTTTTTCAACTTATTCAACTTCTTTCTTTTAAACAGTATTTTTCTTAATAGATGAAATAATGATACATGAATTGCAACTCTGTCCTATATGTTTTAGTATGTGCTAGTTGTCTGCTTAAATTGTGTTGCCTTTAAAACCTACCAAAAATACATATTTGACTTAGTTTGAATTATTTCTTACACTTACTTTCTGGTTTATTAGGTACACCAGTGAAAACAAATTCGTTTCAATATAACAATCCTGCATTAAACCCCCCTGCATGACTGTGATAATGTTCAGTTCAGTTTATGTCCAAACAGCGTTAAAAAGTTGATAATTCCCCTGTATGACCATTGTAGAGGATGTAGTTATGGTGCTGTTAAACTGGATTGAATTAAACACAGGTGTCTCTGTTATTTAGTCTAACCCACTGACTAAAATGGGGCTGTCCAAATGAGTGCAGTTCAATTCACCATGCAATTCAATAGTACTACAAGCCACAGTCTCTAAAATGTAAACACAGTTGGATCAACAGCTCTCTCATTTATTTTAAACACATGCTGAACACCATAACCTCCATGAAGTTAAGATTTAGTGCAGAGCTGTTATATCAGAATGGATTAGTTTTCACTTGTGTTCCCTAGTGGGTCTATGATATCATTTCTGCATTCTTGTGAATGCATGCTTTCTTTTACGTTTACCTAGTATATTTGGTTTCATAATCTACATCGCATTTGGTTTGACCTCAAAGAGTTTTTGTCATATTTAACAATAGGAGGTACCTCTCATAAGCTGTACTGGCATGTTAAGCTTATTGTGAACCCCTTTGTTTTGAAACTCCTGACTTCACATATTTCATGTAAGGATTCAAAAAACAAAAAAAGAACATTTCTGCTCTTCCATGAACTTGCTGTGAAGTTCAAATTAACACAAGTACTCTTTATGAGATTTGGCTGTAAAAAAAAAACTTTATTAATTAAAGCAAGTGAACATGAACTGTGAATGACTGCACAGAAGGTAAAAGTGTGTAGTCTTGAAAACCTTTATTGATATGTGCTAAAGCTGAATATAGGCGTGACAGACATACCCATACATAGTGATTGGTGTAGCAACATTCTTTTAATACAAGTGAAGCCTGCCTGACACATGCAAAATGTTTCATAACACTTGGGTCTATGTATTTTAGTATGGACGGTTTTGATAAAGTCTGAAACACAAATAAATGCAACAACAAAGAACAATAATCAGAAAATTTAACTATGAAATAGTTTATGGAGAAATACTATTACTTAGCAAACAGTATAGCCTATAGTTCGGAAGTCTATGAGGTTCTTTTCATTGAGGTTTTTCTAATGCTTCTGACTTTTTACTACTTTAGTTTGTTGTTTAGTGTCTCCAACAAAAGTAGTGAAAGTAGGTTAATCAAGACCAGAATCAATTTATTCAAATTAATGATTTTCCTTTTGGATAAATAACCGACTAAAGTAAATAAATAAACAAACAAACAAACACAATTGTTCAAATACTCCGCTCACAAGATGGATTTAGTTCCTGTTAAGCATTTTTTTAATAGTTAATTGGGTTAAAACAGAACATTTTGTTGTTTGTACTTTCAAATTAAGAGCGGAGGGAGGGGGTGTTGTTGATTTTTAGGAGCCATTTAGTCCGTCCTCGTGCGGCTGACGCAACGTGGTCGGTCCAGCAGCGGCGGCTCGTGCGGTCAGTGGGCAATGATACTTTAGCAACAACTAACACACACACACACACACACACACACACACACACACACATTGTAAGTATCTGTATATCGCTTGTTTGCGCCAAATAAAGGCGCGCCTGTCCGCTGAGCTTTAACGCAATCAATCATAGTCGTTGATATTGCAGTTATTTCAGCTTCTGTCTCACCTGTAGGTCGCTAGTTTCAGCTAAAATAAAAACAGTCCTCCCTCCACTCGAGTAATCCTTTAAGTGTCGCGCGCTTCTTCAGTGAACCTCTATGGTTTACGGGGTGCACGTAGTCTCACGAGAATTTGACCACAAACACTCGTCTCACACTTGGACATATACATGTCTGAGACGAGCTTACATTCATGGATAGGAACGGGGAGGGGGAGAGAAGGGTTAAAGAGATCTGGTTGAAGCCAGTTCTCTGTATCCGTGTGCAGATCTCTTTCACACACACACACACACACACATACACACACACTCCTTAAACTTGGGGTGCAGTTGCTGGAAACGTCCGACCTCATGTTTGTTGTGTTGGAGACTGACAGAGCACTTTCTGTGAGAATACATAATCGAAAATAAATAAATAAATAAATCAAGACACTGTATTTTTTCTAAAAGTTATAACTGTTCTAATGTGAAGCATGGCATCAGGTCTGACTTTTAATATTGCAAATACCCACACTTGTCAAAACATAAAGTACACTAATGAAGGAGTTTATCTCGAACCATCTTCAGAAATGGTCTGAAGATGGTTTCGAGAACATCTAAACTTGTTGATCTTTTGTTGATCTTTTGAGAAAGCACATTTCATCTACATTTGAGATCGTGTCTCTGCAATTTACAAGTTCATCAGGATGTACTGGCATGATGAAGAAGGAAGAATAATTAGTTTATTCACTTCCACTATAGCACACACTGGATTATTTGGTGGGGTTAAGGCAGGAGAACGTGATTAGCGTATGAAGGAATTGGGTCACTACTGTTTTTATTATTCTCTTTTTGACCACCATATGGTGTTTTTTTTTTTGTGCTCAGAAGCTCAGTGGGAGAGATCCCTCATCTACTTCAGATATCTGACAAGCAATGTAGTAGATATAAATAATGTTCTTCCATTTGCCAAATTAAAATTTAGTACTTCATGTTTGTACTTTCATTTGATTCCAACTCTCAAACCGTCCTCTTAAATGCACTTTTTGGGTACTCTATACTCAATTACATTTGTTTGACAGCATTAATACTGTAAAGATTAGGATTTCACAAAATACACCTTAGAATACACATTAAATATTAAATCATTGGTCTCCAACCTTTTTGAATTCTCACTTCTTACAAACAGCCAGTTTATCTCTTATGTTTTCATTCATTCATTCATTCATCTTCTGTAACCGCTTGTTCCTGTTAAGGGTCATGTAATGGATTTTTCTTAAGGGGCTTTATTAGAATTTACAGAGAAACATGTTTTTCTTTGTAGGACATATTGTACTGTTCCAAGAGTTGTATAGCCAGTTGTGAATTATGTAGTTCTACATCATCTTTTAAGCTAATTTGGTTGCTGCTGTAAACAAACCTTTGTCCTCCTTTGTTAAGAAGAAATTTCTCATACAAATTCAGTGTGTTTGCAGCATACTGTAGAGATCAATGTTAAAATAATCACTTGATGTGCCAAGCTTTAAGTGAGACCTGTGTAACCCTTGGTAGATTCTGACCCAAAATGGCAGAGGCAATAATTCAGTCGCTTCTAACTGGGATGCTGCTATCCGGGCTGCTGCTCCACACGGTGTCCCAACATGAAGCCAGGGTTGATCAGCCCAATAGGAAGCCCAATTTCATCATCATACTGGCAGATGATATAGGCTGGGGTGACCTGGATGCTAACCAGCCTGAGAAGAAGGCAAACAATACACCATACCTCAACATGATGGCCGTTCAAGGACTGAGGTAGTGACCTGAATTATTTTCCTACCTGATACACAGCTCTAAAGTTTATGTCATGGTTCATTTATCCTGTCAACATGGTAGAGTGTAATTTCTAGGTAAATATGATATTGTTTTTGCAGATTGACAGACTTCCATTCCCCAGCTTCAACATGCTCTCCGTCCCGTGCTGCCATCCTGACAGGTCGCTACGGCCTAAGAAACGGTGTGACTCATAACTTTGCGGTGGAGTCTGTGGCCGGTTTGCCTCTGTCTGAAGTCACCTTGCCCCAGCTTCTACAGGGTCAAGGGTATTACACTGCCATGATTGGAAAATGGCATCTCGGACACAATGGCCCACATAGTCCAACTCACCGAGGTAAGTGGGAGCTTGGCATTTAAAGTTTTTGTAAATCAAGGCCCTATCCACACGAAAACGCATTTTTTCGTAAACGCAGATGTTTTTATTCGTTTTGGCCTATTGTCCACACGAATCCCGTAAACGCATAGCCCGAAAACGCACTTTTTTGAAACCGGGTCCCAGGGTGGATAAATTCGAAAACGCACTTCTCGCGGATCAGTCTGGACGGTTGAATCCGGAGATTTCTGAAAACGATGACGTCATCGCCACCATGGCCACCATGGCCACCATGGCCACACCCCTCGAGCAGCCTTCCACCTCGTATATCTCGCGAAACATCAACAACAATGGCGGACTACATGTTTGCGTTACTACTGGAGAACATATTGAGCCTGTTATGGTTTACTAGGGCAAAATCTAATTTTTGGTTTCTTCGAAAGCCGATTTGTAAACAGCGCTCAAGCTTCATGCGCATGCGCCACCTCTTCCTCTCCGTTTTTAGTGAATTTCTAAAACTGAAACAGCGCTGCCTATAGACCTGGGATATGAAGTAGCGTTTTCAGTCGTGTAAAGACGGATCAAGTGTGGACGCAGATTTTTTTGAAACCATACCAGCGAAAACGGATAGGAAAAAGATCGTTTTCGTACGTGTGGACGGGGCCCAAGACTCAACTAGATGTTACAGCCATGGGTCAGGCTGGGATTTTGTGTAATGTTTTGTGCAATCTGGTTAAACTTTGAAAGAGATAAAATACATTTTTAAAACAATATAAAATCACACTTGAATCTGCCTTATAATGGAATAATTCACTCACAGCCACACATGCACACGCACATACGCTTTTTTGTTGCACAATACTGTATCTTTCCACTTCAGTGTTTCGGTGTCAGTTTCTGGACTTTTCCAAACACGTTGAGTGTTTGTCGGCCTCACCACAGGACGTAGACTGGGTCACTAATCACAAACTCCATCCAGCTGTGTCGGCTTGTGACGGCGCGATTGCACCTGACTCTTCTCGCTCTGCTGACTCAGCTCATCAGCGTCTTTCTCAAATCCCATTGACTGGCCAAGCCTTCCTTGTGCTCAGGCATTTTTCCGGTTCATATGCAACAGTGATGATATATGTTGCAGAAGGAAAAAAGCCCTAAATCCTCAGTGAGATGTGTAATCCTTTTTTTTATTATAACAAGATTGTTGTTAGTAATGCATTTAATCTGTAATAATAGTCAAATGAGTAACTGATAGGCGTACTTAAACTCAGGCACATTGGGTCACAGTAACCAGACTTGTCTCTTGCACAGGTTTTGACTACTACTTGGGTATTCCCTATAGTAATGACATGGGCTGTACAGACATACCAGGATATAATCTACCCCAGTGCATGCCCTGTGACACACCTGGACCTCAAGTGATCAGGTGATTTGTTTCGTTGTTTTCTCTTAAATGAAATACAGAGAATGATGTTTTCTCTCAGCCTTCCCAACCTCTTTCCTTTCTGGTGTTGGACATTGTGTTGCTGACATCTCAATTTTACAAGATCATGGTAATTAGTATTTAAATAACCTGGAGTTATGAGTATTTTCCGGAGTAGTATGTTTGTGTAATCTGAATCCATAACACTCTTATAACTTACCGAACACAAACAGACTCTGCTATTTAACTAACTAAGGCTGACATTTGCACATGTTGTAAGTAGTATCAACTGTTTATCCTTTCTGATCCACATCCAGTCTCCCTACAACACCTTAACTAATTCCAGACCTTATAACCACTTGACAGTCACAGTCACACAAACACGCATATCATCATTTATCATCAGTATGTTTTAATGTTCTCATGCTCTAGATTGAGGAGAAGCATACATGGAGGCTGTTATTCCAAAGTGGGGCTGCCTCTGATTGAAAACGGCACTATTGTGGAGCAGCCACTTGACCTGTGGGCACTGACAGAACAATACAAATCTGCAGCACTCAGGATTATACACAGCGCAAGGTACAACACAGCTGCAAAGATACACGCAGAAGATAAAAATGGATTGATCTGAGCGCTATTACCCAAACACTTTGTGGAAGATGTTGGAATATGATGATTAGAGAGCTTGTGTTTTATTTGCTCTGGTTGTGTACATCTGACTTTCCTGACATTTAAGCATATTTCCACTCAGCCTTACCAACCACAACCATTTTATCTAATATGGTGCACTTTTGATTCAATGAAACAACCAAGATGTAGAGTTATAGACCTTTCCCGAGATTCTAGACCAATATGCATTTGTGTACAAAATGCACCTCGCCTGTTGTTCACAATAACAGAACATAAAGACATTAAAACCTGAGTAGACCCTCATTAAATGGAGCACAAGTTTACATTTTGTGCCCAAATGTTGTAAACTGGTTAAGCAGACAGTGAGTACTGGTCTGTGTGTCAGAGTACCTCTTTACATACAGTCTGCTTGCGGGCGAAACTGAAATTTGTTATGAATTCCTGCATCGTTACCTTGTGGACCACAACAGTAAAGACAGTGTTTCTTCTTATTAAAAGCTCTCAGAGATTTGTGAGTGAACCTATCTGTAAGGAAAATATCGGTAGTTGTACAGAACTGTGCTACTGGTGCACTATATTGTGTGTCTGTGTGTGTGTTGGAGAGACAGAAGGAGGGCTTTAAACCCTGCTGTTTGCAGCTGCATATGAAAGGGATCGTGCCTTCAAGCTATACTACGGGGTCATGTGAACGAGAGCAGCAGTTATCGGTCACATGCAGTACAGACTCAACAGCAAGCTTTCATTCATCAAAGTAATTTTAAGTGAGCGCTGTGTTCCAGATGTAAAGTCTAGAAAACAAGAATGCCACCACAAGAATTCATCACAATATACAAGAGTTATATATGAGAACACACTCTGTGTTGTTTAAAATATTGGCCTACAAGGTTTTGTTGGCTTGTCTAAGCCTGACTGGACATGTGTTAATACTGATGAAGAAGTTGTGTATTGGTAGCATTTGCAGCTCTGACTGAATTGAAACATAAGTTTGTTTGTCATCATTAACATCATTTTTCTGTGTAGCTGTGTGTCTGCGAGATTCATGTTAAGGTTCATGAAGACAAAATGTCTGTAGGAATCTATAACTCTGATATTACGATGTCAAAGAGTCTGTTAGATCACTTAACTTGAATGCAAATCTGCTTGTGAGCAAATATTTTTAAAGGGGCATCTCTCAGCATACACTGGGCTCAATTTCTCTTTGATCATTGTCTTTTCAGAGAGCGAGGACAGCCCTACCTGCTCTACATAGCACTGGCTCACATGCATGTCCCCTTGGCCCCACCACTCTCTACAGATGCCCCAACCGCTGCTCAGCACCCAGATGATGGAGTGTACGCTGCCAGTTTGCGAGAGATGGACAGTCTGGTCGGAGCAATAAAGACAGCTTCTGATGACTCGGACAAAGACAATACGCTCATCTGGTTCACCGGTTAGTCAAATGAAGTATTTATGTCCTCATGTCTGTGTCTGTTACCCTCAAAAAGTCCTCAAAGCCAGTTTTAATGTGTGCACACTATGTTTAGGTGACAATGGCCCTTGGGAACAGAAGTGCCAGTATGCAGGAAGTGTAGGACCCTTCACTGGAAAATGGCAGACCAGCAAGGGTATAAAAAAGGCACTTTTGGAGTCAAACCCAGCATTGCTGTATGGGGGTTAAACTATGTGGCAGTGGCTGTATCTTCTCTACATTTTGCTTGATCTGTCATGTTTCTAAAGTCAGTTTTTGCTTGTATGTTAGGTGGAGGTTCAGCTAAGCGGACCACCTGGGAAGGAGGTCACAGGGTGCCGACAGTGGCCTATTGGCCTGGACGGATCCCTGCAAACACCACCAGCTCTGCCCTGCTCAGGTACATCCTCACATACTTATATACAGGTACATACATTACAAATGTGTGTATAGACATGAAGGAGGAACTTGATGCATCCACTTAGTTACTTAATCTGAACTGAAAACAGCTCCACTGAATTAAAAACAGTACAAAACAGCTCATCATCACCATTTTTCTTTTCGTGCAGTGGTATGGACATCTTTCCAACTGTTCTGTCTCTGGCAGGGGTAACACCCCCCTCAGACAGACGTTACGATGGCATTGATGCCACAAATGTCCTCATGCTTCGTGAACAGACGGGCCATGAGGTACAAAAAAAGTCCTGCAATTGTAAATTTAACTTTGGTCACGTTTGCTGCAGATGATGTGGCTTCCCTTCTTTCTCGTAGTTTCTCTTCCACCCTAACAGTGGTGCTGCCGGGTCGTTTGGTGACCTGCAGACGGTTCGAACTGGGAAGCACAAAGCATTTTACATCACAGGTACTCCTCAAATATGTATATGTGCCATTTGGAAAGTAAGTAATACAACAATACATAATACATAAATTGGCTAGAAATTGCCCACAGTTGTTACAGTACTACAGATGTGAGCTAATATGGA
This sequence comes from Planiliza haematocheilus, assembly GCA_005024645.1. Taxonomy (NCBI): domain Eukaryota; kingdom Metazoa; phylum Chordata; class Actinopteri; order Mugiliformes; family Mugilidae; genus Planiliza; species Planiliza haematocheilus. The sequence goes on along the minus strand of SRSE01001175.1, from coordinate 7,105,298 downwards.
GTTTCATCCAGTAAAGGATCCACTGAAGAAGTGTTATATAGCATACTGTATGTCTGTCGTGCTGCCACTATGATTGTGTCTACATGCTGGAGCTAGCCCGTGGCCCTGTTCTGTTTGTCTGGACATATTTTTAATTATATACTAACTCCTCCTAAAGCTGCAGTGAAATTAATGTTTATATCCTTCATCGTACTGCGGTTGTAACATGCAACATTATGAGAAATGTGGGAATCACAAAAATGTGGTACAGGTGCAGCAGAGGCATGTGGAGGTGGAACAGGAATGCAGAAGGTCCATAACCCGCCACTGATATTTGATCTGGAGCGAGACGAGGCTGAGGAAACACCCCTGCAGGTTGGGACACCTGAATACAAGGCGGTAGCAGAGAGGATCGCCCGCCGGAGGGAGGAGCTGTTATGGGACATCGCCACAGACAAGTCAGTGTCCACAGCAGACTACAGAACAGACAAATCGGCAGCACCCTGCTGCGATCCCAGGCAGGCTGTTTGCAGATGCCACACACTGGGCTGAGGGTTGAAAGCCAAACTCGTAAACAAATGGCTGATAAGAGAGGCACACAGATGTGCATAAGCAAACACATGTGGTGAAAAATATCTCCTTTGGATGAGCTCAGCAGTTTGTTTGTGGAAGGTTGTTGTTTGGGAGGTCCAATGTCCAGATGCAGCAGGAGATGTGCAAACAAGAGGATGGAGCAAAGAGAGGCAGCTGGCTGAACTTTGGTCAGTTAGTAGAGAAGTGGTCAAGTTGATGTGATTCTCTGTGAGGTCCATAATTTGAGAAAAATAACAATTTCCAGCCTGTGGGACATGCAGAAAGCTATGAATACATTTATTTGTCAGTGTAACTAAAGCAACAATTTAACTTTAAAAACTCTAAACATGTTCAAAATGGTTTAATTTTATTTGATTTTTGATTTTCTTATTTGTTTAGTGTAAATTATGCTAGTTTTAAAAATCAAAACCACACAATGCAGATGTTGAGTCATTTCTCTGGTTTAATGAGTTTCTGGTGTAAATGTCCAGTACTGAACAGCTCATTGCAGCTCAAGGGTGTCCTAACAGCGCCATCTTTTGGCAAATCACATGGTATTACTATGTTACTTATTACAACAGTACTATATAGAAATGTTATATATACATTATACACACAGTAGAAATCCTTACTATATATGTATGCATGGTAAGTCTGTGTGTTGATGTGTAATACTTTAAACAATTTGCAAAAGAATATTTAATACATCAATGTAAAAATAACTATGACTTGCATGTTAACATATTCAGCATCATGTAGTAAATAAAACGGTCTTCAGGGTATCGCTGAAATTCAAGGACCTGTAACTTTGTCACGTACAGCTCGTCTCCAGGCTTCTAACATTTAGCTGTTGACTGTTCCTCCCACAGAGCCCACTCTTCCAGATATATTATCAGGTTACATTTGTGACTCTGCAGGTTTTTAGTCTCGTCTATTGCTACCATAATTAGCATCACAGCTGCATCTGCGAGTCATATGATACTAGCGGCATGTATCATGATTTAAATAGTGTATCACACAACATCTTTTTCCTTCTTGAGTCAACCACTGCTTCTCTCTCTTGAGGTATGACACATTTAATGCCCAGTGATAAGCTCCAAAAGTCCCGGGGCCTTAAAGAAAGGTCTAAGTGTAATACATAGAATTTGTTGGTTACTGTTTGTAAACACAACATTCAAACTTGGCCTCTCCCCCCCCAGCTCAATGAGCAAGAGAGAGCAGCGTCATCTAGAGAGTGAACGAAGAGAGGGAGCGGCGTTAGAACAAAACAGAGTAATGTATTATTATTTTCTGTTGGTTTCACTCCATTTACGCTCTAAAGCACCAACATATCCACGCCTCTACACAACCCTGCAGGAAGGCCACATTGCTGGTATTTGTCTAAATGTAACACTCTCACACTCTGAGGCCCACCCACTTTCCAACGGATGCATCCTGGAAATGTCCCAAATGCAGCAAAATAAGAAGAAAATACCAGAGGGGAGCGTCTCAGGAGATAAATTAACTGCCACGCGCTTCTAGTGTGTCAGAAGTGATGACTGAAAGTGATTACTTTTGCATGAATCTTGAGTTTTATACCTTTAAGATCCTAACTCCTAAGACTTGTGACAGCAAATATGATTAGACAAATGTTATCAGGCCATTTTTACATTGCACTTTGCTTCTTAAGAAGCTGCTACAATTAGTGAAATCGAAGAAAAGAGCGTGCTTGTGAATCTACAGCGGCAGCAGGCCAGGCCAGCCTGTTGTTTTCCTTACACACAAATTATTGTCATTCTGCTCATGATACTCGCACCCTCATTTGGTAGCTACCATGACAATATTTTGTTGGGACTTACTATTCTCCAACAACAGCACCTATGTTCAATGCTAATGTAATTGTGTATCATCAGTATTTCTTGCTGTGTGCAGTGGTTACTTACTAAATGTTTAACACTGTCGTTAATGGCATTACACAGGAGTTCACAGTAGATTCTCTTCAGCGGCTTTTGAATGTGTCTAGACTTAATGAAAATGTTCTGAAGATGCTTTTTTTTTTAAGATGAGTGGATCATCTTTAGTGTTGTTTTTTTTTTGTTATACCCCTTTCGAAAACTTAGAGGGTTTCAGAATACAGAAACAACAGGAAGTAATAATCCTATAAGATCTGACCCTACGTCAGTAGAGGAACTTGCGGTAGGGTTGGGGTGCCACAATGTCTCAACACCGCAGGAATATTTTTGTCCATCTTCCCTGCTTGCAAAGAGTTGGTCTGATTTTTATGCAGGGTCAGATGGGTTCGTTGCGGGGGAGGGGGGTTGGTCAGTTACTCTGGTTGCCGACTGGAGGAAACTCATTCTCGTCATCCAGACAAACAGGACCCTCAGCAAATTCATGCTCTGGGATGACTTCGCCCTTTTGGGCCCCTCCGTCTTCAGAGTAGCCTGGGAACACAAATGGTATACACATTTCTTGCAGACCCTTATTGGTGATCATAATCCTCTCTCCTCGTAGGGAGAATGTTCTTCCACGGAGGCCACCATGTTGTGCCGCCATATTTCTACAGTAGCCGACAACATACAAATTAAACCCAGGCTCCTGTAAGATACTTCCACTTTCGTACATTCAGTGGTGGCCACGCCATGCAGGAGAGCCAAGTGGGGGTATTCACGTGTCTGCAGTTAGCAACCCTGCCACTAGATGCCGCTATACACACTGTTAAAACTATTAAAGCTAAAACTCACGTTATGGAAATATCTTAGTACAACTTTGTGAAGAAGAACTCTAGGCCTCTTGATGATTTTTTAATTTAAAGTATTTCTGTTATTCTTTGTATATTAGGTGTTTAAACTATATACAAACCAGCTTAATGATTAAACAGGATACACATACAACTGTAGAAGCCATAATTGAAAAATCCTACATAAAATATAAAAAAGCTGGAGGTAAAACAAACAAACAAAAAATGTACTGCCTCATGTATCAAATTCAGAATGCCACTTCTTGGAAAAGTTTTCAACGGTTTGTGATCAAGAAAGGCTTACCCATGAGAGTGGTGGAGGAGGGTGGAGTTGAAGGGAGAGCCACAGTGGCAGCATATGATTGGCTGGCCGGCAGTGGCTGTGGCTGTGGAGGGACATCCTCTGGGTTCTCCTCTTCCTTCTGTTCCACCTGCTCCTCGTCGGAGTCAAAGAGCCTGGAGGAGCAGAGTGAACAGAGGCTTGACAATGTAACACCCAACACAACTCACGTGTTGCATTTAAAAGTAGAAATATGCAAGACCCGAACGCGTTTGCTTCTGTGTAATGTAGAGATGACATTTGGCCATAAACGCATCGGTGCCGTGTGCAGTTCTTTTGTGGCATTTTCGCCTACTTTCAAGTTTCATTGTCATGGATGCTTCAAGTTTTGCAGTTTTTCTGTAGTCTGAATGCATGCTGCAAATAGTTACTTTCACTTCCCCATTTTTTTTGTTTTTGTTTTTTTGTTGGGCCTCAAATTAAAACAAATTTAAGGCTGGGCTTTATATGCAAACATTTATTAAGGATGTATCCCACCTGTGTTTTTGGACCAGGACACACTCGCCTCCATCCTGTGGATCCACGTTATAGATGTAAAGATGGCCGTCTGAAGATGCCACGAGCAAGCGAGGAAGCTTCTGAATCCTGACACACACAAACGATGAACAAGTAATGCACCAATAGACGCTTAAAACCAAAGAAGCATCATTGATCATCGTCTTGTCAGTGTCCTGTGCTGCCTTACGTAGCCAGCGCGCAGATGTTCTTCAAGCCAAACATGTTGAGTCGTACAGTGGCGAAGGCTCTGTCCTGATGCATCATGTCAGACACCTGTGTGGGCAAGTAGGTACTGGCTGCTGTGAACATTTTGCCCACATAAGCTGACCATGTCGGGGACTCTTCCTCTCGACTGGAAGGAAACATGATGGGTGATGGTTAAAGGTACAGAGTTTACTGTAGTAAAAGTCCCAATTTTACGTTGAGCTTGATAACAGTACTACGTTTTATAGTGATGAGGCAGGATGCTACTCATCCCTACCTATAATTAGACATCCTTTTGCCATATAACTATGTAACGGCATTAGAATTATCACCACAGGTTGTCTAAATGGCTTAATCTGTGTCTTGGGTGTTTACCTGGGACTCTGTTGCTCCAGTTTAAAGATATGGACGGTCTCAGTGTTGCTGGACGCACACAGGAACTGTGCATCAGCACTGAAGGACAATGAACTGATGCTAACATATCTGACACACAAAACAGAAAAACACAAAACGGAAATGTCAATATAATAGAGTCATATGATTTTTATTTTAAATGATTTAGCAGATATAAGAATTGACTAGAAAGCTTCTAGATAGTCTCACAAAGTGAGTACTAAATGCTTTAGACTTTCAGTCTAACATTTCCACGACTCCACTACTCACATTACTGAAACCCAGTCACTGACACCGGAAGCTGCACAACACATTCACAACCCTGTGATGGCTACTGAGCTCATGAGAAGGGAAAGTATCTTTCTCTCCCAAACGGCTGTTAAAGGAATCAGTGGGTCATTTGAACTGCTAACCCTCCTGTCACAAGAACCTGTTAAACCTTTGTCGTACACTGTGAATCTTGTCGTCCACTGAGCTTCCCCTTTTTCCTTTTTAATACTTTACAACGGAAGCACAAGAGAGTATGACCACTGACCTCTTCATCCCTCGCCGGAATTCAAACAGCTTCTGTCCTTCAGGAATACTGAACACTCTGATAACTGTACCCTGTAGAGGAGAGTGGGGTCAAACAGACTGATGGGGCATAAAACAGAAGGAGGGATGAACAGAAATGACGTCCTCACCTTCTCTGACGCACTGGCCAGTTTAGTGCCGGAGGCGTTGAATGTGAGGGCTGCCAGGGGACTGTCATGGGCCTGGATCAGTGTCACGGTGCTCTAAAGGGGCAAACAAGGGCTTTCTGATTACATCTCTGGGCTCTGGTAAACCGCTACAGTTTTGTGGCTATGTTAAGTTTAATGAAGCCTCACCAGGTTGTTGGCATCGTAGACCGTGATCTCTCCGATGGTGGCGCTACCTGGATACGCAAGGTAGGAGTTACCGTGATTGACGGAGAGCGCACAGAGACCTACAAAGGAGGAGAAGGGATTATTTATTGATAGAGCTTTTCAGATTTTTTTCACAGCTATTCAACAAGTCTGGCCATTCGTACCCTTATGGATCTATTGATCTTTTTTATTTTTCTGGGCCAATTAGTTGTGGAGAATCATGCTGCTTGACCAATGGGATTTCCAATATCAACAACCCCTGCATGTCTGAGCTCACTCTGTATTAAAACCAATAGAAATGTGTCAATCTAATGTACAGATCCTTTCATACAGAGTTAAACTATACTGTCCAAGTCCACTGTTTGAAATTTGCATTTTGCAAGTAGTTTCTCAGCAACATAATGTTGGTTCTGGCAGTTGAGGTTATAACAATAAAACGCACTGTTGCTTCAGTTCGTCAGTTGTCCAGCTACTACCTGGCTTTTGGTTGCTACATATGTTGCAGAGGCGATGATGATTCTAGGACACGTATCTGCTCATGTCCATAGCCACAGCAGCTGTAAGCAGCAGCACACAGTTATATCGTCTCCCTTTGCTTTGATTTTAGCCCCCTCTTTCATTCACACATCATTCTGTACAGTGTCCCCAAGCTACTCTTACATTTATGCATCTCATTGCAAATGTATGTCTTTTCATAAAAGAACAACAGCACTACAATGTTTGTCAAGTAAACTATTTGGCGAAAAGGAATGTGACCAATGACTGATAATTCAGACTGGAAACTAAAATGTACTTGGGGACCCGGTGGTGCTTCACTGAAGGCTACAGCACCAATGTTTCAGCCATACATAAACTTTGAGAACTGACTGAAAATGTTCAGGCAGAGATCAGTACCGTCCGTGGTGACCGTTTTCGCCTTTTTCCCCTTTCACTTCGTCCAGCAGCTTGAGCGTACCTGAGGGGTTGGTGGGTGTGTTGAGCAGAGTCTTGAGCAGCTTCATGTCCTTGATATTGTGGATGTAGATCGACTCTTCCAGGCACACCACAAGCCGCTGAGACGTGGAACGAGAAGGCGTCAGAACGGCGCAAGAGCGTTTACATTCCGCAGCGCAAACCAGAAGATTATGGATTAAGGTGAGTTTCCTGCTCCTACCTGTCTGTTGAGTCTGACCGAGAGAATGTTGTTGGAATAGCTGTAGTTGCAGATTTCCGTGCCTTTCTTGAAATGATAGACGTTCATTCGCCGAGGCATGGACAGACTGACCACCACTACCAGACTGCTGGAGAACAGTCGCTCCACTATGTAGACGTCTGGACACTCCACTGGGAAAAGGACAAGAGAAATCTTTAATGGCAAATACATTATTTTCCTTATACTTATACATTCCCATTGATTAATAATTACATGTGCTTTACTGTTATAGCTATAGCTGCCAATCCAATCAACACAGGAAGAGAAACTGTCAGAAAACAAGAACGAAGTTCAAATTTCCTCAATGTGACTTTTAACTTTCTGTTTCACTGTGGAAATTGAGGATTAGAAAGCTATCTTCAGTGTTTGCCCACCGTATGCCGAAGAGCAAACACGTTGGACCCTGTCCGAGTTGTTGCATGACCAAGGTGAACGTGACCACAGCTCATATCTTTCTCTGTAGGCTTCTGTAACTCTGTAATCATGTCATCTTAGGGAGGGAATGCAGGTGTGTCACTGTGTACTTGCCTGTGTGCATGACTGGATATTTATAAATCGACAAAAACATTTGCCGCAGATGTGTCTGTGCGTATGAGCTGTCTTGTGATAGTGTACTCTTGTATAAACTGTGTGTTGAAGAGCCGTTCCTCGTACCTCCCTCATGGATGCAGTCTAGTTTGTCCACAGCAGTGACAGAGAAGAGACGGTAGCCTGTCTTGGTGCCCACTGATAGGGAGCTGCAGTAAAAACATACACATACACATCTTAACAGATAAAAATACTGAAAAATGAAATGCAACTTAAACCATCCACAAGACGGTGATTACATTATGTTTTACACACTGGAAAAAAAGAAATCTGAAATGTGCCGTAAGTTTACTTTGGAAGACTTCGTGAAAGATGTTGACAGTTTTCTTAAATCGTACTGTGGGGCCTCTGGTGGTTTCAACATCTGTTATACTGCCTTTGCTGTCACATAGCTAACACACACAATTCCAGCATTGTCTGTTTTTGATATACTGCTGTGTTGTTTGAGTAAAACAATGACAGGCACCTATTTTTAGCTTGTTACCACCAAAACTGTTTAAAGACTGGATCAGAAGGGACAGCTCGCCCTTGAAACGTATAGGAATGTCCATTCCTAATGTGATTCCTGTGTGAAATGATTGTTAGCTCATATCACGGAAACCACACAAGAACAGTGTGATTGTCACATGCGTATAGACTTGTATGAGCTGAGGTCAACTGCTGATGTCTGTATCAGTATAGTAGCATGAGGTCAACATCGGGCCATAGCTGACAGGAAGGGCAGGATGTGGTGACCAGGTCTGATTAACTCATACTGCATAATGGTCGGCGCTGAAGGAAGAATTATTGAGAGGTCCTGTGAGAAAACCTTCTCCAGAGAGCAGGTGAACCTGATGTGCAGAGGTGTTTGGTAGACATACACGACGTGATTTCTTTGTTTTTCTTATCTTGTTTTTCATAGGCAATGCAGCCACAACACAGCTTCCACTGAAGCCGCTAATTAACCTGAAAAAGCTGTCTTATCTTATCTGGAGATGAAAAGAACACAAAGATAAGAAGGTAGGGATGGCTGTTTAGCCACCTGCTTAGTTTTACAATGCGAGTCAAGGGAGATGTTTAGGTAAGGAGGCACACCTGTAACTGCATAAGATCTGCTGGATTTGTCTGTTGATTTACCCTCTAAGAATATAGAATCAACAGAAAACAGATAGAAAACACAACACTGGTTCTTGCCATTGTTACATGTGAGTTATTAACATGTCATTTTGTATGTTAACTGGTGTCATGAATCAATAAGGATTGGTAAGGCACACACCAGGCCTATGTTACATTGGATGAAGCTGTGTCTTAATACACACCATTCAGAAGTTTGGTGATAACAATACAGGACTAGTTAGGTGTGCAACAGGCCCTGGAGATTAACACAGTGGCCTACTTCACTTTCAGCTCATAGTGACTCATAGTTTACAGAAGCTTGTGCTTTCGTTCTGGACGCATTCACACTGTACAACTCCCTACTCGGCATTACCAGAAAATAGAGGGAGTATGTCAATACGACTGATAATAATTATGCAACAGTCAGGTGCATCAAAGAGATTGAGTTCATGCTGGGCCCGGCCCGCAGGTTGCTTACGTGGTGTCCTGGTTAAACGAGGCACAGATGAAGCCTCGGTGCACCCCGGGGTCGTCCGGCACGTCCTGGGACTCCATCCGAGCCGCCGAATTCCCTCTCCTCTTCCTGGCCGAGGTCGGAGGCCTTGGGTTCGGGTCGATCCACGCCGGAACCCGCTTCCCCTCCTCTGCCTCCCGACTCCAAGCGCCACGCTCACACTCTTCAGGGAGAGGAATGTCCGGGCTGGCTGGCTTAGATGGCATACATCATACGCCCTGTGTATACTACCCCAAAGTCAAACAGGATGAAAGATCGGCGATAGCACTTCCCAAAGCAGCCGTTTCACTTTAGTCGGTCGACACCGTTGTTATTATTATGTTATTAACTTCCAATATTCACCCAGCAAAACAAAAACAGCTGATGGGAGGATGCGTCACTTTGAAGTGCAGCACGATTGGCTGACTTCATCAAGTCAAGCCCTCCCCTCTAGGATTTCTATTGACCAAGCTTTTCAGAGCCCGTGAATGATTCGACAAAGCGTCTGTCGATCGAACAAGAGACGCCCATTTAGGCGAAACGCTTCTGATTGGCCAGTTGCACTTTCAGTCTTGTCACGAGGAATTGTTTTGATGATTTCATTGGATAAAACGCAGCGACACATCAACAAGCCTGAGGGGGACGTTCAGCTGCTCTGCAAAGATATTTGGATAATATTTGACCAAGTTAGAAAAAAAAACTGAAGGTGTCTTTTCAAGACGAATTTTATTCTATAAAGAAGAAGGAAACACAAAATTAAAAGTGCAATACAATTGTTGAGATAGCCTTTTATTCATTTCTTTTTTTTTCAGATTTGAAAAAAAAATGTCTTTAGTTATTCAAGGATTCTTTATTGTCTTTTCAACACATGTTGGGACATGAGGTGGAACGAAATTAGTTTCTCTGGTCCCAATGCAAGCCAACAGCAGAAACAGTAAAAAGTGTAAGTATAGAATAAAATTAGCAAGAAGTAAGTAAATATGGATTTGCAGAAAGATAAAGATATATGGCTACTAGCTTAACAAATATTACTTCTTATTGTACGCTTTATTATAATACTACACAACAGTGTGAACCATATTTGAACTGACTGTATTTCAGTTACATATAACTATATAAATCGCGTTTACACACCATATTATAAAGTTAAATAATCCCACTGTGGGGATAAATAAGGATATTAGATTTAATATTTCTCCTAAATGAATACTTTTCATTCTTCAGTAAGATACATATTGAATTCAGGAAATGTATACTGAGTTTTATTTTTATTTTTACATTTTTTTATGTTTATTACTTAAGTATCTAAGTATCTAAATGCAAACGTTTGCCAGTGTCTTTATTGGCAGAATATATTTATTTGAGAGAAAACGTAGCCTTGCAGTAACAACATATGTAATATCTGACTTATCTTTTTTCTAAATAAACGTAGCACACTAACATTCTCGTTAGCTCACAATTTTAATCAGATATCAATCGATTTTTTTCTTTTTCGTTTCTTAGCCGTTTCCTTGACGTCACGATTTCCGTGCCGTCTCCTTTAAGGTTGCCGTGGGTTACGGGCTCACATGTCAGAACGAGGAGAATTGACGTCAGTGACGGCTGTTGATTGGCTCTCAGTCGTATCCGGTGGGGCAGCGGTCCAGGGCTCGGTAAAAAAAAAATCGAAGCGAGGAGGAGGATCTGGTAACGGTGCGCTTTGAGAAATAACATACACCCCGAGTCGCTATCGAAAGGCTCGGAAGGATTTTACATTTTTTTGTGAGTATCGTGTCGTTTCGACTGGGGGAATATATGACCTCTGTATAGGTGAAATTTGTTTCCTCCGTCTCTCGTTTGTTTATGATAGAACTCAAGATGGCGTCATTGGAGGAGCGCTTTGCCTTTGCACGGAGCTAGCCAGCTAGGCATCTAACCAGACGCTTTGACATAACGTAGGCCAAAGATAGTTGAACAAAAACATTAAACCCTTATCATTTATTCGAGTGTGTGGTTACTGGTTATGATTTTATCCTTTTTGGTTGGTCGTGTTTTAAGCATTAATCTTCTCGCTGTAAATAACTTGACTGCACCCGTCAGCCTTCCCGTGAAGGCTTCCTGACCTAGACGGTGCTACAGACAGGGCATTTGCTCCATACGGTATCTGAAACCGGTAGTATTTCCTATTTTTTTTTAACCTTTTATATGCGTTATTTCTGGACACCCATGCTCTGTTTTCTCTTTTTCAGCAAGGTCATTGTGCACCTCTAATTTAATTGACATTCGTTTCTTAGTGGACAGTGGAGGTGATGATGCAGCATTGAAACTATATAAAACCATGAAAGTGAATGTGTTGCTATATATTTAGTCACCTTAGATGCACCCAACATAAACAGGCTTGTTTATTACATAAGACTAAAGAGCCTTGCTGGTAGATGTTGCCTGTGGCTCTTAATTTATACCAGCTGGTCTAAAAACAGTATCATTTACCACTTGGTTATTCCTGTGGTAGGTTTAGATTAAATCAAGCCTGCCAAGTTTCCACTAATAGTGTAGTTAGTTGCATAAAGGCTCTGCCAGCCTCATCTTTGATAACATTGCTAGTAATCTCCCCTGGGCCTTGTCAGATTAGAAATTATCTGAATCCTATTATACTGATGCACATGCATGATACACTTGCACAGAATGGATTGTACTGTTTGCTCAACAGGACTTGTTGTTCACTTGTTTGCTCCTCTAAAATGCACACATTGGTTGCTGCAGGGCTTCAGGGGCCTTCCTGTTTTAGACTACTTTGTTACTTGAAGCTCAGAGCCATCTGAAGGAACTTATATCACAGGGGCTGATCAGATGATCTAGGATATGTCAGGCTGTTTTGCTCGGAAGCACCACTGGTCTGAAATCTCAAGCATGTGCACTTGTTTTTTATGGTTTGAAGCCTTTTTCACAGAAGATTGATTCACAGGCCCTCATGTCTTCTGTCATGTTTAGGCCTTGTGTATGACAATATTTCAGCCATAGCCAGTTACCGACTCTGTTAGAAAGCATAATTTAGGTTGGTGAAATTTTGTTTTGTGTAAATAAGCTCAGGACAGACAGTGTGCCTGTCTTAGTTGTTATGTCTGTAGTCAGATATGTGTGATCACATCATATGACCACTATTCACTCCTGACACTTTGGAGCTAACAGGCTCCATAGTGACAAAACAGCACCCTGCCTCTCTGTGCTTTCTCGCTGTGGCTCTATTTTTCTCACATTTTATGTGTGTTTCTAATCCCAAACACTCACACACTTTTACTCCTGTACACTCTCTCTTAAGCAAGTAAATCTACGTTGTACATTGATGATCTAACGTCACTATCCTTTTTTCTCTCCAGTTCAAAGGTTAGAGGTCACAGAGCAGGGTTTCGGTTGTCGTCATGGCATCTGGAAGTACGAGCAGCGAGGAGGAGCGGAGTCTCCGAGAGTGTGAGCAGTACGTGCAGAAACACAACATTCAACAGCTGCTGAAGGACTGCATTGTTCAGCTGTGCACCTCCAGGCCAGACAGGCCCATGGCCTTCCTCAGGGAGTACTTCGAGAGGCTGGAGAAGGTTTGTGTTTTTGCACATGCATGCATTTTGATTCCTATTGGTCGGAAGATAGAAATCAAATCTTTACACAGTGAACACTGAGTATCATATACACCACACTGCAGAATTGCTGTGCCATAAGCCATCTAATTTTTGCTTTCAGATACTGTCTTCATTTCAGATTAGTCACATGACATTTAATTTCTCAGGCAACCAAATCAGGTTATCAGTTCCACACATTCAGTGCCATAGATATACATTCAATTCTTCCACATTACATCATTTATTAGTTCTTTGTGCTTTAGCATATTCTGTTTTGGGGGAAAAAAAAATATTGTATCAAAATGCCATGTGCATTATAGCCATTTTTATGACCAAATTGCTAATGTTAAGTATTTGGCCACTTGCTTCTTAATATTTCCTGAAACTAGTGATATATATGTATATATTCATTTTAGTTCATTCAGAAAATAACTCACACAGGGATTTAATTTCCTGGTAATATGGTGAATAACACACTGATCAATGAGGTTATTTGTATAAAACAGGTGAGCACAGGAAAACCCGAAGACTGTAAATGACTTGGTAGATTGGGGAGCAAAGGATTTCTGGATGAAAAGCTTTCCCAGGATGTAGGCAAATGCCGCACTCAGACATATCAGGATGCAGTTCACCAAAAACATTTAAGTTTTCTTAGTTTTCTTATGATGGTCTACGGGCTGACAAACCGAAAGTCTATCATCTATAACATCTATCAAAGTTATACATAGAGTAAATTGTGGGTTGCACACATACTGCTGCCAGTGGAACTGGCACAATCGAATGTATTGATGATTTAACCACTGATAGAAGCCCCAGGATGAATAGATGGGCATGCAGGGGCCTTCTTTGTGCCAAGATTCAGAAAATGTGCCAGAACTCATTGGACAAATCAGTGACCTGATGTCAGTTCAGCTGAGCTGCATTCCCATTGGTGAAGACCAGACAAAAGGCAGACTTTTGAACCTCCCTCTTTGTTAAAGGGGTTATATCCTCCTCTCGGTTGTTTGTATATTGGTGTAAAGACATTCATAGCTGAAATTTTAATGTGGTATTAATTATTTTCCACAGAAAACAATTATTTTTCCAATTATTCACTCTGAACTGTATACATCATCTTTTTGAGTGACTCCTACTTTCTCTTACTAACTCCATCCCCTCCTTCCTCCCCAGGAGGAGGCCAAGCAGATTCAGAACCAGCAGAAGGCCAGCAGTTCCCGTTCAGACTCTCGCGATGAGGAGGTGTCTCCACCCATGAACCCTGTGGTGAAGGGTCGCCGGCGGAGAGGAGCCTTCAGCGCAGAGGTTTACACAGAGGAGGATGCTGCCTCATATGTCAGAAAGGTAGAGACTGAAATGTGGATCAAAAGCACCAGCATTTTCAGCTTTTAGATTTGGTTCAAACTTTTGTTGAAACATCCTCACACCAGTTTTCATTTCTTTTCTAAGGTCATTCCAAAAGATTACAAAACAATGGCTGCCTTGGCCAAAGCTATCGAAAAGAATGTGCTCTTCTCACACCTGGATGACAACGAAAGGAGGTACATATCTCAAACAGTGTTTGGCTTTAAGGTTTAACATTTTGGTTAAGTATGAACACTTACCGATCTGTTCTTTTCCAGTGACATATTTGATGCAATGTTTCCAGTCACCTACATTGCCGGAGAAACTGTTATTCTGCAGGGTAGGGTTACATCTTCCAGTTCAGTTTAGTTAAACAAACATTAATCCAAATCAAATATTGTGTCTGAGTGACACTAAGAGGTTTTTTATATGTCTCCAGGCGACGAAGGGGACAATTTCTATGTTATTGACCAAGGGGAGATGGATGTGAGTATCTGATCCTCATCAAGGTTTATTAGAGGAACATATATTTTTCCTTAAACACAAAATATTTTACTTTTGTTTGTGTCTTTTAGTGAACAATACTTTGGTGTATAACCTTTCAATATGACAGGTGTATGTGAACAATGAATGGGTGACCAGCATTGGTGAAGGAGGCAGCTTTGGAGAGCTGGCACTGATCTACGGTACCCCGAGGGCAGCTACAGTCAGAGCCAAGACCAACGTCAAACTGTGGGGCATCGACAGAGACAGCTACAGGAGAATACTCATGGTGAGGAGACATATTGTAGTATCTGATGATCAAAAGGAAGACCTCTGTTTAATGTAATCTGTGTCACCTTTTTAATTTTCTCTCTCCTAAATCTTTTCTTCAGAGTTCAGTGTTTTTATTGCACTAATAAATTGTGTCTTCTTTCTCTTTAGGGAAGCACTTTGAGAAAGAGGAAGATGTACGAGGAATTCCTCAGGAAAGTGTCCATTTTAGGTGAGTTAGTCTTTTCAAATCTGCCTCATTCCAAAATGTAAAAAATAGAAGAGGAAAAAAAACATTAGTTTTATTGAGAATGAAATAACCCTAAAGCACATCTATTAATATCTTAAAACGCAACCAGTAACAAGTCTTCAAAAGAGATCCTGTCAATTCATCTGAAACTGTCCCGTGTTCATCCTCCTCAGAGTCTCTTGACAAATGGGAGCGCCTGACAGTCGCCGATGCCTTGGAACCCGTCCAGTTTGAGGACGGACAAAAGATTGTTGTGCAGGGAGAGCCTGGAGATGAGTTCTTCATCATCTTGGAGGTATCCACTTGATTAATAACTCACTCACACACACACATCTTCATACGGGCTAGGTTTGTCATAGTTTCATTAAGGATTTTTATTTTTTTTATTGTCCTTGGAGTTTTTATATTGCTGGCTTTATCATTTAATCAGCTCTGCAGTTGGCTGCTTTATTTTTAGTTGTTGGACTATATTGTACACAAACCCCCTCTTGTGGTGATGTAAGAATGTTGCTTCATCCTAAGCATTTATTGATCAGCAGCTAATGAGTCCATTAGTAAAATGTTTAAATTACAGTGACACTAAACTGCAACAGTGTGACAGCCTCTAATATTATATATATATATATATATATATATATATATATATATATATATATATATATATATATATAAATAAATAAATAAATAGAGCGAGAGAGAGATTTATTTTTATTTTATATGTAGATTTTTTTCTTTTGTACTTACGTTTGTGCTTCCTTTTAACTCTAGAAATAAAATCATTTATAGGCAGTTGATTGTTTAAGGAAATAATAATTGGACACAGATCTGGTTTGATTAAAGTGTAGAAACATCTTACAACAAAATATATCTATATTTTTTTACTCTTGGTTAATGGTATTAAACCATGAAATTAATCTACGTACATGATAAATGTGTCTGTGTTTTTCAACATGCCATGTGAATAATTTAAATAATCATAAAGTGTTAGTAATTATATGAATACTCTTTCATACTATCTGGTGCATTTGTTCATTTTAAAGTGTGTTCTCCTATAATACAAAACTGATGACAAAGCTGAGTTTTGTGTTCCTGTGGATTTTTCAGGGCTCTGCTGCCGTGTTGCAGCGTCGCTCAGAGAACGAGGAGTTTGTGGAAGTTGGGAGATTAGGACCATCCGACTACTTTGGTAGGAATATAAGCATTGTGATAGCAGGCTGTTGTTTCATGCAGTTATTTCACGAATTACTTTCATTTTCAAAGAACAAAGGCAGTCAATTATAATGGCAGAGCAGTTATTAAAAGAAGATTGGTAATGTCATTTTTTTGTAATTGGTAATTATTATTAATTTTTTTAAATGTTGTTGAAAAAAATGTTAAAAAGAAATCCAGCTGTTTACGCTATGTTGGTCTTGTTATTGGTCTGCCTGCCACCAGTCAGAAGGCTCCTGCCCGTGGTTACTGTAACATACTTGCAGTTAGACAAACAAGTGGATAAGCTCTTTTGTCAAAGCAGAGAGAACTGGAGAGACGGGAGGAATCAAGAATAGGAAAGGGGTTAAAAGTTGTGTGTGTGACTTAACATATCCAGAACACAAATCTTGAGAGATGTCACCACCGGAATCAGTTGTGTAGAAGACCACACTGGCAGTTCAGGCCTGCCACAGGCTGTTTAGGCCTTAAATACGCTTATTTATTTATGTACACAGTGTATTGAAGTCCCTGATGCTTACGTTTAGAAGGAATGCTAGTGTTTGCACTAGTTTTTATGTAGAGATATTTCCTTTGCTGTATCTGTATCCACTGTTATCGACCGTTTTTCTGTTGAAGTGGAGTCCCTGCTTTGCTATTGTTTGTCTAACCTAGCAACAGTAACACAGGATGGCATGACTTGACAAGGAGTCAATTATTCCTTAGTGTTAGAGCTGTTTTAAAGAATTGCACCTTTACTATACAGAAAATCACTTCTTTGCACACATTCTGTATTTGTGAGATTTGTGTTTCTCCACGCCTCTCCAGGTGAGATCGCTCTGCTGATGAACCGTCCCCGTGCTGCCACCGTGGTCGCCCGCGGCCCCCTGAAGTGCGTCAAGCTCGACCGGCCACGCTTCGAGCGCGTGCTGGGTCCCTGCTCAGACATACTCAAACGTAACATCCAACAGTACAACAGCTTCGTCTCGCTGTCCGTCTGAGGGAGCATTTCTCCCCATCCTCTCCTCTCCCCTCACCCTTCACCCTTTCCTCTCTCCTTTCAGACCCAGGGTCCACCAATGCAATTTGCTTTTCGTCACTTTCTTCTCCTTTCTGTTTGCTTTTCCCCACCCCCTCTCTCTTTGTTTTACACACAAACATGATTTTGTTGTTATCACCGTCACACAGAGGTGACTTTTAGCCCTTCACCAGCGCTTGTACCAGCTGCTGTACGCTACCTTGTAGGCACAGTTACATCACATGTTACTTATATATGTATTTGCTGGTTACGCTTTTTTTTTTTTTTTTTTTAAACACAAAGCAGGAGAAAGACTTTAGGGTCTCAGACTGATGAGACAGACAATCAAGACTTTACATGGCGCTTTCGCTGAATTTGTTACAGATTTCTGTTGTAGATTGAAGTATAGAGAGACGACTGCTTATTCCCCATTTAAGAGTTTCCTTGAGTTAGCTTGATTAGACCGACCAACAGAGTAGAGCAGAAACTCTAGAAGGCAGGAAGAATACGATTGCATCAGACTGTTTTTAGGTTCCAGCTGTGATAAGACGCTCCATCTGTCGTTTATGGTTGATTTGTAAAAGACGAGACGACGATGACGGGTTTGTTTTAGTTTGAGAGAGCTTGTACAACTTAAGACTTTTATTGTGCAGCTACCAGGCTAGTGCCAAATGATTATTGTCACAACGCAAAGATGCATAGCCGTGGAGATGCAGTGTGTGTCGGAGCTCCAACGGGAAGTAGTTCTCACCCTTACTGTCCTCTTAATCCATAGAACGACCATACAAGAACTGCCTTGACTACTCTGAGGAAAAATAAATAATTAAAAAGAAAGGAAAAAAATAGTATTAAATGTATTTCAGTATTGAGTTTATTTAGTATATACCAAATAACTTGGTCACTCTTCTGCTATGGTTTGTAATCAAAAATGTTATCATAGTATAGTTAAAATGATGATCTTATGGTTTGGAGTGCTGGTGATCTTTAAAAAAAAAATATGTTTAACTGTCTTTTGTAAACACTTATTTTTCCATAAATTCTATTTTAGGTGTCCAGTGCCACAAAGTAAATAAACGCTTCTTCTTGTCAACTGACGAAACAGTATGTAATTGTATTGTGTAAAAATGTCATGGGTTAAAACTTTTTAAAAATAGATCAAAAGGTTTAGTTGAAGTTTTATGGAAGTGGAAGGAATCAAAACGAACGAGTTGCATTTTCAGGACATCTGAAGTATTTATGGTTCGAAGCTTCATGCCGGTGAGCTGACGGGCAGAGTGAGCAGATGTGTATTTAATACTAGTGTCATTGCTTATTGCCTATTTGAAAAGGTGGCTGTCTTTTCATCAGAGTAGCTTGTGACCTGTTCTTTATGCTTATTTGGCATGATGTTTTAGGCATCCAGTGATCCGGTATGAATGGAAGCGTGTATTTAAAAAAAGAAAACGAGAAAAAAAAGAAAAACGTGTCCTGCTGCTTTGTGCAGAAGCAGGACCTTTGTCAAATATTTGGTTTGTTACTCTCTAGCTTAACTGCTTCATGACTATTTAGATGGTATAAAATGTTATATCTTTTATTTTATTTTTTAAAGATCTTCACCAAACACAACTTCTGGATTATAGGCTTTTCATTCCTGCCTCACTGTCTGTTTCCAGACCTGTACTCAGTCATGTTTCTGTTTCATTCACAGCACTTGTGCGCGCTTAGGATTGAGATGTGTGTCCGTACGTCCAAAAAGTTTTGATTTTGGTGCCGATTGCAGGGTAGTCAGGTTGGCGAGAAGACCCTTTGTTATGGGATACGAGTGTATGTTTCTTTACACTTAAACTGATCATCTGTTCCCCCCTAACCCTCAGGTTATCCTTGTGGATGTGGTAACATGTGGGTTTGTGTCCACTGACAACACGTCCTGTTTGTCCCGTTCCACAGGAAGTGACTCCGTTAGGGGTGAGGGTTTCACCTTGTTTTCATGTAAATAGCTGCATCATTGGTTTTAGTCCAAAAGGTTTTAGCCACACTGCAATCGTCCCAGTTTGCCTTAGCTTACCTAACCTGGGCTTACAGTAGTAGTCAGTCACTCCTGCTAGCCCGACCTTCAGTGAGTTTGTTAGGCCTGCGGCACAGAGAGCTGCAGGCCACCAGAGGACCATTCTTTTTCTATTCTACCCTGTATTTAGTTTGACCTCCTGTATGTGCAAAGATGTTTATCCTTTTGGTATAGATTGTTCCAGATGGCAGTTTAAGCAATAAAAAAGTAAAAAAGAACCGGTCTCAGGCTTGATCTATTTTTGTAGACTTGTAGACAAATGTTGCTAGATTCACACTTCACACTTGTAATGCAACAGATGATGATTGTTTTTGGTTGTCGAAGCCGTGTTTCCATGGCAACTTGTCTATTACCTCGATCTGAAATAATTCCGATTGCCACATAGCTGTTTACATGTAAACTAAATACGATGATCTGATAAGATACAATCAGCAGAAAGTGGTTCTACCTACTGTAGAGCACTGAAATAGAAAATTCTTTACAACTTCATTACACAGTTGAATTCATTTGAAAGCAGATGACCCAGCTCTGTCCACTTTTGTTCATCTTTTCAAAGGTTTGCTACCTCCCTGTTTCTGTCCCTCATCACATCACCTGATGTTTGCCCCCTCATGGGGCAAATATGCGCACGGAGATGCAGTCAAAGCAGGATTCAATCATTTGGATCAAGTGTTTACATGATTGCTGGGCACTAATATGTCCCTATCGAACAGATGATCGTCATTGAATTACATAGGTATTCTGATTGGGCTGTTATTCAGATTATTAATAATCCCTAGTATTTATGTAAATGTTGCAAATGTCACGACTGAAAATGTCTTGAGCCGTGCAGTCAAAAGTCCAGTAGCAAATTGTAACAAAATGCAAAAAGGAGCAATTAACAATGTGAAACTGAAAAGGAGGCAGACGTAATAAATGTGTGGTTGTAATATCACAACTGAACACCAGGGGGAGACATAAAGCTGCTGAATGTTAAATGTCCATTTGGTCTAAAATGAATCCACTGGTAAGTTTTAAAATACAGTTTTTCATTATTCATTTTTGTACTAACTTTTGAGCTGATTTTGTTCAGTTACCATTAAAACACTAGATAGGGCCACACAGTGACACTTTTAAATAAGCAGACTTTAAGTTTTGCTCTGTGACACAGGTAGAAAATGTCACTGTTCCTTCATGCCTTAATAAGGAATCCTTCATTTTAGACATCCCCCCTGAAGTCTCTACTCCTGCTGGCATGTGGACAGTATAAATGATTTGGTATGTAGGCATTCACTTGTGCCTCAGATCACATTTTATGAACAGGGCTGCTTATCAGACTCTCTGTCTGCATTGTGAGGCCCAAGTCTGGCTTTATTTGGAATGATTCACCAGCTCCGCGATCTCTTAAAAATAGCTGCGGTTATTCGTCTTGCTTTACATCACACAGAGCCGTGGTGGAACACATCAGGTATGTTGGATGAAAACAAAGGTAATGGAGGCCAGAGCCGTGACATGTTCGCAGGGGGAAAACACAACTCATAAATTCTAAACAACAGAAAGTTGGCTTGGTGCAGTGCTATCGCCGTGTTATGATAGAATAGATTTTCATTCGCTGCCTTGGGTCGGCCGTTTGTCCGTCTCAGCCTCAGTTGAAGCTCTTTAAACTCTGATGAGACGGAGGATTACATGTCTGGAGAACGGGGTGGAGTGAACTAAATGGCTGTTTAATAGGTAGCACTTTACTCACACACCCTTCTTGGCACTAATGTCTCCTCTCAAACTGCAGTGCCATCACATAAAATGACTTTAATTTACAATCACTACAATCTTTCTTCCCAATATACAATACCCACCAGCACTCATTTATTGAACAGCTGGTCCAGTGCATCACAGCTCTGTCTCATAAATATTAACTCCATTGCTGATTTTGATGTGTATGACGGTGATAGAGCGTATCAGTTAAATCTCCTGTACACTGCCGCCGTGAAACCGATCTTCAGTTGTTCCTTCACAGGTCTTAAACCTCTGATCTGTGGTGAACATGAAAAGCAAGGGTTCTGTCCCAAAATGGAGCCTCGGTTGATTTATGACCATGAGAGCAACAAAAGGAAAGAGGGAGGCGCCGTCTGTGGTTGAGGGCCGCACGGATTCATGCTCTGAACCTCGACAATGAGATTCCTTCCTTCTCCGACTACTCAAGACTCCCCAGCACCTTCCTTCAATGGCTTGCTCCTTGGACTGAAATCTGACCGCTTCCACCTCCGCTACCTGGCCTTCCTCGTGTCTGTGTCAGTCTGAGGGGCCGCTGTGGACTTGACAAAGTCATTGGTGATCACTTCGTCCTCCCCCCGCCTCCGGATGCAGCGCTGGACCACTCGGAGGACCTTCTGTAACCTGCGGTCCAGCGCCAAGAGGTGAGGCTCGGTCAGGACGGGCCGCAGGGGGTCTCCCTGCAGGGACTCCCTCATCACGTCGCTGAGCCTGAACTCGGGTCGGACGAGGACCTGCAGTCTCAGCAGCGTGGAGCGTTTAATCCTGAGGAAGAAGAGGAGTGGAGCTAGGGCAGGATAAACCAACAGTGTACTCCCCAAACATGTAAAGTCTCTCAACTGAAATCTTTCACATTTAAACCCATAAATACTCACATGCAGCACTGAGACAGCGGAGCCAGGATGGACATCTCATCTTGAGAGTGCCTTCCAAACCTGATGAGCGCAGTTTGTGGTAAATAAATCAAACCAAAACTAATCATTTCACATCATGTCAAAGCTCAGAGGTGTTTCTGTCTCACCCTCTGGCATTGTCCAAGTGCAGAAGGAATCCTTCATCCCCAAATCTGGTAAAAATCTCGTAGTGGTGTCTGTCCATGTTCCCTGCAACAAAAAACTTTACTTTAGAGGAGCCTTTAAATAAATTAGGTTGTCTGTCATGAAATGTTTAGAGCTCATATGAGCAGCCAGAGTAAAGTACCAATGAGAAAGTCGAAGATGGACATGTCTATGATGTTGAGGAGCCTGTTGCCGGAGTTGTAGGGATACAGCTGCTTTATGTTGTCACAGTAGAACGGGTTCACTTCCCACCTTAAAGGAAAATATTAAAATAAAAAGTAGCACTTAGGGAAAATATCCTCTGGAATTCAAAAAGTCGTGATAATGTCTGAACATAGTGTCTATATTTGGTCCCTAATTGCCTTACAGCACTTTGCTTGCCCCATTACAACAATGTGACCCAACAGCGTCTTTAAAAAGGCAGGCAGCCTACACACTGCATTTTTTTATTGTGTGCCGCCGAGGTGGACTTTAATGAGAAAAGGGCTCGGTTTATTTATGGCACAAAACAGGAAGTGGTTGTTATCCGTCTGGTGTGAACTGACGTGTGAGGGTTCAGAGAAAGCAGATGATTAAAAACAACAGTTTTATCCTAGAATGGAAAACTCTGTGACCATAGAAACGGACGTTAAATCTGTACTGTAAGTACTCTACTCCTAAGACTGAGGTCTTACTCCTCACGCCCGGTGAAGGTGTAGGAGCGTATCCAGGGGTTGGGGATGGAGATGCGGGGAGCGATGCTGAGGCCGGGCAGGTAGGCAGACAGGGAGCCCTCCAGCAGGTCGGGGCTCCCACACACCGCGTACTCCGTCTTGCACACGTACAGGCACTTGGCAAAGAAGCACGTGTTGTTCGCTGTTTGAGGAAGCAGAGCAGAACGGCAGAATCCGAAATGAGTCTCCCGTTCATATACAATTACATGCTTTTTGATCAGCTCTGTATTTCCCTCTAGCTGGATGCCATATCACCACTGAGAGAAAAAAAAAACCCAAGCCAGAAAGAAAATATCTCACGGATAAGCTTAGGTTTACACAGATATGATCGTTTACAAAGAAACGGGGGTGTAGATTTGAATCAGTGGTATTTAATCTCACCTACATAGAATAAGCAGATTACACCAATGTGGTCACTCTTTTGCAAGGAATGCACATTTTATATATCTAATTATTTGGCATAAAGGTTAAACGTTCCTAGATAATTATGCAATGCAGTTATCAGCCAATATCCAACGGGATCAGAGTCTGCTGCAAATGAAAATGACATTTCCAAATGCTGCCGTTTCACATTTAAAGCCTTTAACTGGCCAAACGCGAGTTGGCATTTCTCATGAAGTACACAGGAAGTGCAATGTGCACTGCGTCAGTGCACTTAGCGGTCTTCACTCATCAAAAGTGGGTTTGAAATATTTCAAGGAGTAGCCACAGTGAGCTGTTAGATGAAGAGCTGCGGGCCTCCACCTGCTCAGAGAGGTAACCAAATCCTTTCATCATTATGGTTTTCATTCATTCATTCAATTCATCGTCTAACCTCTTCATGAAAACAACAATAGTTAGTTTTCCTGCCTTCTCTACCTGGTGAGGTGAAGAACACAGCTCGGAGGTCTTCATTGTGGGTCACTTGGAGGATTTCTCCCGTGACGTTCACCAGCCTGCCAGCCACGGGCGGGACCCTCCGGAAGTCCAAGATCCTGACAAACAGGTCGATGAGAGTCAGAATGAAAACCCTTACGAGAGTTATCTCTGCTCTCACTTCCCACTTACATAAACGCACAGCGAACCCTCTGAAGATGGTACTGGCCTTATCTCTGCATCCTTACCTCATTTCACAGGAACCCCACGCTTCAGTTTCACTCATTCTTATCAATGAATACATCCACTCGTCAGCCTCGACGCTGTGTAATTCAGCTAGCTGCGGTCATACGCACCATCAGGAGCTTATACCTCCCTGAGGGCTGTATTTCAGTCGTGTCTCGCAAACAGTAATCAAACAACAATCAGCGTGCGGAGCTGAATTGCTGCTTCTAAAATTGTTGGCATTCCCCAACCCCTGATTGCGAGTGATAATGAAAAGGCCCTCTGGCAGTCGAGTCAGACACAACAGAGGGACACACTGCCACAGATAAAAAACACACCGGAATAAAAATAGGAGTGAGCAGAAACTGTACAAATACACATCTAAAATGTATGTGTAAGAGTACATATTTAGGGGTAATTATAGTTGGAGTTGCTGAGCAGGCATTCGCGGTGTTGACTGTCTTGTGTGGCGAAGTGATGACTTTGGCTTGGTAATGATACTGTCTGTGTTTTAGAGTGAATCATCACCTCGGCCTCACCTAATGCGTAATTGCATAAAGATGCATGAGTCCCCGTCTCTGTCCAAACACTGTGGTTCATACTCATGACAATGTTGGGAAATCCTGGGCTGAGCAAACATGTTGCAATCCTTGAGGAGGCACATTGTTACATCTGCTAGCAGGAGGAGACTTGTTTTTTTATTTTATTATTATTTTATTTTTTTTCAGACCAATTTTTTATATGATAGTTTTCTTTTGCTCATCAGTGGATGCCTCTACATCTATGCTGTCACCATCTCTCTGTGATTACTGTTCAAGTTCATCACTGCTTCTTATGTTTTTGGTAATTTCAGTTTTTTTTTTTACCGTAAGAGAAAAGTCAGCCGGGATAATGGCACGTTGACGCTGTGCTGCCGTTCTTTATTCACAGCAGAGGTTTGAGCTGAATGCTAATGTCAGCGCGGCATTATGCTCACAGTGCTGATTTACTGGCTGGGTATGAAGATGGATGAATGTTCTGTGAGCTCACCCACAGATCTCCTAAAGTGTGGTTTTGAAGCTCAGTGTGGGTGGCTCTAGCCGCCGCCATTTTGGAAGGTGTGGAGTGGAGGTGGGCAGCTGATGGCTAGCTACCTGTGAGGACAACCACCTGTCACTCAAAGCAGCCACACATGATTGAATGAATGAACGAATGAATAATATCTTTGGTGTTTGTAGAGAATGTCTCAAACTTGACTCAACCTCTTGCTTAGGTTCAACAGTGTTGAGGAACAGTAAACCTCTGTGACGTGTTCCCCATAAAAGCCCACACCATACTGAGTAAACACAGAGTTTGGGGACATGAGGACATGGGGAATAACTGGTCGACCGACCAACACTGCCATTAAGAGCAGCATCGTTTGAATGGCTGAATGTAAACACTATAAAAAGGTAATAACCAAGTATTTTGTTTATCAAATGAATCCATGCACCCCTGCACAAAACCATTTGTTGCGCCTCAAGGACACAACCTGCACCAATAAAATGACAGCTGCCCGGCCGAAGCTAAACCAACCCTCCAGCACCGCTATCACATAACTTCACTGAGCAGACCCTAAAAGCACTCAGAGCGGAACGCCGATGACAGTAAAAGAGCAGAAACAACGACGTGATAGAGATGCCGCACCTGTCCAGGTGGAAGGCGGCGATCTCTGCGTTGTGTCTCTGGAAGTCAACAAAATAGAAGAAGTCCTCTGGAGTCTCCTCGTCCCTCTGCTGCCTGAGACACACAGACAGTGAAAAAGCTGTTAGCCACAACAGACCAGAGGTTATAAGAAACAGCAAATACAGTGTATTATAGTTTGGACGATTTAACCTGATATAAATAAAAACGGAACATGATATAATACCGTTATTTAATATCAACATCTGATCCGATTTTATGGAAATTACAGGTAAACAAGCCAACCGTCTCGGGTGTGTGCAACGCTCAGAGATGACATCATCCAGGTCAAAGGTTAGTAGGTCAATATACAGACCCCGGATGATGAAAACAGGTAACTCTGGACTCAACGGGGAATAGCACTAGTGTACAATAACAAAATATTGGTGAAATGAACAAGTTTTTGAGTTATTTAGAGGCTGTGTTTCAGGCCCCAGTCATTCCCACTATATGGATATACACAGATCTAATTATCTACCGAATGACAACAAAATACGTAAAAGTTATATGGGTGAGTAAACAATAGTATTTTATGCCAGAAATAAGGTCCGGGCTGTAAAAAACAGTAGTTCCCCTTGGATTGCCGGTTCATCTGGTACACTAGTGGTACACAGTACTTTTCAATGATAAAACCACAGCCTCTATTAAAATACACAATTTAATCAATATCTTTTATTTCTATCAAATCCACAAAATCATAACCTTCATGAATCTAGGATTTAGAGGAGGGCTGTGTTATTAGAATGCATTCGTTTTCACAAGTGTACCCGGTGAACTGGAAGATGAGCGTGTCCCCTAGCTTCTTTACATAAGATGAATAACCCTGCACTGTGAAAATACTCTGGCTAGTACAAGACTAATAGTCCCTACATTACTGTTGCATTTTACTACTGCATGTGTTAAAGCTGCTGCTGGGTTATTTAAATCGTTTGTATGTGTGTGTCAGGCTGCATCCTGCTGGGGATGGCTGCTGCCATCAAGGTGTGTCATTAGTATGGGGTGGGGGTGGCTGGTCTGGTCTAGGTGGGTGGAACATGTCTAAGAAACATCAACATGAATGACAGGTCCAAAGGTTTCCCAGCAGAACAATGTATTGTCACAAGATGTTCAATGTCTACCTGATGTTCAATTCACTTCAGGGTCATAATATTGTGGCTGATTGGTGCACAAGTACTTAAATATGTTGTGTGACCTCTTAGTGACATTCCACCGCTAGTAAAAAGGATAAAGATCATAACATGTGGATCGAGTCCTCACCTCATCGGTTTAAACATGGCTTTAGCGAAGTTGCTCATTTTCAGAGCCAGTTTCAGATGATGTCCGCTGGGTTTCACCACTGCAGGAGAGCGACAGAAAAAAATAAAATAAATAAAACATTAAGCGACATTTTATCGAAGCTTACTTTGCTCTGAGTGAACTCTTGATCTTAAACCTGAGCTTAGTGAGGGCAAACACTGATCATCAGGTAACTGAGTCGGTGTTTGAGTTTTTAACGTAAACCCCCTGAGGTCAGCTCAAACCGGAAAATCTCCTCGGCCTTCCTGTTCCCCGTGATGACTGGAGGTTGCTAACACAGCTCTCGTTCCCCACGCTCAGCTGTCTGGCTGTACATTATGTCACAACAGTGGGCCACACTAACCACACACACGCCTCACCCTGCTGCGCTCGCTGGAATTCCAGCGTATTAATAGTCATATAAGGTTTACAATCAAACATTTTCTGGCGCTGAATCAAAGGGGATCAGACTGGCGCAAGCTGCTTTTGGGGCCGAGGAGCAGCGTCGCTCTCGGACTAATGAGAAAGCCCTGCGAGGTTAAATTTAAACCGGAGGGACTGATTGTTGTGTTGCTTGTTTCCGATTCTTCTTGGCAGTGAATGGTGTTTGTGTGGTCGCCCACTCCTCTGTGCGGGGACGCTGGTGAGGACAGACGGGAGAAAACATGAAATACAAACGACTTAATCTGCAGTGGTTTGTTTGAGTGGGAGAGATCCTGAATGTTCTACCTGAAAAGGTGACTTTACGCATGTGTTCTATCGGGTTTACAACATGTTTTCTAAAACAACATGTATTGTGTGTTGGTAACTTCCAATTATCCATCCATACATGCCCATGATGACAGCGTAGGTGGTGTGTGAGACGTCGGCTTCCCTCGACGCATGCAGACATCAAACATTTAATTAAGGGCTCTGCCTTTGAAAACAAACGAGTGCCTGGGTATTTTGCCCCAGAGCAAGTGTCTTATATACAGGAAGACATGCCTCTGAATGTCGGTGCCAAACGACAACACAGTTCGCACTATCACAAAGGCAACAGTGTGTCTGGCCCCGATGTTACCGCCAGGCAGAAACGAGAGAGAGGAAGGGAAACAAAGGAGGCCAGTTTGCTGCTGTGAATAAAATGCAAAGCACCACAACATATGAGATAGAGACCATGAAAGCGCAAAGGATGAAAAGATACCAATCTAATGAAAGGCAATGACAACATACCTTGGGTGCAATCACATGCTCCTTTTAGGGCTTTCTCATCTTGAGTGTAATCTGTAAAAGAATATGCTCGCTGTCAAGTCTTTAAGTGTTTATGATTATTTGAATACGCATGCTCTGAACCCCGTCCACCCTTCACCTGCGCTGACGACCGCCATTCTCTGCATGTCCCGGAGCAGTTGGAGGACGGCGGCGTCGTCCCGCGAGTACAGAGCGTAGCGGTTGATTCCCAGGTGGAACCTCATCCAGCTGGCGTCGGGGTCGTAGGTCACCTCGCGCTCCGTCACGGTGATGTTGGACACGGCCGCCGCCTCGCTGTACAGCTTCATATGCCTGAGGAGGAGTAAGACGTCAAGAAGAGGTTAGGGGTGGGAGAACATACAATGTGGACGACAGAACTGTAAGAAAGTGGTTGGCATGTTTACATACTGTTCATTTTTCTGTGTAAAGCTTCTTTAGATGAATGAAGTAGCAGACATTTAAGAGACAATGTTGCTCTTGTGAAACTTGGGATGGCAAGTTTAAAAAAAAAAGGGGGGCAGGCAGAGCTTTTTTTATATTGCAGTGAGACCACAGATTATTAAGGACCATAAATCTATGCAGTTTCTTTCTTTTTTTTCTTCTTCAGTTTTTCAGGTCTTACATAGACTCATTAAAAACGAAGGAAAATCTGAGAATGCATGTTGAGACACTTGCCCCCGTTTTTTCATTTATGCTCAGCCCAGTTTTATGGCTTGCATTGCCACTGCCGTTGTTTTGAAGCGTACTTGCGACAAATCAACATTTCCACAGCCTCCGCTCCTCTTCCCACCAGTTAAAGCAGGAGCAACAATAACCTGACACCAGAAGAAACAAGTCTGCGGTGAAGAGGGGCACCTCCTGAGCTGTCCAGAGCTGACCGCGCTGAGTGGGATGGTCATTTCTCTGCCCAAACAAACTCCAGCACAGGCTGGGGTAACGTACTGAGATAATGGAGCCAAAGGCTAAAAATACAAGTTTGCTCCTCGGGCAACCCTACACACTTGGTCACCTAGAAATCTGAAGTGACAGATCAGGGTAATAAGGACATTGGACGGAGCTGAATGGAGCAGAATGGACACACGTACAGCATGTGAATATATATGAGTGGTTTAACGTGTGCTGGTTTGAGCCGTCTCTGTTGAAAGGTGTTGCAGTGTTGAGATGCTGTTGCAATATTCTGCAACATGTCTTTTTACAAAGTAGCATAGAGGGGAGATCCATTGCTCATATTTCTTCTTATTTTCCACCTAACAGCCCAAAATCTGTATCTCTCTGAGGGAGAGAGCTGTGTTGGGATAGACAGACAGCCTCGTAAGCCAAGGCAGCCGCAGCTTCCAAAGATTAAGACGGGGCTTTGGCAGTTTTAAGTCCTTGTTTACCTTAAAGAGACTCAAGCTCTCAGAGTGGCATGTTTGTGAGGGCTTTCTGCGCCAGAGCTCTTGACAGAGGACTTTTATGACACACAGAATTGTCGATGTGCACATCTTGCTGCCTGTCTGTGGGTGTATCTCTGTGACCACGAACGAAGTGGATGGAGGCTGGTATGTTTGTGTGTGCCTCGGGCGTGTTTGGCCGTAATGTCACTGACCCTGCCTCTCGACCACAGTCAAGCCTCAACACGTGCTCCCACGGGGGGAACTTTCAGCCAAGAATAACACACTCCTCTTTCCCAATAAGGTTAAGTAACACTCACAAGTGTTGCAGTTAACAGTCAGAAGTTGCAAAATTAAAGACAACGCTGTCAAAACTGAAATCAAATTCAGAAACTCACCGTTCCCAGCGGGACACTTTCTTCCTGTAGTACTCGATCAGCTGCTCTGCCTGCAGCAGCCTCTCCTCTGGCCCCAGCGCCGGCGTCTGGATGTTATACAGCGGGTGAGCAAACAGCCTCCCCAGCTTAGAGCCTCCATCAGCCGGTTCAGGTGTGGAACCATCCAGGAGCAGCACGGACGTCCAGTTGGAGAGCTGGGGTGTGGCA
The DNA here is from genome assembly GCA_005024645.1 of Planiliza haematocheilus. Taxonomy (NCBI): domain Eukaryota; kingdom Metazoa; phylum Chordata; class Actinopteri; order Mugiliformes; family Mugilidae; genus Planiliza; species Planiliza haematocheilus. Next base: position 7,075,366 of record SRSE01001175.1, on the reverse strand, counting down.
AGACCCCCTTGCATGGGGAGGGTGAGGTTGCTGTGGGCGCACGTGCACAAGTCTCCAGATGTGTGCCCCAAGCTCCGCAGCTTTGGCAGGAGGATGAAGTAGAAGTCAGCAGAAAAGATAGCTGTGAGGGTTGCAGCTAAGAAGAGACGGTCTCTTCTCATCATTGAAACAGAGGGGTGAGTTAAAGAAAGAGAGGGAAAAGAAAAACAACAGAGAAGAGATAGGGAGTCCTGTCTATGTGCAGCTCCGGAGCGTGCAGGGCATCACTTGCAGGCTTCCTCCTGTCTCCCACACAGTCAGCCAGGCAGAGGCAAGCAATCACAGGTTGGTCCAATTCTCCCTCTTTCTCCTCTCTATCTGTGTTTCAGTCTGTTCCCTCCAGCCTCACTTTTTCTTCTCCTCCTCTTCCTCCTCCTCCACCTCTCCTTCCCTTGGCAGCAACTAAAGAAAGAGCTGAGCTGAGAGCGAGCATGTGTGAGCAGCAGTCACTGACAGTTTGGCTGCTTCCAGGGACCTGCTGCTCTGAAGAAGAGCGTCACAGTGTGTGTGTGTGAGTGAGTGTGTACATGAGAGGGTGGAGGGAGAGGGGGAGCTGAGAGAGAGAGAGAGAGAGAGAGAGAGTGCGTGTGTGTGCAGGTATGTACACAAACATCAAATTACGGGTTTGCAGATTGAGAAAGTGAGGAAGCAGAGAACACGCTCGCTCTCTCACGCTCTTGGAGAGTCAGAGCAGAAGTCCTTGGAAGCAGGAAGAGGTGGATACAATGCGCCGCTTCTTATCACGGCAGATCTTAATGAAACCACGTCCAGCCAGCATATCCCCTCTGATGCAATGCACGAGTGCGTGTGTGGATCCAGTTTTTATTAGCACATGTGTGCGTGTAAGCTGGCTGCCGTCCTCCAGGACTGTCAGTGGGAGGGGGGGGGGGGGGTGGCTGTTGAGTGTGCATGTGGAACTTTACAGGTGTGTAAATGTGTAAAGCTGGCGTCAGCGAGTTGCCTCGAAGACAGGATTCCCTTCCCTCTGTCACCTTCTTCGCCTCCACCCTGCTCCTCCTCATTAGGTCCGCTTTTCCCTTCTCCTTCAGCTCATCCCCTCCTGTCTCCTCTCTCGCTCTGCGCTCTGTCTCGCTTTGGGCAAAAAATTCCCAGCTGCACTTTCCTTCCTGCTGAGTTTCCCACACATGAATCCCTCACTTTCCTCCCTTGTCACGCTGATCTACGGAGAAACACGCGTTCAGAAAAGCCAGCTCTGGGAAAAGAAAAGACTTGCAGAACTTTTACTGAGGTAAAATGTAACACCTCAAGCCTTTAGTCTCTCCCAGACTCCTGTGAAAACATAAAGTGCGTATTAACTGCGCTCAGTGCTTGTTGCTCGTGTCTCGTTTGAAAGCCTTAAGCAGCTTTATAGTGAAGCAATGAAAATCTCACGGGGCCCGCATCTGCGCTGTTGTTGATGTGGTATTTTGGAACATCTGTCGTTTGCCTGTGTGAATGTGGAACTCTGGCAAAATTACGCACCAGCGTCTGGGAGCAGCTCTCCGGGGTGTTTTACCCACTCTGAAGAGAAAACAGGCTGAGAGACGCTGTTGATGGAAATTAGTGAAGGGAGGCTTTAACCTGCCGTTTAACCTGATTGTAGAGGAATATCTGTGTTGCCTCCACACTCACAGGCTGAGGGGGTTACTGACATCCACATTTTTTTTAATTTTTTTTTAACACAACAAAATCAAAAGCAGACATTATTTTCTGAAAGCTTCTTTACTTCACACGTTTGGATCAAAACAACAAGCAGAAGCCACGTTTCACAGATGAATCATCCATTTCAAGTTTACACTGTACATGTACGTGCTGAAAAAAAATAAAAAATAAAATAGAAAATCCACTGCTCTGTGTGCTTTTGGTTGAAAACGTAAACCGGATCAAGATATTTTTGGCAACACAACACATTCGCCGGTATTGGCTCGTAGATGCTTGAGGGGACAACAAGCTGTCTGGATGAAACGCCTCAGCTGCGTCTGTTTGTATTTATCCCTGAGAAACAAACTCCATAAAGAGCTCTGAGCTCCCCTGCTTAAACTTCCAGACCGGTTCCCAAAATAACCCAGTTTTGAGGCAGAAGCAGGAAAACACATGCGAAAGAAGTTGCAAAATCAAGTATGGAAAGCAAGCCTACAAAAATAGGGCACCGAGTTTTGTGTCACCAATTTGTGCAATCCGGCGGATCTGTGTTGATAAGAGTGTATTGGGTGGCTTTTGTTGAGATAAATGGGTGACATGGCTTTCTTGGCTGTTTGTCTAGATGATTGTCTGGATGACCCAGATGTCTCATATCGAATGTCAAATTATCTGCTGATATCAGAGCTGTTACACGCCACAGTTTACTTTAAAGGAGCAGTTTGCAATTTTTGCGTGTGTTAATAGTTTAGTTTGGCACACAGCTAGCTCAGCCAAAACAAATTCGCAAAGTATAATGGCTCACGACTTCCTCTAACACTGCAATGTGTTACTTTTACACTTTTTTGTAAGGATTAAATAATAGAATAATATAATGTTGTTGAGGCTCAGTACCTTTGCACAAAGCCAGGCTACCAATTTCCTCTATTTACTGTCTTTTTACAAAGCTAAACTCACTCACCTTATTCTCAACATGTACATTCCAAATTTTTTTCTTCATAAAAAATGTATGTTATCAACAAGAAATGAGCCAGACATCAGGAAAAAAAGCGAGTGCAATAAAATAAGAAAGCGGACGCCAGCTATCTACAGTGGAGAATAGACAGTGCATTGTACAGTGCCCTGCAGTCACAGTGGAAGTCCTCTAGCACAGTATCAATATCACAAATTCAAATGGACATATTCAGTTTACAGTTTCAAGGCGACCTCGTAAAATAAAAGGAATGCAGAGAAACAATGTTGTGAATCTTCGTCTGTGTCTGACTGGAAACTCACTTTTCCTTCCAGATACAGTGAGCTGAGCTGAGCTTTGTGCTGCCAGTCAGATTCTGATACCAGTCTCAGTGGATTGTGGGTAAATCCTCCTGAAGGTGGAGTGAGAAAAAAAAAAAAACAGACTTTCAGCTTCTGAAAATATTTTTTCATAAAAGTGGAGATTACTGAGCATTATCATTACGTTTCCTCCAGAGAACAGCTAAATAAGAGAAATAACCATATGACCCCGCGGTGGCCTGCACACATGAACTAGCAACTAAATGAACCTTCTTCCATGTCTGGCCCACAAATTCACAATGTGGCAGTAAGCGGATATTTTAAAGGGATCGGACTGACAGAGAGAGAGAGAGGTCAAAGAAGAGAAAAGTCAACAATAAGACAAAACATGAGGACAAATCAGAAAGGCCATGCAGGTCCAGTCTATGAAAAACAAAAGACTTTTCCATCAAATGCATCTTAAATAGAATGGCAGTAATCCTTTCTTCCTTCCTTCTTTCATTATCCCTTCCCATCAATCATGCTTTTTTGGACAACTTCAGCGTGATCATGGGGCTGCAGCCACAGAACCAGGAAAAGAGGAAATGGAACTGTGCTGTCACATTCCTCCAGAATTGATCGGGCTTTTTATAGTTGCCTGTGTGGACCAGTATTTTTATACTGGCCTCATCTGGTTGTCTTCAAAGCTAGGCTAGGTAGCCAGTAGTGGTAGCCAGTTTAGGGTTGCCAACTCCCTGAAAAAACATATAAGGGACACCTCATTGGCACGGCCAGCAGACCCAATTGCCTTCACAATTTCTGGCTTGATGATTATTCTTTTCAGCCCTTATTTGCGTATGAGAAAGGATTTTTTTTTAAACTATTTTAATCGAACCTGAATTGAATTAGATGCATATTTTTGAGTGGTATGAATACATGGAAAACAAGTTATTATTCAACAATTTAACTTAAAACTGTATAAATTAATATAAAACAACAGAAACCTCTCATAACAGTGCAATAAGAAAAGTGTAAGAAAAAGTGTGAGAAGTGTGAAGTAATTGCTTTATTGTCTTCCGGTATCTTCTTCGCAAGCGACAGTACCTCGACCAATGAGATGAGCGGGATTCTCGCTGACAGCTGATTGGTCATAGAGCAGGAGACGGCCTCCGAATACCTTTACCGTAAATGTTCATATAAAGCGCCCTGTTGTTAATTCATTGACATTTTACTTTTACACACTACTTTTGTTTCACACGGCATTACGGGACAACGTGCTTCCAGTTTCAGCTCGATACTGGACAAAAATACGGGACGCATTACTCTTGTTATAAATATAAATATAAATTCCGTTATTCAAGGAACGGCAACCGTAAGTCAGTTGTACGATCCGATTAAGGGTCTTTATTGGGAAATCACACGTCGTCACAACAGCAGCAGAAAGCAGGGGAGCAACCACTTCATATTGCACAGTGAAAAATGAAAACAGTTTTGTACATTAACAGCTACAAGCTACTACTACAACATGAGCATGGGTGCATGGGTTAATGGTTAATATAGTTTGAAAGATCTTTTTTTTTTGTAATTTTAATGCTGCAGCTAGATGATGCTAGGAGCTAAGAGTCCAGTATATTTTATCAGAGGGTCAGGTAATTCTGGAAACTAGGATGCCAGGAAAATACTTCTGTCATTTAGGCCTATCAATTGAATAACCAAATCCAGAAACTAGTCTGACAATATCCCTGTTGACCATATCTTATCTTTCTCCATGATGGCTGCTGTTCAAAAAACTATAAACACACTGCTAGGAGGTGTTGTAGCGGGCTTTACTGTTTTCCTGGCTTCTAATTCCGTACAAAGATAATGATCACCAAGACAATGTGTTAACGAACTGCATTTAAAGGTTTTAATACTTTGAGCAGAGCCTGGCTACCTGAATTTCTTGTTTCCAGTCATCATGCAAAACTAGGCTATCCGACTGCAGCTTTGTGTTTACAATTCAAATGGAATCAGCTTTATTTGGCATGTGTGTATGAATGAAAAGCAATATGTTCTCTGCAGCCATGCAAGGTGCTCATGGGGTATTATGTTCTTGCTTAAGGCACCCTGGCCTTGGAAACTGATGGGATTTGAACCAGTGGCCTCCCTCAGTGAGTGTGATAACCATCTTCTCATCTAACTTTTGGCAAGATGTACATGTAACTACAGTACCGATGAATTTCTTTAACGCTGATTTGTTCATTTGCACAATATTTGGCATTCTTGTGGAGCAACAGAGTGGACCGAAAAGGGGATTAAATAGATAAATAATTTGTTGCTGCTGTCACTGAGCACCAACGGCACACAAACAGAAGGTACTCATAAAGAAGAAAGGAGCCAGCCTCTAATAATCAGTACAAAACTCACCTGCAGGACCTGCAGTCTGATGAAGTGAAGCCAATCAGCAGTGATTGCTGTGGTCGATGCCATCAATGAGACGTCTCGTCCTGTGGGATGAAGCTGCTGTGTGGCAAGCATCCTCACACAGATACTGACGCGCCCCCATGCACATATGATGGATTTGACGTGCGTGCGTGAGGGAGGGAGGGAAACGAGACAGCTATGATGAAAATGACAAATCCCGGAGTTTGCACTCATCACTTGCTGCTTGTGTGTTTGCTGGTTACCATGGGTTGCTGAGGTTGCTCGTGATCATTCTCTCCCAGGCTGGTGGATGAAGCTGAAGTGGATGACAGGGGACAAATTTAAGTGAGTGAATGTGTGCGTGTCTGCCTGGGTGTGGCTGCAGAGAAAGCACAGCTAATCGCTTACTTTGGCAGGTCCTGAGTAATGGGCAGACAGTGAAAGGAAAGTGTAGGAAATGTCTTGCACATACACACACACACACACACACACACACACACAAACCTTGAGTATTTGTGCACTTTTAAAAATCTGGCCTGGGTCTTTGGAGCAGAACATTGCCCAAATGTTCCAAAGCTGAGCTCCAGACTTCAGGAGGAGGAGAATGTGAAGAATGCTCTGACTCTTCTCTTCATAATGTGGTGAAATTGGACATGATTGAATCCGAGTCTCTGGTTTAATTAGCAGTACCTGACTTGTGCAGTTTGAGCCGTTTTATGGCTATTGTCAGCAGCAGCGCATACTCAGATATATGTGCAGAAGGTTTCTGATGCAAGTGGTAATTACAGGAAGGGACATTCCCAGCACATAGCCAAATATGACTGGTACAGGCCTGGGTCAGTGAGAGGCCATCTGTTTATGTGTGCACTGCATATAAAAGCACCTGTTTCTACTGAGTGCTTACCATCAGAACAGCACTCCTCCCGTGAAGTCTTATCCCGACTGGTGGGGTCAGATACTTGACGTCCCAGTTTGTCAGTCTTCTCCTCTTCCCTCTGATCATTCTCCATCTCCCTGTCAGAACCAAAAGATTTGACTCTTTATAGAAGAGAAACCACTTGTACAAACACAAAGTGGTTTGCTTTGGACACAGGTTTCCCAATTTTGTTCACGTCAGACTCCTTAAACTAGACAGGCCTTAGATCGGGTAACTCTGTTGGATAGTATTTTGTCGCAGAGGCTCATTTCTGGGAGGATGTTTGTTGTTCGATTTGATTCAAACCAGGACTGTTACTGTTCTCCATCTCTGCGGTGGAGCTGGCCTCCATTTCAGTACTCTGTGTGCTCCGCGAGGGCACATTTTAGGACAGCTTTACAGGATAAGTTAAAACCGATATTATAATGTCATCACATGCAAAATCTCAACTTCACAAATTTAGGAGCTCATAAGCCTGCGCTGCATTTTTAGACTGGTGAGCTGTTGACATTTTAATTGCCTGAGTCAGTTGTGGCTGCTAAGGATTTGATAGGAAAACAATCTGCACAGTTTATATGATTCAGCAATTACACACAGTACATTTGGAGTTCTCTCATGCAGATTTTACACTTACATTAATAAAACATGTTATCAGATACGATATTTTAAAACATAAAATATACACTCCCCATAAGCACTGGATTCAATTTTAATAGGATCAAATCAAATTGCAATTAACAAGCAGTCATGTCCAGACTCATAATATTTGCAGGGAAGGCTAGAGGAACATTATGAACCCTCAGAATCTAATCAGTTCATTCTTTAGTCCAAGTGAATGTTGGCGAAAAAATGTGTTTTTGAGTTGATTCATGGCCTAAAATGTGTTCTGCAGGGTCACAATGATCTTGGCGTTTCACTCTCTAAATCCTATCAAGTCATCCTCGAGTTCAAGTAGGCGTCCGTGCCAAATTTGAAGAAATTCTGCCAAGGCATTCCCGAGATACACGTATCCCATTCACAAGAATGAGCTGGATGTACGCAAGCACAGAAACAGGACGCTGGGATGTACCGTAACAATACACCGTGGTGACGTTCATGTGGATAGACAGATTATTTATGTTTCTCAGCAAGTGCTTACTCTGTCGTTCACATTAACTGCACCTTTTTCTTCCCCGGTAAATTAAGTTACTCTATGTTAGCATGTTCATGTCAGAAATACTGTCAAGGCTTCATTTCAAGTTTCATTAAAGATGTTTGTGGAACAGTGAGGGGAAGTTTGTTTGGACACGTTGTTGGATTTTGTACAAACCGCTCACTTTGATATCATTGTTTGGACATATGTTGCATTTGGTACTGGCAGGTACGCTCTACAATGTTTTGGTGGACTAATCAGAAAAGGTTCATGTGTGCAAGCTTTGACATTTGGTCTGTATAAACCAATGTGCTTCACATAATGTGTGCAGTCAGTTTTCACATTTATGCCTTCCAGTGAACCAACCATGGAAAAGTTAGCGCAAGACTGAGTGACGATGCGTTACCTCCCATTGAGTTCAGTCAGCTAGTCAGTTGGAAGAAGTTAGCCAAAGGTGGCGTACTGTAATTATATTCTGTAAGCATTGATTGATTTAATCATTGAGTGCATTCATGTTAAAGCAATGCACTGGTGAATAAATACTGGAGAGATGTGCTCAGACTGAGACAGGCTGATTGATCTCACCTATAAGTAGCTGGGTCACTGATATTCCAAATCACTTCCTGTCCAAAAAGGCCCACGTGATCTCCATCTTTTGTCCACAGTCCAGCTGAACCGTCAACTGATGCTGTGAGTACCAACAGCCTGTCAGCTACCTCAATGACTTCCACACATACCAGAGCCCTTTTATGAGCCCCCCAGCACTGGAGTAAGGGAGGTCGTTCACAAGTCGGCTGCACGGAAAGGAAACACGTCACTAAGCACATGAGGGCATCTACAGTAGAGTACATTTTGTGATTTTATTTCCGTTCACCAGCTCACCTCATGCTGGACGTCCATTGCATAGGAAGAAATGTCCCAGATCTGAAGCCTGCCTGTTGAGTCACCTGAGACCAGCATGGTGTTTTTGGGTTGATCTGAGCTCAGGCTGAGCACACACTCACCTTCCTGCTGTGGAGCATAGAACTGACCTGGAATAAGGTGGAAAAAATGCAGCATAAAATACCAAGCACAATCTAAAACTAAAAAACCTTTGGCTGGTCTTTTGTATAACTTTATGAGCTGCAGAAAGGTCTGCTGGTTCACTCAAAGCTGCATGCACACAAATCTATTTATATCCACATTTTGTACCAATTTCAAGATTTCTGTTTTAAATTAAATGACAAATTTACTTCTGAGACAAATTGCTACCCTCAGCTACTCTTTGTTATGTCAACCATCTTCCTGTTATGTCATGACCTGAAATTCTTGTCTGCTAGAAAAATACATGCACAGACGTATGCAGTCGCGCTGGGTCACTCACACACCCACATACACTTATACCCAAGCATGCTCGTACACATATGCAGCGGTCAGAGTGCATGAATCCCTCACCACTAAACACAGATGGGATCTGGAAAGAGACATAGCTGTGGGCTGCCAGGAATGGTACCGGCAGGAGCCCAAGTCCACAGTTCAGCCTAACTGTCACTGCTTGTGCTGTTTGTAAATCCATCTTAATGGAGGAGGATCATTAAAACTGACAGCTACTTGTCAGCTGGCTGCACAGACAGAGTTTTATTTGAATTTAATGCCTTTTAGCTTTGCTTCCACTTTCTTTCGAATTACCTCAAATTTATCTCTCCGGCAATTTAACCTTGCGTGTCCCCCCCTCACCATAAGCATGCTCCTCTCCAGTGATGCCCCAGAAGCACAGCCAGCCCGCCTGCGATGACACCAGGACGCCCCTGTTTCTCAACTTTCTGTTGCCGGCTCGGTGCTGAAGGAACAAGAGGCTCTCCACGGGGAGTGTCGCTCTGGAACCACACAAGCAGAAAAAAACAAAATCAAAAAGTAAGGATGTGGTGCTTTGGCAAAGTTGGTAACCACCAGACTACAGCGAGAATTGCCAAATTCTGCTTGCAAAGATTCAACAGCAGCAGTGGTACATAGTTTTTTTTCGGCTTCCATTGTACCAGAAATAAACAAACTGGCATGACATTGTAACCTCACATTTGAATGTTTTATCTGGTTGTTTGTCTTGCATATGCAACAAAATTGACATAGACATTTAAAGTATTATGTAGTTTATCTCCTTTACATCAAGGATCACTACGGTAGACACAGAATAGTTTATTAATCATCAGTCTGTCATCCCAATATATATGACAGACTATATATATTTTTTATAGACCCCCTGATAACCACACTAGAAATTCATCTACAAATTATTCAGTAATGAAAACTGCAGCACTAGAAATAAGTCTTTATTGCGTTATTCTTGAGATGTTTTACAGTCTTGCATAAAGAGTGCCAGAATGCTTTTCCACAGATAGTATGCAGAACTTTAATCTCAACTCTTTTCAAGGAACTAAAAGGTTCATTCAGAACCGCTCCTTGTCTTTCTTTCCATCCCGGCTTAAAGAAAGGATTATGCAAATGAGTTCACCAACATATGAAAAAGCCATGGCCGTTTTGTACTCGTGATATATTGCAGAATACTGCACAACAATGAAAATACAACAGGCTAACACAACATCATTATTTGTGGGACACTGCAGTAGGCACCAGGGGAATTCAAGCCTTGCTGAAGATGACTGTCATTTACTGCTGGAAAAGAGACCATCAGTTGTAGCAAAGTGGATTCACAAGTGCAGACTTGTAAAAACTGGAGGTTGAAATAACCCTCAGACCTCCACAGAACTTGATTTAAACCCTGGTCCCTGTGGCGACAACGAGTATGTCCACAGGTCCCTGGAGAATGACAACATAAAGAAATGACTCCATGTCAGAACTTGCAAGTGAGTGAGAGTCAAATCTGTCCAGAGGTGTCAGATAAATGATGACGGTTGGATCGTCTTACCGGGCCTGTGTCTTGCTCTGTAGATGCAGCAGTGGGCCTTGTGTCTCCAGCCTCCAGATGATTACCTCTCCATCATAACTTGCTGTAGCAACAACGCCCAGAGCAGGACACTGACCCACAGCCAAGATGTCTGATTTGTGGACCCCGCTGGACTTCCACGACATGTCTGCTCTCACTTTCAAATCCTGTATGCACAGTACAAACACAGGTCAAAATAATAAGTCTTTTTTGTGACTGTCATTCTAAAATGTATAGAAGCACATGTATGCAGGATGGCGGTATCACCTGATCCAGCAGGTCTGTGCTTACGCACAGGGTTTTGTTTTTTTTCCCCCAGAAAAAGTCCAATGTTGTTTTCCGGCTCTGTTAAAGCGTGTTGGTTGAAATTGTGAAACTGTCTGCACTTTGCTTCACACTGTGTGACAGTTTACAAATGGTCTAAAATAGCATGTAATTGTTTGCGTTGCCTTGTGGAAAGCAGCTCCATTTCCTGCTCCGGTTTGCTGATTTTGTTTACACCTCTGGGCTACTGTGCTGTGGTAGGGTCTTTTAAATGGACTATGTGGGCGCTCTATATTTTTTTACTTGGCTTCTCTTAAACAAGCAACTTTACAATCAAAAGCGTTATAACTGGTTAAGAAAACAACATTAAGAATTTGCTGGAGAATCAGGAAGGCTGAAGATTACTTGTGTTTTCTTTAAGGGATGACAAAAAACCACAGAGCAGATGGTGGTTATATGTTGAGGTAAAATGTAACACAAGAATTTAAGGCATGAAAACATAGTCTACACTCCCAGACTTCTTTATATTTAAACACGGAAACTCGTGTGCCAGCACGTATAGATGAGGAGGTGGTTTGTATCTCTGAAAGGATTCTACAGTTCTTCATGGCAGCAACATAAAGACGCCAAAGGCCTGATATAAATTTGTGAATTTACTGAATAGAGTAGGATGAGTTTAAGGTTCCTGTTGAAGGAAATATTTTCTGAGCTTATTGGGGACAAAGTCTGTTGCCAATATTCTTAAGAGAAATGCTGTGTTTTAAGACTGTACCGGATTAGTTGCCATGGTGACAGCTGTTTGTATGGGACTCATCCAGGCATGAACTTGTTGAGAGGGAGCAAAAGCGTGAAGGCTCTAGGTACTGGCTCTGGTGATTAATTAACAGGCTCGCTGCATTTTCCCAGAATTACAGTCTAGCTAATCGATCAAAAGCTTTCGTAATGTATTTAATGTTGGGGTTTTCTGTTTTGGACAGTGTGGCTCTTTTCTTCCCCCTCAACTAATGCTCTTGCTCTTGCCAACCATACAATTATCCTCTATTTTTGAAACAAATTGCTATTACTTATAATTCAGCCTTGTCCGCTGAGCTTTTCCCCCACAAAAAGACCCAAGATAAGAAATCAAATCTAAGAAATTATTGTTCATAAGACTTACTCAGAGCATACCACCCACTACCCATTAGGTAGCACTGACTACAAGTAGCATTATAAAGCAAAGATTTTATGGGTGGTCCCCACTGATAGACAGTCATGCATGCTGATGGTTTTATGTTGTTACACTATTTGATGGCTGTTGGCGGCAATATGCCAGGAAATGCAGCAATGAGCAACAAAGGAAAATGAAGACCGCTTGCGAGTGATATACCATGAACTTTTCAAAAAAGGGGCTTTGCAAATGTTTTAAATCTGCAGTGAGTATATTCTACGTACAGCACAGAGTAACTCTCAGCTCGGCTCAGGCTCTTGTAAAATTAGTTCACATCGTGCTGAGTAAGTTAATCTCAGCACTGTGTGGTTTTGATGTCTGTGGTGATGGTCCACTGAATATCAGACATGATATTTGTAAAAACTGTAGAGGGAAGCCATAGAGACAGACACAGAATATGCCACAACAATGAGGAGCATGGTGGAGAAACAAAAGTTACACATGTAACTATGGTTCTACGAATTCTCCATTTTTAGAATTAAATAAATCCAATAAAAGGGTCTGATGCTAAATACAAAACTTGCGTTTAGATGAAACTTTTGGTTTGGATTTGCTTTTCCTTGTTGGAGAGCGCTGTAAAGAACTCAACACTCTAATGTTATGTTCCTTGGCGTTCGATTAAAATCAGAAAGCCAAGCCGGGTATAACTGGTTAAATTATTATTGTAAGATAGAAATTTCTTGCTAAGGTCACAAATCTTTTCTTGTGCTCATCTTATACTCCAACCACCACCCAAGGTAAAAACCAACCTTCAACCAGAGAGTGCAGTGAAACATTGATTTTCAGTCTTTAACGAAAAATGTTATTTATGTGAAACAGCTGCGGATTATGATTTAAAATGCCCTTGCTTTTACCTTGGCTCCTGTAATGTCGTACTGAGCAATCCGTTGGCTCCACCCCACAGCTAGCAGCTGGTTGTCATGGAGACAGGTCAACCCAGTGACTTCAGAGTCTGTAATGGGCTCCAACTTGTGCAAGTTAAGGCCATTTAGTAAATTCCATACCTGCTTGGGAAATTGTCAATACAATGGTATTCTTACTGGGATGAATCCATACACATGAACAAGAATATGCACACCAGATTGCAGAATTTCTATACAAACAAATAGTGAAAAGATGCGGCACTGAACCTTAATAGTGCCATTACGAGCTCCGGTGATCAGTCTTCTGTGAGAGGAGTCCAATGTCATACAGGTGAGCTCTTCTTCCCCATGTGCATTTGAAATATGAAGTCGCCTCCTCCCTGTCTCCACATCCCACACAGATACAGAGGAGTCCACATGTCCCGTTACCACCTGCCTCAGGGTGGGGTTGTACAGAGCACAGGCCAGAGACGCAGCACATTGAATTTCTGTTCCAGTTTCCCGTCTTTCATTTCTCAACCAACCGCCTCCTCCTCTTCTCGTTTCAGCCAAACTCAGCACCGCCAGGTAATCTTTGCAGCCCACCACCAAATGCGATTGTGTCTCGTCAGGAAGAGGAGGACTCATCAGCAGGAAAGGGAAGTTGCCATGCTCTGGAATGCGACCTGGCTTCAGGCAGGGAAACTGCAGGAGGACGGTTTTCAGACAGTGGTGGGTAGAAATGTCCCAAATCCTCAGTTCCTGACAACAGAATAAACATAAGACCATAAAATACAAAAGACAAGAACTTGGCATTTTTAGTTTAATTTTTCAGTTATGACATATCCTGCACTTGGGGACCTGCACTAATTTTGCATCCAGCGGAATGCCTTCTCAAATTTTCATGTGTCTAGACATCAGAAATGACCAAACAAAACAACTTTTTTGGGAGGTGGGTGGCATTCCTAGCTCTTTTACTATATAAATATGCAGATGCATCATATTTCATGACTCACAGCATCTCTGGAGTAGCTGAAGATCTGCCCAACAGGTTGATAGATTGCAACATCTAATACAGCGGTGTGGTGACCCTGCAGTGTAGCTACAGGACTTGTGGTCACATATCGATTCCACAGTCTGACTGTTTGGTCACAGCCCCCTGTGACCATTAGCTGCAGAGATGCATTGTAGTCAAAACATTTTGCTCCCTGAAATGAGACACATGAGACATATAGATATACATGACAATGCAGATGAACTCAGCCTCTGCCATTAGCTTAAGTTGGGGATATATATATATTTACCAGTGGCTATGATGTTAAAATGTTCAGACACTTAATTGCAGTATAAAACTAGTGTGCTCATTTCAAGCCATTGTGAATAACAGGAAACTTCCCCACCCAGTTTAATAATGTTTTGTGCAGACATTTTGCTCCTTTCTGCACCGTCAGTGATACTGTCTGCCAGCTTTATAAATTTGTAACTTAACTCAAATGTCGTATTTGTTCTTCTAGATAAATCTGTCTAGTTATGTAATGCTGTGTAAGCAAACAGAGTCACGGAAAGACATCCAGTGCTATATGCATTTTTCTACAGCTACAAAGGTCCACCGACCCTCTCAGGGTCAGTGTCACCCAAGCCTCAGCACTGTGACCTACATGTGTCAGTCTGACCTTATCTGTCCATTTCCTTACAACCGCAACCAATTTACAAATGTATGCAAATATTTTGTGAGATATGTGAAAGTTCTGTATACTAACTTCCTTAATTAATGTAGGCAGTATGTAATGTTGTCATTTTAAAGCTCACAAAGTGGAAATAATTGCTATATACATCTTATTGTGTAAACATGTCAGATACCTGCTTAAATTTCCAAATGTAGGGCTCCTGCTTCAATGACACATTCACAAAGACCACAGACGTGGTGTCACTTTCTGATGAGGTCATGATGACGTTGGTGCTGGGTTCAAACATCACTCTGGTGATTGGTTCCTGGTGGATATTGGGGATGTGATGGTAGGAGACTGTGTTGCTATGTTCTCCAAGGTCCTGTTGAGAATGTGGGAGACAATATATTCTGTCCAACAACCAGTAATTTAGTTTATTGAATGCAGAAGTTAAAACCTACTGGGAAAAAGATCCTTTGTGGGCCATTGTCTTTCTTTGATGGATTCTTGAAAAGACCCTTAGATGGATTCAGGAACCGCATCAGGTGGACTCCTCCTTTTTCATCCCCAAGCAGCAGCAGAGGAGGCTGCTCTGGACACTTGGAGGAAAAACCACTTAGATTAGAGTGATGACCATTGATTTCTGAGTGCACTGATCTAGTCGAAACAATGAGTATTGGTCTTACCTGAATGTCATGCCAGTAGCAAAGAGAAGTCAAGACACTGTGAAAACCTTTGCGCAATTATGGGAGAAAGAATCGCTAGTTATATTTTTTATTTGAACTTTCAACAGTAATCAGCTCAGTTTACAATTTAGTATTGCTAACAATGTACTACCAAATATGTGGACGTCCTCAAACACACTGGTCGGAGAGACATTGACAAAGTGCAAGTCCCTGCAGTCTGTTGCTATGGCAACCCTATGGACAGTGCTCATATACACTGCATCACTGGTCCACCCTCTGAATCTCCTCGTGTTAGCGACTTCCTCTGATGGGTCTCCGGCAAGCTGGGTTAAATAGGAAAGTGTTAGTTTGTGTGTTGCATATCCATGTAAATGTTAAAGTACTAACACTGTGTAACTCACCCCTAAAGTTTTAATGATGTGTAGGCTGCTGTTCCAGACAGTGATCTGACCCCCTTTACTGACACTAATGTAGCGCAGTGGAGGAGGATGGCAAACTGCAACCACACGGACTGTTGGCTCCCGCTGCAGAGCAAAAAATAAAAAAATAAGTTACTAGAGGAAAGAAACTATTATATCATTTATAACTCCACACTGAATGATTTAAGTACCCCTCAGGTCTTCTTCACTCAAAACTTTTTGACATGATGTAAGACTGCTACAGTTGCAATGCAAATGAAAAAACAAAAACAAAAAAAACAGTAAAGCTTAATTCAGATGGTTTAACTATAAGATCCTGGTGTTCTGCAGGCTGTCTCACTGTCACTGTTGTTTACTTGGACACTAAAATCACTAATGCTATTTGACACACCTGATTTTCCTACAATGCCAAGGCAAAATGTCTGAATTATAGTGCTCATGGAATAAAATAATGAAAGAACAAACAAGGTCACATTTTTGGCCACAGCTATCAGGCTAAGCTGAAAGGTGCTAACACAGTGAGCTTGCTAGCAAAATTGTGACTACTTACATATTAACAAAACTATTACTGAATGTCTTTAAATTGGAGACAATACAGAGACACTTTGGACAACTTCTAAATATCTTTTTAGCTTGTATGTTTCTGTACTACCTAACTAGATGCTAACTTTGTTTGCATTTGGCTATTATCACAGATTGCTAGCTTAGCTAAGGTTTCTTTCGAGTTGGTAGCAATCATAACACTCATATTGACCTTTATCACACGAAATGTGATCGTTTGATTTCATTTTGTAACACTAATCCAATTATGGTGAGTTTAGTGTAATAATGCTATATTTTTTATCAGATTTTATCAGAGAAGCTAAAGGCATCAACATGAGGAAAATATATTTATCCTGCCTGTTTTAATTATGATTTTGAACACTAATTCCAACAGTTAATTAGCAAAAACAAACATATATATTTTTATCCCATTATTGAAAAAACAAAAAACAGGTAAAATATCAATGTATTCCACTTTAATAGTAATTCTCTGAGATTTAGCTATTTTCTCTTCTAACATTTCCTCATCTATGAGACACAGTCTATCTCAGGATGATGCATCCAGTGTCAACTAAAATTACTTTTAACTGTGGCGCCCTCATTAGGTCATTCTGTGTACTGCAAACATGGGAACATCTAACAAAGATGCAACGTTCCCTCTCATTTCCCCAGAGTCACCTTGTTGTGAGAACAGTGTCTGATCTGAGGCTGGGCATCCAGCAGAGCAGCTGTGGGAATGGAGGCGCGCTGTCTCTCGGTGTACTCCAGAACCAAGAAGGAGCACAGCTGCTGCCACTTTAAAAGCCCGGTGCAGCTGATATCTACCTGGATATGGACAAGGTATAAGACTATGACTGTGTGCTGTCATGAGCTGCATTGTGCTGTTATTTTGTTTTTTTCTATTTACCTCACTGAAGAATCTCTCAACCCACGTGTCCTCAATATCTGGACCAATCACGGACCTCAGAACCTCCCGAAATTCTTCAAACTTCATTCCATGTTCCTCACTTCCACCCCTTTCCCTTCCCTTCAGCCTCTTTTCCTGTTTCAGGAGTCCAGCTTTTGGACAGGTAAATGCATTTCTCAGAAGCTGCAGGTGCTCTGGACTCAGTTTCTCAGCAGGACTGATGCCACAGGCTGAATCACTGCGGACAGTAATGGGCAATGATCAGTTAAAGGTAAATGTTAATTTGTGCAGAAACTTAAGTTTGCTAAGAACAAAGGACAAAAAGTCAAAGACAAAACTTGGTCATTCCTTAAGCATTCAGGATTAAGCTAATAAGCTAAAGATCGATCACAGACAATGTGTTGCCTTTCCATCACTTCTTTTGGATTTCGTTAGTGAGTTTTGACTGTTTAGCCATCCATTATCTGACGTCTAGTTAAAGGCTGAGGGTAGAATGAATGCAGCACCACCATGTGGCAGTGCTGGGGCAACACACTGCAGATCCAAATAAAAGCTTTTCATGTCCCCCTTTTTAGAGTGATAAAGGAATTAGTTTAAAACTCAAAGCGTGCCTCGTCACCAGCAGTTCCTGTGTGGTCCTGTCGCTCAGGGAGACTACGGACAGAAACAATAAGTCACATGTCTCAGCATTGTGAGCTCTTTTCCTGGTCTATCGGGACATGCACGAGTGGCTCTTTACATCTTGCTCATTTCTCACAATCAACCAATGGAACCATAAAATCATTAAGTAATAAACACACAGTAGTCTGCTGAGAATGGAGTTTAAAGATGCTGGGACAACTGGTTGAATTGAGAAAATATGCAAATTAGAGAAGTCAGTGGAAAGTTTGATGCTAATGGAGAACTTCCATTGACTTTACAGTGTCGTTATATATATACAATGTTCTGTGTAGATTCAAGTATATATATGTGCAGAAAATTCAAGATCCGGGCTCGTTTTTTTTAAGACGATTCATTGAGGTGCCGCTTTTATACACTGCTGCCCATAACGTTTAAATAATTTAGTTTTCAGACACATTCCTCTCTTTATTATGTGATTATATAAACCACACTGTCACAATCGTTTCATGAGAAGAGTCAAAACATTTTTTATTCAAGTTGTCAAAGACAAAACTAAATAAAACTCACCGAAACCTGTTGTGCGGCATCTCTTTCTCATAAAGCATCCACAGATTTTTGTAGTTTCTCGAAGTAGCCATCCTGGTAAACCTCATCCGATCTCTTCACCCCTCTTTAAATTCTTCCGTCCATATTTAATCTGACTCAGATTAAGAAACGAAGAAGAATGCAGCAGCAGCGACAAGATGTACTCACAAGAGTTCGAGGCCCGTCTGAGATCCTCACCGCGCTTTGAGCCTGCACATGCAGAGCCTTTGTTTGCGTTCCTTCCTCTGTCTTGTCATTCAGACCTCAAACAAAGCTTCTTGTCTTCACACCGAGAAAGAATGCCGGCATCTAGAGACCAATAAGTGATCCTTCGCAAGTGTTTGACCACACCAACGGAGCAAAGTAAACAAATCATTGAAGAGGCGACCCTGGAGAGCTGAGAATTTCCAAAATAACTGCAAGTCTGCTGGGGGTAACAGAGCCGAGAACTCCAAAGACAAGCCCTCAGTGGGTTAATCATTTAAAGAGGTAAAGTTAGTCAGGACCCACAGGACTTAAGATTGATATCAAGATCAACTACAGGAGATTACCCAGCACCTCTAACAGTAAAATGTCCAGAGCAGCTATTCTAAAATTCAAAAACTAAGAAGTATTTTGTTATATTCTCTTAGCTTTACTAACTAAGGTAGTTTAATTATTGCCAGGCAACCCTCAGCAGTTTAGCTTCTCACTTCAGTGAGCATGAACCATCCAGAGTGTAATGAAGGTACCTGGCCCCTGTGGAGTGTGGTCTGCTGGGGAATTCCTTGCACCTATTTTAATTTTAGACCTACAGTCGCAAATATCAAGAGAATTAACCTGATACAATGTGTGCAATAGCTAATAATGGATAACATTCATAATGTGTTATTTTATACAGATGGTGTCGTCACAACAGTGAGCTCGCCCCAGTGGGACTAATCACAGTAATGATTGCACTTTTCTGATCACTAATTATTGATTACAAGTGTTGCTGCAAACAGGGCTCTTGTCACATGAGTCGGGCTTGTGACTTAACACAGTACTTTTGATGGTTGGGATGTACATTATAACATTATGACCTTTTCTAATATTGTGTAGGTCTCCTTTGTGCCTCCAAAGCAGTTGTGACTCATCAGAGAATGGACATGGGTCTTCTGAGGGTGTCCTGTGGTGTCTGGCAACAGAATGTTGTCAGTGGGGGCCTTTGGGTCCTATGGGTTGAGGGGAGGGGCCTCTGTGGATCATCCCACAGATACTTGATTAGTTTGGGATTTAGTGAATTGGAAGGCCACCTTGTGCTGTTCTTCATGTTTTTTTAGTTGTTCCTAAAGTGTTTTTGTGTGTGTGTCTGGGTCAGGCTGTATCCTGCTGGGGATGGCTGCTGACATCAAGGAGAGTCATTGCTATGGGTTGGGGGCTGTACCTGGGCTGGTCTGGGTGGGTGCTACATGTCTAAATCCAAATGAATGCTAACTAGAATTTATTTTGGCACAGTTTGGTATAATTTTGATTTACTTTAACTTATATTCATTTTATGCTACTTTGTACTACTATGCTACTCTGTTACATTCATTTGACTGGTTTAGCTGCTTTTAAGATGACAGTTTTACACAGTGCATAATATAAGCTGGTATATAATTTGCTTAGCATTCTGTGTAGTTGGAGTAATGCATACATGTGCAGATAGTTAAAGAATTCAACCTGTATTTGTTCACTTAGAAACATGGGGAGAAAATGAGAATATGTCGGAGTGCATAGAATAATAATAGAAGTGATGGTAGGCTAAAGTGCACTGAGGCCTACAGCCTACAAAGTATGAGCCAAAGTCTTTTGACTTCAAAGCAGTGAGTCTGGGTCAGATAAGATGCATGCGTTGCATGTTTTTATTTCAATAAATGTTCCAGTATCAATCAAGGTCTGGCTTCTGAATTCACTAGATCCCAAACTGATCAAGTGTCTGTGGGATGCACTGGAACAAATCTGATCCACAAAGGTCCCTCCTCTCAACCCATAGGACCCAAAGGCCCCCACTAACAACATTCTGTTGCCAGACACCACAGGACACTCTCAGAAGGACCATGTCCATTCTCTGATTAGTCACAACTGTTTTGGAGGCACAAGGGAGACCTACACAGAATTAGGTCATAATCTTGTGCCTGATCAGTTACTTTTACTGTAACACTTTAATTACATTTAAGTAGGATTTTTCATACGGGATGTTTACTAGGAGTGCTGCTGCTGTGTCGGTGCTTTTATCTGAGTAAAAGGAATCTGAATAATTCCCCCATCACTGCCTACCACCTGGACTCACAGGTGTAAACAGGCTCCTAATTGCCTCGGAGAGGAAAATATAGCTGAGCTTGAGGCGCGCTCATGCAAACAATGCAAGGTAATAAGAGCTCATATTTGAAGGTATATTCATTCTGTGGGTATACCTGTTTTGGTTTGGTATTTATTTGTCTCTGTCTTTTCTGAAGATATTTAGAAGAGTTTTTTTTCTTACTTGGTATTACCCGGTACAACCACCATGAAGCTCGTGTTTGATGTAAAGAATGGACTGTTGCTTATATCTTTAATATAAGACACACTGACTGCCACAAATGAAAATACCGTTTAATGACAAAGCTGCTGATATTCCGCGTTACACTATCGGGGACGCGCACGCTTTCACCGCACCGTCGCCATTACGTCCACTTTAAAAAAAAAAAAAAAAAAAAAAATCCCCGCTACATCTCTTATTTCTCCTGCTGCTCTTTGCCGTCTCCCCTCACAGATGGCAGCAGCGGTCCGCTATTTTCGCCTCACAATAATTTAACTCCCGTGACACGCCTTCGCCCTCCTTCCCCTTACGGGTCCTAGAAATAAACTTCCTCCCAGTCCTGCATTCTGATGGGGCGGTGAGGATGTCAAAGCACGGGAATCTTTACGTTTATCCCTTGAAGTTCTCTGATTTGGTTAAATAACCTTGTTGCCATGTTGCGGGTCTTGGTAGAGTCGGCCAAAGGTCTGCCCAAAAAGAGACTTGGAAGTCCTGATCCAATTGTCTCTGTGATTTTCAAAGGTAAGTCTTTATTTAGATCTGTTTAGTTTAGATTTGATGAAGTTTAGCGTAAAGTTCTCATAAAAAAAACTGATTGGAAGCATTTTAGTAACTTTTAAGATTTTTGCTGCATCATTAAACTGACTTAATGATGCTGTAAAGTGGTACTTGTGCATGCAATAAAAGCTATAAAGTAGTACTCTTTGTGCATTAACCGGGTACCTAGTGTCAGTGTTGTCCAGAACAGTTGGACTCAAAGACATCTGGGCAAGGCTTTTACTTGGATCTGTAGGATACGGTGTGTACAAAATAGTTCAGATGAGAAAAGAAGGCTAGGTGGAAAGACGCCTTAGATACCGTAGGGAAAATAGCCTCCTGCTGCTGTATTAAAATGATCTCAGGTGTGATTCAGATCTGTATTTCTTCCTGGTGTTGTCATCATCAGTATAGGTGTGGTCTTTTTCCTCCTCTTCCGTCTAAAGGCACAATATGATCCTTTGATATCGCTATCCTGTGAAGTCATGCACAATATTCTATTCATATGTATATGTATATGATTTATTTATTTGATATACTTATATATCATGACATGGTAAAGAAGCTACAAATATTTATAACAATATTTTACTTCCAGAGGAAAAGAAGAAAACTAAATCGATCAACAGTGAGGTGAATCCTGTGTGGAACCAGGTAAATCTATGTCAAGCAACCAAACACACTCATGACAAATGTGCAGATGTCTGCATCGCTATTTATTACTTTTTTTTTTAATCACAGATAGTTCAGATCGGTTGCTTCACCAGATATCTACAACTTAATAGCACCAGACATCACATGCTACAAATCTAGCCATCACATGCTTGACAGTGTTATGTTTACTGTGCGATCTGGCTGATAATGTTGAGTCCAGAAGTTCATTATAGACGTGTTCGTGTTTTGTTTTGTACTTTGTGTACTGATGACACGCAGTTTCTTACATTTAGTCATTTAAACGCATGCTTCCTCGGGACACGGCACCTGTTTAAGTATCATGTCTGACCTTTTCATTGCAGTTGCTTGAATTTGATCTGAAGGGCTCTGCTCTGGACTCCAGCTCCTACATAGATGTAATTGTGAAAGACTATGAAACCATTGGGGAAAACAAGTAAGTGCAGCCTCTAAGGCTTGAGCCATGCTTATACTTTGTGCAACAGAGGGATCACAGTGACCAGAGAGAAGCCATGGGCCTCACCCTGCTCAATCACAGTGCAAACTTGATCATGTCTGCACAAAGAGTTCCTAGATAGTAAGTGTGTTTGGACAGGCTGCTGGTTTGCACACCGTAGCTGAGGTGCAGGTTTCTTTGTGTCTCTGAATTTCAAGAATTCAGCAACAGTAACATGATCTGTCATTAATTTAGTATAAATCCACAGACCTTTTCAAGTATATTGGCCACTATATAATCATGCCACATGCTACCACATGGTGCTTATGACACACTTTTGTCAACACTGATACGCTAATACACCAGGAAAGTAAGTTATTTTTATAGTAACCCAGTGTTTGAGTTATGCAGTGGAGCTGTCTCTACGACCCACACCCTGCTTGCCATGCTAAGACTTGTAGATTTGTGTGGGATGACAGATCCCTATTGGGCAACAATGGATGAATTGCTGCTTGTCTCCTGCCTCTCTGTGTCTCTCTGGGCTTTTCGTACTACTGTGTGAGACAGATCAGGAAACGTTTTCCTCAGAGAACAGGGAAAAAAACTCCTCAAGGTTATAATTTCCAAATAAAGCCAGTCACATATGGGGCCAATTTAGACCAACCACAAAGAATGTTTCCTTCACATCACTAATTGCCAAAATCACAGTCTCGTCTGTAAGAAAAAAACAAATCACAGCGCTTGTTTCTTATGAAATGTGCCCAAATGTTAATGCATTTTCTGTGGATGCCCTTTGCTGAGTTAAAGTTTCCCTTGAGCGTGGGGCAGTCACAACTGAGGGAGGAGCTTTTTCTAATGTGTGTCTGCAGCACTTGAGTCAACGTTAAATTGAGTAATGTTTTCCACTGGGCCGGCCCCTCTGACACACTCCCAAAAGATCTACACAGTGGGATCAAAGGAGGACCTCTCTCTCTCTCTCTCTCTCTCTCTCTCTCTCTCTCTCTCTCTCTCTCTCTCTCTCTCTCTCTCTCTCTCTCTCTCTCTCTCTCTCTCTCTCTCTCTCTCTCTCTCTCTCTCTCTCTCTCTCTCAAATAGTTTTCCAGATGCTGTTTTGGGTAATCCCTGTCGTCGTGGCAACTGGACGGAGTCAAAAAGCAATCGGTCCGCTTAACTAATTAGGTTTTTAGAAAGGAATCAGAAAATTGCATGACAAATTCTCCCAGTACGAACAGCAGCAGAGTCCTCATGATAAGATTCAACACCAAAAGACTCTTGATCTTAAACTCTTTGAGACTCTTATTAGTTTTATAAGCGCGTAGGAAAATGTCTCATTTCCTTACAAGTCACATGATTGATGTGTGATTTCCATGTGCTTTGTATAAGTATTTTAGACAGTTCAAGTCTGTGCTTAGGCACAATGTACTGTGCAGTAGATACTGCCATGCAGGTAATGACCATGACAACATGTTTAACAAGTAATGTTACCGTGATAGCATGCTAATAGTCATTAGTTGCACCTCTTAAAGCCAGGCACAGCTGAGACTGAAACACTCCTGACCTCATGGGCCAGTAGAAAAAAAGTCAAGTCATCATCATTTAGTCATCTAGGATCCATGAATTTTTATGGCAGTCCATAGAAACATGCCACTGTCACTGAAAAATTGCCAGGGGATAACTGTTGTCATATCTCCTCAGGGGAATATGAATGTCTGTAGCAAATACTGACAAAATTCTATATACATAGATATTTGAATAAGAAAATAACCCCAAAAAATGAATGTAGCCTGAGTTTTAGCATGAGGCATTTATAAGATAATTAACTCTTTTGTGGCTCAAGATTAAACATGGAGGTATCATAAATGCATGTTTACAATTTCATGGCCAACCACTCAGTTGTGGAACTATTTCAGTCTAGACCAAAGAGGTGGATGAAGCTACTGTATTCTACTGTGGCCACAAGTTAGTAGAATACAGTCAGGGCAAGCTATTTGGTAAATGGTTAAAAATTAACCTTGAAGGAACCCTTTTAAAACCCTGTGGTCTGCACTGTTTTCCTTGCACCTGATTTGATTTTCTTTGAAAGAACATAGCAATGTGAGTTATTGTAAGACTTTAGAAATAACCGAGTCTCTGATGTCACTAGAACAGCAACAGAATTATTAGATGTTACTGGAATACAGAAATGGGGTTAACGGCTAAGCTAAAATTCCAGGATATGGCTGAAAAAAATCATGTCCTGAGTTATTTCCTGTCCTGTCATTGACATAAATGAGCCTGTACAAACATTTTCACCATTTTTTTTTTAAATCAAAAAGAAATCTGTGTGGACTTTTCTACCTTGTAATTCTACCACTGCTGATTTTAACATTCTGAGATGAGCTGGAAAACTCACTCGTCCTAACAGCTGTATGGAAGGAAATGAGTGATGACGGGGAGAGGGAGGGTGTTACTCATTGAGCTAAAACCCAGCCAAGGACGTTTCCATCTGCTGGTGCCGAAAGTCACTTATTCCCCTTCACAGACAGATGATCGTTACTGCTGACCTGAGACAAATGAAAACTTCATATCCGAGGATGTGGAAAGGCCAGAGTTCAGACTTGTTTACTTCTGACCCGTCTGTTGACAAGAAGCACCATTATCTGTCATTCCATTGGTTATAGAGAGACATCCTGACAAACGGGAAAGCCATTTACGTCCAATAATAACTCCGTAGAGAATTCTCCCTGAATGTGGGTGCTTCTTTCTCTGTGACTCACTGCGGCTTGACAATGGTCACACAGTCTGCTTTTGTCATTGCGAGTTTGTGGGAAGTTGTCAGTCCAAGCATGTCTTCCTTAATCTGTCCAAAATCTACGTCCTACAAGGCTGTAATCAGCTTACTGTAGATGTTATGGTTGTTGTCTCCAAGTCACGGTTTGATATTATCGTATTGCGTCAGTTGATGTCTTATAATATTTGAGAATGCACTCAAACTGGAAACAAGAGAGATGTGAGATTTAAAATATGTCTGAATCCAGAAACATGATTGTGTCTGAATTGGGTCACACCATAAGCCTTTCCCCTAAATGTTCCTCCTTGTGGTTTCCTGGCAGTGGATTTTGGCATTGCAGAGCAGAGAAATGTTTTCATAAAGTCCTGTTCAGTTTATTACTCAGATTCCATTTTTTTTTTTTAAACAGACAGTTACATACCAGTTTTATAGAGTCACTGATTTTCTGGGGGAGCCCTTTTGTCCGCCTCTTTCATTGTCTAGAGTGAAGCCAAACCAATAACTCTGCATCTCCTCCCCACAGTAAGATTTGATCCAATAGTTTGTTTAGTGTCCATAAGTGTTGATAGTCTCTTTACTCATGAGTTTTGTTTACTGGCAGTAATAGCAGATGAGATCTCATACTTCATATGAGGCAATAAGTGGCCTTTTTCCATCAGTCTGTCAGGAACATGATCAGATGTATGCTGCTATACAACATGAATCAACAAACAGCTGAAGAGAGTGAAGAGGTAGTTGTTGTGCAGCCTGTCGCCTGCAGCTCTTCATTTAACAGCTCACTGTGGCCGCTCCCTCCTGTTCCATTTCTCCCTGCAATATTTCAAACTGATGGGCTGCGTTGTTATTTTTGGTAGATGAGCCATGGAACAAAACAGCTGCAGCATATGTCCGATTTACATTAGCAGCAATGTCTGAAACCATCTGTTACTGTCTGATGACAGTTTAGCATTCTACATACACTGATCTGCCACAACATTATGACAGGTAGGAAATAACCTTGACCAACTGCTGACAATCCAATGTTCTGCTAGGAAGCTTTGGAACCTGGCATTCATGTGGATGTTACTTTGACATGTAGGTGTCAAGGTGTTGACCTGGCCTCCACATTCACTAGATCCTAAACGTATCTGTGGGATGCACTGGAAACATTAAGTAAATATTTGTGTACATATAGAGTTCATTCCTGGCCAGTTATGTCTGAATCCTCAGTGCCAAGATGAATGTCCTTTGCTAGTGTGTGATTGTATTTCACAAAAATTCTCAGGACGACTGCCAAAATAAAATGACTCACTCCACCCAGAGAATTATAACAGATTTACATCATATACACAACACTTCAGTGGATTAACTTTGTTGCTTTGGACTTTATTTCATGCAGTGAAACACAAACGTTTCATATTGCTTGCATTTTAAAGTTTTGGTTACAAGTTTTGAAGATGTTCTTCTGTTGTCACAATTAGTCTTAACTGTCAATGTAAAAAAAAATAAGCCTCACTTCAAGCTGTGTAGTTTTTGGCAGCAAACCAAGGCAGACAGGACTATTTACCACATGAACGGGAATACCTCTGAAGATCAAGTTGTACTAAAAACAAAGTAAAGAACGGGATTACCACGAGAACACATCAGAAAGCCAGATATCAGCACATCTTGCGTTTTTGTCCTTGAATTGTGAAAGGACAAGTCAACCAGAGATTTTTTTTGACTCTTTAAATCATTAATTAATGACTAATCTAGTCCTTGGCAAGCCCTGTAATTAACATTCCTTACAGAGGCAAAAGAGATCTCATAAAGCCTGCATTGTGGATTGTGGAGTCTTTACAGTAGAAAAACATTTATTTATTTGTTTCCCAACCTGGTGCAGGAAGTCACTGGTGATCAGAACGGACCATAAAATCAGACTGGTAGATTCTATGTATTGTTGAGTGTGTACTACCTTTGTTTGTCTGCTCGGGCACGGCTGTTAGCTCTGGGTGGAGGCTTTTTCCATTCAACTTGTGAACGTGACTTCACTCAGTACACAGAAGGTGTTTAATTTCTGTATGTAATATGATTACTGATATGTTTGCAGACTAGATCAGAAGCATGCGTTTGAGTTTAAATTCAATTAGGAAATGAGACTTGTGACAGCGCAAGATCTTCTTATTCAAACGTCATGTGCATATAAAATAATGCTATGATTGACTATGACTATTGACTGCTGATGCAAATCTGTTTCTGTATGTAATGTGTCCATGCTTTGCTCTTGTTCTAACAGATTCCTTGGGTCAGCTAAAATCTCTTTAAGGGACCTCGCCTCAGGTCAAGTGAAATCACTCCCATCGAAAAATGTGCCTTTGGTCAATGAGAATGGACAGAGTATTGGAGTATGTTTTATTCCATCATATGAATTTAAAATGAAATGAAATTAACGAAAATGAAATACAATGACCAACCAATCATTTCTTTTCAGGCTACAATCGACCTTGTGATTGCCTACAATTCCCCAGCCAATGCTGCACCAAACCCCAATGATCCTCAAGCTGGAGATGCTGCATTGGATGCTGGTACGTTTATGTATTTCTTATTGACGCAGGACACTGCAAGAATGGCTTATTAGTAGCATCTCTTTTGATTCGGGCCATGTCCAGTCTGATGCTTTTGTTCTTCTCTTTAGGAGGTAGTGGTGATGCTGGTGGTGATGAGGGTGATGGGACTTCACCAGATGGGGGCCAAAGTGGTTCTGTGGGCCTCTCCTCATCCTCTGGTCAGCCTGTTAACTTCCGCCAGAAGCTCTCCAGGGCACAGAATCGCCACCGTCTTGTCAATAAACCCCAGGACTTCCAGGTCAGTTTTCTGTGCTACACGATGGCTAACAAAAAATAAAGGCTATTGCAAATTATTGCTGGGTGAGTAGAGGACATATCTTTTCTTGTTTAGCTGGAAACCAGACATTTAGAGCTGGTATGTGACAGTTTAACATTTAGTTACTGTTTGAGTTATTCTGATGCCGTATCGCCTCCATATGAATTTTAGTTATTAAATAAAATATATAGTCACATGCTAAAACATTAACTTCACAAGTGAAAACTAATGCATGCTGATATAACAGTCCTGCTCTGTTTTTATGACAGTTATAATGTTCAGTTTATGTTGAAACGGTGCCAGCAAGGTGAAAATTCCACTGGATGATCATTTAGGAGGAAGGTGTTGGTGGTGCTGTTAAACTGGATTGAAGTGTTTTATAGCTGAATCAACAGCTCTCTATTGTTTACACATATCATGCATTCATGAAGTCAATATGTAGTGCAGGACTGTTATACAGTATTAGAAGGCATTCATAGCAACTGGTATACCTAATGAACTACCAGATGAGTGGGTTCATCCATGCTGATACTGTAACACTCTGTGACTTTCAGATTCGTGTCCGAATCA
Organism: Planiliza haematocheilus; assembly: GCA_005024645.1. Taxonomy (NCBI): domain Eukaryota; kingdom Metazoa; phylum Chordata; class Actinopteri; order Mugiliformes; family Mugilidae; genus Planiliza; species Planiliza haematocheilus. Next base: position 7,046,979 of record SRSE01001175.1, on the reverse strand, counting down.
TCGAGGCCCGTCAGTTGTCTGGCAACAACATCAAACCAGTGGTGAAGGTTCATGTGTGTGGACAGACCCACAGGACGAGAATCAAGACGGGAAACAACCCCTTCTTTGATGAGGTACTGACACTTTACTCTTACAGTACTGCAACATGGATCTCAAATTTAAAAAGTTTTCCTTTGGTCTATCTTCATTTGTTTGTTTCTGTACTCTCGCAGATGTTCTTCTACAACGTCCACATGCTACCATCAGATCTGTTCGATCAGAACATCAGCTTCCGGGTACGTACAATGCATGTCTATGCTGATGTCCTTCTGTCAGTGCGAACTTTGAATTGCTGTGCTGTTTTCTGCAGGTTTATAACTCGTACTCGCTGAGGGCCGACAGTCTCATGGGAGAATTCAAGGTACCTGCCTTAATGTCTTCTACGCAAAACTGTAGTAATGTGCTCTCGTGAGTCTGGCTGATCTCTTCTTGTTCTTTCACTCAGCTGGATGTCGGATACGTTTATGATGAACCAGGTACGCTCGTCACAAACCACTGATTTGACTTTCATTTACATTTGCTCTTTCACATTGACTGGTATACCTCGATGAGTATATCATGTTATTTTCCACAGATTTCTGCCAAGTTTCTGTAATTGATGGCAACATGAAGCATTGTAAACTTGTAATGTTTTTTTTTTCCTTTTACATTATATAATATATATTTTTTTATTAACGTGAAGATGATCATTTACATGGCCCCGCAATTCCAGTCGGCTCTATGGCATTTGTTTTTTTTGCATTTTTACCTTGTTGTTTTGCATTGCTGACGTGCAGCTTTATTCAAAGAAGATTTTATGCTGGAGCCCAGTAACAGAGTTGCACATCATAGTGTATGCTGCATCTTACACTGCCTTAATGTGCAATGTAAATTAAGCAACTGCGAACGAATGCTAATAAGTTACACAAAGTTATGTCAATGCTGTTTTCACAACCAGTCACCACTGATACAAATGGTTAGCTCTGCCAAATTGTAATCTTCTCACTGATATTTCTAAAACTTTCTGCCTGGTATTGCTGTCTGTATTGATCTGTACGTGCGCTCCCGTTGCAGCCCACTGTGTCATGAGGAAATGGCTCCTGCTGAATGACCCAGATGACTCCAGCTCTGGGGCCAAAGGCTACCTCAAAGTCAGCCTCTTCATAGTTGGGGCTGGAGATGAGCCTCCGGTAGGAGTGACAGGGCCCAGATGACTTTTCGCTGGCTGTAGTTGCTTCCTCTTACCTCATGTAAACTCTTCTGTCTATCTCATGCGCCGTAGGTGGAGAAGAGGGAGCCTGACGATGACCAGGATGACATCGAGAGCAACATGCTGCTGCCAACGGGTGTTACTTTGCGTTGGGCCACTCTGTCGCTGAAGGTGTTCAGAGCTGAGGACGTTCCTCAGAGTAAGAGAAGCACTAGATCAGGAGAGATCCAATATTTTAACGAAATTATTTTTTACACAAGCTGCACAATAAGGCCAGTTCACATGCAAAAGAAAAACAGCACATTTAACATTTTAGAACAGTTCAAACTGATTGACTCAAGCAAGAACAGCATGTTAGAAATCTGCTAATATTCATTCTCTTGGTGTCATCTTGTTTTAGTGGATGATGCATTTGTCCAAACCTTGAAAGAAATGTTTGGAGGAGAGGAGAACAAGAAGAACCTGGTGGATCCATTTGTAGAAGCTCGTTTTGCTGGCAGAAAGGTTCCTGATCATTCGTCCCTTTTCAGCCACAGCTGCTTTATTCAGGAAATGCTAGTGTTGCCTACAGAAGAAAAGCTGATGTGTGTGTGTGTTTTTTTTTTGTCCATCTAGCTGTGTACTCAGATCATTGAGAAGAATGCAAACCCTGAGTGGAACCAAGTGCTTAACCTTCAAGTCAAGGTAATGAGTCCTAGAGACGAAAAGCTGTATAGCGCAAAGTAACATTGCAATCGGCAAGTTATTTTCTGTTCTCACTCTGTTTAATCCGTTTCTTGCATTTTCTGAAGTTCCCCTCCATGTGTGAACGGGTCAAACTGACAGTCTTCGATTGGTAAGTTAAACAAGATTACAGTTTAAATGTTGGAGATTTCAGCTATTCTCATTTTACGTTTTTTTCATGAAGTAAGGAATGTTACAAAGCGCTTGGAGTTGAAAAAGTTTGCTACAATGCCTCTGCAGTGTGGTCAGCTGTATTCTTACACCAACCACAGGGGCATAATGTAGCACTGAATGTGACTCACTGCTACTGTGCCACTGTGCTGGCCCTTCCCTTCCCCTCATTGCTCTTTTGGCACTGCCTCTTTTCATCGTTTCATCGTTATGCGTTTCTGTGAAAGTGAACCGTGAGATACAGGGTCCAGATAACTCAGGTCCAGAAAGGCTGGAAGGAAATAAGCACAAGTGGAGAAGGTTAGAAAAACATTGTGCCCTTGAGAAGGTGTTGAAAACACACTCAGATCCTGAGACCAATAGATTTCCTCTTGAAAGTGAAACCATTCAGGCTAAATGTGTTTTTAAGTCCTAAATAGAGATATTAAAATGCAGAGCGTGACAATGCACAAGCATATTTACATGTAGTTTAGCAGTTAATCACATGAGTCCAGAGCTATGTGTGCATGCATTGTGAGTCTGAAGTTGTCATGTGTGGTTTCAGGGATCGTCTAACAGGAAATGATGCCGTTGGCACCACATACCTGAACCTGGCCAAGATTGCCTCCTCTGGTGGAGAAATAGAAGGTATTCTTTTATTTTAGTTTTTCAGGAGAAACAAAAACAGAATAATAATTAAATGTTTTTTGGGGAAAAAAATGCAGCAACCTGGATATCAGTGGAAATCTATAGCCTTTACGTCTGTTTACAGTTGTATTACTGTGTGAAATCTGCTTTGCTCTTATGTGTTTAGCACTGATTTGTAAGTGGTGCTCAAACTGTCCTTTTTTATCTTTGCAATAGCGGAACACGCAGGAGATTTGGAAATACCGTCATATGAAGGTTCACCTGAGCTCTTTTTCGCTCTGTGTTGCATGGAACGTAGCGCATTAAGCATGTTGTGAACGCTTAGATCCTGCTCGTGCACATTTCTGTGCTTGTCTCCGTTTTGACAGATTTAAATGTTATCTCACACACTGTTTTGTCCTCCCTAGTCTCTGCCACCTGCTTTCCCAGCACTCACTGTCTCCAAATAAACCAACATACTAACTTTAGAGACATGCTTAGCTTTGCTTAAATATTTACGCAAAGGTGATTTTATGTCTCTCCAGCTAACTCAGGGGAGTCTGAGGTGGGTTTCCTGCCCGCGTTTGGGCCGTGCTATGTCAACCTGTATGGCAGCCCCAGAGAGTTCACCGGCATGCCAGACCCCTATGAGGACCTCAATTACGGCAAGGTAGAATAGAAGACACTTTTCAATAAATAGCACCTATAACACATTTTTAACAGTCTCCTTCCTGCTATAACTGTCAGGATTTTATGTTCACATTTTGTCTTTGTAAAGGGAGAAGGAGTGGCGTACAGGGGCAGGATTCTTGTCGAACTGTCCACTAAACTGGAAGGGAAAGCAGACAAAGCAGTAGACAGTATCCATAGCGATGACATCCTGGTGGCACAGGTACAGTATTGAGGCGATGCACATGTGGTTCTGTATGATAGTGGATTTTATTTAAGATTTGGGACACTGGATGATTGGATATGAATCATTTTTCCTTAAAAAATACCTGGCGTGACACTGAAGTTTCAAAATATGTCTTTTCCTAAATCAGAAGTACCAGAGGAGGAGAAAATACTGTCTGTGTGCAGTCTTCCACAGCGCCTCCATGATTCAGGAACCAGGAGAACCAATCCAGTTTGAGGTCAGCATCGGTAACTACGGCAACAAACTGGACACCACTTGCAAACCTCTGGCCTCCACTACTCAGTACAGCTGTGCTGTATTTGATGGTGAGTAGAGAAGTCTGCTCTGGACGATAAGAGTATTAATATAAAGTCTGCTTTTTGACCATTTTTGTTTGTGTGTAATTTTTCCAGGTAACCACTACTACTACCTGCCCTGGGCGGACACTAAGCCAGTTGTTGTAGTTACATCATTTTGGGAGGACATCAGCCACCGCATGAACTCAGTCAACATTATCCTCTACATTACTCATCGCCTGGTAATGTGGCATTATCATCTTTAATCCTCAAAACACTAAAATGATAGTTTTCAGTTGGAACCGAGGATATCATTATTTGCCTGCAGGTTTGCTCCATCACAGTATTTTACTAATGTCTGGGATGTGTGTGTACTTGCACTACTGTTAGGGCCAATCATAGAGATTTAAAATTAAAACATAATCCTCACCCTTATTCTGTTGTTGTTGCAGCAATCCAACCTGGGGGCATTTAAAACAGCCATGTTGGCAAAATTCTCCGAAAACCAACTGGTTGAGGTGTGGCTGAAGTTGCTCAATGAGCTGATTGAAGACTTGGAGAGGTAAACAGAGGGTGCGCTGTTGATGAGAAATACAGCAGGATATATTCTGTTCTCGATTAAGGATGTGTTCGCATGTCGCAGGATAGGTGCAATTTCTCTGTAAGTGTGGCTTATTCAAACGCGTGTGCAAACTAAACAACAGTAGCAGAGTTGATATGGAAGCAGGAAGAGACACCCTGAATAAATAGAGTCCTGTGGCGGCGTGACTGAAAAATGAAAACAGCTCGGACCGATGATGGTGGTTCATGATTTCAAAGGACATAATGCTCCACCGTACATGTTCTTCTAAGTCAACAAATTCAACTAGCCCATTTATCCCAGCCACAGTCTTGTCTAAATTAGTCATGACCTTATCGTTTTGTTTTGTATAATCTGGTTTGATGCTAAAAATGCCAGTGTGAACACTAAGCAAACCAGGACTTTTCTGCTTTAGTCTGGACTAAATCCACCACATTTGCTTTGGCCCGGACCTAGGTAACCTGGAGTAGATAGACTCAAGTCTTATCAGCGTTACAGAGTTACAAATGTATCTTCATGACTCTCAGATGATGTGTGATGCTGAACGTAATGAGTTTCCAACTTTCTGTCACAAAATTGTGGCCGGGAACCTTGGCCTGGCTTCCGGGCTAAGACCAAGGGAACTAAATTACCAATAAGAATACAATACCAGATAAATACAAAAGGGTCTGACAAAATAGAACAAAAATGTGTTTGATGAAAAGAAACAAAAATGACCAGGTAGTAAGACCCTCTTCCATGTTCTCCTATAGTTTTCCAACACCTGAGCTGGAGGGCTACTCCAACCTGACAACTCTGGACATGCAACTCAAGAAGCTGCGAGACAGCACTTTGACAACCATCAAGGATGGCGTCCGACGAATGAGAGAGGAGGCCACTGAGATCCAGGACACTCTGTCTGACATAGAGGCCTGGCTAGAAAAACTACAACAGCTGGCAGAGGAGGTACAAACCGATTTGCTCAATTTAAATGCTGATTTTTACCATTTGCAAATGAAGAGTAAAACCCTTAACGTACCGTTAATCAGAATTTATTAAATAACACTAAAAGCTAGTTCATTGTGATTTAAGAGATGATTGAGATGACATCAGATCAGATTCAGGATAAGATTTCTTGCCACATGGTCACACAAGCAATCTGTCTTGGTGTTTGGTACATAAACGTAATAAGTAAATAAGACAAAGCTTGAAACTATTTTGCTGTATATACAAATAAGGAACTATAATTTCTTGCTGTTGTTGGCATCTTAACATGCAAACAGTGTGTAGTTTGGAAAAATGTCATTCAGATTGGTCCAACTTCAAAAGAGTCACCACAGAAGTTTCCAGCGAGTGTTACGGCATGCGTTTGAATTGCCTACTTCATCGTATCATTTTTAGACACAGCTTTGGCAAATGAGTGCTGTAAAACAATTATTTGAGGAAACAGATTTACTATTCTGATGCACCATGTTTCCATAATCCTGGTTTCCATAATTCATGGTTTTATTGTCCCTGTGGCCAGCCCCAGAACAGCATACCTGACGTGATTATCTGGATGCTACGAGGGGAGAAGAGGGTGGCCTACAGCCGTATCCCAGCTCACCAAATCCTCTATTCCACGTACAGCGAGCAGGCCTGTGGACGGCACTGCGGCAAAACACAGACTGTTTTTCTAAAGGTATGGTGTTGATTGTCGAAAAGCGAGACTGGGACTCGTGCAGATTTTGTTTGCCTCCAGATCATAAAGTTTATGGGACTTTGTGTTTGAATCCTCTCAGTATCCAATGGACAAGAACAACGGCCTGAAGGTGCCAGTTCAGATCCGAGTCAACATGTGGCTGGGTTTGTCTGCGCATGAGAAAAAGTTCAACTCATTTTCTGAGGGAACCTTCAGTGTGTTCGCCGAGCTGGTGGGTTCACCCTCAAAATAACCATGAGCCTCACATTTTTAAAACATTTCTGACAAAGCAAAGCATCATTCATTAAAGTGTTTTAGGTAATGTTTAGTACTTCAGTTTAGTACTTCAGACATCTGTCTTTTCAGACAGATGTCAGTAATATTTGTGTTAATTGTTAAATCAGCACCTAAAACTAAACACATCCGTATTTGCATTACAGTATGAAAACCAGGCCAAAATACTTGGGAAGTGGGGGACTACAGGACTGGTAGGGGCGCCATAAATTCTCAGATGTAACGGGCAAACTGAAGCTGAAACAAGAGTACTTCATACCACCCAGAGGATGGGAGTGGGAGTCTGACTGGTTCGTTGACCCAGAAAAAGCGTGAGTAAATTTAGGTTTCCTTCCTTTTAATTTGTTCTCTTGAGATTCAGACCAGTTTCATGTGTTCATGTTTCTATCTAAATCAGACTGCAGTTGTTATATTGGTAAGGAATTTTTTCCCATACTGTGGACTGTGCAGACAAAAGGAAGTGGATGGCTCTTTACTGTTTACATTCCTCTCATGCCATAGAGCATGATTTAATGACAACGTACCACCCGGTGCCTGAAACCATTTACATTTTAAACTACTTTTGTGAACTAGTGAAGAACTCCTCTATTTAATCTAAATTACCAAGCAAAATTTATTATTTTATTATTTTTATTTGTTTTTTAAGTTGATTTTGAGCCAAGCCGTAATTCATTTGAATTCAGCTTTTGCTTGGGGCTGGCTTTAAGATGGGCAACTCCCAACATGTAAACAGTCTTTGTGAAAACATGGCAACTCATCCTGAACTCATGCAACACCAAAACCATCTTACAAACTGGCAGAGTTCACGGATGCAGAGCTTGGCGTCCTTCTGGGTGCCGCCACACACACACACAAAAAAAATATGGACAAATCTTTGAGCAGTTTTTCTTTAAATAAAACAACGAGAAAACATTGTATGTTTGACTTTGTGTTTCAGTCTGCTAACAGAGGCGGATGCAGGACACAATGAATTCATGGATGAGGTTTTTCAGAATGAGACGCGCTTTCCTGGTGGAGAATGGAAAGCTGCCTCCGAGCCCTACACCGATGTGGTGAGAACAGCACGCTAACATGCAAATGATGTGCAGTACGGCTGCAAATGACACTCTTAGTCTGCACCTGATCAGGCATAACATTATCTCTTCATCATGACACCTGTTATAGGGCAGGATACAATAGGCAGTCAGTGAACATTTCGTCCTCAAAGTTGATGCGTTAGAAGCAGGAAAACTGGGCAAGAGTAAGGCTTTGAGTGTATTTGACCAATGGCCAAATTGTGACGGCTGGACGTCAGGGTCAGAGCATGTCCAAAACTGCATCTCTTGTGGGACGTCCCCTGTCTGCAGTGTTCAGTATCTATCTAAAGTGGTCCAAAGAAGGATCACTGGTGAACCAGCAACAGTGTAATGTGTGACCAAAGCTCGGTGTTGCACGTGTGAAGTGAAGGCTGGCTCGTGCGGTCTGATCCAGCAGATGAGCTACTGTAGCTCAAATTGCTGGTTCTGATAGAAAGATGTTAGAATACAGTGCATCCGAGTTTGTGGTGTATGGAACTGCATAGCTGCAGACCAGTCAGGGTGTATATGCTGACCTCTGTCCCCGCTGAAAGCGCCAACAATGGGCACATGAGCGCCAAAACTGGACAATGGAGCAATGGAAGAAGGTGGCCCTGTCTGATGAATCACGTTTTCTTTCACATCACATGGATGGCTGGGTGCTTGTGCTTCACTTACCTTGGGAACACATGGGATGCACTATATGCAGCGAAAGGTGGACAACATAATATGGCAAAATGTTAGGCCTTATCGGTATACATTAATATGTGTAAATGTATAAAACCAGAGCAAACACATTATGCACTTTTCCTTGTAGTTACACATGTCAGTGCCTCTAGAATATCATGTGTGCAGTGCTAATGAAGTTTTTATGTCATACAGAATGGGGAGAAGAGCCGCAACCCTGCAGAGTTTGACTGTCCCGCAGGTTGGATGTGGGAGGACGAATGGACCGTAGATGACAACAGAGCTGTGGATGATCAAGGTGCAGACATTTACCTTAAAGTGTAACTTTTTTAAGCTGTCCCAGTTTAGGAAGTGAATTCAATTTAATAACATGATGAAATTAACTTACACCACGGAAACTTAAACCATATGTTCATTTATTCAAACTGTTGTAATGTGTCTGTTGTAAAGGCTGGGAGTACGGAGTGACCATCCCTCCGGATGACAAGCCTCGGTCCTGGGTCCCTGCAGAGAAGGTGTACCACGTGCACCGCAGGAGAAGGCTGGTTCGACCTCGCAAGAGAGCTGCACTTCCTGCAGGAACAGCGGTGGAGGTCAGTAAAAGACCGTAGGGCGTGACTGTATGGTGTAGTTTTGTGTTTTTAAGAGTTTTTTTTAATGGATGATTTGTGCCTCTTTTCGCAAACAGAGGAGGGACCAAGGTGACCTGGAGGGCTGGGAATTCTCTTCTCTGATTGGCTGGAAATTTCACAGACAGGAGCGTTCATCGGATCAGTTTCGGCGTAGGCGCTGGAGGAGAAAGATGGCACCAGAAGATCGCCTCGGAGCCTCCGCCATCTTTGAGCTGGAGGGGGCGCTAGTGAGTAAAAAAAAAACAAGTATTCTGATGTGAACCACTTATTCAAACTTTAATTCACGAACATAGAAACTAATTGTGGTTTGTTAATAATAATAATTATTAATAATATATAATGATAATTCTGACAGGAGGAAAGTGTGATGTAAAAGCAGGAAGTGAATCTGAGCTCGCTGAGTCATCAAATACTTTCAAATATTGACTTAATTACTGATCGGTTTACTCTGCAGGGTGTTGATACAGAAGAGAAGCAGAAGGGCTCCAAGGCTGATGCCACCAAGATGTTTGGTGCTAACACACCCACTGTGTCCTGCTCCTTCGACAGTGAGTCCTAATACTCCACACGGATGGCAAACATCAAAATGTAAAATGCTGCATCATTCACACGCATCATTATTCCCTTTTTTCCTCCGCAGGAACATATACCTACCATCTCCGTGTGTACGTCTATCAGGCACGGAACTTGACATCTATGGACAAAGACAGCTTTTCTGGTAAAATTTTCCCAGTGGTGAAAACGTATTTGAATACTTAGTTATTAAGAATACCAGTGGGTTTAGATTTGAACATTAAGCACCTGTTTCCTCATCTCAGATCCGTATGCGCACGTCTCCTTCCTGCACCTTAGCAAGACAACGGAGAAGCTCAGAGCAACGCTGAACCCGACCTGGGACCAGACTCTGATTTTCAATGATGTACAGATTTACGGAGACCCTCAGAACATAGCCAGCCATCCTCCAGATGTCGTTATAGAGTTCTACGACTATGACCAAGTGGTAGGCTGTGGGAGATACATACCACATGTAGACAAGGCTTTTTCAAAACTAAGCTCTACTGATTCAGTACTTAATCCTTGATTTTTATTATAATTAATAATCTTTTTATAATGCTTTCTTGACATTGACTTATTTCACTCTTAAAAAGCTTAAGGCTTTAATATTTGTCTTTTTATATTCTTTTTTCTTCCACTGAAGTCCACATTTCCTCTAGCTTTCTCCACTTGCACCTACAATTTAACCTGTCTTGTTCAAAAAAGCCAACAGTTCCAGTATTGCCTCTGTTAAAATGCTGCAAACATTGTTGTTCTAAATAATTCTGAAACTTTTAGTCTGGTTGTAACAGCAGTTGTTTTCTCTAGGGGAAGGATGAGATGTTGGGCCGCAGTGTTTGCACTCCAGTGATAAAGCTGAATCCTGGCATGGATGAGACGCCCAAGCTGCTGTGGCATCCCATCTTCCAGGCGGGGCAGAAGGCTGGAGAGGCACTTGTGGCTGCTGAACTTATTCTAAAAGACAAGGTTTGACGTAAAAGTTAAATAAATAAACAATAAATAACTGACATGATGTTACAGTATTAAAGCAATACTGTAAAACTTTCTAGTTGCAGTGACAACAGTGACAATCTGTGGCCACGAGTGGTAATTACAGGACTGTGGTTCATAAAGTCTGAGTGGTGACAATGACTGGAACACAACCTAACTATTGCTCCGCCTTTAATTCTGAAATTATAATCTCAATACTGCACTGAAAATACGGTATGTTTTCAGTGTCTCTGGGAGTCATCTCGGGGAACTCTACTACTTAACCCCTCTTTCATAGGTTGACTAACTTGGATACATTGCATCTCTGTCTCTGCAGGCAGGTGACCAAAATCTTCCTCTGGTTCCCCCAATGAGAGCAGAGAACCTCTACATGGTTCCTCAGGGCATCCGGCCTGTAGTGCAGCTCACAGCTGTGGAGGTAGAACACACATTTATGCACTGCTGTCCTGATAAAGCTGGACACGTCGTTCCTGTTGTCTCTAAATTCTCCTCTTGTGTGTGTTTTCAGATTCTTGCATGGGGTCTGAGAAACATGAAGACATACCAGCTGGCCTCGGTGTCTTCACCCAGCCTTGTGGTGGAGTGTGGAGGGCAGAGGGTGGAGTCAGCGGTCATCAAGAACATGAAAAAGATCCCCAACTTCCCCAGCTCCGTCCTCTTCATCAAAGTGGTAATGATCCAACTGTTAAGCTGGAGCAATGAGATTGGTCCTAATATATAGAACTACTACTGAATACTTCAAAGAAAACTTTTTCTATACCTTTCATCCAGCTCCTTCCAAAGAACGAGATGTACACACCTCCCATCGTGCTGAAGGTGATCGACCACCGTCCATTTGGCAGGAAGCCCGTGGTAGGCCAGTGCACCATCACTTCTCTGGAGGAGTTCAGATGTGACCCATACGTCATCACTGCAGAGGGAGCCATGTCTTCTAAAAGTAAGGATGAACACAAAAAATCACAGTACAATCTCTGATCTCAAACTCCTTGCTCTAATGCTGTCCTCTCATCATCCACAGTGGCTTTGATGATGGCTTCACCCGCACACGTCTCTATTACCATGGATGAATCGAGACCTCTGCTAGAAGCTCAGGTAACCACCAGCCGTTTCTGACACACACACGCACACACTGAATTGCCTTCATTCAGATCAGTGCAGAATTTGGCTTTCAAGTCAAATTTGACAAACGTTATTACTCTGGCTTACAGTTCATTCACAGCATGTCAGCTGCTCTCAACAAAATGGCTTCCCCTTCCTCCCACTTTGTATGTATGGTTACTTAATTTAGCTTTCTAATCCACACGACTTGCCATCAATCATACCGGAAGCCAGAGAATCACTCAATCCACAGCGCTACAGCAAGCAGCTCAGCAAAACAATCATAATGTTGCCTCAGTGCCGATAAAGGGATAAGTCAGTTTCTTTGAAATGGGGTTGTATGAGGTACTTATCCGTAGTGTAATTATCACATCTTTTTCCAGTGACTGAAGATGATATATTGCTCTCTTCAAAGCCACCAGACTCCACTGCAAAAAGCAAAAACAGTCATTTACATCCGAGCTATAACATAAACTAAAGCAGATTTTCTTTGCCGGTACTTGTTGTGGGTTATTATTATGTTCCTGTTGATCACATCCGCATCAGTTCACTTCTCTGCTTTTTCAAACACGGTGCATGTCAACCATCGGACCTCATATAACCACGCTCCAAAGAATATAAACTATCCCTTAAATCTAGTTGGCACTATTTTGTTGAGCACAATTATTTCATCACAGCAAGGGCGTAACATTGAAATGAGATGTCTCACTCAAAATGACCTTTTTGAAGTTACTGCAAAGTCTTGGACATGAAAATGAATCAAGTTTTCGAAGTTAATTATGAAGCAACAGCACAAACACTTGAACTGGAGGGAAATGTCTAACCGACAGGTAACAAGATCCTTCTACCAATACTAACATATTTGTCCAGACACTGTGTTATGTACCACAATATATGTATACATGACACTATATATGTGTGTACATTTTGTGTTGTTTTAACTATATTCAAGTTACAGATATGTAATGAATATGTGCTCAAAATGCAGCTTTGATTTGTGGTCTCAAAATCTGAATGGCCAACTAACATACATGATATATTCCATCAAACGTCTGGAGGTGACTAAATGATTAAAATCTTTCCTCCAGTTTGGATGTAAATACCCTGAAAATTAAAGCAGCATTTTAAACCCATATTCATTCATATTCAGCTGTAACTTAAATAACTGAAATAACACAAATTGTGTAGCTGTTCACACATGTACCTGCCTGGCAAATATCTGAACATATTGTTTTTGCACTACAGTTTTTAAATAGACCGAACAAATAAGAAAGCGCCTTAAGTTAAATTTAAAATGTCGATGTATTGGTGGGTGGATTTGGTTTTGGCAGAGGCTGGCAAACTATGACAACAGACGCAATTTATTTTATTTATTTAAATACTCGAACAGTTTCTCATAAGAATCAATATATGCTGATGGGAAGAAGATGTGTTAATCCTCGGATTTATATTCACTGAAATCAAGATTGAGTTTTGACAAATGGTAACAATGACAAAGTCAGGTCTTTCCGATGGCAGGCACGGATACTACTTAACCACCAGTGCTATGCCATTAGTGAAAGGACAGGTGGTAATATTGCAGCAGACATTTTGACTCCTCACAGTAGACAGCAATGGAACCATCAGTGAAGTGGAGTGTCCCAGTAAGCTGTGTAATTAGTAAAGAAGCATGGACAATAGTAAGGTCTCCTCTAAAGTAGAGTATATCTCTTTGTTACGCCCTTGTTTCACAGATTTGCATTCGATCATTAAATTGCAGCTTCTGTCATCAAGCTTCCCTTCACCACAGTTCACCTTTACTGTAGACAGTATGTCTTTCTGCATTCACGTCACTTATCTTTGCTTGTATTTGTGACTCTTTCTGCTTTGTGCCCCGTCGCCACTTCTTTCTCTAAAGCTTGCAGAGAAGGTGAGTGTAAAATATGAATTTCAGAATCCGACACAAATTGTAGACAATTATATAGTCATGTATAATCAAGATGCAATGCAATTCAATTTTTAGGAAAAGGAGACAGTTGATTGGTGGAGTAAATTCTACGCTTCCACTGGAGACCAAGAGAAATGTGGCCCTTACATCAAGAAAGGATATGATACCCTAAAAGTAAACCTGCTTGATTTTCCTCAACAATACGCACAGAGTGCTATTTTACGTACAAGCAGTTCTTTTTCAAAATCTTCTGTTCTACAAATGTGAAATGTGTGAATTTTCAGGTGTACGAATGCGAACTGGAGGATGTCAAAGACTTCAAAGGGTTGACGGATTTCTGCAACACCTTCAAACTGCTGAGAGGCAAGAATGAAAATGGAGATGATGACCCCAGTGTTGTTGGAGAGTTCAAGGTAGTTTGACACCATTCAGAACAAATACACTTGATTAAAAGTGTATTTGTTTATGTACATTTGCACTTGTATTGTTTACCTTGTGTGTTGTGTGCAATTATTATTGTAGTACTTTTTTACTACTGGCTGCAGGTACAAGAATACATTTCACTGTGCATTGTATTATGTATAACTGTGCATGTGACAAATACAAATCTTATCTATGATCTGATTATCCTGTATCCTGTGTGTTTCTTGTATCCCCAGGGTTCATTCAAGGTTTACCCCCTGCCAGATGATCCCGGTGTTTCTCCTCCGCCCCGACAGTTCAGAGAGTTGCCAGACAGTGGACCTCAGGAATGTCTGGTCAGGATTTACGTGGTTCGGGCCATCGACCTGCAGCCCAAAGACAATAACGGCAGCGTGAGAACTGATTTATGTTAATGTTATTAAAGGGAACACATTACAACAACATAGTCTGTTTGAACTCATCTCTTCTCTCCTGCTCAGTGTGACCCATACATAAAGATATCACTGGGAAAAAAGACGATTGATGACAGAGATCATCACATACCCAACACCATCAACCCTGTGTTTGGAAGGTAAACCTTACATATGAAACAATTCAACATTCAAAAATGTAACATAGATAAACTGTCCTCATAATAAATTGGAAAACATTACAACTTTTGTAAACACTAATTTTTCTTGTTTAGGATGTTTGAGATGACGTGTTTCCTGCCCCAGGACAAGGACCTGAAAATCTCCGTCTATGATTATGACCTCTTGACCCGTGACGAGAAGGTCGGCGAGACGGTGATTGACCTGGAGAATCGCTTCCTGTCTAGATACAACTCTTACTGCGGCCTGCCACAAACCTACTGCATGTAAGGATGCACCTGGGCACGAGCTTCGTTTAAGTCTGATTAGAAAACCTGAACCTTAAGACAACATGTAGTCCAATCGTTAAATAAACGCTCTCTCTGCTTTTGTTGTAGTTCCGGTGTCAACCAGTGGAGGGATCAGCTGAAGCCATCTCAGATCCTTGAGAACCTGGCTCGTATGAAAGGGCTGTCCAAACCCAGGACAGAAGATAACGGCACCTCACTCACCTTCAATGGAAAAGACTACAAACTGGCTGATTTTGGTACTGCTTCGAGAGCTTATTAATAACTAATGAAGTATAATCCACCTCTAGAGAACATTTAAAACCAGCCTACTCAAGAATTCAGTTAACAGATTGTCAAACTTTCTCATGTGATCAATGGTGATCAATCTTTCACTGTTCACATGTAATTGTAGAATATCAGAGTGACCGAGTTGTTTCACTTATGTCACATTTTAATACCACACATCTTGTATTATATGAGTTCATTCTAATTAAGGGACTTTTTTCACATGAAGAGAACAACAAAGAAATTCATCAGCACTTGGGTCCAGCTCATGAACGACTCTGTCTGCACGTGCTCAGAACACAGGGACTTGTCCCCGAACATGTAGAAACCAGGACCCTTTACAGCACCTTTCAGCCCAATCTCTCTCAGGTCAGACGTCGCGTACTGTATCTCTATAATGCATGTACCAACGCAGACTGGGTTATTTTGTAAAACGTATGTGTTGTGCTACTTTAGGGAAGGCTTCAGATGTGGGTGGATGTGTTCCCCAAAACCATTGGAGTCCCTGGACCTCCGTTTGACATCACACCACGCAAGGCTAAAAAGTAAACGCTGTGCTTCTCTTCAGTGCTTCGTTATTGCTCACATTAGATGCTAACATTGACTGCATTCGAATGTTCAGGTATTTTTTGCGCGTTGTCATCTGGAACACCACAGATGTGACTTTGGACGAGACCAGCATCACTGGAGAACGCATGAGTGACATCTATGTTAAAGGGTGAGCTAAATCTGCCTTTACTTTGCTTACGTCTATATAGTAATATTTGTAGTCATATACTTCTCCGTCTCACAGTTTGTAAGCCTTTCCAGTACTCATTTGATTTAATTTATGAGAGGAATAACGGTGTGGTGGAGGATTAGTGTTCAGAGGACACTGAATGATCACACATGTTGATCTCTTGGCCAGCTGGATGCCAGGAATGGAGGAGGACAAGCAGAAGACAGATGTCCACTATAGGTCTCTGGACGGAGATGGCAACTTTAACTGGCGCTATGTCTTTGGCTTTGACTACCTGCCAGCTGAACAGCTTTGCCTTGTATCCAAGAAGGTGAGGCCTGTTATTATTGGTTTAGTATAGTATAAAGACCATTATAATAAAAAGTAAGCGTGTTGTTGCAATTAATAAGCTAAAAGATGACTGTATATCCAACCAGGAACACTTCTGGAGTCTTGACAAAACAGAGTTCAGGATTCCTCCCAAGCTGATTGTTCAGGTCTGGGATAACGACAAATTCTCACTGGATGATTACCTAGGTAAGAAACTTTATTTAAAGTCCAAACAAGATTTAGCAATTAGACAACCTATACAGTACCTGACTGAATATAATACGCTGTGATCCCAGGTACGTTGGAGCTGGATTTGCGTAACCTTGTGGCTCCTGCAAAGACTCCAGAGAAGTGCTCTCTGGACATGATGGAGGTTCGAGAAATCACACCGCAGAAAGCAGACAATACCAAGTCTCTGTTTGCTCAGCAGTCAGTCAGGGGCTGGTGGCCTTGTTCCATCGAACAGGATGGGAAGAAGGTCCTGGGTGTAAGTATAAATGGCATGTAAACCAGGGATAGTTAATGTTATAAATTAGATTGCCTTGTCCACATACAGCTTTGAGTACATTAATAAGCAATAACAGGGTTGGAAGGAAAGAAATTTTACTTTATATTACTGTCAAAGTTACTGATTGATAAGTCGATCTTGTAAACCTTATTTGTCTTGTTTGTAGGGCAAAGTGGAAATGACACTGGAAATTGTAAGTGAAGCAGATGCAGATGAGAAACCTGCTGGAAAAGGAAGAGACGAACCCAACATGAACCCCAAACTGGACCCTCCCAAGTAAGAATCTGCAGCAGTGAAACTGCACAATGCGACTCATTTTACAAGATTTACTGGTGAGTGGTGGTGGCAGGCAAAAAAACAAACACACTGTCTCTATCCGACCACCAGGCGCCCGGAAACATCCTTCTTTTGGTTCACAAACCCATGTAAGACCATGAAGTTCATCCTGTGGAGAAGGTTTAGGTGCCTCTTCATCAGCCTTGTCATCCTCGTCATAGTGCTTCTATTCATCGCCATCCTGTTGTACTCTTTACCGGTAAGGACCAACAACAACAAAACCACTCTGTAATTGTTATGTCACAGATGATTGGTTCTGACTAATATTTATATGTTAAGAGATGATTTTAGGTTTAAATTTGTACTGCAGACAAGACAGCAGCAGCATCAGTGGTGTGATTGTTCTCTTTTGACTCTTCCAGAACTACATCTCGATGAAGATTGTGAAGCCATTCAAGTAGCTCAATGATAGAGAAACGTCAAGGACATTGCAATACTTCCACTTGATCACATTAACTGGATGCAAATACTGGCAAAGCATACCAATGAATATTCTATAATGTCTTTAGTATTTTTTAATGGGAATGGGGTTGCACATTTGCACTGTATCAACAAAAGGACTTGTGATTACCAGAACCTGAACATTTGTGGTTTGCTGGCCAGAGAACTCAAACCTCTGCACTCTGTGATCCAGTCCAATGCAACACTCCTGTAACACACGTTGTTCTTAAGGTGTTAATGGGCGATTTTAAGGCGGTATTTAGTGGTTACCTTGTACTGGATTTTACTATTGAGATGTTCTAGTAACTGCACACTGTATGTACATTTACACTTGTTAAATGTATCACTAAGGTCACTACACTATGTTATCCCTAAGCTCTTCTTTGCACAACTGTTGTATTAGATAGCATTATATTCTACTTATTTTAATGTCAATGTGCCAAAAAATATACTTCAAAAGAAAATTTTTTAGTTATGTTGTGTTTTGTCTATGTAGTGTCTGTCTTTTGTATAAATCATTTTCACAACTAAATGTATATTAAAAATAAAAAAAAACATTGCAGCAGCAGTCTGAAAGTGTTTTTTTTTTTCCAATTAAGAATATTTTATTGAGTTTAAATTGCAGATTGAAATGTACCCTGACTTGGGTATATATTTCACTGGGGGAAAAAATGAAAATGATCTCAACAAGACCAAGTTTGACAATTTCTTATTTTTTGAATTAATAAATTCAATACGTTACATTTCATACTTAGATATGTACAGCACATGTTGTCCACTTATATACATTTTCACAAGAATTTCTTGGCATGTGTACTTTAACACATCATTTGCTACAAAATATGATTAACATGTATTTGATTCTAAATGAATTGTTTCCCTTAAGCAGATATCAAACATGTATTGTGACTGAAGGATTGCCGTGTTTATTCTTCTTCTGTGGCGTGAGGTTTACAGTGCTGCTTCAGTAAAGCCTCCACCTCTTCTCTACGTGCCAGGCTGTTGGCTTTGCCTTGGAAACGTCCATTCTTCCCAGCTCCCTTCCCTTGGAGCAACTCTAACACCCTGAAGAGTACAAAGAAACGATCACAACCTACATTATGGTTTTCCCCAGTAGTGGTTAAATAGATACAAGGTGGGGTCTCTTACCGTGGTCCTAACTCCGTTACTGGTCCACTAGGTCCGGCCAGAAGAAACAAACCTGGTCCTTTTCCTCCCCGACAGTCAGGAAAACCAAAGTTTCCTAAGACCCGACAAAACAGGGCTTTAAAATAATAATTACCTCCTGATTCCTAGAGCTAAGGAGTTGGGTTATGATCCTACCTCAGTGTTTATTTCATTGGCTATGATATTCATGAACTCATTGTCGCCCTCTTTTCTGGAGGAAGAAAAAGACACAATTTTATTTCTAAATTTGTCATACTGATGCTTGTGCCGGGTCATTGGGTCACAATGTATGTTATACCCACAAAAACAAAAAAAAAATGGCAGAATGTCTTACTTGTGCAAGGTGAAGAAGCAGCCTCTTTGGGGGTCATTCTTAAAGTTCTGAGCGATGAGGACGGCCATATCTCGCAGCAGGCTCAGGTTAGTCTGACAAACACAGTTAAAGGTGAATCAAAAAACAATAGTTGGTATGTTTTATATGATATGGGCTACACATCATCTATAAATAGGTATCAGACCCAATAATGACATAATGACAGTTGTCATATGTTGGAAAACGATTTAAAAATGACTTATCCTGTACTACATGTACTAATTTGTCATCCAGTGAGACACTTTCTCAATATTTGATTACTCTCTTTCCCCATGTTTCTCTCCTTGTATGTTCTCAGGGCACTTGATCAGACAAATCTAGGCAGACTGAGCTTTTTAAGATTAGAGTGACCATCCATTCTTCCCAATACGCTTCTCAAAGACAGAAGAAATTACTGTCAAAACTCTCTTACTTTCTGTAGCAGCTTAACAGATTTCTGCAACTTGTCAACTGCCTCGACATGGTCATCCGGTCCAGTCCTGTTTGTCAACGAAAAAAACAAGAGAGTCATTTCTTTATTTTAAGCTTTGAAAACGACTTTCACTCAGGTGATGTTCTGACTTTTAACTCACTTCAGAAGAGACACCAAGGAACGCTCTGTGCTGTAGCTTTTTTCTGCGTACTTCAGAACTCTGTTCCCTGCCAGAAAGATAAGGTTGGTCTTGTTTTTCTTTCCCTTCTCAGTTCCCAATAGCTTTATTACCTAAAAAAATCAGATAAAAAAATTAAGCATGTTAAGAATCACCTGACATGATTAAGTATAATTCATGTTTAATTCATGAATTTGCTACTTTGCACCTGTAAGTGGCTGAGGTTGGACACATGGGTTCCGCAGCACATGTTGGCATCGATACCCTCTATATCGATGATCCGAACAGGTCCTGCATGGTCGTCTGGCAGCCCTCGACTCCTCACCTGGTTTACGCACACACACTCTTTAATACACTTAAAAGAAGGCCTCCGTTGATCAGTATTAAAAACCTTTTTATCACAACAGCCATATACACACCTTTTCCACAGCAGGGTCATCTATAGAGAGAAGCTGAACAGTCACTGGAACATTGGCTCTGATCTTCTCATTAATGACTTCCTCCAGCTCCCGCAGCTGTTCAGGTTTCACACAGGGAGTGTCCAGCTCAATGGTGCTTCTCTGGCGCCCCAGTTCCCTGAAAAAACAAGGATAACACAGATGAAGGGGTAAACCCACAAGTCTTGGGTCGTGTTCACAAGGAAAGTAATCTGTGACGTGGGGAAGTACCAGGATGTGGTCTTGTATCCAAACATGCTGTCGGCCAAAGCTGTGATCAAATGCTGACCTGAGAGAAAAGAAGAAAACTATAGTAGTTATAATAATAGTAATAATATACAGTGTGGTGACGGTCATAGAGTCATAGTTTGACCCGACAGACGAGCCACCAGTTGAAATACACATCATCTGTTCGGTGATCCTCACCTGAGTGTTGCTGCATATGATCAAATCTCCTCTCCCAGTCCACCTTCAACTGCACCTCCTGACCCACATCCAGAGCTGAGCCCACAAAATGCATGGCCTCCGGTCCCTGCCTCGTCACCCTCAAAACTGGTACATCTCCGATCAGTCCATGGTCATCTGGCTGAAAGATTACAACATTTATTAAGTAGGGTGGCTTTTGGGTAGTATCACTTCAAATACAAACCACTCCCTACATGCATTTTCAGTATGCATTTCCCTATATGCCAGTCATAGGGCTTGGTTGATGTACAGTAGATACTGAAATAGAGAAGTAAAAAAATGAGAGCTTACTTGGCCTCCTCCCTCTGGGAACAAGATGGTGTCTTGGAGTTTCACATTGAATCCCTTCAGAGTTTCTTTCTTTCCATTGACTTCTTGTTTCAGTTCGGCTGGGCAGCAGGATACCACAGAGGTAACAAACTAAAGGGCATAAAAAGCTTTAAAGCCTTCACTGATTTACAATGTAGGAGAACTACAAATACAAAGCTTTTTATTACAGGCTGGGTTGACAAAACTTAATGGAAACGGTTATCTCGCGTTTTGGGATTTTTGGGAATTGTATTACTGTAATAACCACTGCGTTTGGAGGGACTTCGTTAAAATGTTAATACAATATAATACTACATACACAAGTTCACACAAAAATCTATACTTAAATAACAATAAAAGTTTAAAGCGCTACAGTAAACATGTGATCAGTTATGGCTAGCTTGTGCGTTACTTAGCATCCATGCTAATAATTTTTGCAGATTTATTACGATCCCGTCTTTTCTCGTGCAATTACACACGTCCATACCTCTTTCATGTAACAGTCCCGTTGACACTGAAAAGCCATTTTGGGTTGTTTCTGAGAAAAAGTTTGCCTGGTTTTAACACGAGTTCACACAAGTGAAACTGACTCGAGTAGCACAGCTGTCAGCTTAGAACGGGAGACAACAAGGCACAAACTTAGCGGCTTCGACTTTTTCCTATTTGAAGGAAGAAAACATAATATTGGTTTGCAATACGTATAAAAACAGAAACGATTCCCTTAAAAGTAATACAATACATTCAACATGTGGTATGACTATATTAAAGGGTATGTGTGCGTTACCTCATGATATTATTGTTTTTGTTTTTTTTGTTTTTTAGAAACAAGTAGCAATAGTTCATCAGGTACCAGTGAAAACGATCCTTTCAAATATTACTGTCCTGCATTAAATAATAGTTTCATGACTATTAATTCAACTGTATGGTCATTTTGGAGAATGTAGTTTGTGGTGATGTTATACTGGACTGAATGAAACACTAAAGCGCTTGTCATTTAGCTTAGCTCACTGACTAAAATGGTATTCCCAATATAACAAATGAACAGTACAACAAAACCATGTCCTCTAAAATGAAAATAAATCAACAGTTCTCTCAGTGATTTGATCCTAATGCCTAATATCCTAATATCTTTATGAAGGCAAAAGTTAGTGCAGGACTGTTATATTAGAGTGTATTTGTTTTCGGTAGTGTACCTAATCACTAGCCAGTTAGGTTTATGACCCAGTTTCTACTTTAAATACTGTCCTTAAAGAAAAACTTCAATATCCGTTTTTCCAATAAGATAAAATTCTCAGTCTGGTCATCTGACTTAAATAATTACTTCAAATGGGATCAGACATATTAACAACAAAGTCTGTTATAAAAAGTATTTATTTATTTAGTTAGTTTTTATAGTGTAGTTTAATTTAACTAAATGCAAACGGCGAAACAGCACCACCTCGCGGCGATAAAGAAACATTGATTTCAATGTTATTGTGCCAAAAAGTTCAGTTCGTACTGTATTTGCAGTTAATATAATGAAAATACTTGGCGTCCACGTGCCTATACAATATTAACACTCAAATAATAATCACACATAATCAACACCCCTAGAAAACATGTGCTACAACCTAGACGCGCACATAAACAAACACCTTTTTCATTTCCCATTAACAGCTAAATGTATCTGTTACATCATCAAAATTAAATTCATTTGACAGAAGGTGTCAATAAAAAAACACAAGTTGAGAAATGTAATGACATTTATTATAGTACTACCAGTTTTCCTACAACTTTTTATATCTATTCTGTTCCTTTGTGTGTTGTCAGTGCATCCGAACTAAAAGTGAATTATGGGATACATGGATGAACCAACCCCCCCATAGCACCAAGTAGCGGTAAATGAAACATATGTTTATTCAAATGACAATGATATGCAAGTGTAGAGTGGACAAAATTGTCAATAAATATTCTCATAGAAAATGTCATACATGTAAAAGCAGCATTAAGCAATATTACAAGCTTCAGCAAACATAGGACTGTCTTCAGTAACCATAGCTACAGATTTATAGCAGCCTCCAACAAGAAGTATCAGTCAGACTGTAGGAGAAGAGAAATGACAAAGAATTAGTGTTCATTGCACTGATGGAAAAATTAATCACAATATACACGTTCTAAAGATTTGTGTGAATATTTCTAGAGAAAATGTTTAAAGGAGTTTTAGTCAATAAACGCACAATTCTTTTCATTGATTACAAATTAAACCATAACTTATAGGTTATACTCCATATTGTTATTTAAAAGTAAGATCCACACCACTTACATCACTGAGATCCCCCATATCTGGTGCTTCTCCTTTGTTACTGCTAGACATTTCTTGGATCATCTGCAAAAACAAACCAGAGTTTTTACACAATTATCTAAAGCAAAACACTGACTGTAGACTGCAAACTACACACAGTGAAATCTGAATCAGTGAGTGCACTGAATTCACTTACATCCACATATCTGTCATACTCTTCCTTTCCTTCATCTTCTTCATGCTCCCAGTCCCTCCAGTTGTCAAAGTCCACAGAAATCCAACTGGGCTGTAAAAAGGCACAAAAAGGTCTGTCAATTTTACATTTATTTACAAAGATGAAGTAGAAGGGTAACACAGAAACGCCACATATACGCCATATATTGTCATCTAAAGCTACACCTCGCAAATATCAGATCTATTTAACGTGTTTTTAGGGTATATAATAGATCTCATAAAATTCCTATGAAGCTGAGCCAATGTTGTTACTGATCATTTTGAACACACATACACACACTTACCTTCGCTTCATCCTTCTGCAGACGAGGCCATGCATAATCAGGCTTCACCTTCCTCAGCAAGACATTGATGGTGCGGTCATAGACCTTTTCTCTGGAGTCCTTTATTGGAATGACATATATTTAGACAACATATGTTTGAAATCACAAAGGTTGAAAATGTATCTAAAGAGTTACATGCCTTTGTCTAAAAACTGGATGCTTACATTGATATAGATTTTCTCGTAGAAGTGCAGCTCATTGTAGAACACGTCATCTGTGTCGTTTTTGCAGCTGTTGTACAGACAGAACGTGGTTGTCAAAGAAACTGTTAATCGCATTTTCTACCACCCAGCTGTTCAACATGCACTGAACAAGTTACACAAGACGGATACGCAAGACGGAAGCCAAGGCAAAGGTTTCAGTCTTGGAGTTTTAATTAAACTCACCATAAAATCATTTTGTCTGGCTGGAAATCCACTTGAACATCTTTAGGTTTGTGAACCATGAACGTAACAGTGACATATTTCTTTCTGTCATACCAGAGTGCAGGTGCAGGCTGACTGTTAAAACAGAAAAAAACAGGATTATGTTGAAGGTTGAAATGTATCATATTTTATATATATATATTTTTTTTCCAAGCACAAAACATCTTTACAATCAAAATGATTACAACAAAAGCACATGTTAGTAGTCACTCCATAACTCAAAGAGAATCGCAGCACTTACCTCTCCTCCGGTCTGGCAATTTTACGTTTGCTCATTTTAATTTAAATCTTGCTTAAAACTAAAAGAGACGCTATGTTCTTGTTAGTTTTAACCGCGTGTGGTTGTGTGCTCAAATGCAGAGACCAGGCCCAGGAAGCTATATATAGAGCAGTTTGGTATCAGCTGCTGGTAGTCTTGCCTGCAACAGCCTTCTCCCTGCCCTTTATAGACTGACGGTGGAACACTCGGGAAAACAGAGGCATCTTCTGCAACACTTCAGTGGGGGCAGGGAGAAAAAACAACATGTCAACAAATGGAACAAATGTAGAAACAGTTAAAAAGAAATAATTAAAAGTTATTAAGTACTACTATCTTTTCTTATTATTTTATTTTCTTCATAGATTACCTTTAGTGATATAATATATACCTCCAGGAAAACACTGGCTTACATTTCTATTTTAGTTTTATTAGCTTTTTAAGCTACGTGATCAATGGAAGCATTGACTTTTTATTAGTTTGGATGAAGGTGGATACATTGTTTTTTTTTTTTTTTTTTTTTTTTTTTTTTTACAGTTTGTGACATAGTTCTCAGATCGTCTCTTGTACAGTTCAACAAATCAGTCAAGCACCCACCAAAATGTAGGCGCAACAGCAGAAAACAAGACTACAGGAAGCAAAAAACAAGAAGGGCATTTTAGAATGGGATAAGCTATTGTATATCCTGTAAATACTATTGTAAAAACTTGGAAACACAATCATAAACGAAAATATTGTTTACAACGTTTTCATTCTCAATAAAGTAGTATTATAAATAAGAGGTAATGGTCGCTGCAGTTTGTAGATCAGTAATGAATCGTTTTCTGTAATGTACCTAATTTATGTGAAGTTGCCGCAAAACGTGAGAATACAGTCATTGGTTTTATGGTATATTTTTATTGAGACTATTGATCAACTACCATCTATCCATACATTCTCCGGAGTAAGGCACAGAGCCGCCCCCTGCTGGTCTGGAGGCCCGCACAGCCTCACCGGAAGTGCAATTCTCTTCTCTGTCTGTGCCTGGAATGTGGCGCGAGAGACCTAGATAACGCTGTGTACATTATGCACTAATGCTTGAAGAAAAAAATCAATAAATAGTTTATTTGGACCTTTTTATTTAACGTTTACGGGTCTTGTCTGCGTGTTGCTTGAAACCCTCATGAAGTAGCTGTCGAGAAGTTGAATATGCCTCGCAGACGACAGGTAAGAAGAAATGTAGGTCGCACAAGAGGGTAACGTTAGCTAAGTTAGCACCGATGTGTTCCATTCTCCCGTTGAATAGCTAGCCACAAGGTTCCACCATATTCCATTTAATAATCCGACAATTCTGACACGCTAAAACGCACCATTTGCGTTATTTGTTCCGACCACCAAGCTGCATTTAAAGCTTTTTATTGTCTTACAATTTCATTGTCGTGTTTAATTTTGATCAGCGTTTCTTTTAGCAAACATTAAACTAAATTAAACCTTGGTGGGCGGTAACAAGGAGCTAAACCAAATACTAAACCTTACCTTAGGTTTTATTAAAATTTAACGACTGTTTGTGGATATTGTATATGCCGAATTTACCACAAGCCTACATCACCTGCGACTATGTATAATGATGTGAGAATATATTCAGACAACATATCATCCCCAGTCCTTACATCCTAATAAGATAGAATTGTCAATGCGATTTGGGGCCGTTACCTATTAGCCGGATAGGGCAACGGGAGCCGCTTGGATAACGTGACTCGCTAAGCTAACAATAATAACAGGGTTGAGGAGGCTAACCACACTAGCTACTTTGCCGCACAAGCTATTACTCAGGCTAACAATTATAACATTACTTGACTTTCTCCTTGAGTGCCAGCTATGAACAGTGGTAAAGATATGTTCGTTAGATATTTTGACTCAAATGTTAGTAACAGCTGTTTATCTCAATGAAAAAAAAACAACAAAAAAAACAGCTATCAGCTGATTGTGGCCTTTCTGAAAACATAATTGCAATGGAAAACCCACAGAGAGCTCTTGTTACACATATCCCTTTAATTCAGATTTTGGATTGCTGGTGGCATGAATGTAAAATTAATATTTATGATCTAAATGTGTGTAAAACCTCTCAGTTGTTATGATAATTTACATCACAGACACTTGGTACCATGGCACACAATCTTATTTTTGTTCAGGGTGCCTCACATTTAATGTTTTGTTTTTTTGTTTTTCTCCCCATAATAGAGACATATGGTTGGGAGTGGTTCAGATGGAACTGAAGACTCTGACTCCTCTGCTGAAAGAGAACAGACCAATAGTTCAGAAAGCGATGGTAACGTGACAAAGAGACAGCGCCTCACCAGAGCCTCGACTCGCCTTAGCCAAAGCTCTCAGGGTGGGCCTTCATATTCAGTACAAGCAATATAAATCTTTTGCAGAGTTCTTCATTCATATAAACAGGATGGTGGCTTGATTTCTTTTCCCTCAGATACTCCAGACTTGAAGCGAGCGGCAGATCACGATGAGTCTCCGCCATTGACGCCCACGGGAAATGCACCCTCCTCCGAATCTGAGCTGGACATCTCCAGCCCCAATGCCTCTCATGATGAGAGCCAGGCCAAAGATCAAGCCAGCAGAGACTCAGATAAGGACCTTTCCCATCGGCCAAAGCGCCGCCGCTGTCACGAAACGTACAACTTCAACATGAAATGTCCAACCCCAGGGTGTAATTCTCTTGGTAAACCTTCTGCCCTTTTTCCATTTTTACACATATCTTGTCAAAAACATCCCTGATTGTTTGAGGGACCATATGGAACACGCTTTCTGTATTGTGATTTCCTGTATCGTCATAATATTACAAATTTAGTATAACTTCCTTTTCTCAAATTCCTCAGGTCACCTTACAGGGAAACATGAACGTCATTTTGCTGTATCGGGTTGCCCTCTTTACCATAATCTTTCCGCTGATGAGTGCAAAGTGAGTATCTTTTAAAAGCTGATTAA
This sequence comes from Planiliza haematocheilus, assembly GCA_005024645.1. Lineage (NCBI taxonomy): Eukaryota > Metazoa > Chordata > Actinopteri > Mugiliformes > Mugilidae > Planiliza > Planiliza haematocheilus. The sequence goes on along the minus strand of SRSE01001175.1, from coordinate 7,019,843 downwards.
ATGTTTTAGTAGTTTGCCTGCAGTAATTGGTTAGGTATTATTATGTAACTTTGTTACATATGGCTTAACCAGCATATGGTCAATAGTCTGCTTTTCATATCGCACTCACACAAACACAAACACACATTCACACACCAGTGTGAAGCACTGGGAGCAACTGCGGGATGGCTGTCTTGAAGGCTTTGGTTTGTGGAAAACCTGATCTACCTACTGAGCCACAGCCACCCCACATTTGTCTTATTTTCTGTTATGGCGTTCCCTCTTGATAGTGCAATCAATATATGTACACTTATATTATACAGTGGCTACTGTATAGATTTCACACAGCAATAAGTAACAAAACCAATGTCAACTGTTTCATTTATAGTTTTGGAATAGAAATAATCCAGTAAATATTTTTAGTTGTTATTTGATAAATTGCCAAGCTTGTCACTGAAAGTAGTGGCATTTCAATATGAAACCTAAATCACAGACATTTTACTTTGCTGAAGAGCTTTATGGCCTCTACCTCATACCTTAGCACTTCTATGGTTTTCATTAACCATGTACTGACACATTATTCATTATGCTGTAAGGAGAAAAGTCCTTTGATCCTCACTTGGAGCTCTAGTACAGCTGTTGAAGTGTAAACAATACAGTGAAATTGTGAAGTTTTATTGTTCAGTAAATATAATGTAATGTTACCTAAAGACCAACTTGTTGGGAAGAATACAGTGTAACAGTGTTGACAGGCTGAGACTGAGCATTTGTCATTCTCAAGTTATCATAATACTAAGAGTCTTAGAAGTCTTATGTTATTTAACATCTTGTGGATATACATATACAAACCAAAACACTTTGCTATAGTGTTACATATTGCAGTTTAACTACATTGAAACAATCAAGTATTTGGGCAGAGTAATGACTTGTTTTTTTAAGGTATTTTACTGATTGATTCCTGCAGCACCAGAGTGTGACAACAGAATAACCAAACAGAGAATGTGAATGAAAGGTCTGATAGGGGATTTGTTGGCTGTAGATTATATTTTAGCAACTCAGAAGCTCTGGCTTAAAGCTGAACTTTTATAACAACTTGGGATCACACCCAAATTGTACCAAAGATTGTTATCATATGATGAGTTAAGCCCTAACACACCTAAAATAATGTTTGGCTGTTAAAGCTGCATCTAATCCCTGAATCAAAGAGCAAAACGGAGTGAAAAAAAAAAACTATAATCCATTTGCGACTTTGCATTGACAGGTGAAAGCCATCAGCCGTGAGAAACAAGAGGAGGAGGTGAAGACACAGGAGGAAAACAATTCACGGCATGCAACTCGTCACCAGGTAGTAGGATTTGCAATGATTGGCTTCACATTAATTTACTTTTTAAAAGTAACTCTGTGAGTGTTATGTTGTTTGAACCAATGTACATATAATGCAGTTACTTGAGTAGGATTCTTATATTACTTGCCAAGTGATTTTTTGACTTTATGTTGATTTCTAGACACCAACTTCGAAACAGAGTAAATACAAAGAGCAAGTGGCAGAGTTGAGGAAGGGACGAAACTCTGGCCTGCAGAAGGAGCAGAAGGAAAAGCATATGGTAAACCACCACTACTCCAACATTCAGTTATACTCGTTTTTAATATGCCTGCTCCATGGTGTAACCCGTTTTTTTTCTCTCTTTTTCTGCCTTGTCCGCAGGAGCATCGGCAGGCACATGCCAACACCAGAGAGCCTCTGCTGGAGAACATCACCAGTGACTATGACCTGGAGCTGTTCAGAAAAGCTCAGGCCCGTGCTTCTGAAGATCTGGTAATGCATTGCTTCATATCTCCACCAGTGTCATGCTCGCAAGAAATCTCCCTTTTACTAGACTTTTTTCTAGATAATCAGATCACATTATTTGGCTCTCAAACCATCAGAAACTTATTTCTTTTGTCTTCTGTCCTGCAGGAGAAGCTACGTATCCAGGGCCAGATCACTGAGGGTAGCAACATGATCAAGACCATCCTGTTCGGCCGCTACGAGTTGGACACCTGGTATCATTCGCCATATCCGGAGGAGTATGCTCGACTGGGTCGTCTCTACGTCTGCGAATTCTGCCTCAAGTACATGAAGAGCCAGACCATCCTCAGGCGACACATGGTGAGAGTTAGAGACTGCAATCCGAAAGTCTGCGATACGTCAGGGCTTCTTGTTTCTGAGACATCTGCTGTGTAAACCAATTATGTGATGAAATTATGTCCTCGAAATAAATGTGTTTAATATACTATTTCATGCTGGGTTATTTGAAAAATAATACTGCGTGTTTAATTTAATTGTTTCTTTTACAGGCTAAGTGTGTGTGGAAGCATCCTCCAGGGGACGAGGTGTACAGAAAGGGGTCTATATCTGTATTTGAAGTCGATGGCAAAAAGAATAAGGTAAGCAGACTTGGAATTTCCTTACTACTTGGTAGCAACTCTTGATTTTATCTAGCAAGCATCACGACAGTGGGCTTTTAACGCCGATCAAAAAAGCCACTGTAATGAAGTAATTAAATGCCATTTTATCCCCAGATCTACTGCCAAAATCTGTGTTTACTTGCCAAGCTTTTCCTGGACCACAAAACACTTTACTACGACGTGGAGCCTTTCCTCTTCTATGTCATGACCGAGGCTGACAACACTGGCTGCCATTTAGTGGGATATTTTTCCAAGGTAAAAGAAAAACAGGGCTGAATTAATGGTACATATGTATATCGTGAATGTAACCTTTCAAGAGTTATATTTTAATTTTTTTCCTTAAAGAACAATTTAATTTTCTTTTTTCTTTTTATTAATTCAAGGAGAAAAATTCCTTCCTGAACTACAACGTGTCCTGTATCCTGACGATGCCACAGTACATGAGACAGGGCTTTGGCAAGATGCTCATTGACTTCAGTATGTATATGTTTACTGTTGCAAAGTGACTCATGGTGCATTAGTGAAGCACACTTCATGTAAATAATAATAATAATAATAATGGCTATTATTTAAATTTGACTTGATATTTTTGTCTGTATATAGTTTTATAATGAATATAGATTCAATTTTCTGTGCTTTGTTTAGGTTACCTGCTGTCGAAAGTGGAGGAGAAGGTGGGCTCACCAGAGAGACCCCTGTCTGACCTGGGCCTTATCAGTTATCGCAGCTACTGGAAGGAAGTGTTACTCAGATACATGTACAACTTTCAAGGCAAGGAGATCTCCATCAAAGGTGAGAACACAGAGCTCATAATTCGGGTTGCTCATTACATATGTTAAAATGTGACCGAGTGATGAGAGAACGTTGTTAACACATTAGAAGAGTCATTTCCATGTATTTAAGACAGTAGGCACAGGTACAACAAATGTTTTAATATTTGCTTGATGCACAGAGATCAGTCAGGAAACTGCTGTCAATCCGGTGGACATTGTGAGCACGCTGCAGTCTCTTCAGATGCTGAAGTATTGGAAGGGAAAGCACTTAGTACTGAAGCGACAGGTAAGACGACGGTTTGTTGAGAAGCTTCTGCTTTGTGTTTTATTTTGAAAGACTTAAGATCATGCTGCTAATTCATTATAATGTACAGTACATCAATAACAACAATGGTGAATTTCCATCTGTTTCATCTTAAATAGTAAATATTCATTTTCCTTTGGCTAAATTAAATCATTTATTAAACTTGTGTTTTAATTATTTCAATTTCACTTGAAACCTTGATTTCTAATTGAAGCTGTCATCTCATTTGTAATGCATTGTCTTTTATTGAAATCTGGCATCATCTTGTTTTCTTCATCCTAGGACCTGATTGATGAGTGGAAAGCGAAGGAGATCAAGCGAGGCAACAGCAACAAAACCATCGACCCGAGCTCGCTGAAGTGGACCCCTCCCAAAGGGACATAAGCACTAAGATCCTCAGGCTACTGAATAAACTCACCTCCAGCCTCACCAGCCACAAGTAGCCTAGACCAATGAACTGTCAATAAAGATCAGTGTTCTTTTTCTTTCACGTTTTTACCCCGTTTATTTCTGCTTATCAGTGTCTTTTTTTTTTTTTTTACTTTTATATATTGCCTTTTGTTTATATTTTAAACGTGATACGTTCCAAGCTGAATAGTCTTTGACACAAAACAATCAGTCCTATTTGTTTTCAAGCTTCCTACGTGTGCTGAGCTTTGAATGTTAAATGATAAACAGTCCAGTGTGGTGGATAACATGAATGTTTTGCTTTGCCCGTAGAAGAAAAAAAAAAAATGCAACTACATTTGGCAGCATTTACAGGTTACTTTTATTTCTTACATGAATTGTGCATTTTAAAAATGGTAGTTGTTCTTGTTTGGGGTTAATACAGTAATTGTTAGCATGAATTGAAACTACAACCAGGGTGTATTTTTAGGAGTATTATTTATGGTCTTTGGTTGGTGTAAATTGTATAGATCATAATAATAATGTGTACTTTTCATTTAAATTTAGCTCCATCAATATATGATTTGGGTCCATTCCTCTGGTGAACCTGCCAAATAATGGAAAAACATTTTTATTTTTTAGTTTTCTGGGAACATAAAAGAATGCCAACACCACTGTAGGAATGCACATCGAAACAAAACAACCTCAGGTTTTTATACTGACACAATCATACCTTGCTCGTATGGTTTCTCCGAAACATGGAACGCGGTGGTTGTTGCAGATGGGATCACTCTGGTTAAAGGTTCTGTAATAAACAGAAAACATTTTTAAACGGGACTGTCTTTGCCTTCTACTTTTAATCATAGCTCTTTAATGTGTATTAGCAATTTGATATTTTTAATATCAATAAAGCTGCCATGGTATTTTCAAATTAAAATTCCTTGGGTGTTTTTGCTTTACCGTCACTGGAAATGCTTCTCCCCATTAGGCCCACGAACATTTCTCCTTTATTTCCTTTCAGAAGTAAGGAAGAGAATCAAATTTACAGTAGCAAAATGAATTTGTATTTTTAAAGACATGTTTTTTTTTGTCTTTTTTCTCCAGTGCCATATTATTGTATTTTTAAACTAAAGTCAAGCTACTCACGTCTGTTTACTTTAAAAGGTTTCGTTGGTCCTGTGAAGGAATCAAACAAGCCAAGATCATCAATGTTCATCTTAAGTGACACAAAACATTGACTATGTACATGCAAACTAATTTTTTTTTTAGTTATTGTGCAGGGATGAGTTTGAAGGCCACCTGAGCGTTTTCCCATGAGCCCATAGAAGCGAAGGGATTTTGATCTTTTCATCAGACTGGCTGCATGGTTGGTGAGACCCGTCTCCACGGACTCATCCTGCCAGAAAAAAGAGGTACTATTATTTATTGATATTTCTCTGCAATTTGTTTCTTTTATTTTATTTAAAAATCTAAGTAAACCCATCGTGCTGGACCCAGATGCTCACCTGAAAGTCTTTAGAGAGTCCCCGCTCCTCCTCTGCACAACAGGACAGTCCCTCATAGGTTTGCACCAAAGCACAAAAAGTCACAACTGCGAGCTGGATCTTCCAGTTATCCATTTCTAGGATCAAGGAAAATATTTAGTTTGTCTGAAATCAAAGTAGATTTTTTTTTATAGATTTATTCTTTTTTCGTTTGACAAAAAAAAAGAAGCTAAAACTACATTAAAAGATGACGTTAGGAGGATGAGTCAGTATTACGTAGTTTGTCTGTCCCAACTCAGTCTGCGGTGCATTTATACCCCTAAACCCCGGCTACGAGACCCCTCCCCTTTGAACATAATTACGCACTTGCCTCCACTGGATTTAAAAAGTCCCATATTTGTCATATTACTGCATTCGTAGAGAATATGTTTTTAATATTTGACACATTACACATGAAAATTTGTGTTTTTACACAGTCAATTAAAGATTATTGTGGTTTCGGTAGAATGTACTGTGATTGGTTAGTTGCTCCGCAGCTGGAACTGGTACATCATCCAAATATTTACCAGCAGTAAATAATAAAGCCTCGAATGTTTACATGTGAGTCAGTCACCCCTCGTCTCCATTTTTATTAGACATCTGGATTGCTCTAAAAATATTCTCCCGTTGCTCATTTGTGATCTGGTTGTGTGCTTCTTTGATATTGCCCAGGAAGAGGGCAGGACAAGTGGGCTGCGTCGGGCCTTTGAGCGACGCTTTGCAAATATAACCGTCTACTTTGAAGGTTTTATTGGCTGGCCAGTTGACTTTAAGCATTGCTAGGTGCTGACAGGTTAAAATGGGCTGCATTAGATCTGCATGCATTTGTTAGGATTTAACTGAAGGCTGTACACATGATGGTCAGCAGGTGAGGGAAAAAGAGCTCAGGCAGACAGTTCAATACCATACGTAAGAACCTCAAATATACTGAATTTTTTACTCATGTGGATATTTGTACTGTTCAGATGAAGCAATGTGTCATTTAATTTCTATCCACTGAGATAATTACGCTGTTATTAAACCTTTTCATGATCTTTACTTACTTAGCCCTTTAAATGCTCGGTTTTAATGAAAGCTGGGCTCTTTTTCCAACACTCTGGCCATAGACATTTCTGGAGAGGCAATTACTTGACAATCTGTGTGCTATAAGGACGGCCACTCGAAACAAAGCTGACACACACATCAAATGCTTTGATCCGCACACAGGTGCTTCTGAAAGCAAGAAAAGCCCGGGACAATTAGGCCTGAAAGGCAATTACACCTGAACAGCCCTCGTGTGCACATAGTCTAACCCACAGCTAACGTGGAGTGCCGAATCAAAAGGAATCAGAGGCACAGCATTTGCATATGAAATGGTTGAGTCACAAAGAGATCCCGTAATGACAGGACACTGCATTTCCATGTGACGCAGGGTAGGTTGTTTCAGGATGTGCACTGCTCGCCGACGGTGATTCTCTGCAGGTTCTCGAGTCTGAAACTTAACCTCGGAACCATTTCGCCTTCAAATGTGACTCTTCAAGTGTCTTTTAGTTCAACTGGGGGCTAACTGGGTATTCCACTCATTTTACACATAAACTGACCAGGCATAACATTATGACCACCTTCCTAATGTTTCGTAGGTCTCCCTTGTGCCTCCATAACAGTTGCGACTCATCAGAGAATAGACATGGGCCTTCTGAGGGTGTCCTGTGGTGTCTGGCAACAGAATGGTGTTAGTGGGGAACTTTGGGTCCTATAGGTTGCGAGGTGGGAGGAGCCTCTGTGGATCATCCCACAGATACTTGATCAGTTTGGTTTTAGTGAATTTGGAGGCCAGGTCAACACCTTGTGCTGTTCTTCATGTTTTTTGAGTTGTTCCTAAACCATTTGTGTGTGTGTGTCTGTGTCAGGCTGCATCCTACTGGGGATGGCAGGTGCCATCAAGGAGTGTCATTGCTATGGGGTTCTGGTGTCTGGTCTGGTCTAGGTGGGTGGTATCTAAGTAACATCCACATGAATGCCAGGTCCAAAAGTTTCCCAGCAAAACGTTGAATTGTCACAAGACGATGAGTGTTATGTACTTCTCCTGTCAGTGGTCATAATGTTATGAGTGATCGGTATGTAGCGGAGTACGGCTCAGTGCTTGGAAACAGCTGCTTAATATTTTCTGTCACTCAGGAGGAAGCTGCTAACTGATGCCATGTTTACGCTGGCTTCTAAAGGTGCTTTCAGCGTGAATAAAACCCTGCTCTAGATTTGTGGCGTCTCCGCACTCTCCAGCGAGTTACGGAATTTTAATTTGATAACACAAACACAGAGAGAGCCTTCTGTATTACACTCATCTGCAGCAAGGGAAATTGTACATGACAGATGTAACAGACAATGTCTGCGCCTGATTTCTTTGTGGTCTGCACTAATAGAAACCATCATCTTTTCCATTGTGGAGTGCGCATTACATAACTCTGCTAATATGGTGCTGAATTGACACCATATTCTTGATTTACTAGGGCTGCTCTTTTTATCACAGACCACTGGGTTTAGCTTTAAAACGGCGCATACGCGACAGGTACGTCTTGATGGATAATGCAAGGTGACAAAACCAGTTGGGTTTTCAGAGCTGAGGGCCATAATCCCCTGTTAGCTACGTTATCAGATGATTGATACCATCACCTCTGAGCATGACAGAGCAGCTTATAAGGGCTGTTACTCCCGCTGCTGTGTATCCACACAATCTTAAGCCATGTTAATACCGACAAATTAGTCCATTCATCAGACTAAGTGAGCTTTATTGGAGCTGGTCCAGTAAACAGAGACAGAAATGTAAGGGAGAAACTGATAAAGAGTTGTAGGTATCTTGGAAATACAGCTATCTCTAAAACATTTCAAATTCACATGTACATTTAGATTGACACATGACCAGAATTTGACTGTGGGTTAGAACCAAGATGGAGACTGAAGACATAGGACCCTGAAATCTATGTGTTTTCTCTGTGATACAAGAAACAACAGCATTGATTTAATTTGATTTAATTTATATTTCTCTTGTGCTGAAGTGTTTTGTGCAGCATATACACACACATGCACATGCACACACACACATACTGTACGTGTTGCAAAACTGAAAATCTCTATATATCTTCAGTATATATATACATATTCAGCAAATCATCTCTTCTGTTTTCTTGTAGTTTTCACAATGTCTGGTGAAGAAGAACAGCGAGAGCCTCAATGAATCTTCAAAGATGTCGGTAAGATGCATGGACTTCTTTTCACTGGAACAGATGGTAAGTTTACCCCATGACAAACTTCAAAAGGAAAGCCTCTCTCATTTGCCTAACGAAGCAGAAATGCATTAACAACTGTAAAAAGAAAGCCACAAGCAACATTCAATTTGTGTGGGGAAAATGGAAAAATATATGTTATAAAAGTAAATAAATAAGCGAATTAATACAAGAATAATAACTAAATACAGAAGCTAATTTAAATGCAAATTTAAGGCATGTTTTATAAATTAGTTTTAACCTGTGCCCATTTAGTTGGTGCGTTTAGTAAGATATTAATTTAACCACTGACTAATTTTTGTACAGGAGAAGTAATAAAATATACACATTCAATTCATAAATAAGTCAGAAATAATTTATACCTACGTTTTAATGTAATATTATGCTGTTGCTTTTAATGGCATATTAATTTAAACTATAGTTATTTTAGTTATGTATTTACTTTTTTATTTTCATCAACAGTGAACATGTTGTCCAGAAGGTGGCAGTGTTGTATCGTACATGAAATCAGACAGGCATGGCCTGCAGTGCTCGGTGCCCTCACTACCAAAATGTTTCCAACTCACTGGAGATATTTCATCAACTCTTTAAAGTCTAAAAAAGATGACTTTATGTTCCTCTTGTTAGGCTTCTTTTGTCTGTTTAAAGGACACACTGAAAAACGAAGGAATGTGCAAGTACTGTTTTGACGATTTCTCTTTAGCTTCTGCGGTTCATTGCTGTTCATTCTTGTAAATGGAAACAGCATACAATATTTTGCCACCACAAACATATCTGTTTATTTGCTGTTGTACTCAGTGAACTGGCATTAAATTACCCCCATTAAAAGATGAAAACCCTGCTTTTGTAATAGTTTTGCATAAATCAGGAAAAACATGGGACTGTGTGTCATGACATCTGTTCAGACCACAATGTAGAAAACATGTTAAAACGCGTTCAGTATTTCAGTTTTCAAACTGGAATCACAGTCAATAGGAAATGAGGCTGTTCTGCTAATTATTTAGTAACGATTATGTAGATTGTGTATGAAATAAAAGTGGATCTAATGACCTTTTAAGCACAGTTATGGATGATATTAAAACAGATGTTTTTTTTTCTGTAGCACACTGAGAGGGCGGACCCTGATCATTTTCATATTCAGTGTCACACACCAGAATAGATAAGACGCTGTATGATATATTCTGTTCATACAATGGTAGGCGGCGCAATCTAGTGTACACGTAACTATAAATTATGTTTGAAGTTTTCACTGCTGCAGTTAGCGTGAATGCCTCCGGACTCTCTTGTTCCTCGAGTTGTTTTTCCCGTTTGGTGCCCTGTGGCACTTTAGTGTGGTTTCTCTGGAGAGGCATAAATTTGGCTCTTCAAGGCTCCCTGAGAATGAAATACCACTGTCTGCCTTCGCATGCTCAGACTGGGGGCTTCAGGCTGGTACTGTGGCCGTTCTGTCTTTAGTGTCAGACAGCCTGGTGTCATGTGATTGGCTGAAACGAAAGGAGCGTGCGATGTGTATTTTATGTGCTTGGTTCTGTCCACGGCGACAAACACCAGAGCGATGCTATCTCAACTTTCTCTTGAGAAAATGCAGGTGCTTGGCTTTGATTTACGACAGCAATTTTGCACAAGTAGCCAAGTGAGTGGCCTCCAGAGTAAACACAACCGATTTCCTCACCGATAGATGATAAAGGCATTCCGCCGCCTGCGACTCTGGCACATCAGCAGGTCCTGTTATTGTCTTATCACGCTGGTCACGCTCTTTTGGAGGTGATGTCAGGTGGCGGAGGTTGGCTGGATGCTCCTCAAACATAAACAGCAGCAACAGATTCTCTAGGAGAGGCCTTCGCTGGAAGCAGCTGATTCTTGTCTTTGAAGTCAAGACAAATTACTTATATTTCCTCAGCATTGTTACAGTTTAAAAAAAAAAAAAGAATTCTTCCTGAATGTCTTGAACACAAGTAGGTCATGACTTTACACTTTGTCAAGTTAAGCGAATCTAAGTTACTATACAGGTTATATTAGCTACCTGCCCTGATATGTCATCGTACTTGTTGGTTCTGTAATTCCTCACAGTATTATTTCCCTGGAATACTACTTATAAGTGATAGAGGCTATCCTTCACATATATAGACCAAAAACATTTAGCTTGTATGCAAATGCAAAGTTAGGGTTAACCTGTTCACAGGAAGTGACATATTTTCCCCAAAAACAATAGTTTAACATTTTGCGTAACATGCCCTCCGGCAGAAAGTTGAGTTGAGACAAGAGGATAAATGTCACTCTGATGTTTGCACGCCGGTCTTCAAGCTTCAGTTAGCAGCCAGCAGACTTAGCCTAGCACAAACCCCAAGATGTGGACACTGTCCAGCAGAGTCAAAACCTCTAAAGCTCGCATACTGTGCCTTGTTTGGTTTGGTTGTTCAAATGTGCCATGTTATTTTATTAGTCACCATTAACACTTTTAAGTCAGTTTTGGTCAGAGTCAAGCTAGCTGTGTTCCCTTTTCCTGTCTTTTTGCTAAGCTAAATTAGCTGGGTGCTTTTCACACTGGCGTTCCCATAAGGCTGCCTACAAATAGGACTATGTTTATCCTGTTCATGAGGAGAGTAAATATGAACCTCCCTCTCTTGTGGTATTTACAACCTCATGTGGAAATTCTCAGTAAGGTCTGGACTTGTGACCTGTTTGCTGTCATTTTCAGAAATGATGGCCATAGTTGGAAAGTTAATGTATTTAAATTTGGCCGTACCAGTTCTTCATTGTCGCTTTATAATATGTCGGAGGTAAATGCTGAAATTCAGCCTCATTCTTTCACTATGCCTTTGTATTTCCCAGCGTTCCCTTCCTGATAGCGTGTCAAACTGTTCGCAGCTGCATCGCAACAGCACTCTTACGAACCCAAGTCGCAGTTATAACGGGGTGTGTATTGGAGTGTTTCATGTGCAACTCTTTGCCCAGAAGTTGACGTCGGGCTTTGTTGCTGATAATTCCCTGATGCTGGTTTGGTGTGTCTGTACCTTAAAAGGATTAAAAGGCTTAAGACCTTGCTAAAAATGAGCAAGAAATCATGATGTCTCTAGTACGTTGTTAAAATTAATACTCTGAGATTTGACATAGCCTCCAAGCATCCAAGTCTGCATTAGAAAATTCTTACACTTTTACAGAAATTACATTTCTGTAGCAGCCATTAAAATGGCTTTAAGCAAAGAATTTGCTTGCTTAGCAAGTTGCATACGTTGGAATTTTCCCATTTATCATGCTGTCTTCACGTCATGGAAGGAAGGTAACAGTGTGAGAGATTCTCCAGTTTATGATTTGTGTGCGCTCACGTCATTGGAAACTCAAGATGGCAGTTTTCAGTCTTCCCGTGCTTTTGCTTCACCCTCATTATTAGACAATAAAGTAGTTTTAATTATTGAACACTAACAAATTAAAACAGAAATTTTAGCCACATTTCTTTTAAAAGAAAGTTTTGCTTCCTCCTGGGAAAACCGCTTAAACTATCGGAATGTAATTTGAGCTAGGTCGAGTGATGGTTGATTTGCTGCAACGTTTCTGCATTTAATTACCCGTGACCTCTGCTGGCGTGCCGTCGATGTTTATTTTATTGTGCTGGCACTTCAAACACTTTTTAGCACCAGGTCAGACATATTGGAGCTTTCACTTCTCACTTGTGCGATTTCAGTGTGGACTCAAAGTCTATTCAGAAGTGTGAAACATATAATTATGGTGACTCCGACATGACGTCAACACAGCGTTTACTTCACATCTCACAATCAGGTGTGAGAATGGTATTAACATTATTTCCTTTCCAATTTTCGATCTTGACTGGGTCATTAATATGTTGGCTCTGTCTGTCTCAATATGATTGTTATCTTTTCACAGCCTCTCTACAGTGCTCATGTGTTGGTTCCTAGGTCAGAGCCTACAGGTCCCCAGAGGCCCGTAATTAGCCCCGTTACCGATGTTCTTGCTGGGCTCTTGTGGCTTCTTCGACACTGTCAGCCTATTGCAGGCCTCTTTCGGTCAGATGTGCTTACTTTGTCGAGGAGCCAATCACCAATTCATTCCCAAAGCCTCAGAGGTTCAAAAGCCAAGTGCATAATTGCTCCTTAAATCAATCTGCAAATTTCGTGGTATCCGAGCTGCAAACATTTGGCCTGGAATCGTTTATTCACAAGGAACGGCCGTAAATAGTATGTATTTAGAGTCACAGAAAATATTACAGTGTCCTGGGGAAAATTACACATGAAGTGGGGAAGATACATTCAATTACTGTGTAAGGCGTGTGGTTTACATGCATTTTACATTGGCCTTAGTGCGATCTATCCCACTTGTTCAACCTTTATGGTTATCATTGTGTTTTTGTGGTTCTGATTGTGGGACAGGCCACACAGATTGAAAAGTGTCCCAGCTCTGCCTCTGACCCCCTCCCCCCATCTTAGTTTAAGCTATTTCCCTCAGTGTCCCTCTTTATAAACTCCAGTAGACAGACAGAAGAGACAGACAGTGCGGTTGCAGTAGTGTCACTTTAAAAAACAGACAGGACTCTTCTTTTAGTCTCTCCACCTTAATAACAGCTCCTCTCTCCACACACACACACACACACACACACACACACTTTGATGCCCAGGGCTTTACGAGTCTCGTTTAATGCACACTGTCCTGCTTTCTGCTTCTGTCTCTCTTTTGAGTTTTCTGTCTCCATCTCCTTCTTCCTCCTTCCCTCCCTCCTTTATGTCTTTCTCTCTCTCTGTCTCTTCACTCCTCCTACTCCTCCTCCGCCTCTCCCTGCTGTATTTGCAGTCAGCTTTAGTGCCAGACACCCTGAGGCAGCGGTAGCGCCAGCGAGTCTTCCCACCTCTGTTTTTGTGGTGGGAGATGACATGTCGAAGCTTTGAAGGGCAGGAGAAGGGAGGGAGAGGGGGAGGGAACGGGAAGGGAGGGAGGGAGCACATCACTCGGCGCGGAGGAAAAGCAAGGGACCCAGAGAGAATGTCATGTGGCCTGCAGTCCGCCCAGATACTCTCTTTCTCTCTCTCTCTCTCTCTCTCTCTCTCTTTCTCGGGCTGTCTATGTGGGCAGGCAGGAATGGCGACAGGAAGCAAACCCCCCTCCTTCCTCCCTTCATCCTCTCCTGCCCTCCTTCAGCTTTTCACTCACTCACTCACTCACTCATTCACTCTTGTCTTCCCCGCTCCACCACCCCCCTTTCCTCTTCGCTATTCCACCTTCCACCCCCCCTTGCTCACGCTTCTTTTTCTCTCTCCCCCTCTTCTAGGGCCCAGTTTCTGTGAATTTCCCAAACTTATTTTTTTTTTTACCTCCACCCTTCTTCCAGTTTGTCTGCCTCCATCACCCACGGGCGTGCCCGTGCATCATAACTCACTTGGTGTTGAAGTGTGCTGAGGTGTGTTGAGGAGTAAACTGTGAGTGAGTAGCAGACAAAGCATGTTTGATTTCAGATCCTCAGGCGTTACTCGTCCTTTCAGGTGAGAATGGAAAGCAGCAGTATTCTTGTCACCAGTATAGGCTCCATTTATGTATATACGTATATATGCACCATTCATATATTTTGACATACACTGATTTATGCAAGCCCAAGCCGCATGACTAATTGTAACTGGCATCTAGACTAATAAAACAAAACCCCAATAAAACACCTGAGAACATAGTCTAGTCATCCAGGTATTTCACTGGAGGAATGTTCGGTTTGTGTACTAATATGTAAACCGGAGCAGTGGGATTAGCACTGTGGCAGACAGGATGGGGCCACACAGAAATGATCAAACATCCTGTCAGATACAGTATGCTCTGCTGGGCGAATGGGCTGGTCGTGCCTTTGTAAGAGAAAATACAAGACGCTCACTGTGATTTTTCCCAGTCAAGCTAATAAAACGATAAAAGGAAAACAGAAGCCTTCGCTGTGGTATATACATGAAAAAAAAAAGTTTCCACTGAGTTTGATATGAGCCTCTGATGGTACTTCAACCATACCGTCTTATGTGGCTGCCTTCTCACCTGTGCTCTTTGAAAGCAGTGACACATAAGTTGTGCGTTGTAAAGAATCCTCTAGAACGGAGACAGGGACTTTTGCGATGGGTATTTTCTCAAAGAACATGTCAAAGATGTAAAAGATGCACCAAGTCACTTTATGTTTAAACTTGTGTGAGGGGTCTGGTAGACGTTGTCTCAGTTGGTGTGTGCATGTACACAAACAACATGCCACCTAGATTCACACAACAAAAAATAATAATTGCACATCTTAGGTGGAAAATTAACATTTTTATGCTAAATACTTTTATTTTTTTCAAAATAAAGACCATGTACATGCATATTCTTTTGAATACTCACCAGTTTTATTCACATTTACACACTGAATTACAGTTCAGTTCAATCATCATTTTGGTACAATAATACTCCCATAGCCTGAGGATAAAAAACAAAAGTACTGTCATTTGTTGACCGAGCTTAGAGACCTTTTCTGGCTCTGGTGAGCTCACTGGATACTGAAATGTTTGTGTGTTTACGTGCGTGTGTGTGTGTTTACGCCACCATATGACACGCTATTTGTGTGTGTACGGATTGTATCACTGCAGGCCAGTTTGATATTTCAAGTCATTACCGTCGTCAGAACGGGAAGAGATTACAGGGTACAGCAGCAATAACACTCACTATTAGCAAGACAAGGTGTTATTATGTCTCTGGTGTCAGGTGAGATGTCAGAGCAACTCGTCTGTGTCACGCTCAACAATTGCTGGATCAGCAGGCTTATACGGTAACAAGTGAGCAGTACAAACAGGTTAACAGAGAAGCAAACACAATAATGCTTTCTGAATTGAAAGTCACAGGTTTTGTTTTTGTGGACTGATTGTTTTGGAAGCTTCTGAAACTGATACAACATGACATTTTGAAATGCCTGGTCGTTCAGCTTGTCATCACGTTGCGACATATGCATAATCACATAGTTGTTTTGGAGCACATAGCAAGCTACTGTTACAGTGCAGTTTTTTCTTTCACTTTCAGATTTGACATTTTTCTGCGAGTTCTCCCCTTTACAGTAAGTGTGTTAAAGACATTAAGCAAATGCTCATGCCCGCAACTGTGAATGAGCATAAATTTCTCCTGCCTCTCTTTTCTCCCCTTCTTTCTTGTTGCGTCTAAATTTTCCATGCCTGGCTTCCCTACTGCTGAGAGTGCTGTTCCTCGAAGCCGCAGTGTATTTTGAAGCAAGGTCGGGAGAGAGCCAGAGACTCCAAAATCAGGCACAAGACTCCCAGTGTTCCACTGTTCGGCTTGCTCTTGGCATCGACTCCTGACCATAGAGGTCTAGCTAGCCACAGCCAGTGTGTGTGCCTTTACGTGCATGTGTGTGTTTTTGTGTGTGAACATATATAATCCTCCCCACTTCCAACTTCCAAGCCTATATAGAAATAGCTTTGGTTGACTCATTTATGGGCTCTCCCACATTGACACAGTACGTAGGTGTGAGTCAGAGAGACTCGAGTGCAGTTTCTTTTGGAAGAATTTCCAGTTTTTGTTATAACCCCCAATCCATACACAAAGTCAGCGCCGTAGTAAAGTATGCATGTAACTGAAATGGAAGTGGGCCCAGATGTACTGGAGTTTGACAAATATGAACACACAAGCAATTCAGGGGAGCTCCTCTAAATTGGTTCCATACCTTTGCTGACAGTGGTGAGGTCATCCCCCCCATAGAAAAGCGGAGCTGGTGATTCCGACAAGGCTCAGATGTCATACATTTTCTGATTCTGTCATTACAGACCGTCATCTAAAATGTCAGGTCTTTGCAAGAGGATAGTGTGTCTTCGACCGTAACCTCTTTTGAGACATAGACCTACAGCATTTTGTTTAGAAAAAAGAAAGAAAAATGGCAGATGGGGTTGGACCACACATCAAATACTCACACTCGATTAACACATATGGATCTGACATTAATCCTGAAGGTTCCTTTAAGTATCTCAATGGAAAGCCATCCATCTGTCTTCATCCTCAGACAGAATATCCACCCGGGGTCTGGAAGTCTAGGACGCAACACGCAAAACCACAGTGAATATAAATAAATGGCTGTATTTCTCTCCCTGCTTTTGTCTGGTCAGGACACTCCGTCGACTGCCTGCCAAGTTGAGCATCTACATTTGGGTTTGGCTGTTCCCCTCTCCCGACAGCTCGGTCCGGGCCAAACCACAAGGAAAAGGAAGCAAAAGGTTCTCTCTGAAGGGCTTATAAAATATTGTCCCGGGTAAAAATGGCCGACATGAATGGCAACATTCAGTCCCTCCACTACAAACAAAAGGCCTTTGAAGGACAGACATTGGGGAAGTCTCTGTTGCTTTCACTGGCTTTGCTGCCCCAAAACGCTTGTCTTTTACTGTTTCTCATAGTCCATTTGTGTTTCTAGTAAGTGCTGTGTGTGTTTCCTGGCAGAGATACATGATAGGGTCTAATAACCTTGGAGAATGGCACTTTTAACTGTTTATTGGCACTAACACTGCATAGTTATGGCTTCAAATTACCTGGAAACACCATCTAATATAAACGTTGTTAGTGCACTGCGCAAAGTGCATATTTCTAACGTTCTGCACGTTCAGATCAGGTTTTAATATCATGGTAATACAGTACATGATAAACTGCTAGATCGCATGTTTGTATGATCTCAACCAAACACTCTTTCGGCTACCACAGTTTAATTTGATATTGTGGAAACTGCCAGAGCAGACACTGAGAATTTCTCTCTCTTCTTGACTGAACTTGATCACCGCCAACTCTTCACCCCGCTAGCTTACAAAAACAATAACCAAACCCTTAAAGGGGCCACAGAAAGTCTAACAACATTTAACAACGTGTTGAACGTACACCAAACAATGGTCAGTTATGCCCACTGTGATATCAGTTGTGTTGGAACTTCATATCTGAGAGGCAGACTTGTGTCGCTCATTTTGATAGAGCGTATTGCATGATATTTATCAAACGAACTATCCCCGCGCATATGATGGAAATCCAGATTATAACTCTGTCTCAGAGAAATATCAAAGTGTGCCCATATTTTCTTCCCCATTCTCTTCTTCCTTAGCTATTTTGCTAGCATTTTCCCAGAATGTCATGTATTACTTCAATATTACTGCAATGATGCTAAGTGAACTTAAATCTTGTATACAAAATAACAACACCTGCTGCAGTCCACTCAAGTGCCAGCAATGAGCTACTACTTAACTGAGATACGCAATACCTGCAGTGTAAAGGACTAGCCGTGAAATTGAAGTGATACGTGGTGGTAGCGGTGGAAAGGACCCATCTTCCATTTCAATGTTTTTCCATGTCTCTTCTGTGGAGTTGTCCCCTCCCATCAAACACACACATGTAACGCAAACCAATGTCTCAAATGCTTAAACTCAAACAGTAAAGCAAACTAATTGCCTCCTACACATACAGATACAAACCAAACACACAAACATGCACCACACGCATCCTCCCACTTTCCCGCCCGCTGCCTCTCTCTCCTTGGCGGTGTCTGAGACAGAAGTCGCTCGGTTTGTGTGCGTGGATCCGTGTGGTGTGTCTCATGTGTCTTCTTGCAATCATAACAGCATTTTATTGAAGGTGCATGAATGCACGGCTAAATGCACCGGTGCGTTCGTTATACGCACGCATCGAGTGTGTGAGGGCTCAGTCTGCCCGTGTCATGTGATGTGTGCGGAGGGCCATCTGGTCACCCCTGCCATGCCGTGGTCCCTGTGAAGTGCTGTCAGCGTGGCCGTTGTGGTCTCCCGTGGCGACTGGAGGCTTGCTGCACAGCACTTCCAGCCCAGGCAGCCGACCTCAGAAAAGGAAATTTGGGTCGCTCAAATGGAGGGGTTGCTCCTGAGCTATTTACAGAGCCCTCTACCGGTCCAGCACCACCCACGATATTCCATATGAGAACCAGTGTGTGTGTGGTGCCTGCGGTGTATGTGAGTGTTGGGGTTGAGGAATTGGGGGGTTCAGAGAGGGAATGGGGGTGGCGGGGTACGTTAGCGTGTGCCTGTGTATGTGAATGCAAGTGCTTTTATGAGGAAACACTGGTTTTACATACATGTGTATGACTCCAGGCATGTGTGCCGTTTTCTGGCATACAAATGCGTGTGTGTTTAAAGCTCCATTAAAACAAAAAAAAACATCCTTTACACCTTTATTATAACTTGTAGAACAGAAATAATTAGCGACAAAACTAAACAATACACTCAGATGCCAAAAAATAATAAGAACTAAAACCCACAAACGCTTTCTCCATGCATTGAAAAATCATAAATCACTGTCAAATATACGGATACTAAATCTAAAGAGTGCATACCGAAGCTGATATTCGGCCAAGCCTTTTCTAACCTTGCCTGTATAAACATTTGGGGCGTCATGGTTTCATGATTGTGGAAATACGATGAGGATATGGAGAAGAGCGATGGCTCAGATTAATGAGAAACCTGTCTGTAGGAAACTTTGGTTCATGTGAGATCATGGGCATTCTCTTTTGATGCCCATCACTTGGGTTTTGTGGTTTTCTGGAGGAGCTATGTAGACTTGTGGAATAAGGCTGAGACAGGGCTGTGGATCCATTTACTAAGATGCAGAGGATCTGATATATGTTCACAGTAAATCACATCACGCTCAGATAGCTATTGAGAAGTGGGGAAATCATTTGACCTAAAATAAGTACCTCAGTTCCTGATGTATCTAAGAGAGGTAAGCAAGCAAATAAACTCTTAACGCCCACAGGGTGAGGACTGTCCACCGCCACCCAAGGGGAGACCTCCAGCATCACTCAAAGTCTCCTTATGTTGTGAATATTAGGTTAAGGTTATTTTAGGCCGACCCGCTCTAGAAGCAAATTACAGTGCAAGAAAGGGGGTGAAAAACCAAGTGGGCTGGCTAGCGTGTAATTTTCCTGTTTCTCTTTCAAAGGATGAGGTATTCCTCGAGGAAGCCCTGTTAAATTTACAAGCCATGACCCCACATCAGCGGGAAGGAGACTCCTCTGACAGTGAAGAGGAGGCATGAATGTAGGTTTATGACTTTATTTCTAGCGCTTGATGGAGCTGGCTTGCTGCTTTTCAAAAATCTCAAGTGTCTGTCAGACAAGGAGCAGGTAATCAGAATTTGTTTGAGCTTGGCACGACATTCAAAGAAAAATAAAGTGATAAATCAGACACCTTGGGCACTTCTGTCACGGTTTAGCGCTAACGCTTGCGCATAGCGAATTTGGCTGGTATATGGTTCTTGAATAAGTCCCTCTGGCTGATCTAAAGAAACCTCACTTTGAATAAAAGTCTTTCCTGCCTGAACACGAGCGCAGCCTTTAGAAGAATGAAGATGATCACTGCTTACTCCTCAAGTGTACCTCCAGACGTCTCCCACCAGTAATTATGCCAGTCTGGGAGAATTACTGGTACCCTGGCATTACTCCTAATACGCACACACTTACCTTTTCTTTATCAAAAGGTACTACACTCTTGTTTTCTCATGGTTCAAGTTTGTAAACTCTTCAGAATACCGTTCAGCTATGCAACTTTGATCTTTGCCAAGATCACTGGCTATAATTATGAGTTAAACGTTGCATGCTAAATTGCAACCAGGGAGTTTGCAACACTTGAAGGCAAATGATTGAAAGTGTTGACATGTAACGCTGTTAAGACACACATATGCACCGTGGATCCTTTTCTGCACTTTTCCAGAGCATCTTCATGTATGGGAAGCAGAGAGAGGACATGTATTCTTCCTCCCGAGTTTCCGAGGGGCCCCAGCAGTACTAGCGTGGGGAGGGGGAGGGGATGTGCTCTCCAGTGCGGCTTGCTGGTTAATTATGGGTCGCGAGCTGCTGCTCGGCTGGCCTGGGCGGGTGTTGGAGCCAGTGGGTCTGGCACAGGGAGGTCTGGCCACAGACCCCGGCGGTGACGGCATGAAGTCTGGGACGAGTCAGAACACCAGCCCGGGGTTTGGAGCATTCCTCGCATTCCCTCCTCCCATGGCTGCCTGCCTGTATGTGTATGTGTGGATGTGTGTGAGACAGAGAGCAAGGGAAGGAAATGTGTGAAAGATGCAATATGTGTGCACGTTCATTAGGATATGTGCACAGGATGTGTGCATATTATGAACAACGGGGCAGCGCCAGTGACAAAAGGATAGCTGTCGTGAGATCTAAGCTGAGAGGGAGGAGAATAGCTTAGTCCTTGATGAAATTGCCGCCACTGAATAGACATATTTCCTTGGCACAATTGAACGAGTAAGTGTTTAATGGTTTTGACATGCACAAGCAGTATAATATCCTGTGGACTTGTTTAAAGCAGAGCAGAGTTCGGTTTTGTATGTTTTCCCACTCAAGATTCAACTGTCGTGAAGACAGAAACTGTTACATTAGTAATTTGTATCATAAATGTTTAGCTCTCACTCAGACACATCATCAGTGAATATCATGCATAAATAGTATAATATATACAATGGTAGGTAATTAGAAACACGTTCCAGTGGCATGAGTCATGCTCTGAAACCTGCACTTTAATGACACACCTTGTGCTTTCAAATTATTTTACTGTCACTCTTTCATCTAGTTTGTTTTCTATGATGGTTTAGTTTAATATGAAACGTCAGATTGTTAGCTGGATGCTGGTTTTAAGAGACAATAAAGAAAAAAGTAAACTAAATATATTTATGGAAGGGTTTATTTCCCCACTTCTTGAATCTTTTAAATTTAACATGCATTTTCTTTTAAAAGAACCATTTACCAGTGCTATATGCTAAATGATTTCTATAATCCCTGAATTAACTTGCAGCATGCTATTTGCAACCTGCTGCTCATTGTTGTGGTGCAATGGAAATTCCATTGAACATATTCAAATTAGTGCATGTTCACCTGACATTTGTCAGTTTTGGATGTTGAGTCATCCTGCAATTAAGACACTGGTTAAATTAATTTATCAGATTACAACCTGAACTGTGCTATTTGTGTATTACAGTGATAAACATGACTGACATGGTTTTAAAAATCGTTCTTGTTCTTGAGTTTGGGACTCATTTGAAGAGCTGAAGTTTTACATAATTTTCTTTTGAAGTCTTAAGAGCCTGGTCGGAGTCTGCTCTTAGCAGGTGACAAAAGCATTTTGAAGATTCTTTTGTCTTGAGGGGAGCCTTTAGAGGAGACCTGTCGTAGACGCAGACAGGTGAGTGTTCTCCAAAGACAACAAGGAAGTCTCCGCACTCTGAAAACACAGATCAAAGCAGGCGGGCACGCCAACGGCCTGCCGTGTGTACACAGCCCAGGCAACGCTTTACAGCTATCTGTATGTCTTTCTTTGCCACTGTGTCAAAGGATTTACGCCTGTTTAACCCAGTCACGTCAGCTCACCTGGATTTTGTAATAAAGGCATCCAATCGGCTACAGTGTCTGTGTCAACATATTTTTATGTTTCTCATTCAGCTGTGGAAATTTCGCAAGCGAGGGCAGCTGGCGTATTTTTAGATCGCTTGATGCTGAGCTATGCTTAAAAATACTCTAACGAGGAAGGAACCTCCTTGAATTTGTCTTCATGTATCACTCGGCTTCAGTGCAGCTTCACCCAAAGGTAAAGAGTTCGTTTACTCAAAAATAGCTCCAAAGTGGGGGAGAGGGCCACCAAAAAGGCCCCATTTCTTTCTCCCCACACAACCTTTATTTTGACAAGGCTGGGAGAATAGAGTATTTATATATGGGGCTGTGTGCTGTGGTTTCCCCACAATTACAGAGTGGCAGTGCTTAGACTGGGAGGCGTGCTGGAGGTTTATGGAGGGGGACATGAGGGGACCAGCCCTCCCGAGGCTCTTACAACCTGACGTATGGATTCAAATACCACGCTTTCGTGCATGAATATCACTTAAATGCTTCAGCAGTGGAGTGTCCAAAACTTGCAAACAAACACACTTCACCAAACCTCAAACTTTATCATATATACGTCTGTTAATGCTCATGCATTTAAAATATATGAACAGAATGTTTCCAAGCTGAGCCTACAGACCTCTGTAGCCCCAAACCTTTACATTGCAATGAGGCTGAATTTCAGTGTTTAGAAGGTGGTCAGTAATGTTTTGAGTGGTTCTGGCGTGGGCTGGAGTTTCTCTTTGTAGATCCACCATATTATGGCTGCGATATAAACACGGATTTTCGACCAAGCGTCTTGCACAACCACTGCAGGCCACGTAGAGGGGAACAGTGGGAGTTTGTGTTTGTTTCGTGGATGCTGTGTTGAATCTGGCACCGGCCCCTGTAGGGGTGAGCCGAAGGGGGAAGCGGGGGTTTGCGGTTCTGCCGGGGGAGCCTGGAAGTCAGTCAGGGCGGTGGCCAAACCACCTTCCCTCCACAGTCCACCCCACTCCCCAAACACGTGCAAACACACGGTTTCACAGAAGCATACAAAATGTATACGTGCATGCACACACTCACAGACCTCCTCTCCTCCTTCTTCTTCTTCTTCTCCTCCGTATAGGATTGAGAGAGGTGGCGTGCTAGACAGGCAACAGCAAATACAAGACGGCCTTGTTTACAAGAACAGCTCGAGATGCAGCAGCTACGCACACCCCAGAGAAGTCGGTGCCAGGAGAGAGCCGCGTTAATTAAACACCTCTTTTACAGTCTGCAACGAAATAGGTAGCTCTTTTGATGAGGATATGGACTTTTATTTATATATATATTTTTTTTCCCTCACCAGTGAACTTTATACTGCTTCAGACTTGCTCTTGCCTGTCTGTATATCTCAAGCCGGGCTTTGAAATGTAATACATCTCCAGGGGTGTGAACGAGCCTGTTGTGTCTCTGCGCTAGAATGACAGATACCTGCAAGGGGAAAACAAACAAGCAGAGCTGGTGCTGATAGATGCACCTACAGTATGTGCAGTTCCCTTTTTGCCATAGTGGCACTTTATGTGTCAGGTATTTGCTTTGAGATGATATAATCACTTTTTTTCCAAACTAATAATCTGAATCTCCTTGTACCTCTTTCCATTCTTGTTTTTGCCCCCCTTCCCCGGCCGCTGCCACTGCCGGGATCTAGTCGTTATGGCAGCAAAGCAAATACATGCATTTAAGGTAGCAACTGAATCGCAAAACCCTGCATTTTCCACCCACATTAAAGGATGTCATGGTTTGCTAGTGGAGACAATGGGGCATTTAGCCGTATAGGATGAATTGTGGCATGGCTTGCATTTGTGGTGGGCAGACTTAGGGTGTATTGTGATGTACACAGTGTGGCTTCAAGCATAGCTGGCGATAAATGGGAGAATTTTGTGATGTCACTCATGCCGATGAAGCGCTGCCGGCAGAGACCGTAAATGACCTATTGTAACATGCGCCGGCTGCAACCATCGCCCACAAGTCTGGCTGAATGTGTTTGAGGAAATATGATTCTTGGAGCAGTTATCATCCTTCCATGTAATGTTTGGTCGATACAGTTAACTGTTAAAGATGCAGTAGTACATATGCAAATTAGTATTCAAATCCTTTACTTTAGTGCTACCACACTGCAAAGTGACTTGTAAACATGAAGCAAAAAAGTGCATAAAGAATAAAAAGTGACTGTTATATATTAGCAGAGTTTTCTTACATGTGGATTCATTTAGAAGCAGGATTTAACTGTAGCTGTTTGAGGTGGCGCTCACTTTGTACTACTCTGTGTCCATCTGCAACTAATGATTGTTTTCATTAAGGATAATTTCAAAAGGATTATTATATTCTAAATTAATCGACAGATCTGTTCAGAAATAAAAATAGGAAGGAATGCTCTTAGAATTGTTCTAAACAATTATCAAAGCAGCTGAACGACTAAACCTTTCAGCTTTATTTTATATTTCTATATGTGTTGTATTATATCATATTAGTTGATAGTTGATGTTTTTGTGCAAAAAAAAGTCAAGTACAGCTGTCAGATAACTATAACAGTACAATATTTAATGAAGCAGACACATATATTGCAGTAACATTTACATAATGTGAAAGCTTAACCCGTAGTAAGAGAAACTCATTATGTATTTTTGTGTATCATTATATGCATTAGAAACTAAAATTTGACCTGTTTCATCTAACACTTTTCTTCTAGACTGTAACTGAGCATAATAAAAGGTGTCATGATTAAAAATAGGTCAGCATTTATATATTTGTGAGGTGAGTGCAGCTAATGTGTGCTTTCAG
This sequence comes from Planiliza haematocheilus, assembly GCA_005024645.1. Lineage (NCBI taxonomy): Eukaryota > Metazoa > Chordata > Actinopteri > Mugiliformes > Mugilidae > Planiliza > Planiliza haematocheilus. Next base: position 6,994,968 of record SRSE01001175.1, on the reverse strand, counting down.
AACTGATTTGAAACAATTCCGAACTCATATCAGCATCTTCATCATCATCTACATGTTACCACCTCGCAGGTTTGTCACCAGAGACGAATGTAGGGCACTTTTATTTTCCCTGGTTCTTCCTCTTCTCTCCGCACTCAGAGGCAGATCAAATAGCTGCGCCCGTCACCTGTCAGAGGAATGTGCCAGCACTCCCATCCATCAGCAGCTTGACTAGATCAGGCGTAGCTGTGGCTCGCTGTAGGCCCCAGAGAGCCCCCGGGGGCAGGAGCACCTTACTTGGTTAAACAGCTAGAACGCTCGTGTGTGTGTGTGTGTTTGTGTGTTTGTGGCGCAGGTGAAGATCTGTACGCAGGTCTCCACTCATGCGTGTTTACAAGGCATCTACGCAGGCAGCGGTTCCATCATGTGACCCAACATGTCCTGCCCTGCTCTGCAGCCTATGTGATGTCTGCGGTTTAGACAGGGCGTTCCAGCGTGTTCACCACCAAGCTGGGAGAAAGAGGTGGATTTGGCATGTGTCAACAGGCATACCTGTAACCTGGGAGATGTGCCCTGCAGGCACCTAGTGATTTTCTCATGATTGTGATGGCCAGACGCAGACGACAGGGCTTGCAAAAGTAGACTCCTCAGCAGGACTGAGGTGGCTTAGCGTGGCGTCAGACACACACACCACTGCATTCCACTGGGATGCTCTTTATGCAAAGGGAGGGGTTTTGCACTGTGTGTGTATGTGTGTGGTGTGCGCTTATGTGTCTGTTTGTATGAGTCTATCACAATTACTGTTTGTGTTTGTGGCCATTGAGGGCCAGTGTCGTCGTGATAGCGCTCGGGGAACGGAACGCAGGTCCAACCCTGAGAACCTGAGGAACCTGAGTAGACGTCAGGGGACTAACAGAGTCTAAGGGGCTTAGCCTGGCCCGACACAAACACTTACCTACTGTGTCTGCTGTCTCCGTCACTGTGTACTGGAAAACAAGAGCTTTGGTGGAGACGCTGGATCTGAGGGGTACCCCTAGTATCCTACCAAGGCCCTGAGCTTTTTGTTACATGTTTCGTGTTTGTTTTCGGCTTCGGTCATGTTGAAACCACGTTGCGTCTCTCACAATATTCCTCTTGTATTCTTTTTTTCTCCCATGTCGTCCTCGAGTCTCTGATATGGTTCCCAACGCCAGGCAACAACAAGTTGGCCCCAAATGCAAGGTAAAGGCGTGTGAGGAATATTAATCTCTCTTTGTCAGCCTGGAGACAAAAGGATGGCCCTGAAATGGCTTATGTGTGAAAAATTGTAGAGGCATTGCCTGACAAACAAAAGCAGATGATTGCCATGAGCTGTCATACAGCATAAGATGAAACACTCGCTCAAGAGGGCTGAACGCAGGAGCTACTTCTGTTGCATTTCTAGCACTGCCACACCTAAATACTCTATTCTCTTTGATCTCACTTCAATGCAGCCTTTGTGATCTACATTTTTTTTTTTTTTTTTGGTCAGTCATGAAGTGCATTCAAACCCATTGCGCATGCTTTTACATCAGGTCAGTTAAAATTAGTCAATAACTTCACGTATTTGCATATCCATTCGCCTCATAATAGCAGTCATTATGCTGTAATTGAGCTTCTTTCTTCAGTCCGTAATCTCCATTAAAGCTGTATTTGTAGCCTTTGTCCGTTGACTCAGGCAAACTAATATGATAATTTAGATAGCTGTAGACCCTGAGGTAAGTCTTCCTGGTTGAGTTGTGTAATAGTAATAACAGGGTTCCCCCATGACCAGGGATAGTGAAGCAGGGGAATCTCTAATTGCCCCAATTATCAAGGGAAACCTGCATTCCAGCAGGTGGTAGAGTGAGCAGGGATCGGCTGAGAGTTATGACATTAACTGTGCCATTAGCAGTGTTGGGCAAGTTACTTCAAAACTGTAATGCATTATTGACTACTTGTTACTGACATTTCAAAGTAATTCGTTACATTACAATATTACTCTATTATGAAATGTAAGGCATTACACTACTATTACATTACTTTTAAGTTACTCATCAAAATAACCAAATATGGATTTGGCGGTCTAAATGTAGCTCATGGTGCTCAATTAGCTCATAACACTTTCAGTGGAAGGTGATGTGGTATCTGACTGAGCTAGGTTTATGATTAAAAACATTAGAGTATAATAGCCACAGGGATGGCTCATGGCACAATCCAAGGAACAATATTTGCAAGAACAGACAAAAGGTCAACGTCTGGCAAATTGTGATAGAAATATTGTAACAATAGGCCTATTCATATTAAAATTAATTGAACTGAAATTAACTGTACAGGATACAAAATTAGCATTTCCACGCCTTTATTATTCAAAAGTTTATACCACTTCATTTTAGGATAAAAAAAATGCATTGTAATGCGCGTTACTGACATTTGTACCGAGTAAATATTACCAGAATTTTCCCCTGTAATGCCTTACATTACTGCGTTACAACAAAAAGCAATGCATTACGGTAATACGTTACTTTAGTAACTCGTTACTCCCAACACTGGCCATTAGATAACAATAACAAGCACTGGTAATACCCAGAGCTTGATTTCCTCCCAGGTACAGTTAAAAAAAAGTTGTTGCTAAAAAAGCCAAACAAATAATCAGTAGTCCATCAAATGGGCGATGCGTTTTGGGTGTGGTGATTCGCATGTTCTCCATGAGTCGACGCCATCGTCGCCACTGGCTGAGAACAGGGTGGCACTCTGAACTGAACCGACGCAGTGTAATCAAATATTCACCTCACATGAACCGACCTCATAAGTTAACTAAGTGCTCGAGGCATGGTTCCAATTAGACTTGCGTTCTTTGTTGTGCTGCCAGATTGTTACTCTAGATGGCCTCAAATCAAAATGAACGTGCGACCTGCGCCGTGATAGTATGAACGGGCTGTCATTGCATACAGAGTCCAAAATATACACAGAAGCAGACGTTGCCTGCGTTTATTACCAAGGCCAAGAGGTGCTAGAGCCCTGGAAGTGTCTGGAGTAATGTCATGACTAAGCCACGGCCATCTCATGTCAAGAGGTTTGGATTAGTCACACTCTGAGGTGTGCCGTGTGCATTATTTATTAGCGGCTCCCTTGTCACTTCCAGCCCCCACCACCGCCCTCACACATGCTGTCTGTGCCAGCTAGGATTTTTACTCCTGGTGTAGATGGCAGGAAAAAGAAGCACGCATTAATTAGGGAAATGGAGACAAAGTGTAGCCGGACCACACGGACACTTACTTAACACTGTGCTTCCTATGGTATGCCTATCCAATTAGAATAAATATCCAGTGCTTGAAGATAGAGTTGATCAACACTCAGTCAGACTGAGAGCTGCATGTAACAGCTTATATTAGTCACTGTCACCGTGAGAGAGCTGCAGCATTAGTGGAGGCAATTGGGAGACACGCTCTCTTGTTTTCAAGAAGCTACAAAGTAGCGATAGGCCAGAGGTCTTAGAGGAACTAATGGACGGAGGTGAAGGGGTTTCGGAGTTGTCATGAATTATTAAGTGTGATCAGGTTTCCTGCTCTCTTGTATACGTACAAATGCGCAGGCACATAGGAGCGGGACATTGGTTCCTCTTGCGCAGTGGAAAGAAAACCAACACCTTTAATACCTACAAGGTGTAGAGCAGCAGAGGATCACACTGCTCGGAACTGAGCGTGTTTTTCAAATGTGTGTTGCAGCATGTGCACACACGTGTGTGTGTGTGTGTGTGTGTGTGTGTAGGTCTGTGCTTCAATAACAGGGCCTACCTTCATATATGTACTGCATATGCTCATGTACATTTCTAATCCTAAAAAATCTCTTTAGACTTGAGGAGATAACTGACAAGGATGGAGCAAACAGCAGGATTTTTCTTGTGGTGCAAGATGGAATTCCAAGCAAATAATTATAAACATATTGATTAGTGTCGCCTTGGTTAAGTCCACTTTGTGCATGTATGTCAGTGTCACTGAGTTCACAGACATATGATTCTGATATGTTAGACCCCATTCACAGCTGCAGGGGGAAAAGCGGCAGCACCTTTACTGTCGTCCACTCTGAATTATTCAACCACCTTTACATACTGTATCTCACATCTCCGAGATGCAAGACGCCCCCCCTCCTCCTCAGCTTCTGTTTCCTCCACATTACTAATTACATCTACATTTTGACGGCTTGCCCGTCTCCTCAGGAGAACTGCTAATGAAGTGCTCTCAATTAGGATAATAGCAGAAGACTGTAAACTAAAAGGCTTTGGGGACAGAAACACTTTGTTAATGCCTTCCAAATTACTCATGTCTAAACTAGTTTGCTTGCCTGTCCAAAAGTGTGGTTTGCCATTGATTATCTTGCTAAAACAGAGCAACACCTTGAGGTGTCACATGTTTTGTTTTAATGACTACCTCTAATGAAAACCATTATGTATTTACTGTGTTACTACATAGCAGGAAGCCTCACTGACATCTCAGAGATTTGACACTCTTGACAAGCTTTTGTCTACACATCAAAGACACAAGTACATGTGCGATGGGCTACTTTGTTACAAATCACACTTGGCACAGAGGCACAACCCTTCTTCTGTTTTTTAGAATGAATCTGAGAGCTACGCCGGGTGAAGTGACAAGTTTACAGCCACCGTCTGCCTTGCTTTTTGGGATTTATGATGAAAGAACAGAAACAAGCAATACAACAACAGGAAAGGAAATCAGAGCGGCTCCCAGACCGAAAGCAGCTCTAGAAGAAGCATAAATCACATTTTCAGACTTTCATAGGTGTCCACTGCAGGCTTGTCTGGTTATGTCAAGCACTTGTCTTTGTTAGCTCATCATGTGTGGATTGAGAGGGGCCTGGGCACCCTCCCTCCAGGGTGCAATGGAAAATCCCAGTCTGTCCTATGTATTTCCCTGGCAGTGAGGTCATGCTGTCTACCTAACCACAGGCCTCAGGACTGAAGCCTCATGGCTGACTGAGTGGTGTTAGTTCACTGGGTGGCAGTGTTGAGCCAGAGTGGAGAGAAAGAGGAGGGAGGGAAGAGCTGAGAGGAGGACTGGATTGTGGCTTAAAGTACAGCATGTCCTCCACATGCTAGATTAAAATGCTAAGCGGAACAAGAGAGGACATTTATTTAAGTTTTTTTTTTTTTTAACACAAACAACAGAAACACTTACTGGACAGGGGCAAACATTTACAAAACACAGGAGGTTATGTACTCTGTGTAGGGTGTAATGAGCTGTGTGGGTGCACAGTGAAACGGGTGAATCTAGAAGGTACGCAGGGGAGGAAATTAGTAAATAAATAGAGACTAAAGAGAGACAAAAAGGGATTAAGTAAGAACATTGCTAATTTGTGATGGATATATTAATAATAGTATAGTAATTGTATAATAATATATAACATACATGGCACAATATCAGAATCAGAATACTTTGTTAATCCTTCGAGGAAATTGTTTTGCTTTGTCGCAGCCATAAAGTGGTAGTTTGCTGAAAGTGGTAATCTTTATGGGATTAGTGTAATAACCATGATGGATAATATGAATGCAGGAAGGTAATGGATGGATGGATTTGTGTGGTGTGTGCACACCCACACACGCGCGCTCCGATACATCATTTCAGATTTCTAATGTTTTAATTATTCACCAGCCATCATTCGCCTCAGAGTTTCAGGTGTAAAGGCAGTCAGGACGCAGACCACCCCACACACCAAACCCCTTTTTTTTTCTGACTGAGTAACCCCATTGTTCCCTCCGGGCTTGCCACTGACTGAAGTCATTGTGTGTAGCTGCTGAATTTGAGGGACCTACCTGTCACCAGCTATAGCCTAAAGGTGAACGCCCCTCTTTCTACTTTGTTATAGCAGTGACAAGAGGACAAGGGGCTACTTCCCTACTTCCAAGAGAACCTTGTTTTTAGTGATCAGATGATGATGAAGTGACCTGGTCTGGATGCACAAGTGTTGATAGTGGCTGTCAGCGCTTGCCTGATAGGTGGCTGTCCCTCATAAACGCCAGAGAATTGATAAATGTTAGAAATAAGAGACTCTTTGTGTATTGTCCTCTTTATTTTCTGGCTATTTGACTCTATTTAATAAGGATAACAAAAAAAACAACATCTAAGGAACTGCTCCATTCTTTTTAAAATCTCTTTTTAAAGCCCGAAAAATTAAATTTCATATGCCTGCGTCGTCGTCTTTCTGAAGCACTGTTCACTGACCCTGCGTACTTTCTGTTAAACCTCTCTGTCTCAGTCATTCTGGAGTGGAGACATGCCCTGCTCTTCTTAATGGCCCTTTGTTCAACCTGCAGGCTCACAGGTCGGGGGTCAACTGCACCTGAGGCCGATTCCCACAAACAAAAGCTCTGTGTTTACTGGCACCAAGTGACCACTTCCCTGTCTCCTGCAGGGGAAAGCACACAGAAATACACGCGGCGAAAATTACAGAGCAGCTACCATGTCTTTCTCGAAAGCAACTGTTTTAGCTCAATACACCAGGATGTTGCAAAGGTTTCATGTTAATGGTATGAAGAAACCAAAAATGCCTGCAAAACCGTTTCCACATTAAGAAATTCTAGTCTTATATTTAATAAAATATTTGAATAAAATATGATCTATAGAGATAGAATCCAAACCAAGAAAACCTCTTTGCAGCTTCAACCATCCAAAATCAAAGTCTGTGTAACTTCAGCTACAGAGTTCATAGAACTGCATTTTAATGGAACTGTATTTTAAAAATTTGCATTAATCTTAACTACATTTGATCCCAAGCACGAACATATCTGCGAAAAGATTCCAAGTGATCTCATTAACATCTGTGTGTGAGAAAACGAGACAAAGAGTTTGTTTTTCCAGCAGTAATGCTAAGTTTCAATGCTTCCTTTTGTTTCCAACACAAATATCATGAAATACTCTATAACCCTGAGCCGGGAAATCAACCAGGAAGCGAAGCCTCAACAATTTGCTGTACTTCCTGCAGCAGAGACGGCCATTCACAACTCCTCTGGCGTAGAGTCAAGGACGGCAGATGGGAATCTTTAAGCTGCCACACATTCGGACCGAAAGCGTTAGGGGCGGTTGTACTGACCAGATTGAACCCTGAGACGGGATAAAAGAAACCGTTCGGATGCTGCGTGGGTACTGGCTGGTAGTGGTTGGGCTGAGAGGAGGGGGCTGGGGTCGTTGGCAGAAGGTGTATCTTACCTGTCAGGACTTGAGTGGAACAGGTAAACCCCTGTCCCCGAGGCCCTGCTCTCATTTGCTTGCAGTCACACACAGAGACAAACACCCACACATAGGCCGGCCCCCTCCACCTGTCACTTGGATTGGGAACCAGCAGGGGTTCCTCCCTCCATCCATCCCCGCTGCACCCCAGTTACACCCATTCCTTCTCTCCAGGATAGGGCCTCTTTCTTTGCTATCACTTTAACCGCTCTGCATCACGTTCTTCCCCATTCTTGTGTAGACTTTTTATTTGTGAATGCTCCTGACTGCCCATTTTGCCAAAAATGTTAAGTAGTAACACACACAGAATGCAGCATCATTTCAAATAAACACCCAGGACGTGAAAATCTTCAGACTTTCTCTCCCTAGTCTGCTTAGTGAAAACAGCATTCTGCTTTCCCAGCAACTGCAGCAGTGGCTGGTTTGGCAGATCTGCACAGCTAGCGTGAGCAGCAACATCTGCCGCTTTTAAACAGACAAATAAAAGAAACACAAACAACATTAACAGAAAAATCCAAAAAAGACACCACAGTTCAGCCCGCACTCTTTGATTAACAAGCGATCTCTGGGGAACTGCAGCACAGAACCACCACAACTACTTAGCACCAAAGAAGAGACTTAAATGTGGTATTAATTCGTTATTGAGTTTTTTTTTTTTCACTGAAACAAACTGGCTTGTGTACCTTTGACAAAATGCAATCACAAAGAAGTTCTGCTTTTACCGTGCCTGTAGACACGATAGGGGCACGGCTCTAGGAGAAGTTACGGGCTTACTTTGCATTTATGCTATGTGGAAACGGTTAGCGTGCTAAACTATACTGGTGAACATGGGAAACCTGATCACGTGAGCATGTTGATGGCACTGTGGTCACCATAGTGCTCGTGTGCACCCTCACAGAGCTGATATCATGGTTGTAGGCTCTTAAGTCAGATTTACACCTTAAACACAAAGCTGCTGCGTACGCTACACCATAGCTCGATGTGCACCTACCCAGAAATGTAACTACACGTCACAGCGATGCAGACCATGACAGCTGTGATTGGTCTTCACTTCTGTCTTTTCTGCATTGCATTGATTTTCAGTTGCAGTTGGCCTTTATTATGCTGTTCATTTCCATCCACCACTTTCTGAAGTACACAAAGAACTCAACACAGCTTAAGAACCACATCTAGTCATTTACATATTCCGTTTGAAGGTTTGTCTGATCAAAGTTGTTTTACACTGTATTACAACTGTCTAAATGGTATCAGAATGCAACTGTTTTTGGTAAGACGCCAAAGGATTATGATCCAGAAATTAGACACCTACTTTATGTCAAATTCATCATCACTGTAATTGTTATTGCTGTTACTATCGACAACACAAATAGTTAAAAACGTTGCTACGACCATAGTGTCAACAAGTGTGAATGCCAGACTGATTTAAATTGCCCAACCAGTTTTTTTAAATACAAGGAAACTGAACGGGACGCTCCCTACCTTCTCTTAACGAAAATTTTTCCCCCTTCCAGGAGGACACTTAACCCCCAGCTGCTTGTGGAGCTGCTGTGCAGCCAACTGTAGACGACTGTGGTTTACAGAGCAGACACTAGGCGTGAATTTGTGTTATCATGACAATATACAGCAACTACGGAAGAGTGAGCACGCTTGGTAAAGTTGCGTTAAACAAATACTGGTTAAAATAATAAATGTTATGGTGGAGAGATGACAGGCAGTGAGTCACTTTGCGCTGCACGCTCTGACTCAACTCAACTGTAGCAGACAGCTGCTGAAACCTGTTGTGATGAACACAGAGCAACACGCAACGTCCTCAGTTTGAACATTTTAAAGTTATTTTCAAGTTTTTGTAACCCTGTGAATCTGGGAAAAGTACTGTCTTTACACTTATTTGACATGTGGCTCAAAGGCTTTGTGGGAGCTGCAGTGTTCACGCATGTTAACATTATGATAATGTGTGTGTGCGCAGCTACCTGAGGGGCTCGCTGTTTTACATGGCCTTTTAAAAGTTTCTGTGGGATTAAATGAGGTTAGATGTTCACAACACACTGCTATTTCCCTAAGGCAGGAGAGGAACCTTTCCACTCTCTGCTCACGCTCTCCACTAGTCACGCAAGCCCTGTCAGAGATAGGCACATACACACACACGCACACACTCGCAGTCACAGGAAAACGCACACAGACAAAAACCTCAAAATGAGTCAGAGGAGCCACTCTGGATGATAAATTCAAGTGTTGTGTAAGGCTGTGTTTGTGGTTTATGTGGTTATTTGGGCTTCTTGTATCTTTTGTGGCTCTGATTTTTGTATTTTTATGCCTCTCAGATAGCTTTGCGGCATCAATGGCTTGTATTTGCCTTGGCATTTAGTTGACATGGCCACTGAACATACACAAAAACACTACAACAGCAAAGTAACAATAACTACAACTGTGAATCCACTTTGGTTAGTTAGCGGGGTGTGTGTGAGCATGCTGCATAGTTTCAGTAAATGTGTGAGAGGCAGACAGCGCGAGAGAGGAGGGCCTATTCAAGAAGGATGCATGCTTCAGAACAGGCTGCAGGGCATTGCTGAATGACTGATAGGAGAGACCTTTAAAACAAAGCTCCAGAGACACAGACACACATGCACGTTACATGAACATACCATCCCATCTACACAAACACGTAAAAACGCGCGCATACCATCCAAAATGAATGGAAGTGGAAGCTCCCCAAATCCTTTTCGCTGCCTCCTTTTCTCGTGACGTCGATTATTTTTCGTAGCAGTTCATGACACACACAATGTGCTGCAGCAACTGTAATTCACAGCGAGACAAAAGCTTTCATGCCTTGTCTTTCAGCGCCGCATCCACCCACTGGCACATACCAGCTAACTAAGTGGCAACTGCCAAAATAGGCAATGGGTGCTTTTCAACCTGTCACAGACGTAGGATCGTGTGTGTGGATTGCGAGTGTGCGATTTCTGACATGCACAGATCTAGTCAGACGTGGAGATTTGTGGGTATGTCAGGAGCGTTTTATTTAAGTCCAAATGTCCTTGGTTGCAGATCTTAATTTCAGCCACCAGGTGTGGGGTGTAGACCCTTTGAATTCCAAAGCTGTATAAATGCTCTCAGATGCTTGGGGGTTAAATGTTCAGGGGTTAGGTGCTGCACAAGTTCCTGTGAGACAGCGAGGCAGAAAGAAAGAGACAGAGGTGGAAACCAAACCCAGACAGCCAGTCTGTACGTGAGAGAAATCTCCCCTCATCCGATCAGTGGCATTGAGGGTTGGAGACTTTTGTAACACTGGCAGAGATTTTGAATTATAATGGCCACAAACTGTCACCGCCACTCAAACCACACTGTGTGGTAGTTGCACATTAGGGCCCCATAAGTCTGCAGCATGGCAGCTTTACTGTAACTCTCTGTGCTTGCTCTTCCTGGAAGTCCCACACAATGCGTCCAATCCTGTTACATGTTAAAAGACAATTAGGCAGCTCTAAACTTTAATATATTTTGCTCTTGGCGGTCAGAACATTCATTGCATGATGATTCAAAAGCACCACACAGAGCATGATTTCACTCTTCAGCCCTTTATTTTTTTCCTCTGTTTAGCAAATCCAAAATGGCTGCTGCTCCTCTTCCCCTCCTCGTGTCACTGCAACGCAGAGCCGCTTAGTTCATATACAGTGTGCAGGAAGTGATTAACAGTAAAAGATCAAAGGCGGCGGACAGGATAAACATTCTTCCCCAGGACCCTAGCTATTCCTCCAGGGTATACAGCGCCACTTCCTCTTTTTACAGACTGACTGCTGCCTCCACCGCCACAGCACAGTGCACACATTGTCACCACATGAGGTACTGACCCACAATTCAGACAGCATGTGTGTGTGTGTGAGAGAGAGAGACAGAAAGAGATACAGAGATAAAGAAGAAAGGAGGGGAGTTGTGTGGCTGACTCTTCCGAGCCTACGCAACATCCAGGCTGCATTAAGAAAAATGATTACATCTCTATGTTATGGAGACGTACAGATCAGTGGAGATGCTTAGCTTATGCTAATTTCCCACATGCTCGCAGTGATACACAGCTGTTCTGCTAAAGGAGTGCCATTGGGAGTTGATTATGTGACCCGAGCAGCTGCAGGTGTAAAAGGCAGAAAGAGCAGGAAACCCTCTCTGATGTGAGCAGAGCTGGAGTCGGAATGCAAATTTGAACCAAAGCTGTTATGCCATGGAGGGCACATTGCTCCATGTGTGGGTTGAGGAAGGATTAGAGGCGATGTAGTTTGCGTGGACATGCAAGCCAACATACAAACAAATAATAATAAAAAAAACATACAGTAACCCTAAACCCGAACGGTTACATGAATCATCTTCTGAAGCTTAGGTGTTCTTTTAGTTCCGTCACTCAACGTCGGGTGTTGCACAATACAGACAACACTATAATAACTATTCTTAAGTATTCAGTTTTAACCTTTTGATGTTCAATGTCAATATCAGGGCCTTCCTTATTGAATCTGGGACTATCTTTGCCCCCCTTCAACCTGAGGTGAAACCTAACCTCCTCCTGGAGAGCAGACACTAGGCGTGAATTTGTGTTATCATGTCAATATGCAGCAACTACGGAAGAGTGAGCACGCTTGGTAAAGTTTCATTAAATAAATACTGGTTAAAATAATAAATGTTATGGTGGAAAGATGACAGGCTCCCTGAGTCACTTTGCACTGCACGGTCTGACTTCTTCTTAAGCATTCAGTTTTAACCTTTTGATGTTCAGCCGGTGTTCACGTCAATATCAAGGCCTTCCTTGTTGAATCTGGGACTATCTTTGCACCCCCCCTTCAACCTGAGGTGAAACATAACCTCCTTTGGGCTCAATGGATGGCAGATCACAGGCCCTCAAGATCTAAAAGAGACAATTATCCTCAATTGAAGGCTGACAGGAAGAACAAACACTTCATAAGTGGTGCAGGAGTCTTTTTTCTCTAGGGGGTGGGGGACTAATCCACTGACGGGGGGCTATGGGATTGACCAGGTCGACCTGTGGCCAGGTGGACAACTCCACAACCTGACTGTGCCTGAATAACAGGACAATGGGTGAGTGATCAGAAGTCTGTGCATGAGGAAAATCATCACTGTGCCGTTTCTAGTTCTAGTTCTACAGTGTGGTCCAGAACCAACAATTAAAAATACAGTGTTTGACCTTGTTGCTCCTTTGAAGCTCCTTCCTCAGGGACAATGTTTTTGAGTCGGGTTTGATGATGGCTCCAACAGCCTTTGCTGTGGTAGGCACAGAGCGCCAAGGCCAAATGTGGGTTTAAAAATAGAGAGGCCTCTGGATGTGCGGCTTGCTCTCAGTGTTTCTTTTGGCAGATTGAGGTCAGAACATATTACCCATAATCCGCTTCATATGCAAAGCTACATAATATGATTCCATGTCGTTACAACCTGCCAGTTATTCTCATGGTCAATCAAATCGGAAAGCATGTCACTGATGGAACAATACTGACTGACGGAAAAGAAGTTGTTATACCTCTGTTTCTGTGTACTGTCAACAAACAAGAAAACTCTTGCAGAGTTTAGGACTTCATTCACATATTGGTTACAAATGAGCCTCATTTTGAATGATAACCAGAGAAATGCACATATGGCTTCTCGTGAAAAACCCACATTTGGCCTCTCTGTCTGCCATTAAAAAACATTTAATCTGATAGACTCATTTGTCTTTGTGTCTGGAGTCCGGCAAGTCCAAGGGCAGCTTCCAACATCTAATTGGTCAAGAGGATCATTGACATCACAAGAGGTGAGAGGTCAGTCTGGGACAACCTTCCATGGTCTTTGGTGCCAAGTTCTGTTTGAGAGTTGCCAGGTGTGAAAAGCTTTTCTTGTTGTTCTTGGGTTGATGTGAACATCTGCGTCGGACTGCTAGCCAGTCCAGAGAAACAGAGTCATGCCGAAGGAAGCTCAAGACTCTGAATCTGTAATTTTGAGAAAACACACTTATGGGTGGAGAAAGGATAGGGCTTAAACATCTCTGTGTCAAGGACATTTCATTTCACGATGCAGTCTCCATGGAGACAAAATATTATTATTTAGAAACAGTAACTACTGGATTGTTTTGAACTAGTGATATTTCACCACTCAGGTTGGCATTATTCAACTTATTAAACAAGATCTGGGTGAAATTTGTTGCCAGGGAACATGTATATCACTATTCAGTAAAATAAAATAAAAATGAATGATTTAAATAATTTAAATAAGAAAACTGGTATAGATGACTAATTTAAATAAGAATTCACTTTCATAGAATATAAAATCGCTTGCAAACTTAACTGTTTTAAGGGCCTAACTATATTAACTTAAAGCTACAATGCGGGATGTTTGTCTCCCCCTTCTGGCAATGACAGTAAATACACAAATGCTGCTGACACCTTCATATGAGTACAGTCTACAGTGCCTTCTCTTCCGGCTATACTCAGCAAGGAAAGTCCACACAAACTGAAGTTTGTCCTTGCATGGATTGCATTCTTTCAGTCTTCCTTTTAACACAGAGTTTGTTTTCTATCGAGATTACCAGTAACTTTTCTTGGACGCATCCCAAATGTATTCTTCATGATTGCCACAGACTGAGAATTTATAGAACCCAGGCATTTGTTTTTCTGCCATGGGATCCACCATAGATGCTGTACGCTACTCCCTCGCTGTTGCCACAGTTTCTCCGCTCTTAATCTCTATGCTGGTTGATGTAAAACGCATTGCTGCAGATGCACAATTTATTTGTTAAATTTTTGCACGATAGCTTTCACTTAGGTTTGTTTAGTTTATGCCTGCATGGAATAATATGTTTGTTCAGTGAGTTAGAGGATTTGTGCAGATTAGAATGAATGGGGAAGTGTCAGATTATGCTTACCTAACATAGTTTGGTTTTATCTCATCTTATTAGGGTTAATGTTTTGTTATAAGAGTTATACTGGGCTGTTTTTACTTTTATATTACATTATATTCAGGGACCATTTTGATACCTTGTGTTGATTTCTTTTGGTTCACTCTTAAGCTAACTGTAGATTTTTCAGTTGGTTCAGTTAGCGACATAGCAACAAGTGCGGAGAACATGCACACGCACACAATGCACTTTACTGTAGCCATTGTATGCATCTCCACTTGTAAACACGTATGTTAATTGTTACTCAGATAAGTTTGAACTTGTGAACAGCTGGTGCAGCTGGTGCATCTTATTTCCAAAGCACAACAAGCCTTTGAGTTCCTTGCATGATATAAATAGACACTATTAACTAACACATCTAGTTTACCCTACAATGGCCTAAGTCTGTGTCTGACCCCTAACATAAACACAACATGGCTCCTTTCCCCAGTGACCCAGAGGGATGCAGGTGGTCCACATGGACACCTCTATATGGATTCTGACCCGGGTTCAAAGGTCAGACCCTCAAATGATGGCCTTCCTTGCCGCCTCTAATTGCCCTGTTTATTTTTAGTCCACAGTGGGCCGTGTTGCGCTATTAAAAGAAACATGAACATGAGGCCGTCTGCTAATTACTGTTGGGCCAGCAGACCCGCACTTTCCCTGATTGTTACCATATGCTAACCCACTCAGAGAGGAGAGTCTCATCTGTCACCTTCACTGTCTCTCCGTGGTCTTTGTGTTGACATAGAACTGCAAGGAGACACTTTGTTTCAAGTGTGTGTTGTTGAAATATCTTCAGTGATGCCTGAAAAGGGCTAATGTTAAGCTTTGTGGAAAATCCCGTCTTCGCTTTGTTTTAAGCCTCAAAGCTACTATGCACAAGACTGAGTGTCAGTGATGGAAGTAAATCAGATTTCTATTCCTTCAGTTCAATTCACGTGCCATAACGTTAAATTCCCCAGAGTCACAGTGGACCTGCTGAACTGTTTTGTCACAGGATACACAAGAAGACAACAGACGAAGCAGATAGCGCTGGCAAGTATCAGTAAATCTGGTTCGAGCATTTAAGGAAGCACTAAGTAATTGGCTCGATTTAGACCGATTTGTGGTCAGAGGGAGGTTGAAATAAAGCAGCAGAGGAGGCCATCTTGCCGAAGTTGTGAAGTTTACAAAGGTTTGATTGCAGTAGGAAGCTGGTTGTGTGGATTAGCAGAGGGGCCTGGACACAGCGAGTCTGTGCTTCTGTTTGGTCATAGAGGGAATTAAAAGTGTGAAAATAACAGAGTTGTTAGATATATATATGTATGTATGAACATTTGAACGTATTATCTATTATAAAATGTTAGTTTATATAAAATCTTAATTTTCTTTCTAATAGGAAACTGCAGTATTTTACTATATAAAGACTGAGTCATAATGTTAATAAACTTACTATATTTCTAACGTTATATTTCTAATCTTTTGTCTCTCACTCACGTTGCTGGTAACGAGCATGTCAGCTGTGAATCCAGAGCTGTCACGAAGGTGTCTGGGCATTGTCAAACAGCAATGGCCCACCCGCCTCGCCCTGCCTTGATGGATTGGGTTTCCTCTGCACCTAGAAGCACGCAAACCTGCAACTTCCTGCAGAAATGAATCATCGAGTGGGAGAAAATAGATATTCACTCGAGAGCAATGCATTATGCTGCTTAGGCTTTTCAGGTAGCTATTACGTGATGAGATGTTTCCTGAAAAAAAAAAAAAAAAAAAAAAATGAAAGCCAGGACAAAAGCAGTCCATTCAAAAAATAGCTTTGACAGGGACATGGCTGAGATCCAGCAACTTTGGAAAATATCATTATCATCATTATGACAGCATTGCAATTAATTTGCACAATGACGTTTATACAGTTGCAATTAGTTTGGTTGGTGAGTATAACATTTAAAACATATATTGTGTATTGTGCATTTATTTTTTTCCTATTTTTTCATAATATACTTCTTCTTTGCACTAGAACAAAGGGAAAGGGTTGTCCTTAAATAATAGGTTATGATGCTGTTATGTTACTGCTCCAGTGTGCTTGAAATCAAATTTGAATTTCAAACGCCCGATATAGAGTGTTTGAGCTGCCACACGGTACAATGATTGTGTTTATGAATATTTGCCATTGCATAAATTAGATTCTGTTTACTATCTTTGTTCAGATGTGCATTATTACTTCTTCTCAGACAGTTTAAGTGAGAGTACAGTGGTTATATTTGAGACTTGATGGGAAGCTTGAGGCTTGTTATTACCTTTTTAAACAGGCTCTGCAACCACACAAGTGCCAGTCTCCTTAATAGACACGAGAGTTTCTCCCTCACGGCAACTGATCGCTGCCATTTTCCCTCATAAATTGTCTCCTGGATCAAGTTTCAGGTTATTAAAGTGTTTTCACACTCACTTGATAAATACCTGTATCTGTCCACTCAGTTTTTGTCAGTTCCATGCAATAGGGCACGAGGAAAACGTGATCTAAAGAAACTATAGCGCAACAATACGATAACCTGGAGACAGATAATCATGCCGAGGCAGCATCTGGTAACACTTTGTAATAATGGCTGCAAACCCTGGTTATCAGGCCCGAGCGATGCGGATTACTCTTTTATCTCAGCGTTGGAATTTCGGACTTTTGTGAAAGCCTTAATTGTGGAAAAGTTTTTTCTTCTCAGTTTGGTTTGCTGAGGTAACGCCCAGCTGTTGCAGAGATCTTAAAATCTGGAGTGCGTCAGGAGTTTTCCTTGCCACTATTGCTGTTGTTTGTCTTTTCACCAGTGTGTAACATGGTGTGACTTTATATGGTTGAGGTAATCCTTAAATGTGCTGTGCAGATGTACAGGAGATTTCGTTATAACCCTTTTTCACTTCTTGCTTCAAGACGTTTTGTTTTGGCATGCATCCCTTCCCTGTACATACATTTGTTAAGTTGGAAGTGTGTTTATTTGAGGTTTGTGTGATCGTAGACATGTTGTTATATTTGCAGTTAAAAGAAAGAAAATACTTTTAAATAACTTCATCAATGTGAATATAAGAATGAATTAGCCTTATGAACACGTATATACTGTATAACTATTAGTGCGCATGTTGAACATACAGACGGCAGAGAGTGTGTATGTGCTGTCATGCTGCCTGTGTAATCTCTGGGGCCCATGTGATGTCAGCAGTTGGTGGCCCTCTGTTGCCACCCAGACAGCTGTTGTGGAGCCCCAGGCCACCTGATGAGCGCCTCAGCCTGATGAACACACCTGATGGTGCTCCCTGCGGTTCTTTTCTCCCGGGAGCCTCGCGGGCGGCTGGAACGTCGGTTCAGAGCGACGCCAACACGGAAGTCGAGGGAAACTACGTTTGAAAGCTCATAAAATCACCAATCACACTTTTATGTTTGCTAACAGTCTGCTGCCACTGAGGAGAAGCCCCTTTAATGAGGCTGCGTTGAGTTATTCATAATGGAAGGCCCGGTAATAGAAAACTGCTGTGTTGCAGTTGCATTGGTTTCACATTTTTGAGTAATAGCCAAACCAGTGAAGCATAAAAAAAGCCTACAAGGTTGTTGCAGTACAGAATGAAATTCAAGACCTGAGTATTGCAGACCTGGTCCTTCTCTCCAACACAGCTCTCCAACCGGGATCAACAGTTAGCTTCACGAGACACTCCCAGTTCCTCTGCCACCTCCTAATCTTCCTGAGAAACCAAGAGGGGACTCCTGGGTGAAAGGGTCACTGTCCCCCAGCATTCTTGACTTGGCAGGGGAGCAAGGGTTGGGTTGAAATGGAGGGGCAGGGTGAAGCATTGAGGTGAGCGTGGGCATTGTATATCAAGGGGAGGGGACTGAGTCGGGTTTGGCCCTTTGGCTTTTGTGATTTTTTTTTGTTGTTGTTGTCATTGTTGGCCTTAATAGAACATTCCTCCTGGCTCTGCAGCGAGTGTGTATTGGAGAACGGCAGCAGTAAGGGGGAAACATAACAAAACAAATGGACTTTTAAATCTTATGGGAAACAATAGAAGGTGACCCCCCATGAGCCGTTCTGGGCCTTCGTGGCCTTCGGGGCTTTGAGGACAGCACTGCATGACAATAAAAGTAAAGAGGCAGAGAAAATGTGAGCAAGAAAAGTCACCTGAGGAAGATTTTCTAAATACTGTATTTACGTCTGCACTACTGATTGTTTTAAAGCAAAAAAGACTTTTTAGATACTTTTTAGAGTGCCAGTTTTTTCATATCTGTTCATCTCAAATGCACACTTACATTTCCACGTTATTACCTGCTCATCTTAAATGCCTGGTTTGTCCTCTACATATCCTCACTTCAGATGGCCCAAAGGAAAACAAAGATGCATTAGTTTGCCTGAAGTGACTTAGCCAAAGCTAATGGGGTCAAGCTCTGGTCAATTTAAGCTCCTCGTATTTTCTCGTATCTCTGTTTTTGTTTTGTTTTTTCGCTCTTGGCGCAGTCTCCCAAGGCAGATCTTCTCAGACAGCTCTCCTGACGTCACGGTCCTGCCTCGCTGCTCCTAGCTTAAAAACCAGATAACAGGTAAATGGGTTGTTTTAGCCTACAGCCTCCTGTCACTGAAATATGGATGTGTTTGAAGTACTAGCCCCTACACAGCCAATAGAGAGGTTACATGTTTAGGAATGAGCAGGATCAGTCATTCTGACTGCGTCAACCCCACCAGTTCGTCATGTCTGCTAAAGCTGAATTCCTCAGCCGCTATAACCAGGCCATGGTTTGCGTCTGCTTTTAAAAGAATTAAAAAAAAGTCCATAAAACTGCGGCCACAAATAAACATACAAAATTTTTCATGCGTGGCGTTGGCAGATTTTGTGAGTCTGATCAAGATTTTATTAGTGGAAGAGAAAAACCACCTCGGCTGCCCGTCCCCTGCAGGGATTATTTATCGACGCGTTCAGATTTTAAAAAGCAGCTATGTCTGTTATCTGAGGCTCAGTGCAGAGAGACTTTCCTTTCTGCACCATTCCAACAGAGAACTGCCAAAGCCCCATCCATCAGATAAAAGATATTTTTTTCTTTTTTTCGTCTTTGGGTCGTAAGAGGAACATTTCGCTCGGAGCATTTCTATGCAGTTGCCAGTCAGAGGTTTTTCAAGGCGGGCCCTGGGGAGCAGATTATGACTAATGAGGTCCAAGTTAACGTGACCGGAGGAGGCAGCTGGCGAGAAGCAGGCCCCGGTTTAAACCTTTATCGTGGGATCTCTCCACGGCCTAGACTGAGGGACAAACCCACAGGAAATGCATCACTGTTGACGCCGGTCATGTCTGCCACAAACGAGCTACAGAGACTTATAAGGACATTTTGGAAAATAGACACTTGGGTGACTAACTTTTAACTCCTTTAAAAAAAATCACCGCTTCTGCTTGTGTACACTGTCAATGATATTTCTGAGGACACCTGCTTCCTGGACCTTCATGACCCCAGTTTTGTTTGTGTGATTGTCTTTTAATAAGTATGTAGATTATTCATAAAACATGTTTTATAAAGAATATATACTCAATCTAATGTATTTTTTATAATCAGTGATATAAAGTTAATATCTAAATTAATAATATCTAAGTTTTACATTAAGTTTTTTTCCTACCTTACCTTCTATGTAATATAAACAAACTGATTGCCACTACAGTTTTTCCAGTTTGAAGTCAGGTCCCCTGCGTGCAGTTTCGTTTTCCCTTCCTGCCGCTTTATTGTTGTCGTAGCTGACAAACAGAAATAAGTAATCAGTAATTGTTTTGTGGTTCTGGGGCACAGAACCAGTCAATTATGTCTCCCCGGCAATAATTTCCCTGGTTGATTTAAACACCAGCTCCCCCTTGGTATGTCATCAGGCCTAATTGAAACCTGGGGAGCTTCGCTGACGGATGATTTAGTTTTCAGGTAGTTTGGTGTTGTGGTGCAGGATGGTCCCTGCTGAATCATAATAATTTAGGCATGTGGCAAACCTAAAAAAAAATATATATATATATATATATATATATATATGTATATGTAGCCACAGCTGCATCCCTACACTTAAACCATAAGACAATATTTCAGTCATTCTGTACCATGTAAAAACAAACGCTGCATTTACTTCCACGCCATGTGGCTAAAAAGAGACCTTCACGCTGCCAAGGTGAGAGCAGCAGGTGTGGGAATAATCCGGGACCCACCCAGTTCGCCCGGGCCCCTATTCACACTCTGCCATTGTGTCCCGGTTGCTGAAGAGGAGCAGAGGAACAGGACAATTATGACATTATGGCTGGGTGGCTGAGCAGCAGTCCCAGCTGGTGAGAAACAGAAGGGAGGAATGGGCAACCAGAGAGCAACTGTTCCCTCAGGAAAGCAATCCACCACACTGAGAGAAAACGGCCTGCCTTCCTCAGAGAGTGGCTCCGATGCTGGACCGCTCAGCTGGGAGTAGAGGTGTAGCGAGTTGGTCCATAGGTAATTTGATTGACGTTCTGCTCAAGATGTGATTTATATTCATTTATTTTTTAAAAGAATATTCACTTCCACAAACTGTAGTAAATTGCTTGAGTTAAATATCAGGCTCGCTGTCAGTGGATGACATTACCAAATGACAATTTTGGGGTATATCCTTGGCCTCTTATTAGATCAGGTAGTGATTTGAGACCAAATTAGTTTATACCTGATAACATACACCTTTCATGACATTTCCTTACTAGCAAAACTTTTACTTGCTGTCGTAATTTTTTCTAACATCCTAAGCCAATCAAATCGACCCTATTTCCCTCTTCTGGCAGGAGAGATAGGATCTGGGCCTTGTTTGGCCCTTGATTGGGCTTTGTACTGCCATACTGCCAATGACAGTCTCACCTTCAGTTGTCAGTGAAGTATAGGCCTCTGTGTATGTGTAAATGTTAAATAAGGTCCAGGTTGTAAAAAACAGTAGTTCCCCTTAAAGGATTGCACTACCTACATGTGTGGATAGAAATGGTCAGTATTGGTATAGTTATCTAGAAATTTCAGAGTACAATCCCTGAGTTTATGTAATGCATATAGTAGATTATTGAGTATTGATCCAAATATTTGGATTAAAGTGTTATTGTATATATATATGTCACATTTAAATCTATGCACTCAATTATTAGCTTGCTATTACTTGCAGTTGGCAGTTCGGCTAAGTAGATAGCTAGGTAGGAAATTTGACCAGCAAGCATTACTGCTTAAAAATAAAAACTCCAAGACATGGAACTGGTGGAGACCAAAACTAGAATAGAAATGTTTTAAATCAGGAGAAAATTTGCAACAAGTTGTAACTTCGGGGTGAATAATGCAGAACCCAAGTTGTCTATTGAGTTTACAAAAGATCATTTTAATTGGATTACAATCTTGTTTTCTCTCAGAATCCTGAATGTAACATACACGTGTAATCTGCTTGGAGACGGTGAGCGGTTCCAGATGTTCGGGTCGACTTGCAAGACACCGCGTAATGACAAAACAGAAGCTTTGACAAAACTATTTTTTCCTGTCAGCGTCTGTTTAGCTAAGAGATGGAAACAGAATAAGTCTGGTCACGTGGACTCACTTTAGTTTTTTACAAGCAACATGGAAGCTAGGGACAAATCTTATTTGTCAGTCATTCTATTTAGGTCCTCTTTGTGCAGACAACATAACATACATTTTTCTACAAATCACTGTCTAGATTTTTAACATAGCAGGTCCTCTAAATATCATATCATGAATCAGTGTTCATAGGTGTATGTTTTTTGAGGATTAATCATTTGAGGTGTGAAAGAGGCGTAATTTTAATAGTCCGGTTTTGTTGACTTTTTGTTTTGGAATGTACTGTATGTGGCTACGGAAAATGCTCCAGTGCTCTCATCTAGCGCTCCGCTGTCATCTCAGCTGCATTCCTGTTTAGTTCCACCGCATCCAGGTGTTTGTGACTCTCGCATCACTGCCCCGTCCTCCAAACTCGACCACTCTTGACATCAAAGCGGAGGTGTGTTGTTCCCTCTCCACGCCGAGGAGGATGTCATGGGAGAATGACCCTGCGAGAGGCCGGTCCAGCCCCAGGACAATGTGGAGCCACCTGAGAGGAGCGGTCAGGGCATTCCACTGTAAAGGCTGAGTGGCCTGGTGCTTGGACAAGGAGTCACCAGACGCCTCAGAGAGAACCTGTTTCATGGTGTCACACCCAGCATGTCATCAGACCCAGATTTTTAGTACAGTCAAGGTAGCACAACAACAACAATCATGACACAGCTCTTGGTTGGGCCAGCATTGTCTAGAAATGTCTGGCCAAAAAAGTAGGTAAATAACCCAGAGGCATCAGTTTTCTGTTTTTGCATATTTTCTTACTTTTGTGCATAACCAGGTCATATCACGTTTTGTGCTAAGCTACGTTAGCATGTGTGTGTTGCATGTTCTCATAGCATTAAAGTGTGTTGTGAATCGTCTCATCAAGTTCTTTTTTTACTAAAATGCTTAGTTGATTTTAATTGTACTGCCATGCAGTTTACATGTTGCGGTTCTTAAGACTTGTTTTGTAGATAATGTCAGAAATATTAAAGTGCGTTAAATATTCTATTGTCAGGAACGATTATTAATATACATTGCAATAACAAACCTTCATCCTAAACATTTGCTTTGCGTCCTTCTTCGAGGGTCAGCGCGTCCGCCCTCTGTCCAGTTGCATACCTGAACTGACGCTGTAAGTAATAAAGTAAGACCTCCTTTGATCTGATGTTCCACCCAGAGGCTTCTCGCTCCAAGTAGACAATGCTCTAATTCATTACTGGACCTGCCTCTTCAAAGCTCAGCCCCTCTGCACCGGGAAACCTTAAACTTAGGCCCCAGACTGGCTCCTTTAAACACCCACTAACCCCCCTGGGCGCTGAGGTGGCGGCTGGATGAGTCCACATAAGTCACGGTGGCCTGCACATATCCCCTCCTTAACCCTGCAGCACCACACCTATCCCCCTCAGGTGACAGGTGGATTATTGGGCATTGGTATTTTAGCATTCTCTTGGTCAGTCAGAGACACGCCCACTGACCGTGGGAAAACAACACTTGCGTGTATTTATTTATGTTGCAAATTTCTGTGATTTTGTATTTTTTTTATTTTAATAAGGTGGTAATGTCACATTCATGCTGCTACCCCTGTGATCTCAGGTCATAATGTGAAAAACTACTAAATATGTTTCTGCATAGGATCAGAAACAGATCTGATGCAAATTTGCTGCTTAGCACCCCTCACCGTTTTATTACGTGTATTCAAAGTATCCCGTTGCGCTGGGATATGTTTGTTGTTGCTGGTAATCCCTTGTTATGACCTCAAATGCATGGCTGATTGGCCACTCAGAAGCCCTTTGAGCCCCTTGAGTAAAACACAAGTAGTTTGACTTCAGGAAAGGGCGACAGTTAGAAAGAGTTTGTTGGTGATGCGTAATAGAATTCATTTTGCCCATTACTGTTGTCTTTGTTTTGCAATATAGATTTATAAGATGGGTTTTATTTCGAGGCTCTTTTGATGTAGCACTGCCTTCAAATATAAATCCTTCTAAGTGTTTTTAGCTTCATTCAATATAGACGGATTCATTTCCAGTAACTCTGATGATAAACACATGGTTATTTAAGTAACCACATAAACAGAGATATACTCTTACATAACTTGATATGCTGAAGAGGATTTCACCCTCTGGGTGGTATGAAGTTGAAGGTGTCAGAAAAAAAAAAACAACCTGCACATCTCAGCATCTCATTTTTCTTCCTCTCTCCCTCTGTCTCTTTCTCTCCAAGCCTGTTTACCCACCACTTGCCAAGTCTGATGTCAGCCCCGCCGCACACAGGGTCCCAGAGTGAGTGTACAGTTTCTGTTTTGACACCCGTTCCTAATTACACATGTAAATGATTGATCACCTGAACTGGGCAGGGGCAGCAGAGATGGAAGTCCCTGCTACATGATGGCCCTGCGATTATGTCAAAGTTCAGGACAGTTTCTGCTGCCGGGAATGGGGGAAACAGATACCTGCCATGGCCCGAGAGCCGGGAGATTAAGTTCTGAGCGACCGCCATTTGGACCAAATCCTCTCCCTATTAGCAGTCCTTGAGGAGCAACTTGCACAGGTGCAGCTAGATATCTATGGCTCTTTGTTTGGTCTAATCCCACACAATTTAAAGCGAGACTCGCTTGCCTGTACCTTTAAGCTGATTCTGTGACACCTGAGGGGCCTGGCCACTGAAAGCAGAACCCAGCTACTTTTGTGAGATGTGATTTGCCTAATTGATTTTGGAGTGGCCAGTCTGGCGTGCCTGGGGGTGGGGGTGGGGTGGGGGCACATTAGATGGACTATGGAAGTTGCGGCTGCCTCTTTCATGCATAGCTGCGCAGGTGGGAAAATGAACCTGCTTCTAGGTGAGCTCTGTCCCTTCGGGTGCAAGATGTTGAATACAAAAAACAGACGTTTGAACTCAAATCATTAAGAAAATAAACAGTGGGCCGGAGCCAGGAACCGTGTAATGCTTTTACAGATGGGGCGAGAACCTCTGTTTCCCTGCTCTGGCTGGCAACAGCTGCTGGATTGTCTGCGCTTTGACTCAGGTATGGAGCCAATCTGAGGGCCAGGAGGGTTTTAACCCCAATCTTCTCCTCTCTCTCGTCTCGCAGCCTGGCACACATGGGCCGCGCAGCTGCACTTCCCATTGATCTACTGGGATGCCTGGATGGCTGGCTGGAGGGAGATAGATTGGAGGGGAAATGGCTTAATTGTCCGCACTCTCACTGCTGGAATGCAAATAGCCCTCCACCACCACTGGCCTCCACTGTGGGGAGAGAACACGTCGAGAAACCAAGGTCCAATTTATTTGGGTGAGGACTGAAAAAAAATAAAAAAGTGATAAAAAACACAAACTCACATCAGTGCTACTTTTCTCTGT
This sequence comes from Planiliza haematocheilus, assembly GCA_005024645.1. Lineage (NCBI taxonomy): Eukaryota > Metazoa > Chordata > Actinopteri > Mugiliformes > Mugilidae > Planiliza > Planiliza haematocheilus. Next base: position 6,969,932 of record SRSE01001175.1, on the reverse strand, counting down.
GTTGTCACAGCGGTATCATCAATACACCATCTGTTATGTTTTTTTTTCCTTCCGTCATCACACTCCAACTGGCAGCCGCTCTCAGTGCCAATATACCCTTCGACAGCCAGTCAGAGGTGATACAGAGAGACAGGTGAAGGGTCATGACTCACGCAGAACCAGGCGAGAGATGAAAGAGTTAAATGGTGAGGCGTATGTATCCTGTCTGACTTTGATCTCTGCCTCAGGTAGCTTTTTCACAGCCATCAATCTTGTTCCAGGAGCTGATAGGAGGCTGCTCCCTATGAGAACGGGCTTGCTCAGACTCAGACTGTCTCCTTGTCTTGACAGAGCGGTGGCACGACATGTCAGACATCCGCACAAAGCTACAAGTCCACAACAAACCCTCCGAGCAGTTTCTCCTTTAATTTTCCACTCGGTCTGATTGAATAGTCGGGTTTATCAACTCAGTTTAGTCTTTCTTTATTTTTATATTTATTATCAAATGTAACAGGTGATGGGAGGGTGGTAAGGATGCATGCAAGGAAATATAAGGGAAGGTGAGGTTTAAAGATGAAATGAGCGAGTCTCTTTGATGTTTTTTTTTTTTTTTGGCAGGCTTCAGGCAGGCAGCCACTGACAATCAGGGAGCGCGGGCCTTTTTGAATCCCCGGCCCAGCCTGGCCCCAGTTGTCTCGCCCTCCAGTAACAAACACTTTAATATGACAAGGTTAAACACCTGAAGCACCGCAGCAAATGGCACAATGAAGCCAGGGGTCAGGGGGGGGCAACTTTAAGCACCGCGCGGATTACTAGTTTACCACGACCGTTCACTTATTTATGGCTGTTTTACACAACAGGTCTCCTCTTCTACCTGTAAATGTATTCTCGAGGAAGCGTAATTAAAGCAGCTATTAAAGCCGCAATAATCATTATCTTCATATCATCATTTGATGTGTACTCGTACTGAAAGGTGTCGCTTGTGGTGACAAACAAAAAGGAGAGAGTATCATTATCAACTGTGGTGATTTACAACCTCCTTAAAGTGACTGGTCCTTAAATGTATCATTTTGGTTCACTCCCACTGCTTTTGTCAGATGCAGTGGGTAGTTTTTTCCCCCTCTAAATACATTTAATGAATTCACTCCACCGCCAAGCATCTGATGGAAAAAACAGTTGCAGCTAGCTAGCGAAGCGTTTAGCTGCTCTCTTACTCTAAATGAATGCCAGTGTTACTCTTATATTAACTTTAAATCTTATAATTCATCAGTGTGATGTTCACAGCTCTCCTCAACTTGTCAAACTTGTCCTTTTTAAAAAAAAAAAAAAAATGCAACCTTTAATTCAAATAACTTGAATCATGATTTGAAAATGTTTTAGCGCTGAGTGCGGTGAGAGTAAAAATGGAGGTTGAACACATTTCTAATAATTATTTTGGTTATTGCGCCACATAATTAAAGATATTATCTCTAAGCCTGCTCCAGCCCAGTTATTGTTTGTACAATAATACGCACTCAGAGAAGCCAAGAAATCCATCACTGTTTGCCGTATATTGCTTCACACAATCATTTCTTTCAGAAGGACCTGAATTTCAGAGTTTTGATGTAATTCGAACAAAAACAACAGGATTTTTTTTTCCTGACACATTTGTGTTGATTAAAATAAATAATAATAATCCCATGAACTATAACCTTTTGCGTAAAAAACAAAAATAATAAACATTAATATATATCTCAATATCAATTTTCCATGTTGCTCTCTGAGAGGTGCTGTCATTTGATCGGCATCGTGGTGCTGCAGGGCCATTGTGTCCTATTGTAGGTCACAATGGAACTTAACACTTGACAGAGCCAGGGCTTGTTGTCAGGAGCTGAACTTGATCCTGTCATGTTGTTCCCATTGAAGAGCTATAAAGAAAGGGCTTTGACCTCACGGCTGTGAAAGCTCCATACGGGGGCCAAATATTAATTCTCTACATGAAGGATATCCATAGGAGATCCACTGCAGGTGTTTCTGCTTCGCTGGAAACCTGTTATGACACTTGGGTTGCATAAGAAACATTTGTAACGCACTTTTTACTGGGAGATAACAGTGGGAGATTCTCACTTAACCTGGAAACCATGCCCAGGTGACCTGTCCTGCTGCGCACAAAGATGGCCCACCCTCCGAGGTTTGTCGTCTCCGTCACCTCTGGCTTTTCAAACTGACGCCTGCCTCTCTCCCCGTTGCCCTGCAGTCCACAAAAATGGGTTCACGTTACCAGAGGGGTAGGTAACTTCAGATGGATAATCCTCAGACCTGGTAAACCGGTCTTTTAACAGACCTAGTGTCTATGCCTGGCAACCCTGAGCCATGTGTCATTGTGTGTTGATTGGGTGTGCATGTGTGACTCCCCTGGGCAAATTATTCTCAGGTATATGTAGTATTTCCACCTCCGTCTGTCAGATGAGCTGACAGACGGAGGTGGAGAGGCAAAAAAAACAAAAAAAAAAACATTATAAATTCACTTGTAAAATGATTTTCCTCTTCTAAACATCTGCATCTTGTTAAACCTGTAGGCCTTTATAGTGACTTTATGAGCGTTATGAATTTTTTTATTGTTTCTGCAGGAGATTTATGGCCTGAAGACATTGTCTGTGCAGTTTTCATGCTTTATTTTCTTCACAAAAAGGCCTTAGTAGAGGTTTTTTGAAATACTGTCGGAATGTAACATCAGACGTCTCCCAGCAGCCTTGAGATGCTGCCTCCGTCAGCTGTTTCTGACCTCCCTTGAACTCCATCTCAGCCACAGTCAGAATTCTCACACATCTCCTCCATCCTCTGCCACCCTCTTGTCTCCACCTCTGATCCGTGCCAGCTTCAAGCTTTTTGTTTTTCTGCCCGCCTCCCCCCTGGTACTGGGGGCAAGATTTACAGTGGAAAAATATAGTATATTTTTTCCCCCCATGTTGAGCTGGTGAGTCTGGAATGTGTGTTTGGGCAAGATTTTGCGAGGAGTGTGAAAAAACAACAGAGCTGTAAACACGAGGGTAGACCCAGACTGGCTTCTTTGCTCCAGATGTGGAGCAGGCGGTGCTCTGTGAGCGCAGCTCCAAGCAAGCCATGAGCTGTAACCCAACACACTGCCACTGCTGTCCCACTGTCTGTCCATCAGCTGGGCTCTCTGCATCTGCACACGCAGGTTGCTGTCTGATTCTGCAGGATTTTTCAAAGTGAGTAAACTGTGAGGGTGTTTTGTGTGTGCCAGCGCCCGCAATCACAATTGGAACCAAATGCGCATTTGAGCCGCAATGTGGACGATTTAAAAAAAAGAAAGAAAGTATAATTTAGACATATGACCGCCGCTCTATACAAATGAAGCCATTTAAATCAGAGACCCCGTGTGACACGGAGCTCGGGTTGCACCCCGAGTGGCTTACTGGTATTACGGTTAACGGACTCCAGACGTTTTTTTTTTCTTCTTCTTCGTCTTTTCACCGACTTGCCAAGGCCTCGATATTCAACCAATCAATTAAAAGTTTAAGCCCAAGCGTCAGTGCGATGCTGCTGTCATCCGCTGTCTGGCAACGATTATGCCAGTGATGGATTCAACGCCCGGGCCAAAAAAACACACACACTCCGCCATTTCCCACGCAGCATTATTCACTCCGAGTCGTATTAGCTTTTGGAGTTAATTGCGCCTTTTTTCTTTTAATTACGACTTCCATTAATCTATTTTTCTTTTGTTTTACTTACTATTTATTTTATTTATCTATTTTCTTTTCGTCCATGCCTGAAGGGTTGGAATTCACATTAACGTCTCTTCTTTATACATGCGTCGAAATGGCGAATATTAAGTAGACAGTCTCTTTAAATAAGTGGATTCGTTTTAAATCTACAATTCTAATTAAAAACTGTAGAAATAGCTTTGAGGGCTTTGGAAAAAAAATCCATCTAAATACCTAAAAATCTGTCACAAATATCATAATTTTGCCGCGCATTTTTATTATTAGGAGATTTACAGAGACAACTACAGGTTCCATTTTTATGTTTAAATTAATTGGGCATTAATTTATTTTACTGCCACATTTATCTTTTACTGCAAAAATAATCCATGTAGACAATCAAAATCAGTCATTCATCAGTTAAATCAAAAGTCAAAAAATAAAATAATTAATAAGGATAAGTGTTACTGCAGACGTTTTAAATAAAAACTTTTTTCAAGCACACAAAATATATATTTAAAATTTTAATTATATTTTTAAAGACCAAAAAAAATAAAAATGCATACAATTTCTCAAATGCAATAATCTGATGTAGAAAATGTTAATTTAACCTTTACCAATTTGTAAATTGACAAATTAAATAAATAAATACAATTTAAATTAATACATTTGCAATAAAATGCAAAATAGAACTTGAACCATGTTCATTTTATTGCACACGCAAATCTAAATTTACCACCAACAAATCAGTCATTTACAGATTCATAGTCCTTGTAGAGTTAAATATTGATCCGAATAAACAGGTTCATTTCTTTTTTTAGTCCCATGACCCGGCATGTAAACATTAGGCCTCCATGTGCCCGTCTTGAGTCATGTTGACCGTAAGCCTTGTGAACTCTCCGGGCCCTCAGCTGCTACCACCGACAACGTGGCTATACACTTGAGGAATGAAACTCCGGCCGTGCACATATTAGTGTTCCCGTGTGATGGCGCCCGGAGGAGAGATTAGGCCGTTCATCCTCTGCACTGCTCCGGCTCCTCCTCGGCTCCCTTCTCTCTCCTGAGGCACAAAACAGTCACAGAAAAATGTCAGTCCCATTGTTTGCATTGGCTTTGTTGGTGCAAAAGGATTGAGACGCGGCCGTCTTGTTCAGTGGTAGGTGTTTCAGTGACAGGCACCTTCTTATTTTTACATGACAGCAAAGGAGGGAAGCATGGGATCTCCATGGACACAGCACTAACTTCAGTGTGCCCCATTTAAGCTGCGATGACTACATCTTGTTTTAGTCTCTGGGAAGATGTTTGCTAGTTTTCAAAAGATATTTTCATGTTTCTCTCAGATAGTTCACACTTTGATGCATGTCTGGTTGGATAATTGTGTCAAACCCCACCTCAGCTTCAACCCCGTCATATTGTGCTGGTAAAATTGGACATGCTGGTCTTTATTCAAGTCTATTATGTGGTGAGCTGGGCCTATGATAATAAATCCTTGCATCCTGTCAGGGTTGCGGACTGTCAGTCTGAGTCAGGGCCTCCGCTCGGCCCCAGTAACAGAGGGTTACTTGTACAACATGACGTGCCAGTGGAGAAGATCACAGCGGCGGCAGTTGCCTGAGAATATGCTTTTGGTTTGTACACAAAGAATGCTGTTACTCCGCATTGGAGGTGCCTGATTGACAAACTCGACCGGTGTGTGTGTGTGTGTGTGTGTGTGAGAGAGAGAAAGGGATGTCAAACACACCTCTGCAGATGTATGCTCATGCGTGCTGCGCAGCAAACTAGACGCCAGTAAGTCTGGGCTGCATTCAGGAGTGTGACTGTTTTTAACACCATCCCTTTGCGTGTATTAATAGAGGACCCATCCCTGCTCTATGACTGCAGGGCTCGCCTTTGTTCTTCACCCGTAATACAGTATAATTACAAGCCTTAAAGAGCCTCCTCACCTTGCTTTCTCTCCCCCTCTCTGCCTTTGCTCACCTCTTGTGCCCACACCTTGTGACACATCACATCGAGGACTCGGCCTTCTGTGCTCAGCTGTACGTTCTGTACGTACAAAGCCGTGCGTATTGTGTGTAACTGTCAAAGAGAGAACGCTGTGAACTCTAAGGTCACGCCATGTTGTTTTCCTGATTAAAGCATATCGACTCTGAATGCAACACCTACTCCTTAGCAAAATCACTCTCTTCCCCTGCAACGGCAAATACCGTTTTGCAGCAATAACACCAATGATATCACGCTAAATTATAAGAAATTTCCTAATAGGCTTGACCGCAGCATTGCGTTCTGCAGTGATATAACTTCTCAGCGACAATTTACAGCCGTGAGGCCTCATGTGATGTGTGAAGTCACAAGCTGTTGCCCACAATATAAAACTGCAGCCTATTTTTTTTTTTTTTTTTTCATTGTGACTGTAATTTTTACTATGATAATAATTTGTGGCTTTGCTCTGGCTGGCTGCTCGGCCGAGGCCTGTGGGGAATCGGGAAGCAGTCCAGCCCCCGGCAGGCCTTTAATGCTGCTGGATTCCCAGTAGTTGCAGACAGGGTAGGACATGACCAAAATGACGGGGTTGGACAGCAGCTCAGCACCACACTCAACCCACCAAACACCCTCTTTATACTTCCACTGCAGTCTGTGTGTGATTTATCTGAGATGGAAAGTGAAATCAAACTGGTGACTATCAGATTTTGTTTAAAAAAAATAAATAAAAAAAACACAGCCTCAGTGGCAGCAGTAGTTTCCCCCACCGTCGTGAGTCAACACAGGCCAGAATATATCAACACAGTCACTCTCTGAGCTACAGTGGCCACACTTTTCCTCCCACTTCCACAAGATATCCACATGCACCTTGTGAGATTTGCTGACTTTGCAGCGTACACCACAATTCTGCCCTCTTTTGGCAAGTTTTCCTTATTTTGTAACCATAATGTTTAGTTGGTTAATAATGTGAGTGACGTGTGGGCTGAGTATTTTTGTTTCTGGGATTAAACATCCTTTAAGACCCTCAGTCCCTTTTTTCTTTTTCTTTTTTTGTCATGCATCTCTGTTTTAGCTCAGGAAAATATTTATCATTCAGATTTTGTGAAAACATTTTTGTGTTAAAGCTTTTATCCGGTGTTTTATTTTCAAAAATGTGTCACTGATTGTCTGTACATTCAGGTCATTTGGAATCTAACTTTCAATTAGGTGTAAATTAAAATTAAAACGAGTGAGGAGCATTGCGACGAGAAGTGAAATTTGCAGTTTCCCCTTGCTGTAACAAGCCATAAATCACGGTGTGTGACTAGTTTTAACAACCTCCTTTCCGTAGGAGTTAAAATAAATATTGCAATGGAGGGCCTGCTGTCGAATTAAAAAAAAAAAAAAGCTAATTTCCAAATATAGAAATACAGTTTCCTCAGACTGATCCAGCAAATGCACCAGAAAAAAAACAACTTAGACATTATTTTTATCTCGAAATAAACTTGATTGATGGCTATAAAAATCAATAAACGGTAATTTTCTAATAAACGTAGGGAATTATTGTAGATCTTAAGCTGTTATTAAATAACGTCAGTTTAAGCAATTTCGCAAAGAAATTAACTTGACAACGACACCAGCATATGAGTCATAAATCTAATTATTCTGATCGTTAATTGTCTTTATATAATAGAGTTTTTCGTATATTTTGGCTAGCTTTGGTTTGCTTCTTAACTGGAAAAACAGTCATTTTGATTGGAAAAGTACATTTTATTTATTTATTTATTTTCGGGAAGCGTTTTTCTGTTTTTTTTTCTGTTTTTTTTTAATCCTTGAAATAGTTGGTTTCCAGATAAATGTTGTCCATTTTACTGAATAGTATTTCATCCTGAACAGTTTGTATTTATTTCATAATCCCTGGAAGGAGGCGCCTCGCGGTGCGGAGCTGCGTCCTGTATCACATGTTAATGAAGTTAATGGTGGAGCTCCAGTGACAGCCGGCAGCTGAAGACCAATCAGAGAGCGCCTAGATGGAAGGCAGTATGTTTGAGGCTATGCAGGCAGGAGGTGTTTGAAGAACCATGTCAGCTCCTCTGGTGATGTAAAGAAGGATCCCTTTCGCTTTTATTTTTTATTTTTCCAACCACTTGTGATCATGTACGCTCTAACTTACCACTGCGGGGATTTTTTCTCAACGAACAATGCGTTGGACCTAAGTGTGGATTTGTTCCAGGTTTTCCTCGCTGTCCGACAGAACTCATGAAACCCTCTTCAGAGCGACGCTTTATGGACTCCCGTATTAGCTAATGATGTCTGTGGGTTTCATGCCTGACAGTCTGAATGGCTCAGATCCCTCCAAATCTGCCTTTCTGGAGTTTGGCCATGGACATCCGGCGCATCAGCAGCACTCTCCCGGACTCTCTCACATTTACCCCGTTCATGGCTTGCACGCCGCTGGGCATTCCCAGCACGAAAGTCCTTTTCCCGGCAACACGTCCTACGGCCGCTCTTTGGGCTACGCCTACCCAGGCGCGATGAACACTCATCCCCCGTCTGCTTACATGCCCTACCAGCACAGCAATCACAGCAACAGCAGCAGTTTGGCCCACAGCAGATTAGAGCAGACAGGTATGTTAGAAAGTCAAACTGAGGAGGGCTAAACTGTTCATTAATGGCTGTAAAACTGATTTGTCACTGTGCGTAATTACGCCCATGGCCATGGTGTTTTTTACTTGCTGGCAAAAATAGTGCATTTCAAGCTTCACACTAATAAATTGGGTGTTTGTTTCACATAAAAAAAGTGTAACGGCCGATGTTTAATGAGCACTGGCGTGAGCAGGATTATTCTCACTCAATCACTAATGTACAAACAAGGTCAAGGATTAAACTACTGCGTCTTGGAGGGATGCAGGCGTTACCACTACTTATGTTATACAATGAGGGCAGATGGTGCCATTAAATTTATTGACCATAATTTTCTGTGGGTAATTCCAATTATAGCCTGGGCCTACCTCAGGAACTAGTTTTTGCCCTCATTGTTTGTGCTCATTTCACATCCATCCCTGTGTGCTTGTGGGGAGGCTGTGAAAACTCAAAGTATTCTTTGTCGTTTAAGCGTGAGGATATTTCCATCCACGAACCTCTACCTAAAATATTAGGACTAAATTAAGGTAGAATTGAGGACACGTGAATAACATTTTAGTATAATCATCAAATAAAATTGTAAATTACTTACTTTTAATTTTAGGCCCAATGCCTTTATGTTTATAGCGTGGGTTGCAGGGTCAGTGTCTGACGAACTAAAGTTCTCCTTGTATTAAATCTGCAAAACCCAAACATGCATTCTTCTGATTCTGTTTCTGCTTCGGTTCTCTCATCTTGTTCGCAATTACGAATTTGTTTGCATGTGGGAATGTTGTGTTTGTCTTGACGTGTAACCCGATGACAGACAGCCTCCACTTAAACCCTTCTGTTCCCTGTTTCACCTACAAGATCGCGACAGGTCCACTGTGATTGAAAGCAGGGACCATCGTCTAAATGGCAAGGGGAAGAAACTCCGGAAGCCTCGGACCATCTACTCCAGCCTGCAGCTGCAGGCTCTGCACCAGCGCTTCCAGCAGACCCAGTACCTGGCCCTACCGGAGCGCGCTGACCTGGCAGCCAAGCTGGGGCTCACCCAGACTCAGGTGGGCCTTCAGTGCATCCTGAATGGATCAGGGAGCGTGTAGGGATTAGGTGGAAGATATAGGCACTGTATTAGCTTATTATTAATAAAATTGCAATTAAACAACCATCAAGCCTCAAACATCACCAATATAAAGCATTTAGTGGCTCATTGAGTTTCCAACTATTTGCATTTAAATGTCTTAAATCAGTCGAACTCACAGCATGGTAAAGAAAAAATGTAACTAAGTGATAGAGGGTGTTGTTGGTTATTTCTCTGCGGTTGAAAGGGAAACCTCTTATTTGCACCATTATCTGGAATCACGGAGCTTCTGCACCTCAAATGAAAAGCAACTTTGTTGGTCAATCCTTTAATGTATGCCTTATTTACTGTACTTAATTACGTTGCCATATTTTCTTTCTCAAACGTGGTTCTTGAAGTAGTCTTTGCGAACAGAGCGTGACGGCAGCAGCTACGGAATTATCAAAGAAAAAAAAATGCCACTACAGGTCTGCAGAAGTAAGAGTTGCCAGCTGCTTTCAGAGGTTATTTGTTTATTTATTCATTTATTTCTTTATCTCCGTGGCTGCAATTTTTCTTAGCCTCTTCGTCAGACTGTTTACGCTTTGACCTAAGACGTCTAGAGTAACTCTTTAGACCAATGCCTCCTTTATAGATCTAAACATACACAACAGGCGCACACGCGTCAAAGCCAATAATCCTCCGTGTGCGCGCATTTATGGAGACAATCAAGTGCACTTGTCAGTGACAACTAATCATTATCAAATGGGCCAAAATGAGGCCTTCAGACGTCGACTCGCTCTTTATTTCTCTCTGCTTTCATCGCGGGAATTATTGAGTTTCAAAATAAGAGATAAACAATGAAATGAAATCCTCTCTGTCATCGCTGCCTCCTGCACATTGTTCTTAATCCCTCAGCACTTCTCTCAGCCGTTGCCCTTCGTGTTGCTGTTGCTCAGATGTTCATATGGTGCTTTGATCTTGTTTTATGAATATTCACGCCATTGTTGCAGCGTTGAATGTGTCGCCATCTTGATTTGAACCAGAAGACATTTCTCTGACCCACCACAGCGCCTTTTTATTATTATATATTTTTACAATACTCTCAGTGTCGGCTTGTTGCTGTCACATTCATGCTCCGCTGGACGTATAAAACAGCGAACAATAAGAGGGCTCAGTTTTAATGGGTTATAAGTGCCACTCAGACATGAGGCTCAATAGCTAATATTGCGCCAAGGGTAGGCCTGGGCTTTATAAAAACAGAGGAATGTTACTAGGAGTTTTCCCTTTTTATTGTTCACAACATTCAGTTCAGGGCAATTCTGATTAAAAGTGTTTTGACTTTAATTGGGGGGAATATGCTAATAAAAAGTCACTGGCAGCAATATTTTCATTATATGACTTCTGACTGTTAACCGCAGTGACAGTTATGTGCCCTTTTCTTTTTCTTCTTTTGCTTTTAGGTGAAAATATGGTTTCAAAATAAGCGCTCTAAGTATAAAAAGATCATGAAGCATGGCAGCGGATCAGAGGGAGAGCATCTCCACGGCACCAGCTCATTGTCTCCCTGCTCGCCGGCGTTGCCTCAGCTATGGGAGGTCTCCATGGCGAACAAAGGAGCCCCAGTGCACCCGAACAATTACATGAACAGTTTCGGCCACTGGTATCCGAACCACCATCCCCATCAGGATGCGATGCCCAGGCCTCAGATGATGTGAGTGGATTGTTGTTTTGGTGTTCTCAGCCCAGCTGCTCGGCCTTTATGAAGCGCACTGCAGCCTACACTGAACCATTTGAGGCCTCCTCCCGGAACTGAACTGTGTTTGCGAGCGTGTTTAACAGACCTTGTTCATATTCACTGTATTTCGTGTGCGGTTTGAATCCAGTTTTTACTGCAAAATTCAACCAGGCATAATTATTATTATTGTTTTGTTTTTTTTTAGATTTGTTACGTCGCTGCGACTTGTGTTGCTCGACCTCTCTGAACTGTATGTGTTTAATAAGACACTCTGGATAAAAGAGCTTTAAAAAGTACATATTGTGTGCATTGGTTTATTTTGGCACCATCAAACAAACGGACAGCTGCTGGCTGTGCCACGTTTGTTTGTTTTGCAGCTTTACCAGCGAAATACTTTCACTGTAAAATAATTCTTCATTCTTCATCCAGCCGTGAAGGAGCCGCTGACTGCTTCAATAAATCTGGATTAGTGACAAGATGACTCCTGCTCTGATAAACAAAAGCCTGTACTGGATCCCTGTGTTAAATGCGGTCTGTATTTACTGCAATGGACATCATTTTTATTAAGCACTGCAGCTCAACCTGTGGTAAAGGATTATCAGCTGTTTTTTCTTTATCAACCCTCCTGCGCATCTGTTGATGTAAACCTTCAGCTTAAGCTTTGTGGAAAGAAATGGGATTCAAAAAATCAGTGTTTTACTTTGTACGTTTTAATATTTAAAATCCATCTATTAGGTTAGGTTAAATCGAAATCCGACATAATAAGTCTTACTTAAAGTAAAATAATAATTTTAAGCAGCGTGGAACAAAGGAGCGCATGGTGTCACCTTTACGCACGGTACTTAAACTTTTACGCACAGGACGGCATCTCTTTTTCCAATGCTTTCTTAATTATTAATGCATACAGCATTACAAATTCTTCATCTCTCTCTTTTTTAACGTATTTATTAAGGACGCATTTTTCCACTTTCTGTAGAACAGACTACTTTTAAAGAAGAATATCTGAGGCAGTATCCATCGCTTTTTTTTATTTTATTTTATTTTTATTAAAGAGGGACACATGCCGTGAGGAGAACAGCGAGCCAGGGCTTTAACAATATTTACCGTCTCCTCCACTGAGTGAAACAGCAAACATAATAACGTGATAAATGTGCTGTACTGTCCTTCCGATAAACTGCGCCTGATTTATGGTCGTTTGCACTGATTTGCACATTCTAGTGTTCATGATGTCTAAATAAAGACAATTACTTATTTATATCCTTGCAAACATACTTTGCCGCAGTCCGGGCGGAGTGGGCTCTTGATTAAATGGAGAGCTGATCTCAGATTAATGGAGCTGTGTGGTGCGTTAAAGAAACATCCAGTGACTCCTTTTTATCGTTTGCATTCATCACACTGCTGTCTGGCAAGCATTAGACACCATTTGTATGATGTCACACTCAGAAAGGGGAAAAGTAAGAAAGCAGACATGCAGTTTTCCAGGTGATATTCATCCTAGTGTTATTATTACTTCCATCACAATATTTCTGCATGTGTGAGGCCAATTTAAAGGCTAGTTTTAAAGGGTTTTTCACATGCTTCAGCAGAGATATTCCTATCTGCATGCAGCAAGGTGGCATATCATTAAATCCAAGGGAAATCAACTTAAATAATGCGCTTCTCTCAATTAGCTCCTGATAAAACTGCCATTTCCAGGATATAACATACCTTTTAGTCACAGCCACATATTGTTGCATTCAGAAACTGCGCTCAAGCACACCAAGCCTCCAGAAGCCCCAGCCACCCAGCGCACGCTCGGCCCTTACCTAGTCAGAGAAGTGCAGCCTTGTTCGGGACGTCTCGAGCCTTCCAGGGTGTTTCTGTGAAGAACAAAGCCACATCAGAGCCCTGTGTTTTCACTCCTCCAAGCCGAATTTCTCACATAACGAGACACATTGTGTTACACTAACGTCTCCTTCTTTATATATATATACACCCTCGTGCCCTTTTCCTCATTCCTGATCATTATGTGCCTTGTTAAACATGCGGGCCCAGGGAAGAAGAGGCGAGCATTGCTGAACCAAGTGACGGGGCATCAGGGAAAATTATAGGCAATTTCACATCTCCAGATTAGAATAATGGCTTGTGGAGTTGGACAGAGAAGAGTAGGACCTTTCAAACGGGGACCAATTATCAAGCAGGCAGATTGAAGGGAAAGTGAAAAGGCTCTTCGTGTAATAGACAAGCTAAGAGGAGGGGATGGAAGGCTGTGAAATGGGTTGAGGCTTAATGATAAAGGCAAGTCTGACTGTATCAGTGATGTGGATGTTCGGGGTTATCAAATACGAGGTGTCTGATGGGTTTTAATTGCAGGATAGCAATAAGAGGGAAAATAGCTTGTTATTAAATCCCAGTTGCTTTGAATGGGCAAATGGCAAAGCAGGTCTCTGGGGTGATTATTGTTATTAGCTTGAATGATCTGACATCTTGGGTAATTGTGAGCAGCTTCCCTGTTAGGGAGCGTGAACGCATCAAGGAGAGCTTGACTTACTATTGAGACGTGATGCACGCACACTCACTGGAGGGATTAAAAGATGGAATACAGTCTGACAGGCAGAAAGGCATGCACGTAAACACACGTACTGGATTCAAAGAATGCAAAAAAAATATGTGGTGAGAAGCAGAAAATAAATGCATATTTTGAATGGTTTTCTGATCTTTTATAGCATTTACCATTTAAGATATTTTAAAACACATGTCTATATGCAGCAGTTTTTTAGGTCAAGGTAAGCAGCATAAAGGGTGAGGCTTTATCAGGATGTGATGACTAGCAGCGAAGCATCAGCACACAGCCCAGCCCAGCCCTGCCTTGGCCCGAGGTCAGCCAGGGTTCACGAGTCCACAGCTGTCAAGATGCCTTTCTCCCTTCATTTCTTCTGAGTTTACAGCAAAATGGAGAGCGTGAGTGATCCAAATGCTGCGGAGGCCCAACCCGGGCTGGGACTAAACGTTGGACAGCTGCTGGAAGTCTTTCCATGGATGCATTTCAATGCCCGACCTCCACCTCAACCCATGATCGCCGCACCCAAGAGACAAGTGTTGACATCGCACTGTTGATTGTTGCAGGGGAACCAGAGGAGAAGGGTTATAGGGGCCCGGGCACCAACTCTATTTAGGGTGCTGTGATGCCGTGCCATGCAGGATCACATTCAAGTTCAACAGTTCACCTCCACCTCCACGGGTACTTACACTTGTTAATGTTTATGGATGACATATATGGACATGCCTAACAGCCCACACACACAAGTGCAGTTTGCAGTGAACACACGTTTGTCTTCGGCACAAATGTTTCCCCTGACAGCCACAGAAGATGGCCCACACATGCTGAGGGAGCCACCGGAGGGACGTCACATGTACTCTTGATGAGATTTCATTGATATTAAAAGGCAATAGTAATCACAGTGCTTTTGTCAAATCAGCACAGTGCACCGGCTTGATGACTGATGCCATAGACAACTGGTGTTGAGTTCAGGGACATAAGCCAAAGAAGACATTAGGGGAATTGGATTAGGAGCTGTGACAAAGTTCACTGTTTAGCAGAATTATCAGAGAATGTGTGTGAAGGTTTTGTAATATAAATTAAACGTCAGAGGTGTCAAAGAAAAATGGGCTCACTGGTCTCATGGTAAACATGCCACAAAATGTGAAAAAATCTTAGTAAATTACAATTCAGTGACAACATAGGGTGAAATATTTCAAAATATTTTAATCCTCAATACTTAAACGCAGAGAAAATACTTGCTAATAATTTATAATTCATTAATAACAGTGGGCTTAATACATATTATTTGTTTATGCCTTATTATTTTCCTAAAAGGTGTATATTAGCCAACATTATCAGTGTATTAGTTATATGTGCTCATAATAATACAATATAATCAGCAACTGATGACTTTTAACACACCATAACTGTGTCAAGAAAATCTTTAACTATAATTTATTTTTATTCGGATTTATTTTTAATATATAGGCCATATATAGAGGCGTTTCCTTAAATAGGTACAATTATAAATACATTTGAGTGTAACGTTTTACTTCGCACAACTTTATATCCATCTGATCTAATTCCTCTTTCATAAAAACGTTTTTTTTCTTCCTTTTTTATTGCTGTATTTACAGTTTCCTTTTATAAAGTGTGCCGAGACACACTCGCGATATTGCGCTTTCAAATTGGACCCGACTAATGTGAACAAACACATCCAACATTTTACGGAATAAAGTAACGCCAGCTAATCTAACTTGATTTGACATTTAGTAGCGATAACAATAGACCTAATAACAGTAATTAGCCTTTTTTCCCCAACATGCTTTTCTTTTATCCCAGCAAACAAGAGAAATTATCCAATTTAAGAAAATCAGAACTTTATGGCAGGCTGTGAGACGCGCTGACTCTCTCGTGTTGACACCGACGCAATGTTGCAATAAAGTTTGATACAGTAACACCTCCACTCCTGAGCGCATACCATTCCGATTACTAAAAGCAGTAGAAAATGTTATAAAACCACCACAGCCGTGGGTGCATTTTCTCTCAGTGCGCCCTGGTGGTCCATGTGGCTAAGATCACCATTAGCGGTTTCTCCATCATGTAATTTTTTTTTAATGCAGCATATTTAATAAAGCATGGTTTATGTGGCCAAAACGAGCTTATTGTCCATTTCCATTATTTGCTAGTTGACGCAGAAGCAGTGCGTTTCTTTCCCCCCACTGGGCCTCTCATACAGGAATGATCAGAGCTCTTGTCTATCAGCTAATTAATATCTCCAGGTTTCCTTTAAGCCGCAGTCGCCCCCTCGAGTCTATTTCATCACCCTTTTTTCCTAATTATTAAAAAGCTTTACCTTAAACTGTGGAAACTGGGCTTTAATATTATGTGAAAGTGCGTCATTAGATGAATTACAGCAACACGCGTTATTTGGAGTCCTGGCTCTTTTTTCAGGAGAACGTGTTCGCCAAACGCAACAGAAGGAAACCCAGTGTCTAAAGTGAAGCGTTGAAAAAATACAAAGGGGTTGTGTTTTCTTGTACCTTCGGATTTTGGCAGCGTTTCCATCCATCCTGCTGCGCGGGAGATCCCCCTCAGCAACAGACTTGCTTCGCCCCCCACACAGCCACCCACGCCCTCGCGTCTCTCTCCCTTTCTCTCTCTCTCTCTCTCTCTCTCTCTCCCTGTCTCTCTCTCACACACACATACACACACACTTCAACGAGCCGAATCCTCTGTCGTTATCTGGCATCAGAATCGTAATAAAACCGGAGTGACTCCAACATGTCTGCATCAGTGCGCACCACACGTCACTGCACTGCGGCTATTATCTAAGTGGAGCTTTTGCGCTTTGGTCAGTGAGATTTTTAGGAAATAAATAAATGATGATTAAGCTCTGACGTATTAATAAACGTTTGTTTTCAATTTTCAAATTAAACTAAATAATTTATTATTTATTTTAATACATATATTAATTTATTTATTATGATATGCAAGGACATTAAGACCACTATGCCATGGCACAGTATTCTATTTGTTTAAATATACAGGGTAAAGGTGTGTGTTTACGCCAAATTAACTTCAGTTCACAGCGGATCTAAATAATGTATCTGACTCACAATCCGTTTAAACCGATTTAAAATCGAGTTCACCGCATCGCCTGGGTTTTCCCTTTGCTTCTGACCCATTTGACCGCACATTTACTTATCTGCACGCTCTCCTTTGCATTTCAAACATACGGCTAGACACACAACATGCAATTAACACCTTTATTCAATTGACAGGAAGGCAACAAGTGGACTAATTACATGAATATAAAAAGGGGGGTTTGAGAGCACCACAGTGCAGTCGTTCAGACAAATATGATCATAGTGGTTCTGCATATAAACACATATTTACAGCCTTCGACATTTTTTTTTTTTTTTTTTTTTTTTACAAATCCATATAAATATATGACCTGAGTTTTTTTTTGTAAGGGCAAACCCACATGCATGATTTGATTAGCATGGATCAGCCGCACAGTTTTTCTTGTCATTATTCGGTTTGTGGTTAGGCTACTTGTTTTCTTAAAAAAAAAACTTTGCATTTTCATTTACAAAAGAAGGTAAGGAAATACAACAGAAGCGATAAATAATTTAAACAAAAAGAAAAAAAAAGAAAAAAACACGCCAGATGTCCTTTAAATATGCTGCCACAAGTGATTCGACATCCCTCATGTGCTTTGCGTATGGAAACCTGGTTCTGAAACATTCTTGTTCATCCAAAACCAAAAACAAGAATGCTTCACTGTAGGCCTGCTCCCGGTCCAGTCAACATTTGCTCTGCAGAGTCATTGTGGAGAGACCTCGTTTGAGTTAAACAACAGATGAGATGAATGTGCTCTGGAGTCAGTGTTAATAAACAGCTCCCACGCTTTGCTGCGGGACCGTGTGGTGCACGGTTCCAGGGTGCTGTAGGTGTGAACCCTGCTGATACCAGTGGTTGTTATAATCCTCCAGATACGGCGGCGAAGAACTGTGCGTCGGCTGCGGCACCTGAGGTCTTGTGATCGGGGTGTTCTGAGGGGTGCTGTTCTCCCAGACTGCTGGGGAGGGCGGGGAGTTGCAGGCCATGGAGTCGCTGGCGTTGGGACTGTGCTCCAGGGGGACCTCGCCGTTTTTGTACAGCTTCTTAAATTTAGACCTCCTGTTCTGGAACCAGATCTTGACCTGAGAAAATGAGAGTGGACTTTAATTGTAATGCAATACAAGATTACACTGAGTTCTTTAAAAATGTATTTAAACATGTGCTTATTTCTAACTGTAAATAAATGAACAAAACTCAATTCTTGTTGAGAGCATTTTCAAATATTAAATAATCAACACGGAAATCCTGTCTGCTGTGCGTAATTACGCATCAAAGTATAATTTCCAAGCAAATTACTGGCCATATTTGGAAGTCTTAATTCACGTGACTCTAAAGTATTGATCAGAATGAAAACATTAGATGCCACAGTCGGCTTACCTGTGTCTGAGTGAGGCCGAGCTGCGCCGCAAGCTCCGCTCTCTCGGGCAGGGCGAGGTACTGCGCCTTCTGGAAGCGCCGTTGGAGAGCAGCGAGCTGGTAGCTGGAGTAGATCGTCCTCGGCTTGCGAATCTTCTTCGGTTTTCCGTTCACCATGCGCACCTCGGGCTCTGGCTCTTCTTTCACTGTAAACGAGAACAAAATGTCAACGTAAGGACACGAAAACGAAACTGTTTAAGCAATGAGGGAATTCTGTCTGAGTACAAATGTTAAACTTGAGAACATTTTTATCATATTTAAGTGGAAAAAATATTCTTAGTTAAAAACTAAAGTAAGGAAACTTTTTAAAAACACCAAAGGCTCAAAGGAACTATACCTACATTAAATTATTCAGGCTAAATAATGCTGTCCAAATTTGAGTTAGGGTCAAATTGACATTTCAGCAAACCGGTGATAACATTTAAAATTGTTGGTGTGAATATTACTTTGATTAACCCATCATTGTTTAATGTCTGGCTCCTTCACGGCCATGCTGCTAAAACCTGACATTAACACAAGGCAGTAGGCTAACACTGAATAAATGTTAGTCTTCACCTCTAAATATACGTCAAACGGCATCTGGATACACTGCTCTTACATTTACATCTCTCAATTCTTAGATAATTTGTGTCCAAACGTTTCGCTTAAACTTTGAACTAAATTGAAAGCAGAATTGAAAAATAATTAAACTGTGATGATTCTGGTTTTAACGTACAATCAGAAGATTTTATTTTTTAAAAAAAGACTGCATTTGCTCCAAGACGTATACTTTTACTTTACTTTTGGCTCAGACGGCGTTATGGTCACCTGAGATAAACACAACGTAACATGCGACATCTCGACATTTACCTGAACCCGGCGGTGAGGCCTGCAGGTGATCTCTGTTGTAATGTCCGTACTGTCTGTAGCTATTCGTGTAGGGGTATTCAGATTTGGTGGCGTACGCTCCAGCAGCTCCCATTCCGTTCAAATTAAACTGATGGTGGTAAGAGTTCATGGGCTGTCCGTACGGCTGACTCTGATAATATTCGTGATGGGCCGTCTGTCCGCTGTAGTAGCCCATGTCCGTCACCGAAGACTCGGGGAGAGTAGGAGAGTCCTTGGAGCTCGGGTGGCAACTCATAGATCCGGGAAGATCGGTCAAAATACTCGCAATCTTCTTGTCATACGTCTGCCCGGCGCTCATGGTGAAGCAGCCCTCCAGAATAATATATTTTTTTAAGGTCCACTGATGGATTGTTTTGCTGTGGAGTGTACAAAGAAAAATCGCAATAGAGAAGTGCTGTGTGCGCGCTCTTTGAACGCACGACTTGTACTGAGCCTATAGTCCACCGAAAGTCTTCCAGCTGCAGAAACTTGGTTGTGGCATTGCTCAGTGCCTGTGACACGGAGTTATAGAGAGCTGGGCTGGATGCTGCCCTCCCATTGGCTCTACTGTTTCCCCCCCTTTACGCTCCGGGCGAAGTCGTGGTGAAACCCAGCCTTCAGCCATAAGCGCCATACTCTACTGCCCTGAGTTTTTTCTCCTTTGATTTGCATTTACCTGTTCATTTGGTGAGCATGCAGTTCTGAAGGCCTGTAGGGGCCGTCAGTCCAAAAACACAACAACACCCGTCTCTACGGACTGCACAGTGGCACCATAATGTTGCAACACTATAGCAGCACGGAGCTTTTCTACAGTAGAGACTAATCCCGCAGCCAGACCGTCTCCTTGATGTTTTATGCAATGTTTTCTTAACAGTGCCTAGAGATCACACTTTATTCAGCCCATTGAAAGGCTGTCAGCCGGTCTCCCACTGACGCCCTTTGTCATTCAAAGGTACTGGCGGACAGTGAACTTTACGTAAAAGAGATTGAAGAGATAGGTAAAAGACTCGTTCAGCTGATGCTGCCTGCGGGCAAATACCTCCACGCTGTTCGTGTTGTGAGTGTGTGTTTATGCAAATCCGATCAGTGTTAGGAGATGAACTGTACCGTGTCATGGTACACAATATTTAAGTAAACAAGTTCCCAGTTAATGTTTTTTCCACTCAATTAATTTGTAGGGTTTTTTTCTTTTTTTAAATTACCCCAAAACATTATATACACCGCCTACATTGCACCCTTTCAGTCTGTTATAACTAATTAAACATGTCCATAGTGTTTTTTTCCCCCCTACAGTTTGGTTGCCCTCTGTTGAAAACACGGTGCACAGCGCCTCCTTGTGTATTCATTTGTAAATGTAACTTTAATGTTCCCCTGCCAAATAAACAATAAACAGACACTCACTCAGCTGTAGCTGTACAATAGATTGTATTTTGAAGTGTTCCGGTCTTCTTTGTAGAATGAACAGTTTGCACTGAATGCAAGCTCTTTTTTTTTTATTCTATGGTTTTCTTTAAAACTATTTCTTTAGAGCCCATCGTGACTGATACGATAGCGCCCTCTTTCGAATAAATGAAGCAACACAGTTATGTAGTCTTAAAGGGTCAGTTTACGAAATTCACCAAAATTTGAAAACACTGTAGCTTGGCAGAAAGTTCTTCAGATATAAAACTTTTACAATTAACAACAGTAGTTTGATTTCCAATCCAACTTTAGTAAAAAGCAACCACACAATAAAAAAAAAAGCTTACAGGGTGTCAAAGGCCAAAGAGAAAGAAAGAGAAAAGGTGGGTTTTAAGAGGTGACTTCAAAACAGACGGACAAGATGACTGTCGGATGAATGCAACAGCAAAAGCACGCCCCCTTCTGAGCCTCCTGAGAGAGTGAGTGGGTGGATGAAGGTGTAGCAGGTCACAGAGGTCAGATGGTCAGAGACCACTGAAGGATTTAAAAGCAAAAAAATAAATAAAATAAAAATAAATAAATTAAATGGAATATTACTCGTGTAGATCAGATTATATATTCATGTTGCTATGAACAGTCGTTTTTCAAAGACTGGAATTTTGTCACACTGCAGGTCACTTCACAGTTACACTGTCAGGAGCAGTGATTTTATTTTGCAGAATATACAGAAATCTATTTGTTTACATTTACAAGAAATGTCTTAAGCCCAAGTGAGGTAAAAAAACAAACAAAAAAAACATATAGGAATTCTGGTTACGTGGTATTTTCTCCCACTGGACCAACAATAGTATTTATTACTTAACTATTACCATTCATATTTTAATATTTTACCAAAAGCAACCCATAACAGCTGCATATTTTAGTCTGAAAAACTAATTCTCAAGCTTTTTTTTCTTTTCTTTTTTAATGATGTTTAGACCAGGCTTGAATTTAAACAGGAAACATGAAACAGGAATACTTTTTAAAGTATACCTGTCAGTGTCATGTGACTGTAAAGAGCAAATACTGTGAGCTCCTGTTTAATTGTGAAATTCTCAGGACTTGTAATATCACAGAACGTCCAGTAGATGGTGCTCATCTCTTAACATTTATTGTCGCGATGCTGGGTTTTACTGAAACACACAGGTTTGCGTTTCATGTGTGGACATTAACTTGACATAATGCAGTCCCCAGTCCCTTGCCCTAACTTTAAACATCTCAACTAAGCGGCTTGCCCCATCCCTATCCTAACTGTAAGCTTTACCCTATAACCAAACCTCAACAGACTATAAGGACGACATGGCCCCAGGACATCAGTCTTCCACAAGAGTTTGGCCCTTGTAACTTAATAAAAAAAAGCACGCACAGACACAGCAAGAGGATGCAGCTTGCTGTGATGTTTTATGTTGTTTACCGTAAATGGAATTGGAGGCTTCCCCACTTTATACTGATAACAGTTTTGAGTTGTTTGTTTCTTTTCTTCTTCTTAAAAA
Organism: Planiliza haematocheilus; assembly: GCA_005024645.1. NCBI lineage: Eukaryota > Metazoa > Chordata > Actinopteri > Mugiliformes > Mugilidae > Planiliza > Planiliza haematocheilus. Next base: position 6,948,004 of record SRSE01001175.1, on the reverse strand, counting down.
CCTCAGGTCAATTGAATGACTACTGATTTTGGAAAAATGATATTGATATTGACATGCTGTGTCTATATATACAGTGTCAAGTTAATCATAGGTTGACAACAACTTCCTTATTGCTAAGACTGCGGAACAATACAGTTTATTATCCTCGCAATGTTGCAGAAGCCAGACTCTCTAACCAGCCATGTTATTGTTTCCTTTGATCCACAAATTGCCATTGTAAAAGCCAGGGAGCAGAGAGAAAGTATTCAGGTGTATGCTGGTTCATAATCTGATGTGTATGCTCCACTGGGTGATAAAAGAGAGTGTTTAGGTGGTTTGAAGGTCGAAACCAGATAGCTAAGTCTCCAATATGTAACTCGTCTTCAGTTGATTTATTCTGCACATGGCCACATGAACTACAGTACGTAATTTTCTCAGCCAGTCAAGCCTTCACAACACAGTAACACGAGACTGCATTCAGACAGTATGTTTTGTACTTTTCTAATGCAGTGTGTAAAAGTGGAACAGCTGGCGTCGGTCCAACACAGTACAAAAGCTCAGACCATGCACAGAGAAAATCCCACAATTACAGCCTGGGTTTGGTCTGATTGCTGACGAGGTTAAAAAAAAAAAAAAAAAAAAAAAAGGAGTATCTTTTGTACTTTACATTACAAATGGAGCAATTTTCCCTCAGAGAAAGCAATTTTTCAAACCTTCTTGAGAGTCGTCGGCGTGATTAAGGGAGGCCCCGTGAGCCAAAAAGAGCAACACTAATGAGAGTGACCCTGACATGCAACGTATGCAGGAGAATCAAAGAGTTTAGTGAATGTTATCAGGACCTTGATGCGATGACATGAGCTCTGCTTATCAAAGTTTCACTTCAAGTACAAGCAGTATTGATATCTATCCTCCAGGCTCTTGCTCGCTGTTTTTTCAGTTATATAAAAAATACCAGGTTCAGCATTCCAGATTCAGCTGAGTGTCCTACAGTATTATGAAGCCCTCGAGACAAATGCTGGACATTTTTCATCTTTTCTCGTGAACACTTTCTGAAAGCATGCCAGAAGTACAAGGGAAAGACAGAGTTATACAGTTACTACCTGCTGTTCCATGTGTGCTATAGGGACCCCTATAGCAACAGTGAGAGCTATGTTCAATCTCCTACATGCATAAACAACACAAGGGTATCCTCATCAGTAACGTACACATAATCCCACATGCACACACCTACACTGTGGAGGATGTTTAGAGTTTAATAATTACAAAGGGGGACCGTGACACCACAAAAACAAACTCACTCTTTGCTTCCTACGCCCCCACAACCATCAATGCAATTTCATCTCCCTTTGAAAACTTCAAGGCACCAGCGTGGAGCTCCTGGAGATAATGAAGTGCCACAGGCCACTTTGTGCTGATGTGACTGAACGGTCAGCTCCCTCAGGGGTTCAGCGCACTCTCGTGAGGGGGAGACTTGGAAGTCTATTAACTCTCTCTTTCTCTCCGCCTCTCCCTCATTTAGTTCTGATTAGAGACACAAAGACTAAATGATAATGAGTCAAGGACTTTGAGCCATCTGTGGGTGCAGGCAGAGAAAATATGATGCTTTTTATTTACGCTCCCTTTTCATGAGTGAACTCTTGTCGGCCTTTTCTCAGAATGTTTCCAGCAGGCCTTTTAAGTGCACCTCTGCAAAATGCATTATCCAGACAATGACTAAATGCAGTATAACAGCACAAAGAGAATCTCAAGGCCATTTAAAAATTATAGTAATTTGGTTGCCTCGATACCAGCAGAAGGTTTCAGCGCTCCCATCCCACTGGACTAAAAATACTCGACTGGATCCGAGATGTTTCTGGAACAAATAATCGTTCCAACTTCCCAGTGGTGTTGTAAGTTGGCTCAGCCACATGGAACTGAGGCCCCGCTGTTCTCAGGCTGCTTCACACCAGGACAGTTGTGCAGAGGTGGCGTGTGTATGTGTGTAGTGTGTTGGGACCAGAGGAAGAAGCCCAGGTAAAGCCTGGGTAATGTGTTCCCAAGGGGTCCACAGCTGCCAAATAAGTCAAAGAGCTAATGGAAGACAGATGTGGCCAGATGTTAAAGGGCATACCCTTTTCCCAAAACACACATGCACACACAAGTAAACATATCCAAAACAGTTTGTTAAGTTAAAGACTCCCCTGCACAATGTCTTCCACCCACACGGGCTCTCCTGTGAGCTGAGGGATGGAGTGAATCCACTGCTATTGGCCATCTGCTGACTTTAATTGCACTAATGACTCTTGTCTCGTTGCTGTCACGCTGAAGACTCAGGACACTTCCTTTTAACATCTGACTCCGTCGTTCTTCCTGCAGGAGTCCACTTTTAGATTGCTACAGGTTATTTTTATTACTGTAGTTCATTCCTGAGTCTATTTGTTGATTTATAACCACACTGTGCAGATTAATCACCCCAATGAAATCTAACTAATAGCTGTCATGTACAGCAAAGGCTCAGCATTTAAGTGGAAGCATCAGCCTTTTAACCCTAACCCTAACTGCTGATATAATAAAAGAAAAGATCAGGCCGTGGGAATTTCAACCTTTTCCTCAGACCTATCATATCTGTTTGACTAAATTCTCTTGTCTCCTCCATTACTGAAGAAATAAATAAATAAATAAAGCCAGGCAAGGGACCATGAGAGAAAAATAACTGGTCAGTGTTTTTTTGATGCCTTCTGCTGAGAATATATGAAAACTAGAAAGCCAGTGAGCAAAGACACTGAAAACGATAAATAGCTGAGATTGTTGCTGCCTTCATCCTTGTTCACAGGGAAGTTAACCAGCCCCCTCTTGTGCATTCATCGGGCGTCGGGCGTGTTTGCTGATGTTTTGCAATTTAGGAATGCAGTTTTGTTGTAATTAGCTTTTATCATATCTGTCTGTAGAACATGACAATATTCCCAAAGACCTCATTGTTTCCTTATGCATTTGCATTTCCTGCATTAAGTTGCCTTGCTTGTTGCTAGCTTCCTAAATTGCCTCAGTGGCTTACACATGGCAATGGCTGCCTTATTGCGCCGTTGTTTTGACTTACGGCTGATGGTTCCTCTCAAACGTAAAGCATTTTGTGTTCACATGTTTCTGTGTCACAAGCTCACATGCTCCATTTGAAGGCAGCACGCAAATGGACAGAGGAGTTAAAATAGTTAGCAGAGGAAAACGGATTGCACTTGTTAACTAAATGGAAACCTATGAAACCGAATACGCAGCAAAAAACTAAAGAAATGGATCCACAGAATCTCAAATGAACACTTGATGCTAAGAATAAAGCAGGCTAACTTGAGAACAGTTCAATTCAATGTGCAGCTGAACACTTTATGTTGTAATGCTAACAAAAGCAAACAGGAAAAGTTCAGCTCAGTGGGTAGCCAAACACTTCAAAAGGTTAATGAATTGCTGAAACTGAAATTTGCTGTAAATAACAGTAAATGAAAAACTGCTGAACCTATAAGCTAAAGTGAATCAACAGATCAAATGCTTAAGGAAAGTAATGGAGACTTTGGAAAACATTCAACAGATGTTTAGAAAGTCTAAACAGGTAGAGCAACTGGTGACAGAGGTGCCTTTTTAATGTAGTTTGCCTGGATCTGGCCTCACCACAGTGGCACTGCTTTGATTCCATCTGCAATACATGTTGTCCCTTTTCTCTTGCCTCATTAGGTCCTGACTCTTCAATAAAAGCTATCAATAAATGACGGTTATGTATTCAAAAGCTATATACTGTATCATCCACTCCAGACCCCTGACTGCTTCAACAATTCTTCAGTCTTTAGTACTTTTTAAAACAGGGATCTAAACAAACAACCTCCTGGACTGAAACGACAGGCCTCTGACCTGAAGAGCATTCCATGTTAATCAGCCTTTCAAACATTGCACTGCGCTAATTTGATCGGTGTTGTCCAGCTGGAGTGTGAGCTGTGCCAATACCAGCGAGCTGGACAACCGGCAGCCTGACAAATCACTGTTTGAGTTTTCTTTCATAGAAAGAAGTGATGTTCTCATCAAGATGAAAAGTTTACATTCTGTTTCCTTGCTAACCTTTGTGTTCTTTCTTTTTTTAACTTGTACCACATCATTTAGTTCCTCTGGTGTCCATTTTTCTCTCTCTGTCCATCATGTCCCGCTAGTCCTTTTTGTCTTTCCCACTCCCCTGGCACCAAATCCAGAAGCTGTTCAGAGGCATCTGTGCAAGTGTCCCCGTCCTGGCAACGCCAGCCTTGCTGACAAGAATGCATCTATTCTCTGGCTCCACTCTGCCAAGAGTGGATGAGTAAGAGCGGCCTGCAAAAACAGCTGTTCAGAGAGCCATCAAAAGAAAGAGAGGGACTTCTTTGATTACTACCTCTTTGTTCACCTTGCACTCAAACTTTTCTATACACTGGGGCCACATTGAATGGGCTGTAAGCCAAAGGAATTCACAGGGCTATACTTGTATCTACTACTGGTATTTTAGAGCCACCTGCTGCAGCAAAGTTCCAAACATCACTTCCCACCAAGAGTCATTTGAATAAGAATATTTGCAAATATCTTAGTTTCCCATGACTCCTTGTATCGACAATCCAATTGGTCCAGTCCCTTCACTCGTTGTGTGATGGATTCTCACTACAGAGTGAATATGTAGCCTTAGAGATGGCTTCAGTCTTTAGGTTGAGATGTCCTCTCCCAGGATTCAGGCAGGAAGTTCCACCCTGATTCAAGCATGTTTGTTTTGGCTCAGACTGAAACGCACAGACTAGATGAAACTGCTCCCTTCGATTTGTTTCGATCTCCAGTAGATGTGCAGGAAAGATGACATCAGTTTTCTGTTCTAGATCTCAAATCTAGTGTTTCTAATACATTTTTTTTCTCAAGGCTTCAGCATGTCAAAATGGTCACAGCAGATATCAAGAGAGGTATTTTCGCCTAAGGCTGGGTTACTTCTGAACTTAACTCTTTGCATAAACATCTCACAAATATTTTTTTTTATTCTAACATTCTATAAAAGGTGAACTTTTAGTTATAAAATCGAATAATTTAAAGTTCCAGATGCAGGTGAAAGTCCTGACAGCCAGCATCTTTGTAAAGGTGTTTAACATAAACCAATTTCAAATGCCCAATTTCAACTCTACTCAAACACCTTGACTGGAAATCTTTTGTGTGAGGGAAAATCACAGAAAGGGCTTGTGTAATACATCCACCTAGTTATTTGGTGGGCTTGTTAACACAGTATAGAGAGATGTCATTTCGCCAGGCATGTCTGAGCACGGCCGTTGTTGGGAGTTCCTGTTCTTCCCCCTTTTCTTCAGGAATGGACACAAAACCTCTACAATGTTTTCTCATACTCAAATTATAAACTGGCAGCCATACCTTTATACATTATGCGTCAAAGTGAATCAGTCAGCTTATAAAGTCAGGTTGAAACAAAGCGCGTGAGTGTGTTAAGTTTCTCTATTTGGCCTCAGGATGTGAGTCTTCCCTCCTATCTGCACTCCTTGTCTCCTGTACAGGCATTTATGCTGAATCTGTTGTCATCGGGCAAGTGATGACAACACTAAGTCTAATCTGAGGAAAAAAAGGGTTACAGTACACACTATGGACTGCTCTTTCCAGAGAGCCTGTCTTTGAACAACAGCCATAGTCAGAGGTGATATGTTTTTGGTTTGACTGTCCATTTACACTCATTTCTCCGTTTCTCCATATTGAGTGCCAGTGTTCACTTGGACGCTACTGACACTTAATTATCAAATGTTAAAAGTCAAGATCACTGTCTCCACAAAACACGTATTTTTGTCCTTAAATGAGCACAACATGTGATAATCATGGTACAATTTCCCAAACTGCGACTTGACTTAGTTGGAAAAGGGATACAGATACTAGGCGGTGATTCTGTCTTTTTCATATAAAGTGGTTATCTTTAATACGGTTACCACCCACTGTGTTGCAAACTGCATTGTGATAGACAGAGCCCCTCAGACAGGCCTCTTTGTATTTGCCTTGCTGCTGAGTTCCTCTCAGTGTCCCTCGCTAATGAATGGACATTTAATGATCTGAGAGGGCTATTCAATTGAGTGGAAAATGTGCAGGTCTGCAGAGTACAGCTCCACTTGTCGTACAGAACAAAGAGCCCGGCTCTGTATTCACACAAAGTAGAGAGTGACGGAGCGGATTCACACATTGGCACTGATTTTTTAAGGACCGAGTGACATGCATTTACCTTTCAAGGACATTTCAAACCGAACCCATAGCTGTATATCCATACTGAACATCCTTCTAAAGCAGACTGTTGGACTGAATTACTAACTCAGAAAACTCTTTCTCATTCTCCCGAGTTTATTAACACTGAGGCGGTGTCTGGCCCATTCAGATCTGACATGTCTTGCAGTCTGAGTCAATATTAACCACTGGTCTGTCTGTCAATAAAACAACCCATATGTGTTTAATAAAAACCCATCCTTTTATGTCCCAACATTTATTTGCAGGTCATGCAAGTCATAAACAATACGGTGCAATGTGGTCAGAGAGCATCCACAGCAAACAAGCGATCAAAAGAAAGCAGAGGGGAAAAAATCTTCAATGTTTGTAGGAAGGCTAACCAGTGAAGTTGGGGTCAGGTATCCAGACAGCCTATACGCTGCACAGACAGGAAGGAGGCTTTACGGGGAGCAGTGTAAATCATAGCAACTCACTTTACCACAAGAGAGAGAGAACAAGCGATCTGGTACTGAGCCGGCGTTGTGTTTACAGGTCAGATTTACTGCATATATCCTCCAGATTGTGTCATTACTCAATGGTCTGTCCACAGAATTACATTAGGCCTGGTCACAGCGCCATGCATGAGATTTACTGCTCTGTGTATTCACCTATTATCCAGGGAGAAGAATAGTGAGGCTGCTAAGAATTGGATTATTTGAATGTAGATAGGAATATCATTTGGACGTTTGTCAGTGCGAGACAATTGTAAGCCAATATTCCAATCCTTTCATGATATATCATTTAAACTGCTCCGTTAACTGGCATCAAGTGTATCTGTATGTGTGTGTGCTTTGTACCTATAAAGGCAAGGCAGCGCTGTCTCTCTGTCCCAGAGACAGATAGCTTCTCCTTTAGTAAACACTGCAGACAAGCGACGGTGTGGACTTCACAAGGTTGTTGTGTATCAAGTTCTGAGTTAATGTGTCCCACGGGAGGAGGGGGAAAGTCTCGGCTAAGGTAAAACGTTCTCGTGACCTTTTTGACGCACACGAGAGCCAATCCTAATAGCTGGTGCCGTCAGAAGGAAAACACAGTGAGAGCCCTGTTATGATTGAGCCCTGGCTAAAGGTCAAGCAGGTCAAGCTGGTGTCACTCCCCGGAGAGATAGCCCCTTCACCTATGCGCTCCCTAAAGATCTGTATATTCTGGCTGACATACAGCTAAGCCGCACTGGGTGAATAATAAATGTATAGTTTTAGCTATTTTTGTTGGGGTTATTGCTTCCCTATCTTCCAGACTGAGAGCTCATACCCAAGGTTATCAGCCCTCTGGGCACGGTGCCATATCAAGCCCAGCCTCCCCTCAAACATTTCTGTCTGTACCTGTGACTCCTCTGCAGAGAATTGTTCATTCAAACAAAAGCGTCTGTACAGGCAGAGGAAGGAATGCATCAAGAAACTCCCTTTTAATGATTAAACACACTGGAGAGTGTACGACCATACAGCAAGTGTTTAAATTTCATTTACCCCTCAATAATTATTAACTCTATCACACACTCCTCTCACTGCGAATGCAATTTCGCCAAGGAGAGTCGAAAAGCTGTGAGAGGTGGCATCTGTTGTGGTTGTTTGTGATGCTTCTGCTGAGAGTGATTTGTCTAGCTGCTTCTGAGTGCTTTAAAACTGTCGATGGGTGGCAGGAAGAACAAACTACTCAGCTCTAAGTGCATTTCTAGCAAGTTATAAATTCCATTAAGAAAATGCCCACCTCTAACATTTGGGAAAGCGATCTGATTCTGGGAGTTGTTTACATTTCTTTGTGGCATGACAGTGATTTGTCCAAGCCAAACAACTCCTTAAAGGAAAAGTTTGACAATGCGTGATGTACGTGTATTTGCTGTCTTACTGAGACAAATACTACGCTCATATCTGTATTTTAAGCTGGAGCTAACAGAGGAAATAACTCTTCATATCAGTAGATGAGACTAGTCTGTATTCGTCACTCGAAAGGGGAAACTGGAAGAGCTACTATTAGCTGGGAGGCTAGTGCAAATAGGGTCACAGACGCCGACTAACACTGGTGGATGTTTTGTGTGTCTAATGCATGCCCATGTATGAGGATGTCTTCATGGCATCTGGCACTAGCTGCGAATCAACATGTAGATTCTTTCTTTGGTCACAATGCTGGGGACTGTGTTCACAAATGAAAAATAAACTGGTTCTCTGTTGGTTGGTTGTTTATTATTGATTATTGCTCATTTGTTCTCCTGAACATGCAGCTGTGAGACTGACGGGACATTTCTGCCTATGCCAGAAAATTATCTGACATCCTTTGAGTAACAACAAATTGTACTTTTTCCAGCTTTTTAAGACACTGGTTACAGGATGGACAGAACTGAGTTATCTGCTCCTTCGTTTCCACTTCTAATGCTAAGGTGACCGTCTGCTGGCTGTAGCGTTGTCAACCTATTCCTCTCACAGAAAGAAAAAGAAATCCTGTTTAATGTCTGGAGTCTTGTATTAATAACATGAGTTTGCATAACAGCTGTTTTGTTCCGACAACACAGTCACAATTTCCCGCTGTCTCCCATCACTCTATCTGAAAGCTAAGCTGAAAAACAGGTGCCACTGGACAGTGGGAGAGTGTTCGGAGCCACGCCTTTCTCCTCAGGCTATACATTCCTACACTTAGGCATGAACTGGAGACTTGACAAACATCAAGCCCTTGCGTGGGTCCCAAACCCCTGCTGCATTTCCTTCCTGCCACGCACACACACATACCCCAAACACTTACAAAGCGTGTGGATTCTGACATACAGCCCCCACACTCAAACGAGCACACACTCTCAAATATTTCCATATGTGCATTCTGTACATATGCATGGAAAACCTCAGCCTTGACGCTCCCACTCCTAAATGAGCATTTTGACAGATTCCACAACAAAAACAAGGAATGGGCAATGAAATGCTCAAGCCAGTTCTTCAATGTTATATATTTATCACAAACATGGAGCATGCAGTCCAGTGGTGGCTGATGAATCTCAAGCTTAGGATGGGAGGGTTTTGGAGGATGAATATTTGATGTCTAAAACATATTTTCCCAGTGCATCATCCCTCCCTTCATACCATGAAGTCAAAAATGACTGGTAGCTAATAGCCAGTGTCAGTTGATACCTTGCTGAACATTTGTTAGGAGAGATATGGCTAATGCGCCTTCATTATGGGCGCAGTGCCTTTCTATCAAATCAGTGCTAATAGTTGACAAGATTATTCCTGAGAAAAACCGTAGGAAACTTAATGGCATATTATTAGATTTTGCTCATGTATTATTCATATTTTGTTTTAAAATTAGATTTTATTTGTGCCAGACAGCTCAAGTTACAAGAGCAAAATATGGAGTTCATTGTCTTTTGTCTCTCCGGGATGTGCCCAAGTTCACTTGATATCTTGCAAAAGTGCCAAAGAACAGCCCAAGGTACAACAGCGCTGTCATAAAAAGCATGTGTTTGCTGTGTGTGGTGGTTAAATATAAATATAGGTTTCTGGGGCAGATTCACGGTAGATTATGTTTTATTCCTGTGAAAGGTCATTTGAGCCCGGCGAGGGTCCTGGCTGGTGTTTAAACAAATCACACTGTCTTGCACAGACACACCACTCGGAACATACTGGCTTCATAGCAACTCCTAGCTCCATGGCAACGGTCAGCTCGGCCTTCACCGTGCAGCGAGGACTCGGTGTGAGAGCGTGCTGTGTTTAATACTCAACCAATGTCCTGCTCTGTATGTTATGCTCTCCAAGCTTGTTAATGTGGATTAATATTCATAGAATTCAACATGAGGCTGCATTCTGGTTATTATGAGGCTGCTGTTCTAAAAAGAAAGTGCTTACAATCCTTATAAGTACGTTCTGTGCAGTTTTCCCAGTCTATTCCAAGCTGCTGCCTCGTAATTTTACACAAAGCTTATTGAGCTCGTACAGTAACAGTGTGTTCAAATAAGAGCGTAATGGGCGCATTATGGAGCCTGCTGATGCACTCAGTCTTTACATTTCTCTCTCTCCACAACAGCCAGTCAATTTCTGTTATCACACATTCACATCAGGAACTCCCCATCACTCGCCCACCACATCCCATCAGCCCCCAGCGCTGTTTGAAAGATGCCTTCAGAGGACTCTGTGGAGCCATTCTGGTTACACGACAAACCACAAAGAAGTGGGAAAGTCGAGCACAAGGATGTTCTAAGTATGCAAGCTTAACCTGCTCAATTAAATGGATATTATGAGGATGAAACATAAACATGGGAGTAATGAGAAGTGGGGGAAGGGGTCATTTTTTGATGGAATGGTGGCGGGGGAGGGGATGATGGGTGGTGGGCAACGCAGAAAACAGGAAACTGGGAGATAAATTGCAAATTACATTCCATGATTGTTGTGTGTGCTTCCAGAGCAGCAGCAAATGCATTTGGGCCTTTATCCCAGCAGTTCACAGAGACTGGTGTTGGCTTACAGTTGAGTCTGGGGAAAACTTTTAAAGGCCGGAACTCTTTTTTTCACTGCGGCGCTCTAACTCTCAACAGGGGCTTAAAGTCAGTACGCTTTTTGCCAAAAATGACCAGATACAGCTTTTATATTCTTGAAATTCCCATTACTCTGTCATGAATAGAGACACATTCATAACAGTGATTTATTATTGGACGTCAGTGCAGCTACACACCTTATGGAATCTTTTTACAGTGGAACGTAGTTTGTCAGTATCATCTCTCCTTTTTTCACAGCGACAGCTTTCAGGAGTTGAAAGGGTGAAGCTAAGACCTAAAGGGGTTAAGGATCAGGTGAGCGCCAGCCCTTTCAGAAAACGTATGGAATCTCTGACATAGACCAAACTAAAGGGGTAGGTCAGATTGCTCGCCTATTGTTCTTGGTTGCTTTAAATTCCTCTCCGCTAGCTTCTCTCACAGGATGCTAGTCCTCTGTCGAGTCGGGGCAGCCGGCTCTTTATCTGTGTGCATCGCATGGATCTGTTTAATGTCAGCGCTGTACCAGATGCATGCCTTGATAAGATCACAGTAGATGTTGACACTGTATACACTGGCATGTTGTGCACTCACCTTTGGGATTACAGGCATTCCCCTGGCAGATCATGTGTAAATGAAAACACAAATGTTAAGTTTGGTAACTTTAGCAACGTGTTGTCTTTCAAAGTCAAAGGGCACCTTAGACTCTCAAACATAACCTCCAAAGGTCATGTGATACACCTGGACCTGTGTGCTGTACAGTAGACAACTTTGAAATAATGCCATCTTTGTGTGAATGTGTCCAACAACTGTAAATAACCTGCTGAATACCTGAGACACTATTTCTCAAAAAACAGCTGAACCTTCTGCAGTTAGCCCCTGGAATGTGAATAGGGAACTACAATCCCCACAGGGCATTATCTCACTGCGGGTGAAGGAGCGATTACCTTTGGGTGAGAGAAACTACTGCCGCGTAAGGAGACGCAGAGCGGGAGCTTGGCTCATCAATTAAAGGAGGCCAGACTTTAGCCGGTAGTCAGCCAATAAAGCAGATATGTTGAAACATTGCTATAGGAGCTACAGGCAATCGGGGAGGAGATGGAGCTGCAGTTGGTCTCTTGACGACACTCAGGGTTCCAAAGAAAGACAGAAGAAAAAGGTGGAGGGGGGTTACAGAGGAGGAAAGGATACTTTAAAAAACTCTGGCCTGTTCCTTGAACTCTGTAAGGGGATTAAGGGTTTAATGAACTGCCCATTGGAAGCCAGAAGTTTGAGCAATAGGCAGTGGAGCAGAGAAGAGGGTGGCTGTCACAAGAGTGCTCATGTGAGGACGGGCATCTGTTGGCCTGGATTAGCCCCCCACCTCCAGCAAAAATAAAACCCAGATAATTTACTTTATTTTGTTATTTTTTTATTTATTGTTGCTGTTGTTTTTTTAAAGCCCAACTCTTCAGTCCAGACTTAGTCACATCATTCAAAATGTAGGTCATAATGATGTACATTAAACAAAAATTGGGATACTGAAATTTCTAATGAGCTTTTTATAAATTGAGCACTTTGGATTCAGACTAGAAAGGAGAAAATTACCTTTCTGACATTAAGCACAACACTTTATCCAACTTTAAGCCAGATAAAATTATGCATAGCTCTAGGCTTTAGACTGACAAATGGCGCAAAATCGCAGTACAATGTTCAGTTGAGAGCAGTTTACAGTTTAGTCATACAAAGCTAAAAGTTTGTAGGTGGTGCATCATAACTTGATTTCTGTCAGTGGTCTTTTTAGTCGGATAAGCAACACTAATGTGTGTGAAACAGAGGAGGGGTTGATATATGAGAGACTGAGATTTCATGAAACTAACCACAATGCGCATGCAGTAGGCTATGTGCGCTTGTTTCATATGGGTGTGGAGGGCAGGAAGGAAGGTAGAGCAAGGGACTGGCAGAGAGAGAGAGAGGGAGAGAGAGGTACAGGGAGGCAGACACTTACCTAGGCGGTGACACAGAGTGAACTGGAGGACAGCTGGCTCTCAATGGGGAGGTCTCTGTGAAGCGGCAGCCTACCTGTTGGAGCTCATTGGGAGAGAGCGCCGTGCCGGACCCGCGTCGACCGTGGACCTGCTGGAAGCTGACTGCACTGGAGAAGGGAGAGCGGCTTAAACATGTCTCCGAGGCTGATACTCTGCGCTGTGTTTGCCTTGCACCAGTGGACTCAAACCTGCACTGGATTTAACATAGATGAACGCTTCCCTGTGATCAAAGAGGGGAAAACCAAAGGGAGCTTCTTTGGACTCTCGGTGGCTATGCATGAACAGACGATGGGCTCCCGAAAATACCTGTAAGTTTTTTTATGTGCGTATTTTCAAGCATGATCAACTTTTTTTTTTTGTAATGTGGGGGTTCGCAGTTTAGCAGGCACACCTAACGAACCCGTCTTGTACGCACTAAAATGCGCAAACACCGGCGATGACGCTCCGAGTACTGCGTTTAACACCTGTCGCATTTCTAAAAGCTTCTTGCGGATCTCTGCACCACAATCTGCATTCAAAACAACACCACGCTAGACTCTGCAGTGCTTCGAACTGTTCCAGATTTATTCGGTCTTTTTTTATCTTTAGTTTAGAAAGTGCACGCAGGTGTTCTGTCCTCGTCCTGTGCCTCTGTCTTTGAAAGCAACTCGGAAGTTGTAACCCGAGGGATCATAAAGTGTGTGTGTGTGTGTCGTGTAGACTGTTTCAGTCACTGCGCGGACGCCGGTAAGACAGGGAAGAGATATGAGATATTTAAATTCAAAACAGACGGTTGAAGTTCAGTGTAATAAAGACGTAATATCAATAATAAATTTTATAGTATTTTTCGATTTTCATCTTTTTTCCCTCTCATTTGTGACGATCGTCTGCCCAACCTGCAGTTTTATAGTCCTACACACCACTGGTTTACTGTTAACAATAATAACAATGAATAATATTTGCATTTAACAATGCCTTTAGGTTTGGGTGGAAAATCTAGACTGTATGGTTACTGAGCTGTGTCTACTTCTTGTTTCCTAATAAAGGTGTTCACTGGCTTGTAACTTAACACTAGATCATTATTACCAAGACATGAGTGGTCATGTGGCATTAACAGTTCTTGGAATGATTTACATAATAGTATTAAGCTTTTGTTTTTCGAGTTAAAAATCCCAGTTGATGTTAATGATTGTGTGTTACAAATCTCTCCTGTCTTCCTGTAGGGCGTCTACAATGAAAGCTCCTCAAACTGTGTCACTGTTTAGTGTAGGATTTCACTCGGGCAATTATAGTGGCCCCCTCATCCTTCCGCCTTCATGATCACACGGTGTGTTCATAACTTGCTGTTATCTGTGCTTGTTCCGCTTTGAAGAGTTATGCTGGAAGACAATTGTGAACCGGGGCCCACTTCCTCTGTGCTCTCAGCAGTGAAGTGAATCCAAGGTTGTCTAATTTCTGCAAAGTGGCGGATTGATACGCATTGCTGAGATTTCCCCAGTTAGTAGAATGGATAGCGGTGTCCGGTTGACATATGATCAATGTGCCATCTTGGTCTTACCCCCAGAGGGATGGAGTCACCATCTACAGTCTGCAACCCAAGAAGGGGGCCACATGGCTGTGGTAATGAGACTGGTAGACTGTAGGGACAAGGGGATGGTGAACAGACTCATTAAGCAAATTTGTGTTTACTCAGCATCTTATTCTTTAAAACATGGTCAATAAAGTCTTAAGGGTTATGGTTAAATGGGAACAACAGTTTTTTACAAACTGGGCCTTATTTCTGCCATAAAACATGATAATTTACTCACCCATATAACTTTTATTTGTTTGATGTTGTTCGGGAGATTATTTGATGAGCGTATATCCATATAGTGAGAATGACTGGGGCACCAGCAAATTACAGGTAAACAAGCCGACAGTCACAGGTGCGCGGCGCTCAGAGATGACATCATCCAGGTCAGAAGACAGAAGTAGATTGACCTACAGACCCCGGATGATGATAACAAGCAACTCCGGACTCAACGGGGAATAGCACTTGCATACGATAACAAAATATTGGTGAAATGAACGAGTTATGCGTTATTTAGAGCCTGCGTTTCGGTGCCCCAATCACTCCCACTATATGGATATATGCTGATCAAATTATCTCCTGAACGACTTTTATACCAGAAATAAGGTCCATGTTGTAAAAACAGTTGTTCCCGTTTAAATCCAGGTGTGCCATATGGCCTACTTCTGGATGACTTTACCTTTATCGCAATGGTTTCATTTAAAATGTTATGCACATGTGTAGAATAACTGCGAAATAATGATATAATGACTTTTGTGATCACTTCCTTACAGAGTTAGAAAGTAAATATAAACCTTCATCTGGTATAGCACAAAGACTGGAAATGGGAAGAACTAGATGAGGCTAACAAAACCTGGCTATCAGCAACTTTAAAGATCACAAATTACCATCACTGGTTGGTTGTTCTTGTTTCTAGCTTCTACATTTAGCCAATTAGACCTGCTTCTGTCTGTAGTGTTGAATTAAAATGTAATTCTTGTAATTTGCGATTACAACACAGGAAGTTGTGGTTGCCATTCAGATGATCACATCGGCTGTAGGTTGTGAGAACGCCACCGTTAGACACTTTTCAGTATCTAAAAGCCACAGTGTGCAACAGTTTGGCAAGCTAATGAGTGAGTAATGTAATGCAGGAGTACCAGAGGCATAATAAAAGGACAAGGCCGTTGGGAATATCAACTTTTTTCTCAGACATATAAATATAGCCTACTGACTTACCACCAACTCTAAAATAAACCTCAGCAGTGTGCCCCCATTTCTGAGAATGTCAGGAAACATCATAAAATTTTTGATCACATTGATACAGACAATATACTGCTGTCAGTGGGTAAATAGAGAAATACCACATTTGCATGACGGAAATACTATGTGATGCATTATATCCGTGTGTCTGATTTTGGAGAAGTGAGACTCCGTGATATGTGATTAGCAGACAATGACAGGGTGTTAACTTAATACACCTGCACCAACAATCTCTTCCATTCACTCTGGAAAAAACAAAAATATCCCTTCTCGGTATCAGTTGGTGTTTGTGTTTTCTCATGCAGTGTGTTTTTGTGTAGCAGGTCTCTGTTACTTCTATGCGACGTCTCCAAGCACTGAGCCCTAAAGACATGTCACAAATGTGCTGATGGTGTCTCCCATGCTTGAACTGGGCTGGTTTTACAGTCTTACTGTCTGTGTCCTCTGCCTTGTTTCGGTGCCCCATGCCTGCACCACAGAGAAGCTAGTGGTATTCTTCCTAGTAGCTGAAGTGATCTGCTGTGTGAATATTTGAAAAGTGCCAGAACTACGCTAATAAACCAGTCGTGGCATGTACAGTATTTTAAGTGCCTGTGCTTTGTGCTCCCATGAGTCAGACAGAGTCCGGGATAAAAGTCAAGACACTCCCATTTCTGCAATAAAGTTTTTCCTTAACCCTTCTAAGATGTAGACTATTATCCAATTAGTCTGAATCTAGCAGTAGTAGTTCTAGGCTGAGCTCAAGCAATTTATAAAATGTATTTTGAGTCGTCGGGGGGCAACACAACCAATTAGAAGACCAGCATTGCTTCTTGTTGGGGAAGGACTGCACCTGAATAATTTAAAAGCTACCTGAGGCCAATTTGTACCACTATTCACCTCACTTCTCCCTCTCCCTCTCTGAATCACCCATTTAAGGTCTCTTTCCAGATTTCTTCTCCTGAGAAGGCTTTTTTGTTCTCTGTTGTAGGAGGGAGGGGGGACTGGCCAGTCAGCTGGCCAACTATTGGCTCTTCCAGTCCCCTGACCCCATGGTATGCTTGGAATGTATTACCCTTCTCTGCACAGTCACAACCTGGCAGGTTTCAGGTTGAGACAAGACAAGGGTGCAAATGATGATCCAGGAGCTGCTGAGGAACACACGCACGAACATCCTAATTTAAAACTCATTCTGTTCGTCTTTCAGCAGATAAACAATCCTTCATTTTACTGTTAGCTGGTGAGACGAATAATTGAGACAAATAATTTAATTCTTGTGACTGATGAATATTTAACCAGTCCTGAAGCGCATTTGCATTTTCGGCTCATCCCTGTCTGACTGCAGCAGCCAGAGGCCATGAAAGTCAGCCATTTAATTTGACGGGGCCTTCCCCTGCCTTCTGTAAGGATTTATAGACACAGACATACAAAACTGGTGTTCAGTTATAGCCCAGGAACATGTTCTTTTACCTTAAACTTGCCGTTTGTGACCATGAATGATATGTTAGGCGTAATGTTTGCTTTGAGCTGTGAGGTTGGTAGCTGCATGCCTTCGTTCCACTTCCTCTCCACCTCTCTACCCATTTATGAGTTCAGTTTGAAGTTTACAAACTCCAGAGTCGGCCAAGCTGCTTGCCAAGATGGCGGCTAGTTGAGACAATACTGGTCTCCATGAAACCTGTGGTTGACATGACAGATGGTTCGCCATCTTTATATACAGTCAAAGATTTGCACGTTGTCTGTGGATTTCACTCTAGTCATTTGTTCTCTGTCCCAGAAGTCATTTACGTGCATATGTGCTTTTGTCTACGTCTTCAACAGCACATGATCCAGCACTGCTGTTGTCTTGCTAAGACTCTGCTTGCAATGCGCAGACAGTGACTTAGTCTAAGTGTTAAAAAGTGAGTTATTGGATAGAGAATAATTTCAGCTAAATTGTCCAGTGTGCAATATTCTGTGCAGAAGCGAAGTCGAATGTACATGATGTAGGTGGGTACGCACTTGGCCATGATCCAACATTCCTCCTTATACAAATGCTAGTGGTCTTTGTTTCTGAAGAAGGCCTATCTGAGTGCCCGTGTGGTGCCACAATGAAACACTTTCAGTCAGCAACCCTGTGTTGTCCATCAGACGCTCGTACATGTAATTACACCAGAGCAAGACCGCTGACCTCAGCGATGTGTGAAATGGGGGCATATGATTTTAGAGATATTTGTCAAATACATTTCATAGTTTTCAAAAGAAAACTAAAATTTGTTCTAATGGCTTATAAGTGGTAGTCTAGGATTCACTTTCACCCTTATAGAAGCATTGCTACAGCATATAAACCCTGAATGAAAAGACACCTCATTAAAAAGCGGAACCCAACTCAAAGTATGAAATCAAAAACAAACTGAAAAACTATGTCAAATAACAAATAGAAACTCCAGACAAACATGTAGGTTTAGAGGTGAGAAACGTGATGAAAAAGTTTTAAGTCAAGCTTTTGAATCAGTCCTCGCGGTAGTCAGGTGCAGATTTGTCCATGGTGATGAGCACTGATCCTTAAGGTATTTATTCACGGTATCCATTCAGCTGGTAGTGGCATGAGTAGCATTTTGCAGCAGCAGAGTGAATGACTGCTCCTAATAACATGTTGAAATGGATCCCAGCAGGACCCTCAGGTCTCCTGCTAATCTGCACAGAGGAGACTCTCCATGGCGGGGCTTTCATTGGAAATACCTGCAGCGAAGTCTGTTTCTATCTTAACAAAACTGTAAGAGATCCTCTTTTCTCCTCCGCTTGTACAAACGCCCTCAGCAGCATGGAAAAGAAGCTGCTGTGGCTGGCCTCCCGGCAAACGAGGGCTACCTGTAGATAGAAAAAACATACCCTTCAATACCTTTCCCTCTGCATGCCATTTTTTTCATCTTTGAAGAGGGAAATGATTCTGAAGTATTGGTTTACGCTTGGTATGTGTCTGTGGAAGTAAGATTTGTCATCAAATTATGTGAAGTTCCAGCAGCTTATTCGAGACAAAAACTGAATGGAAAAGGCCACAGATGAAGACAAAATATTTGTGGTTGCAAGTTGACTAAGCCTCAGCAAGTAAAAGCAGATGTTAGTCCACACCTGCACTTGCCTTTCACTTAACATGAGTAACATCTGAGATGAAACTTGGCACCAGCAGTGTTGGTATTATGGCTGCAGTATGAGTAGTGGCTGTATGGCCCCCTCTAATGTAGGGCTGTAGTCAACTGAAGCAAATCCTGAGCTGGCTGAAGTCATGCTTACTGTACAATAAAGTTGAAATTTGAAAGAGCGTTTTCGTTAAACTGTCCAGATGGTTATTGAGCTGTGATACAAAAACCGCTCTTTACAAAACTTCCACTCAACATTTTAGTTATCTCATTTAGAAAAATGCAGCCACACTCATAATTGAATTAACATTGTGTCAGTAAGTTACGAGCCCACTCCTAATAAACACATCAACAAGTTATTACAAGCATTCTCTGTTAGGCCAGTTCAGAGTTATAAAAATAGATGTTTTCACATGAGCTATGGATTATTTCCTGATGGCTATGTAGCACTTTTCCCGTTATAAAGGTACTGTCAATTGTCTGACCAGTGAAAATTTAGTCAGCTGAGAGCGTCTCCACTCGAATACAATATCCTCTGAGACACTGTTTCTGATACTATGAAGATGTTGAGCTCTGCATGATATCGACTGAAGTGCATGGGGTCACTGAGAAATATGACACTAGCTATGTGAGTCTGCGTATGATATGTGTGTTTCCCCATGTTAGTATGATGGAGATGGATAGATAGTTTGTATGCAAATCATGTCTGGCAGCGCCCTGCCTGTGTCTGCAGTGGTTGCGTTGCAGTAACATGCTCACATCATCCATCCAGACAACTGGTAGGTAAATTATAGGCAGACCTGCAACAAACAACAGACAGACTAGGTCAAAATAGCTTTTTTCTCATCAGACGAGGTTTTACTTGTTGCTAATGAAAAGGGAGTTAGTTTATTGTCAGGGGACGACCTGCCTTGTTTAATTTGCCAGACTGGGTCTAAATTAGTTTGCTCTCTCGTTACTGTTTGACCAATGGCAGATGGTGGTCTTCAAACAGGATGTTTGTCCAGCTGAGATACCCTGTTACACTGGTGTGTGGGAGTCCGTGTACAGGTGCGGACTGATTTTCCTTTTCTTTATTTATTTAACACTTCCTTGTCTTTTGATTAACAGTTGTACACAGTGCATTTCATTTCCTGGCCTCTGGGCTCAATGTGCTAGGTGTGACGACAGTTCACCACGCACTTCTACTCAGTCTGTGCGTATTGGTTAAATATTTACTCCCTTCCAACTGTTCCACGAAAGGATTAAAAGAGATGCTTTGTGGAGTCTGCTCCATGTTGTAGGATCTATAATGTCGATCATTTTGTGCGCTGATGGTTTAGGTATTTGTGTTTGGAAGTTAAAATTAAAAGGTGTAAAAATATGCAAGTCACTACACGGCAGGTCTATTCTGTGCGTTCAGACTCACAGTTAAAGTGTGAATAACTAGACATGCTTATGGTAAAATGTGTAAGCAATGTTCGTGCTCAACCCCATACACATTTGGTTTGGTTGAGAGTGTTTCCTGAAAGGTTTTGTGAAGTGGTTTCGTAAAAGAGTGAAGCCACACCGTGTGCAAACCAGAAAGAGAGCGCACACATTCCACTGTGTGGGTTTATGTCTTCCCACCATCAGCACAGTGACAGGGTCCCTGTCACATTGAGCTTCTTCTCATCTTTCACTGAAGTCGTTACATCATTATAAGAGCATAAAAACATCTGAGGCCTGGTCTCCTCTTGTCCTCGTGCTTAATTCAATCTGCAAATTGACTCGCTCCATTCAATATTATCTCAATTTATTTGCTTAGTGGGTCTAAGTGGCCTTGTTTCCCTGTAATCAATACGAGTGACCTGCACTGCAGTATATTTATACTATGCTGAGAAATACTGAGGATGCAATAGGTTGTGTATTTTTGTGTCTGTTGAGATATTAGGGATAGTGGTGAGGATAAATGTAAAGTTGTCCACTTGTTCCTAGTCTGTACTTGCTTCATAATTTGATGACCCACTGTGTGCTGCAGTGTGATGTGTCACTGCCTTATGTTGGACCGTGTCAACAGCTTGTAGTTTTGTGTGTTCGTGTTAGCTTTACATGGCGAAGGCACCTGCGTACTCCTCTCCAACATCACTCAACCGATCTTAATATATATTTTGCTTGTTGGTTACATTTTTATTATTTAATAAGCAAACATGCAGGACTCAATGTGAAAGGTTTATACAAATGATTAACTTAAGCTTTTGCTGCCATAAAATGGCAGCATTCGTATGGTCTATTTTTAAGAACCTTACGCCAAAGTGTGAATTGTGCCTGAATTTAAACTTGCACAAGCAGCAACAGTATTTTGCGAAATACCTCTGCGACTCTGTACGCTTATCACACAGATAATGCATTTTTTTAAAATCTCTTCAAAGACCAAACCTTAACTGATGCAACAAATATTTTTATTAGACAGGACTTCAGGTAAATAGATGTAGGGAATGCGGAGATGGATGATCTTCAGTCATGGAGGGACCCAAGGAGGAAGACTCAGGGTGGGGGCATGTATCAGGAAGCTTCTCCTCCTTGTCCCCCTAGTTCCTGTAATGAAAGAGAGGAGGGGAAGAGTAAAACGGGTGTGGGAAATTGAATGACATGAAACGTTGTCTTGATCCTGAGCAGAACTTGATTGTTTTTTTCTGTGGTTTTAGGGTCTGAGAAGGTTGCCCAGAGGCAGATCTACATTAAGTAGCAGAACAGATGCGTTTGAGTAACCCCCTTAATTGTTGTTTTAAAGAATCAACATATTGTGCCTCAGTCCCTGCAGTAATGGTTGACTATACTCCATAGAACTGTAGGAAGAGTGAAGTTGGTATAAAGACGGAAACAAATCATAACTCATGGCTGACGTCTTGCATTATGTGTTATATACAGTGTAAATCTTTCCTAGTGGTTCTTAAAGCACCTCATTTCATAAAAACATGTCCCGAGGCTCTCATGAACCTGTAGGTTTTTTTTCTTTTTCTTTTGTTCCCTGAAGGCCACAACCACACCCTGTGACAAGCATGTTAGTCTAAGCCTTATCTGGAAGGTGATTAGACATTTGTGTGAGGCTGACTTACTCATTGACATTCGCAGCAGTTACGATACTTCAGCATGCGAAATAATGCCATGACAACAAAAATGCAATATGTTAAACATTGCATTAGCAGCTGAAAGCTCCCCCTTTTGCTCTACTCTGATTTCCATCTTCGGCCTGACCCTTAAGCAGGACCGTTAAAGGGTTAAAATCTGTGTGCCACTTAGACACCTGTATCATGTTCATGATCTGGACTACAGTCCTGTTCGGACTGGGTCTAGATGAAGATGAATGTAGTCTAAATGAGACAGCAGAACCACTGTAAACACCACTGACTCATCTTGCACATTGTCTTTTCTTCTTTGTCTTGCAAAACTCTATGAGTTGGACAGGAAATGTTAATCAAATGTTGTGCATGTTAGTCATCTTTAATAAAGTTGGATATCCTGGTTTCAGGGTTGTTTATTCTGAGTCATGGATTGTCAGGTGGCGGTTGATGAAGGTAATAAATGGGAGATTACTGCTTTATATTGTTTTGCATTAACTGAACTGTTTGTGTTGAGACTTTTTTCTTCTTCATTGTAAAGGAAAAGCAGCCATCTGTCACTTTTCCAGTACTTTGTGCTTCTTAGCGATAGAAAGTGTATACAAGTGATCCGGCCGTTCAGATCACTTGTGAGGCAAAAGGTGAACAGTAGTAAAGGCGAATTTCAACATGTCCTCCGAGTAGGAATGCAGCCGCCGGTTGCCAACCCCCTCCTTTGACAGCCTGTTTATGAGGAGGTGATGAGCATTGAAGGAGATAGAGGGAGAGCAGACATTGGGCAGGAACTGAGGTGTGCTGTCATGGCCGTATTACTCAGGTTTGTGTCATTTTTATGTGAGAGAAGGAGACGTTAGAATTCTGACAAAAGCAATATGAAGGACATGCTAGTAGTGAGGTTTGGCCTAGCTGAATTCATCATGATAGCAAGGTTGGGTCCAATTTGAAGGTATCACATGGGGAAATGCCCTTATTCACGTTTTTGCCAAGAGTTACATGTCTGAACTGTAAATCTGAACCTAATGCCAGCAGCCAGTTAGCCTAGCTTAGCTTAAGTAGAAACAACATAACCTCAACAACCAGCTAGCTGCGTTCATATTCACTGTACACTGTACTGTACTGTTTGAGTGGTATCTGTTTTCTTATCTTCTTTAACATTCACAGTGTACTTTAACTCAGATTATAGCACATGCTACCTGAATCTTCACTGTATGTCGAACCTGATGCCTTCACTCAGCAGTATTGAATTTCCACAACAAACACAGGTGACCCATGTGGCTCTGGTGAGGCACTGAGATAGTGAGAGTGTGTCGCAGAGGTTGGGTTAACAGGTCTTTTTCTTCCGGCTTTTACAACCAGCTCTCTGTCAGCCAAGACTGTCCCAGCCCCTGAAGCGTGCGTGATTACAACTGCATTCAACTTGTACTCGGTGCAAAGTTCACACTCGCCGATGTCTACGTGTATGTAACAATCTAAGCTGCCTTTTGTAAATGCTTTGCATAATCTCCCATGAGGCGCTGTGTGCTTTGGTTTTCCCACAAGAATGGCTAACCTTGTTAATCAGTGTTTGGAGACACTGTGTTCTCTTGGCAGCTGAAAAATATTTCAGGTGGCCGTGACTTTTAATTTAGCTGTCATGTAGATATAAAAACACACCTACATATCAAGGGCAGGCATTTTCTTTAGTAAGACACACACAAAAAAAGGGCCTTCACACACCTAGTCTATATATCTGTCAGTCCCATTCACTACTACAGACCTCTGTGGAATCTTAGATGCTCCCTACATGACTGAAACTAGAAACTTCTGGACCTCAAAGGCCATCTTGGCTTTTTCTGGTTGTCAGCACCCTGACAAGATTACTGATTCATTGCTGATGACGCCCATCTAGTAGCAGAAAGAAGAGAGACCTGTTTTGTTCTAAATGATGCAAAGCTGGCTGGAGAATGTCAGTGGTCCACGTAAAGATTGGGTCCGTTAATGGTATTTACTTTTCGTGGAAACAAACTAATGTGTGCCACGGCATCTGATCTGAGACTTTCATCCTCTCCCACACTGACAAGTTTCAAATAAGCTAATCAGGTAACTCGGTCTAAAATCTGTAGAGAAAGCCAATTCACATGACTCTGTCTGAGTCTGTTCATGTTCTGGAGATGCATCAAAACAGGAAATATCAGTGTCTGGGCTTTTGAAACGTGATCAGGATTAAATTAGTAATATATCTGCTAGCATGTTATCAATCTAAGTGTGTGTATGTATGAAGAAGAGTGTAGTGGTGCAGTGTATTGGCAGAGCCTGGCGCACAGTCTCTCACTATGTTAGCCGCCATGCACCCACTTGCAGTTAACATTCTCACAATCTTAATTTGCTATGCATTTGACATGCATAAATTATGAACTTTGACTACAACACGGTATGTTTGTTTCTGGCCACACAAAAGCAGGTCACTCACACTGTAAACACAGTGGTCTACACCTTACACTTACAAAGTGACGCTAATAAATCTTGTGCTGACCGTAAATAGTGTGCTGAAGCGCAGAGCCCTGGAGTGAAATAATCCCTCTGCTTCAAAGTTCTGTGATGTGTTAAAAGGTGCTGATGTAGGGAGTGTCTGGGTGAGTGTACAAAAAATCAGTTCCATCACCATGGAGTCAGTCAGTGTGGGAGTCTTTGTCTGTGCCCAGACTTGTCACGGGTCATGGTTTGACTTCTTCACTCTTTCTTTTTTATTTCTTTTTTATTTGCATTTGCTTGGTGGAAGTAAAGCTGTGCATATGCAAACGGCACAGTTGTTGTTGCTGCCCATGCTTTGTGTTGTCTGGCAGCTCTGATAAGATCTAATATTTTGTTTCTGTCTGTGCCTTTCTTTCTTCTCTGTCTGCCTGTGTATGTGCAGGCTTCTCGCTGGAGCACCCAAAGAGAAAGCCAATTCTCTACAAAATGTCAATGAAACAGGCGCTGTCTACTCCTGTCCCATTACCACTGACCCCACAGACTGCTCCAGAATGGACCTGGTCACCAAAAGTAAGCATGATGCAGGGCTCCCAGAGTTTCTGTACAACAACCAGATTTTTTAACTACTTTTGAAATGCTTTGGTTCCAATGAAGGGAATTAAGTTTTTATTTGTGAGAGTTTATTTCAAATTCCTCTGCATTGTTACCTGTAGGCTGAGGATATATTTGTGTTGACTGGTTGGCCAGAGAGTAACTGATATACACAGAAATGAATGTATTAATGTATTTTGATACACTCATGTTTTTTACCAGTGTTCCCTAGGAATTAGCCAACATCAATAAAATCAGTATTTAGGTGTAATACAATATTTTATATTCGATAAATATCTTTCAAAACAGGGTCAATTTACAATAAAGCTATAAGATCCAGCTTCTTTCCCAGAGTTCTTATAAGACACTGTTCCTGCCTTCAAATGCACCGCTTGAGCTTGTGATTGTGAAGACATGAAAAAAAAAAAAGAATGTTATTTAATGAGGGACACTGAGCTAGCAGGGCATGCTAACATTGCTACAAGTAGAAACATGTATTAAACACAAGTGATTTGGTTTTGTACTTCCACAGCCTTGATTAAAACATGAGAACTCTGATAGTATCAGGCATTATATTCTCAGACTTGCCACAAAGACACTAAATAAATGTATTCATGGTCTGAGCAGTACTTACCCTTTATGTGCAAAATTGAGAACCCATACAGGTTCTTAACAGGATTTCCCCAATGGTAATGAGGAACTGAAAACAATAACCTCCAAACAAGCATCAGCTTCCTCTTTTCTTTCCAGTCGAGCGAGTGTGTCAGACATTATCAGCATTTTCTCTAAAAGTGCATCCTTTCTTAATTCATGGTTATTAACTGATAAACTTCCCTCTCCCTCTTCACCCATCTCCTCAAGGCTACAAGTAGAGCTCTAATGAAAGGATTGTGCATAACTTGTCACGTTGAGGTTAGAATGGCTGTTGCTGCATTCACAGCGCATTTTTGTGGTTTATATATGTCAGGGCATGATCCAGGCTGAGCGAAGCTTCACTGTTTGGGTTGATTTTAGTGAGACTATGATCATCACAGTCACGCTGAATGTTGATTAGTCAGTGATGAAAAACAGATATGTGATTTTGAAGTTCTGACATGACAAATAAAAGACCAAACAGTGAAGCCAAACATGACCATTTGTCTCAGCTCAGCAGCTGAAAGCATGTCTTATACCGTTTATAAAAGAAAATACTATAATAATATAGACAGAAGTTAGTTTTCATGCAAACCTGCTAATAATTTCATTTTGAGCATTTAACACCTGACTGAACGCAATGTGACACATTCACAGCAAATCCAACCGAGATGGTTGATGGCATGTGGCTGGGTGTGACTGTGGCCAGTCAGAGGGGCCAGTCGTCAGGACGTGTGCTGGTGAGATGAGACCCTGTTTCATTCCTATTAGTCAGTTCTGTCAGTGATGTATTGAGGCATTGAGTAATGAGACCAGTCAGAGGTGTTTATTTCCTAGTATTTCTTTAGTTAATTTGAATTTATGACATACTATACCACATATCTGCAACTACATGCAATATTGGAAACCGTCAGCATTAAAGCAACAGCCTCTATTCTCTTTTAAAGCCATTGTACATATATATTTATATATATGTGTGTGTCATTGTTTAGTATTCTGTGTTCTTGTTCTGGTATTTGGTATATTTCAAAATGTTCTTTTATATTGCACAGCAGCACGGGGCTAACAACATCCTTTATAATATTGTATTTTACTGTATTCTTATATTATTCTTCTGTATTTGTTATTTTTTCAACAAAAAAAATAATATATTTATCTCATAAGAATACTTCTATCATAACAATCAAGACATTCTTTATTTATAGTGGCACTGATATGAGCTAAGGAAGAATACATTCAGTAAAGGGCTCTGATACGACGCTTGTAGCGGGAACGACTTTCCAATAGATACACATTTTTTTCTGGTGTCCAGGCATGTGGGCATCGCTATGCGAAAGTCATCCAAGGAGGCACAGAGGAGCAGCTGCGGATGATAGGAAAGTGTTACGTGAGGAGTAACGACCTGACCTTTGACCCCAACGATGAATGGCAGACTTACAGTTATGAGGTCTGCAACCCTAACCTTGACATGCAGGTTGAGGGCATGTGCAACACGGGCATCTCGGGCGGCATGACAGATACTGATGTCTATATCGGCGCTACAGGCAGCTACTTGTGGCAAGGTGGGAACTGATGAGCAAATGCCAAAGAAACTTTGTGTTTGGTTATTTAATGCTGAAATAATGGGCAGGTTTCACTGAGGGGATTAAAACTCTATGAAAGCCAGCTGAATTCCATCGTTAGTCTAACACTGAGATTATTCTCTGTCTGGGAAACCTGTCCGCTGTGCATGAAGCAGATTTTCACTTTGTTGTCTGGTTCTGATTCATTATGAAGGAAATGTTCATGTAACATGGAGAGACCCAGATCCAGCTAACGCCTGGGACTCTGTCAACAAAAACTTTGGACCACTGAAGAAGCAATACAGTTACATGGGTAAATATAAGTTTACCCTCGCATCATTTAAAATGATAAATCATGTGAAAACTTTAACAGTCAATCCTGAAATACTTTCTTAGGTTACTCGGTTGTTGAAGAGCAGAAGCTGCTGAGCCAGGATGACTACACGGTGGTGACGGGGTCTCCCAGGCATGAGTCCAAGGGCTCTGTGATGTTGGGAACTAAGACTGAAAACGACATCGCGCTGGTGCAAACCATTCCCGGTGAACAAGTGGGCTCGTACTTTGGAAACACCCTGGCAGTCATCGACCTCAACAACGACAAGTGCGTTTCTTTATACCTGATATTGTGAAAACAATGAAAAGCAGTCCTGTTCTTAGTGTTTTAACACCCTTAGAATATACCCCAAATCTAAGTTTTCTTCAAAGTAACAGGAAAACTACTTCCAGAACATTGTCTTCTGATTCAGACACAATCTGTCTTCCACTCAGTAGCAATTCCAAACATGCAAAACACAAATGGAGAAGAAGAAAGAGAAATCAGAAGTGTTTGGTTTTCACGTTTCAGTGGATTGACTGTAACTGTATCGTTATCCCGAGCTGCCTCACGCTCGGACGATCAGCGGCTGTGATCTGCCCTGTTATGCGGGGAATGCTTGAGCACTGACAAGAGAAGAGAACGTGTCCTTTCAACATCTGAGATAAGGTGTTCATCATGAGCTCATGGTGAAATCACACTTCTCCCTTTAATGAACAAAAGAAACCTTGTGGGTCCTTAGCACTTTAGCAAATGAGTAAAGTGCAAATAATCCAAAGCTGTTATGAAGTCTGGTCAAGTTTAGGATGTTGCATGTGTGCATATTTTGATGTGTAAACATATTTCTGCATGTTTCTCTTATCTGCTGCAGCTGGAATGACTTGATTGTGGGTGCCCCGTTTTACTTTGACCGTATGAAGGAAGAGGGAGGAGCCGTGTACATCTTCATCAATGAGAACGGGTCTTTCCAGAATACCTCCACCAAGGTGCTGAAGGGCCCGTCTGCCTCTGGATTCGGATTTGCACTGGCGGCCATTGGTGACATCAACCAAGATGGATTCCAAGGTGTGCCTATGAGTGGATTTAGAGAAGATGACGATGTTATGAGTACCCAGTGCCCTTCATGCCCAGGCTGCGTCTTTATTATACCCTAGTATAATGCAGTTCCCTCCACCTTGTTGCGTTTCAGACTGAAACAATTGTACCATGCTGCCACCTAGAGCACTAATATTTTCCACACGCACTACCTTCCCTCAAAATGTTTCACTTTTACCTTTAATGTCTACAGACTTTGCAGTGGGAGCGCCGTTCCACGAGACAGGCAAGGTCTACATATGGATAGGCAGTAAAAAGGGGATCCCTAACGAGCCCAGTCAGGTAACCTCTCACATTCTGGTGTGGACAATTGAGACTTTGTCTGAAGGGCCTCGTTGAAATCTCATGTGTCACTGATGCCCTCTACAGGTGATCGAGGGTAAGTCTGTGGGCAGTAACGGATTCCACACATTCGGCTACTCCATCAGTGGAGGCATGGACATGGACGACAACAGTTACCCTGACATCTTAGTGGGCTCTCTGGATGATCGTATTGCACTGCTCAGGTATAAACAGCAGAAAGTTAAGCAGAAATACGTTATAGTTGTGTGAAAATAAGGCATGTTTTGTCCTTTCGTTAAAATATATTCATGCCTTTTAAGATCAGTGGCCTCTAGCTGCACAGAAAATGATATTAATTTAAAATGTTAGTTCTTGGAGTGGAGGAGGTTGTATGTATGTATGTAAATACTGCATGTTTCATTCAATGATTCGGTATTACATGGTAACGATTGGATTTTATTGGCTTATTTGTTTCAGAGCTCGACCAGTCATTCACTTAACTAAAGAGTTCAAAGTTGAGCCCAAGATTGTGGACCCCAATGACTGTCTAGAAGACAAACCATGGTGAGATGCCCATTTAGAATATTTCATTCTGAAAATGGCTTGTTCACTTTTCTTGGAATGAATCATTTGACCCTTTTTTGTACTTCACAGTATTACAGCAACCCTGTGCGTTTCTTTCACGCTAAGCACTGGAAACAAAGATTTCAAGAGGAATATCAGTGAGTAGTTTTTCCTCACATATATTACAGATTTCTTCAATGATAGCAGTAAATAGAAGTGTATTGTGCAAATGAGATACATTCTCGACCTGCATGTATATTTGCACTTTCAGCTCCACCTGCACTTTAAAAATGTACACTTTACAGATGTATTTTGAATTGGTTATATATAACTATATATTTTAGAAATTAATATGCTTTTCTATTTTGTAAAGCGGTGAATTACACAATGGAGGCTGACATGGAGAGGAGGAGGAGCCCTCGTGTTCGTTTCCAGGATGGTAGCGCTGACACGCACACTGACTTGCTGATCGTGACACCGTCCAAA
The DNA here is from genome assembly GCA_005024645.1 of Planiliza haematocheilus. Taxonomy (NCBI): domain Eukaryota; kingdom Metazoa; phylum Chordata; class Actinopteri; order Mugiliformes; family Mugilidae; genus Planiliza; species Planiliza haematocheilus. The sequence continues at coordinate 6,918,329 of SRSE01001175.1, read as the reverse complement.
TCCAAGTGTGTTACTCTGAAACTGTTTGCAGTGGTAAGGTCCTGACATTGAGTATGATGATTAATATTGAGTGACTGTGAGCTGTTGCCTAATTGACATGCTTAAATCCAATAAACCTCTTTAATTTATTTAATTTACAGGCACCTGTGAGGGACAAACTGAAACCAGTGGTCTTCTCCCTCAACTTGTCGTTGCATGAACAAAAAGCTAAAGCCAGGCGCTCCCTGCAGAACCTGGACTCATTCCCGATACTGAGCCAGGACCAGAAACTCACCCAAATAACTGAGGTACAGAGAGGTGCATACGCTGATAGGCGACATTTTAATGTAAAGTGAAGAATGCCTATATATGATATGATATTATATCATTTGTTCCATTTCCTGCAGATTGACTTTCAGAAGGAATGTGGCTTAGATAACAAATGCACCAGTAACCTGCAGCTGAAAGCAGAGTTTGTAGACCAGACAGAAGTAGAAAAGCCTTTCCCCAGGTAAATTTACATTCTTACTGGAACACGAGACAAAACCTTTAAAATCACAGTTATATCATTTTGTAAATACACTTATTCTGGATGAGGTGATTGAGGACACTTGTTGTGTTCTTAAGGCAAATGTGAAACTTATGATAGCACTGGAGTGAAATTACTCTACATCTCCATTTCCAGGAAGGGCAACGTCCAAGTGCTCCATTTTGATAGCACTATGAAGACCATAGGGCTAAAGGTGGAGGTGACCAACTTTCCCTCTCCTGGGAAGTTGGCTGAGGACGCACACCAGGCCATGCTCACCGTCAACATCTCTGATGCACTCAGATACAGAGGAGTCCGATCTGATGTATGTCCACTGGAGGGCAGCAGATGACTGAGGATTGTCATTTCATAATCCTCCTTTCCCAGCATCTAATTCTTTTTAATGAACTGTATTATTTCACTTGGCTGTTGCTCTGCATAAAGATACATAAAGATGTTAAAATAGTTACTTTACCTATTTATACGTGCACTCTGTGATTGCTTGTATTTAAACATGTATTTCCAGTCAGTCCTTTATGTTCACTTGTTTAATATGCTGCCTTTTCGTTTAGGACACCGACGTTGAATGCACTTTTGATTCCACAGTCATTTGTGAGCTGGGCAATCCACTTAAAGGCAATGAAAAGGTAGGTCAGAGATGACAGAGGTTTTATCTCCCAGATTTTGATTTCGCCATGTGCTCAGACTGAAACGCCTCTCATTTGCTTGCTGTCGTTTCCAGGTGTTGCTGCTGCTCCTTTTCGAGACATCAGGGATCAGTTTGTACACAGAAGATATTCAGTCTCAGTTGCTTTTGTCAACGTAAGGGCTTAATATTGTTGCCGTTTGTGTTTTGCCCAAACAAATCTATGAGAATGCGTGTGTACAGTTTTTTTGGAGCCTAGTGTTAATTCAGATTTGGTTTCCACGTTTGTCCCAGTTTTGACTACAATATTGCATGTTCGCATTGTTGCCATTCCTATTTGAACATTTATTGTCATTCGGATATACAACATGTGAACACTGTACATGAGTGTACACAACTGGTCAAGAACGTGTTAAAATATACAACAGTAGATGACGTTGAAAAGTGGGTCTGGTGATTACAAATACTATTTATACTATATACTAATGTATATCAAATACAGTTATTTTAGCAGCGCGCAGAGTACAGTATAACATACAGTGCATTGCATAAAACCAAATGAACAAATTCAGCAGTGGAAGAGTGCTCTGTGGTATTAGCAGTAATGCAAGTTAAATACTATTAGCAGTATAGCAATATTTCTGAGAGTTTTTCTTGTTATTGTGACCCTTACATAATCAGAAAACACTACGCTGTTGTAACAAGATTGATTTCTTCAGTCTTAGTGAACAGAATGACCTGAATCCAGTATCTGTGGCCATGCTGATTGAAACCACCATTCTCCCGACCTTCTCCTTGTGAGTCTCATTAGCTCATCACCTCGTGACGTACTGTATGTAAAGGACATACGTATCATTTACGTGTCGTGTTACGTAATCTCCCACACTGGTCTCTGCGTTCACACTGTAAAATCACTTCTAACCCTCTCCTTGTTCAGAAAGAATCCTTCGTCAACAACATTTGGTGGGACAGTGAAGGGCGAGTCTGCCATGGTCAGCACCAGTGACGTGGGCAGTCTGGTGGAGTTCACCTTAAATGTGAGTCACCTCTACCACTCAGAAGCTATATTGGACCTCCAGGACAGTGAATTGCATCTACAATATGTGTGCTCCTCACCCACATTTCCCTGATCCCCGCCCTGTCTTTGAAGCCAACACTTCAGAAGTTTAATATTGCGTGTGGAAGGGATTATTATGTGAGCCATGGTTTGTGGTGTGAGCGTGACCAGGGGTGGATACTGTTTAGGAGCCACAGTCTGGCTGTGCTCCTACGGTCGTTTCACACCACATTGTTACTGTATTTCACGCCATCAGTTTGATGAGTTCTGTATTTGTGCTGCTGGCTATTTTTATCTCTAGGTGAACATGAGGGGACAACTCCTGGGAGACATGGGCACCCTGGCCTTGGAGTTTGAGTGGCCCTATGAGGTAGCCAACGGCAAGTGGCTGCTCTACCTGACGAAGATTGTTGTTCAGGGGAATTCAGAAATGGAATGTAACCCACCAGGAGACATTGTCAACCCGCTCAACCTAACTGTAAGATCCGTTTTGAGACTCTGGTTTGCATTAGATTCTCAGTATTCATAAACAGACTCAGCAGAATATCTCACCATACCCAGTAAGGAAGCAAGCTAACCTTTCACATTTGTCAAGCACATACTTGACTAGCAACATGAATTTATCCTCTCCTGTGTGTCTAAACTCTTTTTGCGTCTCAACTTGCTGGTTGGAGGGCTACTCGCGTACAAAACAGGAAGTCCAGGCCTGTGCCAGACTCTCCAAAACATTGGCCTTAGCTCTTAACAATAGTCATAATCATAAACTGCAAAAAAAGAATTATACAAGTCACTATCTCAAAATGTGCATTAGTTAATTGCCAAAAAAATATTTGCATTTTAATAAAAGAGACTTTGAACACAAATGCTAGGGCCATGCTAGCTGCTCTGTTACGGCCTTTGTTAGATAGATAGATAGATAGATAGATAGATAGATAGATAGACAGACAGACAGACAGACAGACAGACAGATAGATAGATAGATAGATAGGTTTTTATTTGTCATATGAACAGTTATACATAGTACAATGCACAGTGAAATGTATTTTTGAGGCTATTGTTAAGGCTGTACTTAAGCATAGCTTTGCTTTATGTTAAATAGTAACATCGGCATGCTTACAAACCATGACCAAGCTGATTTTAGCAGGTATGTTTACCACATGTACCCTCCGAAACCATTGCTTGTTAGCACTAAACAGAAATTGATATCATGGCGGCCATTCGGTCATAAATCAAAAAATATGAGGCATGAGCTGTATTAACTCATACCTTTAGGAAATATAATAACAAGCATTGGGTTTTTATCAAGCATGGCTACATTTACTTAAGCCTGACTGACAATGAATGTGCTGTACACAGAGTTGTTACGTGTTCTGTAAGTCATCCTGATGTCAGTGTGAACTGAAGTAGTCCCGGCAGAATAAATAGAAAAGTTGTGTGAAAATGGTCTTAATGCCAAACCACTAGTGAGAGGAACATTTTGGGGAAAAAAACATCAGTGTCGCCACATACAAACCTCACAAAGCCCCAAATAGAAAACCATGCAGCCTACATATAGACAGTGGAAATGACAGTGCTATTCTGAGAACAATTTGGTAATGTCTTTATCAAAACCAGTAATTACCACTAGTCCTCTGATGTAATGTCTCTGTCTCCACTGCTTCTCCCTTTGGCTTTCCCCTCTCCGTTTCTTGTCTTCCAGTTGTCAGAGAGCAAACCTAAGCGGGTAAAACGGCAGATTGTTGTGGATGATGCAGAAGATACTAGCTCGCAGCATATTCAGTCACAGTCGACATTATCACTCAACATTCCTCGCAAAGAGTCCCACCTCTTGGTAAGAAATGGATCTGTCTCACTCATTACATGTCACTGGTATTAGCAGAGAGTGATTAGTTAATACAAATCAAAGACATAAATTGTGACTTTAAATTGTCGTGCAGTATACTGAGCAAGTCCAGGAGATGGCTATTATTCAGAGTGATAAAATTATAACTTGTAACAACTTTAAAACTTCATGGCACAGGAAGTTATAATTGAAATAGATAAACTGTATATTTATTTTGAGAAGAAATCATACAAAGGAATGATTTTTCAAAAATGGACCAAAACATTATTTTAGCCTTTGGACTGTGGTTAAAGACCACTGGCAGGTAAAAGCCTGTTTTCATAGAAAATTACAGAGATGAATTTCCTAGAGGTGAATCAGCCTTCCAAAACCTTGAACACCTACATTTAACAGTCTAAATGACCTTAAATGTTAGGTCTCCAAAATTGTAGAGATGCTAAAATTAACAAAAACTGTTTTTGTGTTTATTTAATGCTTACTTATCTTATTCTTATCTTATCTTATTCTGCAAAAGTTGAATTCACTTGTGTAATAGTGAGTCCTTACCCTTCTTTATCCTACCCATATCTTGAAGGACTGCACCCAGGGGACAGCAAGATGTGTGAAATTTACCTGTCCACTGCTCAACATGTCAGATTCAACCACGATTCACGTCAGGTCACGACTGTGGAACAGTACAATGCTAGAGGTCAGCTCACTCAAACACACACAGAGGTTTGTGGGGGGTGGGGAGGGGGATTGCAGAGTCCTTCCGTTGGACAGATTGTGGTTGTGTGTCAGCTCTTTGCTGTAGATAACTCCATTGCGTATGCCGTAGCTTGACGTGCTTGTGGGAATATAAACCGAGCTCAAGAGTATATCTGCGCACAGAGCTTCTCAAACATTTGTTTTCTTTGTGAAAATGTGCTGTGTGTGTCCCTGCAGGACTATTCCAATGCTCTGAGAGTCACAGTCAAAGGTCAAGTCACACTGAAACTCATTACCGACAAACCAACCATCAAGATGGAGAATTACACAGCTGTGGTATGTAATGATGATGGTGGTGATGCTAATGCTGATGGAAATGTTAACTGTTATTTTAATACATGTTTTCCTCCTTTCTTGTAGTTCTCAGTAGATTTAGATCCAGTGGAGGGAGTGGAGACACCTTATGAGCTTCCCCTGTGGATTATCATCTCTGCAGCTGTAGCAGGAGTTGTTCTACTGGGAATTATCATTCTTATACTATGGAAGGTGAGCCTACAACTCCACTGATCACACTCTTCTACATCGACAGGTTATATTTTGGGCAGACTTCCTCTGAAGCCCTTGACATGTATTCACAGCAGACACCTTCTCTGGATTATGTAAAAGCTGCTCACCCGTTGATTTGATTGAGCTATAATCCACATGGAGCCATTAGTCTAACCTTTGACTTACGTCCCTCTTGCACCCTCTTCCTCCTCCTCCTCCTCCACCCCCAGTGTGGCTTCTTCCAGAGGGCCAGCAGGAGGGAGATGTATGAGGCCAAGGCCCAGAAGGCTGAGATGAAGATCCAGCCCTCTGAGACTGAGAGGCTCACTGAGGACTACTGAGGCCCCAATGTGTCTTCCAACAGCACACGTCACTGGGGCTTTTGGGTAAAAACACCCCTTCAAATGGATCTTCTGTACATAGTGCTGCTGACAAGCTTGGGGTGTTTCAACTTCCCTTTCCGTCTCCTCACATTATGCCTGCTTCTTGTAGTTAATCTAACATTTCTTCTACTTCCCTTCCAGACTGTCTATGGACTGCTTTATGTCATTTACCTTTCTTTTCCATCTTACTCAGCTGAGACTGTGGGCTTCTCTGTTCTCTGTCTAACCTGCTGACTTTAATCTCGTCAGCATCTGGATTCCTAAATCTTCTTCCCAATCCGTCACTCATCCCAGCTCATCTGCAGTTCAAACCTATCCTCTTTAATGTCACCTTCTTCTCTTTCTTTTCCTGCTAGTTTGGATTCTTCAAGAGAGCCATCTACTATCGGATAATGCCAAAGCACCAGGGGGTGAAAATTCGCAGGGCTGAGCGCTATCAGTTCAATCTGGGATTTCAGCTTGAGGAGCCACAGAAAAAGTACTGGATCACCAACTGGACAGAAATGCAGCGTTATTACTACTGAGGCCTTTGCTTGGAACCCTGAACCTCTCACAGTCAAACTAGCCTGACAGTGGGCCAAACAAAGAACGCTTTATCGAGCCACATGGACCTTGCAGTGCATTGGCCAGCTGTGGATAGTGCATTCCATTTTTATGCTTTTGTTCGTGCAATATTTTGGACATTTTGTTTAAGAGATTGTAATTTGTTAAGTATTTGTTGATGAATGCAGCATTGTGCATGTGCATTGGAATCTGGGTTGCAGTCAAGAGTAAATTTCTTTTGATTATGTTGTAGGTATTAATGTACTGAACCTGTTGTCTACATGTATATTTTCAATTTTTTTCTTTCGGAGTTGAGAGGAGCTACTGGTCATTCGTTGTGTTTATTTCTGCTATGTCTGTTTTGTCTCCAATTGGACCAGTTTGTTGATCTTTTCTGTGGATGTTGTTCTTCAAACTCTATCCCTAGACCATCCTGTTGGGGGCTCTGCAAGGTTGACCAACAGTTTAACTGATATTGTTTTTAACCTGCACTTATAATATGACGGTGATGACCAGCATCCACTCTGTTCTGCGTGAACAAGCATCTTCATGTGAATGCCCATGTCAGGGTCTCAGCATGGCTGTTGCACTGATCTCCACTGCGGAAAGAGACTTTGTATTTTTCAGGCTGAGCAGAAGCATTGTTTCTCTGGTTTCATGGAAGTAATGTTTATGTGGGCGACTAATACATTTAATAGACCCAGTGGACATACTGTTATTATCCACATTAAAGTCCTCAGCAAGGGTCATCCAAGCAACCCATTTAACAAGCTGAGAAGCAATATCTTCACCAGTATGTAGAATTAGTCGGGGGAGTACACTTGATTGTTATTTATTACACATCTTGGACTAATTAAAAAAATGACCTAGATATATTGAGAATCTTATACAGGGAGTCACAACACTGGATTAAGACATACTGTATGTGATATTATATCTGTCTGGAGATATTCAAAGCGCCAGCATTGATAGGTACGTTAAATTGATTATTTGATTGAATGCATATGTCATAGTGCTTTGTTCTTTCACTGTCACCAAGCTTTGCATTTTTATACAAGAACGCTGGCTGACACTTGGATTGATTCCAAGCCATTGTGGCCCCTTCTGAGGTAAACCTGCAGCACTGAAGACTGGCTGGACTGAGAGAAGACATTGAACAGTCTCTGATGGGACTAAGTGTTGTGTTACCACTCTAGCTGGTGTTACCTGAGAGCCCACAGGTATTCTGTTGACTGTGTGACTATGGCCGTTACAGAGGGTCCATTGACTCCATTGAAAGAGGGAAGGGCTTAAACCAATGCACAAAGTCTGTTTTCTGTGGTGGTGTTATTTTTGTACTGTGCAGCTTCAATGTCATTAAACAATTTTTAACAACTTCTGCTGGTCAGTTATGTCTTCTTTGAACACACAAGCAGAATAAATATTTCGCAACTTTATTGTAGAAATGCAGAGAATTTAACAAAGAGAAAAAAAAATCGAATCAAAAATGCTTACACAATGAATGACTTCAAACATTAATTTTTAAATATATTTTCCTCCCTAAACATTCAAATATTACAAATAAATTACAAAACTGCAATGTTCTTTTGCATAGGCAAAAAAAAAAAATAATTTCAGTCAAAGTGTGTACAATAAATATACAAGACTACGCAGGGAGGCAGTCCTAAAAGAAGAGCAATTTTTTTTTTCAAATGTACTTCAGTTCACAAAAACACATGTTCACATTGAGGTTGGTTACGAGCAAGCTACAGCAAGTCAGGCCTTACTTCAGCCCTTTAGCTATCACTGATGGCTAGTATTTCTCTTTGAGCTCCATGTTGGATAAGGACTTTTTAGACGCTTTTGTCTTCCTGTACTTGTACGCCAATATGATGGTAGCCAACAAGAGCACCACGCCGAGGACCAACAGAATCCACTGGCCAACGGTGGCCGCTGTGCTGTCCACACTCATACCCAGGAAGTCCACTGTATTAACTTCACCTGCTGGACCTGCTGAAAAATGAATAAGAACATAGTGAATTCATTGTATTTCGCTCACTCGCTCATATGAATCATGATGCAGAAAACAAAGCAACAGCTAAAGTAACACAGATATGGAGCAGTTGACATCACCACCTATGGCACAACGGTAATAGATGCAGCAATTTTGACACAGATAGAAATTAGTTCAGGTTCTTAGTTGCGCAACATTCCTGCTCCTACCAACAGGGGGCGCACATTCACACGTCATGTCTCCTTCTCGTTGCAGTTAGGTGCCACAGGTGAGATTTTTGACACAGCGGTTGACTCCGTAGCATTTACAAAACATCTGTATCAGAATTTCTGCATTGGTATTAGTGGTGCATATTATTATTTGTCTCCTATATTTGTTTATCTTTCATCTGGCTTTTGGATTTCTCTCTCAAGCTTGCTAACGAAGCTGTGCTGTGTTTTTGTGTCCATCTCTTCTTAGCGCTGTCTTTCTCTGTGTCGCTAATAATTTCATCAGTCTAATCTGTATGCATCCTTTCAGCAGGATCTCATCAGACAAATCAGTTAACCCAGGAGAGCAGGAGATTGTCTTCACTGTGAGCTGCACCAGAGAGAAAGAACGAAATGAATCCCTTTACGAGAAGACACAGAGCCTTTTCTTTCTTGAAAGGTGTTCAAAAACATCTGGTGCAGACGATGGAAAACACATGTAACAAAATGTTGTGCAAATACATGCATGTGTCTCCGTGGATGCATCAGAATAAGCTTTATTGGCCAAGTATGTGCACATACAAGGAATTGCATGTACATTGTATGTGCATGCAAAGTGTGTGAATGCACTTGACTTACTTGACGTTTGGGCTGAAGGTTTCCAGTCGTACTCAGGCCATCCAAGAATTTCATTTGCATTCTCTTTCTCCAGCCATTCCATGAGAGGTTTGAAATACTCCGTGAGAGGCACGGCACTCATTTTAGGCTGGCCGGTGATCATAGTCATAGCCTCAGGCCAGGGCTTGCTGAAGCCCAGCTTCATCACATCACTGTAAACAGCGATAAAAGCAAGACAGGAGGTCAGAGGGCACTAGGACCAGTAGTGTGTGTTGAAATACTAATTACATTGGTTCATGCATGTTTTTACCAGCTGTGAATGCTGAAGAATACGCTATAAAAATATATACACAGTATATATACAGTTAACATTACGATGTATTAATCTAGTATAGATTATAGTATAGTATAGTATAGTATAGTATAGTATAGTATAGTATAGTATAGTAGTATAGTACATGTATTTTATTTTTGGATTTAATTTTTCATTCATTAATGAGTACATAACTTAAATGTTGTAGTACTTCTGGGTAGCAAATATTACACTAATACAGCAAAATGTACTCACAATTATTAGTAAAATTATTCATATTTTATATCAACATATTTTAAAAAATAAAATAAAATAATCAATACCCAAACTTTAAAATAGATGTTGCACCAGCACATTAACATTACAAGTACAGCACTTGAATGAATACTTATATGTACTGTGTACAGAATGCACCAATGATGGCATAATTTAAATGGTGGTAAGAATTTGACTTGTGCAATAGTGTTTTTGTCAGTGGTTTTGTGACATCCTCTAATAAAGCTGGTCATGGGGGGCTACACTTGACGCGTTCATATGTGTGTACTGACCCAAGCAGCTTTCCAGCTTCTTTAGAGCTGTCGATATCACAGGTATGGAGAGGTCCTTCATGTTTGGCAGCTTTGCACAGAGCCTCGTGGAACTGAAACTGGATGATGAAGCTAACGAAGTACCTGGTTGAAGAATATAAGAGAAGATATTGTCAGGGCAACAGAATAACACGGAGAATCAAAACAGCCTGCTGGTTACACCACTTGCTTACAACTGTGATAGATTTTATTGAGCCGTGTGACTATGGTGTTCTACAGCGTATTTATCTTATCTATCCAAAGATGAACTGTGTAAGACAGTCCTCTATCTGTGCTAAGATAGCTATCATTATGTGTCTAGTTTGTTGTGCACAATCTGAAAACTTTACCTGACATAGGGCACGTTAGCAGGGATGTGGAACTTTGCACCTGGGTCAAAGTCATCCTCTGTACGAGTTACAGGTGGACACAGTCCCTGGTACTTCATTCTAAAACATAAAACCAAAGTATAATCTTTTAGTAACTTAAGTAAATCAATCAACCACGCACCCATTATGTTGAGCAATAGTAAATGAATTTTGACCTGAGGTTCCACCATTCTTTGTTGTATTCTGTTGGCGGGATGCGTCCATCAAATACTTTCCACCTCCACTGATCCATCAGGTAGCCAAAAGGTAGGAAGGCAATCTTATCGAGTGCCATGCTCATCAGAAAGTTGATATCACTCTCTAGAGGAGAGGTCAAAAAATCATTAGTGAAGGCTTACTGGGTTGTGTTACATAGCAGAACAGCATAGTGCCCATTGCTCATGGTCAATTACCGGCGTTGCTCTCAACTTTATCCAGGAGGCCAATGCTCAGAAGATGTTTGGGTGTGGATACAGACAGAGCTAGGACGTCACCGATGGCCTCATGGAAGCCAGGGTTGGCTCCATCGCGGAAGGACACTGGCTGGTCTTTGTACTGCAGGAAGTACTGGACATGGCCCATCTCGTGGTGCACCGTGACGAGGTCATCCATAGTCACAACAGTGCACTGTTTAATCCTGGAGTCACAAATCATGCAATAAATACAATGGTTCCTAAAGATAATGTTTCAAAGAAGGACCTGGAATTTTATATTGGTTTCGGCAATGGACATAATAGTACTAAAAAACAACTGCATAATCTTTTATATACAATCTGCTATGTTCCAGTATTAGATTTACATAAGACCACCAGGATAACCGTCACCATTTGATACCAGTTAGTCCTTGAGAAAAAAACTAAGGTTTAACCTGAAGTCTTTTCGGTTATAGAAGTCCCATGCAGAGGCATGGCACACCACCTGGCGTCCATCAGTTGGCTTCTCCAGCATGGACTTATTCCAGAACTCATCTGGCATTGGCACTAGACCCAGAGAGGTGAAAAACTTGTCTGATTCCTCAAACATTTTTCTGGGGGTCCATTTCTGAATGAGAAGAACAACAAAATATGTTACATGTTTAGTAGTAGTGGCGGAGAAATCGACAACTGCTTTTAGAAAATAGATGACTTCATAAAGTTTAAACACTGGAGGTAATGTACTGCTTGAAAATGTATTAATGTATTAGGTACAGTACACTTTATGTCAGTTGTGCACAACAGCTGCTTTTATTCAGTGAAGTTAAAGTGTGTGCGTTCTTTGCACCAGAGGCCATTACACAACAGCAGGTTTACAAGTTCATTCACCTTTGCCACCATAGCTGGTGTGGCATCAACCTGTGTGGCATGTGGGTAGGGAATGACCAAATCCATTATGCCAGACCATGTCTGTGCCCACATGTTGCCTGAAAGGAAAGAAAGCATTCATATTTCAGATCTCTTAACGTAAAAAGTTAGGACTCAGCTTGTTCTCTGTTTAACCAAGTGGGATTTGTGACTGTGAGTAAGTCCAATCCCTAACCGTGAGGACCTGTCACACACAATCTCACGCCTGATGCCTCTGAAAGCAAATGAAATCTTGCCTAAACCCAAAAGCATCTGCCGCCAATGACAGAGTATCAGTGGGGCATGCCTCAACATGAAAGGAGAGTCTTGGCTATAGTACCAGAATATTTTGGACTCTGCAGTGAAATGTAGGCTTAAAACTAGTTTTGGTCTGTGACCTTAAACTCTAGAATGCCTGAAATAATGGTAAATCGACGTAAGTGCTAAAACTTTGCTTAATTAGTTTAGTTGTTACTTACCCAATAAATGAGCAGGGATGGGTCCCTTCAAGTTGATGTGCTCAGGACCATACTTTTTGTACAGAGATCTTCGAACATAGGCATGTATGTGCTGATAGAGCGGCTCCAGCTCCTTCCACAGAGTCTCCAGGTCTTCCTCAAAGGTTGGCGTTTCATACAGTGACCGCCAGAAAGCCCCATTATCAGAGTGACCTGCAGACAGTAGCAGGAATACATCCATCCATCAGTAAGTTGTAATTTTAAGACTGTAATACAGGCATACAGGACTGAGTTTTACGCACCCTGTCATCTGAATAAAACTGCTTCTAAAAAAAAACTGTCAATTCAAAGTAGCAGTTTCAAAGATCTTGGAAATGACCACTTTGCCCTCTCTGGTGACACCTATGGCAGTAAGCTACTGGGTGTGGTCTATAGGCTCCGTGTCAGAGACAGTGACTCATCATTTTCTCAGAAGGGAGTCAGATGATGTGCAAGCTTGGTCAACTTTCCCGTGATAAACATTGTTATAATGAGCTTAGCTTAACTCTGCACAATGCTAACATAATCTGGCTGCATTTGTTAACTGGCTTTAGAGAGATTTCTTACTACAGTTTAACCATTATATCCATTTCCTGTTTCCTGTCTTTGCTGTAAGCCTACTGTCTAGTCTCACATTTATGTATAGACATTATGTTCAGACATAAAGTAGCCTCTTAAATAGAAAGAACATAAACATATTTCCCAAAATGGCAACTGTGTGGCCACCATGTTAAACTGGTCACTCAAATTATATTTAACAGCTCTGCATCTGAAAAATGAAATTCTACACTGCTATCTCTCCTCTCCTCTAAGGCCGTTCTTTTTGTAATTTTCCTACAACATAGACTGGTGGAGAATCTCAAGGGCGAGTGTACAATTACTTCTTAATGTCATACCATTGAGTGTAGCAGCTTTGTTGGCCAGTTCCACATATCTCTTGTAATCCTGACGGAGTACTTTTCCGGCAGCATCTCTCCATCCTTTCCAGGCAAATAAGAGTTCATCGTAATCCCTGGACTCTGCCATGATCTTCTGGAGATCTGAAACACAGCACATTTTTATTATTACACATTATCACTGCCTACTGTATGCGGCCTAGTTTTCATGGTGCCTTTTTAGGTGTGATAATCAGTGTGTACATTATTCATACTAGCTAAATGTAATAACCCAAAATTAATTAGAAATGTCGGAAGAATTGCTTTTTATTAATCATCTGTGATTAAAACTGTTTGTTCATATGCAAACATTTCCAAATAGGGCTGCGATCTGATTCCATATCTAAAAATAATAAGAAACACACTGACAAACTGTGCATGAACTGATCTGAAATACTAAGTCATCATTTATGGAAGGAATTTTGGAATTGGGCATGTCTATTTATTTATTTTATTTATTTATTATTAATTTAATTTGGAGTCAAATTGTTGGCGTTACACTTGGCATGTAATTTATAGTCTTACCTGGATCCAGTGGATGGCATGTCCCATTGTCTCTGCAGACCTGAGCCACACTGTACTTGGTCTCCATGTTGGATAGGAGAGTGTTGTACTGAAAAGATACAGATAAATAAATCTTCAGTTCCCACTGAAACTATCAGGAATCATCTGGTTGTGATATGCAGTAAACAAATATGTCAGGTTTCTACAGCTGCTCAGGTGATATGGAGTGGATTTTAACATGTTAGCGAATCAAGTTAGTGTAACGTGTTTGTTAAATGTATATGCTGACCATGGTTACCCCATGGTGACTACTTGGCCAATATGCAATTTCAATTCTTTAGATTCTGTTGTGGTTAACATGCACATTGGTTTCTGACATAGGAAGCACTTTTATTATTGCCCAGAAATAACACATCCTCTCACAATCACATGAATAATTTTTTTGTAAACCTGAATCTATTTCCGCACCTCTTCCAGTTCTGCCGATGGTAGGGCCGCCCTCTCAATGTCACTGAGTTTTTTGATGATGCGTTTGACTGAGCTGTCCTGGAAGTCAGTGGTGTCGAACTGACGGGCTTTCAGTCCGTACTGCAGGGTGTGAGCTGACATCTCCAGGTTCTTTTGAAGCTATAAACGAATAAAGAATATTATTATGTGTCATGATGATTGAATGAATGAATGGCTGGATAGACAGGTTAAAAGATGCACTGATTTAGACAATTAAACTGAGAGTGAGGACCATGAATGCATGGTTTTGTTAATAAGTGAATGACTCAGTTGGTTGGAATTGATTCGTTGACATAATTTCGATTGAGCAAATTACTTTGTCCTATTTCCTGACTTACAAAGATTGGGCTGAAGAAAAGGCCTGTGCATGATGACAACTGATGCCTGCACAAAGAAAGTAATCTACAGACGGTCAGGTGGTCTCACCGTTGCATTCTTATTTTCTTCATTGATGTCCGTGTTGTAAGTCCAGGAGGCCTCAGTGTATGCATTCCACACCACCTCTGCTGTAGAGTTGTACTCTTCCAGAAACTTCTTTGCATCAAGCTCATTTGTGTTCTTGTCTGGGTTCACAAGGAGAATGACGGTCAGCTGCAGGATGTGCAATGTAATGTGCTCCACACCTTATCCACCACAACCACTTTTTTTTTAGGTAAATAAACATTATTTTTTGAATACCACATTTACATTCTTAATTTTAACCTGGAATCGTTAGTGTTTTCAAATTCTAGTCTTACCAATATCCTCAGGATATCCTTCAGGCATGGGTGGGACCCAGTCAAAGTCAGGCCAACCCAAAGTCTCGTTCACATTTTGCTTTTCCAGCCACGTGATAATGGGCTCAAAGTACTTCATTAGTGAGTTGGCATTTAACTCATTGGTGCCTATAGCCTCCTGGAGCACTTCAGGCCAAGGTTTGGAAGAGCCAGCCTGAAGGATTTTCCTGAAGGAAAAACAAATAATTGTATTACATTCTCACTTTTTCCTATAGGCCATTATGTGCTCTCTGTCTAATGATGAAGGAAAACCTAATCAATTTATTTACTTTAATATTGCCCCCGCTTCTGCAGAGCGGTAGATGTCACATGTGTGCAAGGGACCTGTGTGTTTGGCTGCCTCGCAGAGCTTTTCATGGAGCTGAAACTGCAGGATGAAGCTGACAAAATACCTGGAGAAAAAAAAAAAAAAAGCTTAAAATTCTTAGCATATGATTTTGATTACTCTATTTTACAAAGCTATTAATTAAAAATAAAATCACATAGAAGCAAAAACTGTTCAACGGGTGTTACAACTGACTGAAATAAATTACTTAAAATGGACCCTCGTCTAGGCTCTTAAAAATTATACTTCAATGCTTAAGATGAATTAGATGAATTAAGACTTACATAAGCATTTGTTTTAGCAACCATTACATTAGCAACCATTGTTTGTCAAAGTGACTGCGTTTTGCTTTTACCCCCTTCCTAAAAGAAACCAGATGCTGGCTTTTCTTGGAAGGCACACGTCTTTGCAATAAGCTTCCTGCTATTGAAGGTTACTGTATTGTTTTAAAAACACAATACAATACAGCACACCATATCATAATTCCTGTCTCACCAGCTATTTTTTCTTGTTCACTCTCTTCATTTTATTCAATTAATTACGTGCTCAACCATGGTCTTACCTGATGTATGGTGTGTTTCCAGGGATGTGGTATTTTGCCCCTGCATCAAAATGCTCCTCTGTACGTCTGGTGGGTGGGCAGATGCCTTGATATTTTGTTCTGTTGAATAAAATAAAGGGCAGATTAATTGAGAACTTACTGGCATGGGATATTAAGATATGAGCTCTGGAAAGTTCTTATTTGTACAACTCCATGTATCCATTACGTGTCAGCCGGGCATGTGTGCTTGTTTTCCAGTAACACCTCATTTCACGTATAATCAGACACTTTTCAGTTTGAATGCCAGCCAGTAAAAACACAGTCTTCAAGTGTTACTGCAGAGCAAGTCGGTGTGGATAAATAATAATTCACTGAACAGATCCTTAAGTGTGTATAATCAATTCTTTGATAATGCATTGAATAAAGAATCCTTGAATGTGACATTGTGAACGTAAGCTATGAACCAATTCATTTGGGTCACTCACAACATTTACATTGTTTTGTTTTAGGCTGTAGTAGGTGACTGGTTTTGTTAATAATTAAAAGGTTTTGCTAATTTTGTTGCTAAAGGAACAGATGCTTTCCCATTACCATAGTTTCTCCTGCTTGTTAAGAAAGGGGGTGTGGGGGAGGAGTATTTAGTCTGTTGCGATTTCCAACCTCACCACCAGGTGGCATTAAATCCTGCACACTGGTCCTTTAAGTTTATACTATGCTGTTCTCATCTTAACCACTTGCTTCTACTGAGTTTATCAAATAAAAAGCAGCTATTGTAGTCATTTTCTAAACTTCAGATACAAGCAAAGACCTATTTCCCCTTATAACATGTTATTGCACATATTCTGCAAAGAATGGCTCTGGCTGTCCCACAGTCTCAAGCTGAAGTTCCTGTGCCAGCGCAAGGAAAAGTCTGGCAACACATGTAAGCTGCTACTTGTCATTTTAACTCTTTGGGTCAAATCAGATACATGTTAATTACTTGATCTAGCTATTTTCCCTTCATTGCAATTGTTGTGCAACGTTAGACTAACCCATTAATATTAGCTTTGTATTTAACTATACTGATATAATAGTCATATTGATCCTCCCATCTAAACATATGTCATATATAACATGTATTTTAACTTGAAAATGGTACTTCTTAGCATGACCTCCTACCTGAGGTACCACCAGTCAGCGTTGTACCGGTCTGGAGGGGTGCGTCCACTGAACACACCCCATCTCCAAAGATCGATAAGGTAGCCGAAGGGGAGGAAGGCGATTTTCTCCAAAGCCATCTTTAACAGGTAGTTGGTATCAGTTTCTGGAGAAACACAATGCAGCATTTATATTTTAATAAGTCATGTTGGAATACAGCTCAGCCGTCTAATGTTGCCAATTTCCTTAGTGTATTTATCCTATGTGGTTTAGTGTTATTACCAGTGTCAGAGGTCACAGATTCCAGCAGATTAATGGTTTGCAGATGCTTGGGTGTGGAAACAGAAAGAGACAAAACATCCCCAATAGCCTCGTGAAAACCAGGGTTAGCTCCACGACGGAAGCCCACAGGCAGGTCCTTGTACTGCAGGTAGTACTGCACATGTCCCATCTCATGGTGGACTGTGAAGAGTTGTTCCATAGTCACTGTAGTGCACTGCTTAATCCTGAAGAGGTTGAAATGGGAATCAGAATCCTTTAATGACTTTTCCATTCCAAAATAAATGTGTTTGCTAAAGTTGAATATACACATTAAATATAACTAAAGAGATGACATGCAACTGTATAAATAAAATTTACCTGAAGTCTTTGCGGTTATAAAAGTCCCAGGCAGATGCATGGCACACAACCTCACGACCTTCAGGCTTAACTAACATGGATCCATCCCAGAACTCCTGAGGCATTTCCTCTAAATTCAGAGACGTGAAGAACTCCTCCGCCACCCGAAACATGTGTGTAGCATTATACCCCTTGAAGATAAAATGGTCACACTTCACTCTAGTGCTATTTCACAAAATTAAAAGTCACCCAAAACACAGAGAGAGTTTGACCTATTAGATTTCTGACTGTTTGTGCACTTTTCTGCTGGTGAGATCACTGCCTCGACTCATACTCACTTGTCTGACCATTTCATCAGTCACATCCACGTTGGGTTTGTCAGGAAATGGGATCATCAAACCATAAATGTTGTTCCAGGTCTGGGACCACATATTTCCTGAGGGTAAGGAAGAAAACATACTTAAGTGGCTATTGTGATTTGTTATGCGATAATCCACTTCAAGGCACTGCAGGAAATGTACAGCATGTTCATTTAAAGCAGTGGGATAAGAACACAGAAGTGGTGCATCTTAATTATGTGTGCTTGTTTTGTCCCTGGACTGTGTGATTACATGCCACACGATTCAGTAACGATTGTTTATGTTTGAACACAGTAAAGTTCATTGTGCTTTATCCATACATCAAAGAAAAGCAAAAAATACTTTTGCAATTCAATGCAGGATTTAAAAGGACTGAGCTTCAATTAGCAGATTTGAAAGATAGATTCAGTAAGTGCATTGTCTCCCTCATCTGGCAACAAGTGTCACCCATCTTGGACTTAAGATTAAGTCAACTCTGATTTACAACATCCCTGAATTGCTGTTGGAGTTTTTTAGTGAGCTGAAATACAAAACAGACCCATTTGTTTTGGTTCTTTACCTGATTGCCCCATTCATGCAAACCACATGGGGATGAATTAAGGCTTACAGTTACAGATAAACAATGTCCTGGTCCTTTTGAGTGACACATTACCCACAGGTAGCTAGCTGTGAACATTAATTAAATGGTAATTCTAAAACCCAGCTTCTCCCCCAGCTGGGATAGGCTCCACCCCCCACAACCCACAAGATGAATGAAGACGGACACTGATGTCCTGTGTGGAAGTTTTTCTGTGGTATTGTAATGATTTTACTGACTATTATTTATGCTATTCATGCATTGTCAGCAAATAATATATAGGTATGTTACCTAACAGGTGTGCTGGGATAGGTCCTTTAAGGTTGATGTACTTGGGCCCATACTGGTTGTAGAGCTGACGGCGCACAAAGGCATGCAGGTTCTGGTAGAGGGGCTCAATGGTCCTGTAGAGTTTTTCTATATCTTGCTCAAAGGTTGCAGACTCGTACCAGGAACGCCAGTCGGCCCCTGTGTCCGCAAATCCTGAATAGAACGAAAACGTTGATATTCCTACTTTCAGTATTTAACGCTTTAAGTTTGCTTCATTTGCCTTTAACTTTTTCAAATATGAATCTCATGCTTTGACAGAGGTCAAGGAGAAGTTCTTACCATCAGCTTGAGAGGCTTTGTTGCTGAGTTCCACAAACCTGGGATAGTACTTCTTGAGAGGTACACCTGCTGCATTGTGCCAGCCCTCCCAGGCAAACAGCAGCTTCTTGTAGCTCCTGGAGTTGGCCATGATATCTGTGAGATCTTTAAAATTAAGACAAAAACAAAACAAATACACATTCAGTTACAAAGCTATGGAACTGGTGGGATATACAAGAAGACTTGACCAAATCTAGCGCCCTAACGAAACTCAATAGCTCCTGCAGTACAAACTTTACAAGCTGCAGCTTCACACTTTCCTCTGTACTGCAGTTTTCTGCAGTTTTCCTAAGACAATCAGAATGAATTGGCATTAGGATGACTTCATGCTCCTTGTGTCCTCTTAAAACAACACATTATCCGAGAAATTTGCCCTTATCTATGATATTCTGAAAATGACTTAAAACAGAAACATTTATCTTAGGAATGCCAGAGACAGGAAATTTAGGTGAGGAAAACATGAAGCGTTGGAAGTTGTATTTCATGGTGGGATGTGCCACAAACTTAACAGTAACCCTGTTTCCAAGGATTGTTTCCAGCATTAATTAACCAATAACCATTGCATTGGCTACTCCTTAACGAGAGCAATGAGCTGATTTTGTTTAACAGGCAATAATTTATACCAGAAGTGACTGTTTTGCTCCTTTGTTGTACTGTATGGGTTAGTAGGTATGTTTTCAGTTTTACTTAGGCAGTTGTTGCACACAAAGTACAAAGGACCATTGTTCACAGTAAATGCTGGTGGCGTTGAAAGCTGCTTCTCTTGCTCTTTCACTCAACACTCATGGGCACATCCATAGCACTTCCTCTGGAGACCTCTCTGAAGTAATTTGCCCATCCTGTTACTTCTGAGAACCGATAAGGTCTTAACCACTTACAACTGTTTTTCTTCCTGGACCTCTCTTCCATATGCTTGTTTGTTCCATATTCTTATCACACTATTTCTGCGCCTTGGCCGTCTAGCTGTGCATTTATTCTATACTCACGTGGTTCAAGGCTCCAGCTTATGTCAGGCTGTGGATGCACCTTGGCGGTTGAATAAATATTGTCCATGGTGCTGAGAATGGTGTTGTACTGTTAGCGAGAAAGAAAAAAAGTCCAGTTCTTATGATGTACAAAAACATTGACAAAAACGCGGTTACTGATTCACAGCAGGTTTCCCAAAAGCAAATATGAAACAAACCTCCTCTCTTTCGTGTGGGGCAAGGTTGGCAGCTCCAAGTGACATGATTTTTTCCATCAGTTTCTTGTCTTTGGGGTCAGGAAGAGAATTGAGAAGCTCAGGAGAGAAGGTCTTCTTGGCCTTTAACCCCCAGGCTTCGGTAAAGGCCTGTTCTTCAAGGGAGGCATTTACCTAAAAGAAAGAGAAGGCAGAAAGATAAATTTTATCTCTGTGATTTCACAATAACAAGTAGTAAAGAATTATGTGTTGTGGTTGTTGTAGTGTGTAAGTAGCACAGCCATGCTGCCACATTTTCAACTTCTAATGTTTGATGACACAAGAGATGGTTAGGGCTTATAACAGTGATGCATGGCCCTTTCCTCGAGATTACATGCAATGAAATACGCACGCATACTCACTTGACATGACTTACAGGATGTTACTTAAGCACTGATTGCAGAAAATGCAATCATGACTATGAATCATGATTTGTTTGCATTTGTTGAATAAAGTGAACGGAATTAGTGCTACAAGGGCAGATTTTCTATCAGTGTTGTCACGCATGCCACCTTTTTGTCATGTAGTTAAGAGTTGGTGAAGTCTCTCTACAAGATGGATTGGAACAAATTTTGTACGGACATTTATAGGCGCCTGGCATTTGTTCTTTCACCCCCAGCAGGTTCGTGCCTCACAGTGAAATGTCTAAGCAACTGCTGGATTACCATTTGACCCAGGCCTTTTGAGTTTTTGTGAACTTTGGTGATCCCTGACATTTGATCTTTTTTTAAACAGTACATTTGTTAAGCTACTGGTGAACAGTTTGATTATCTCCTCTCTTGGTATTGTTATTAAAATCCTATACCCGTGTCTTCATCTGTTACTTCATTATATATGTACCAACACTCTTCCCTGTCTGCTGAGCAAGGACAGAACAACAACATAGCCTTCGCTCAAGGATAATCCTTTTTTTTTTTTTAATTGCCATTGTCAGCTAGTAAAAATGGTCATCTATACTCCCATTGAATCTCAAGAGCTTTCCTTTATGGCACTCTAAAAGGTCATGGACATCGGTGTTGTCACTGCATAATTGACAGTGCCGCAAGAATGCCTGGGGTCAAGGCTGCTGTGGAACACTGGATGGAGTACATATGTGTTAAACATTGATTTGCTCCTCTTCAAAATGATAAACTGCTCCTTTATTGTTACACCACTATGTTGTTAAACGCACACCTCAGATATTTGGTTTTTCTGAACTGAATTGCAGCGTTGCATGTCATGCAAATAAATGCAAAATCACGCTGTAAGATAAGCTTCACTTGACAAAGCCCTATATATCTGCACACATACTAATGTACCCAAGGTACCCAGTGGGTTTTTTGTCACATATCATTAGTTGCTGAACACACACCCTGATAAAGATGATAGAACAGTAGCTTTTTTTACAGTAATGTTTTCACTGAAACCTGTCTTATCTGTCTTTCTCCCAGCCTTTACTAAAATAACAGGCTGCAGGGGGGGGGGGGGGGGGGGGGGGGGGGGGGGGGGGGACGGATGACAGTGAGCTGAAGTATTAACTCTGACCTTTGGGGTCTTCCTCTCAATCTATCTTTTTCCTCCACCCATCCATCCACACAGATAATCACATTCTCAACCAGAGGAGCACTGTTACAGGGTCTTTTTTGCTGACGTCTTTCCATTAGCTTTTATTCTGATACACATTTACAGTAGTGGCAAACATGTTCAAAGGCTAACTGGAACTATATCCTGCTCTTTGTTCCAATCAGTCATTAGTTCTTGACTTAATTACAGTCACATTTAAGTTGTACAGTATTTTTATATTGAATTCAAGTGTAAAAGGTTTCAAAGGACATAAGTTATTGATATCCACTCTCATCACTCATTCATTATGATTTTATTCTCTTTGATCATTTACATGTCTAACATGAGAGCAAATGACCCTCTTCTCTGAGGCTATGTGAGCTTATGCTTGTATTGCGCTGATGAGCAGGTGTCCACATGCTGTAATTTAATCAGCGCCTGTTTTACTGACAGTGTGTTTCTCAAACAATCTGAACGTCTTGGGCCTGCGCTGCAGGATAAGCAGAACGTCAGCATTAGAACAATTCTTGTCAAGCTGAACTGCCATTCTCCCCTTGGCTGCCACATCACATGGAGCTTAGTGCTCTGATTTACTTTGATCCCATCTTTGAACTGTGGAAATGTGCTCATACATGGAAACTTAAAGTCTGCTCATTTTTCACCTCGGACTCAAGCAGATTTCCATAGAGCTCAACATATTCCGGCGACATGACCCTGTTTTGTGTGGGCCACATATACACGTGTTCAGAGTATGAGGACTGCAGTGTTCAAAGCCTGCATAGTGTACTGAAATCCTGTTGTGACAGCTGTTCAAGCACTCAGATTAAAAAAAAAAAAAAAGATTTTCACCAAAGTATGTTAGTCGGACAGTTTGCTTTCATGTGTAAACTTGCATTTCAAACACACATCCAGGAATATTGGTGTGTGATTTATTTACCCAAAGCCAGGTAAACACTCTTTCACACCCACAATTTTGATTGCAATCTTTTGCCAGGGGGTGATTTTGTTTTTCCTTTTTGACGCTTTCCTCTATCCTTAGTCTAAATTGTTTATGCAAATGTTTCTCAGGCATGTGGTGAAATGTCACAATAAAGCCATTGTAATCTGTTATTGATGTAAGGTTTCACAGCGTGCCTCTAAGAACCCCCGTTTTGAGAGTACTGCAAAAAGGCATTTTATTGGCCATAAAATATTGCCTCAGTGGACCATAAAACTGTAAGTGTGTATTAAAGCATATTCTGCAGCGAGAACCATCAGAGAAATTGTTTTGAGCACAAAATGTCACAAAACACACAAATTAATAATGAAGCAAATAAAGCCAACATAAAAGCATGCAAGACTCCCGAGCAATAGATTCAAAAGTTGAAGATGGTCACGCCGCAGGCACAGAGGTGTGATATATATTTCCAGATGTAGAGTTGGATGAATCAGGAGGACACTGAGCATGTAATTCTGGATAGAGACGAATAGCTGTAATCTCCAAAGTAAAGCAGAGCTAAGCTACACAGAAAAACTTGACCGGGCATGCATATGTGGTGACGAGATGCCAGTACACTGACAAGAATGATCGAAACTGAAAAATCTAACACTAGCATGGGAGAAAGCTTTGGCTAACAAGTCACCCTCTAAGCCCAGGACACTGGGAGTTGTCTTACCTGAAGCTTGGAGTTGTGGTCCGTTATGTTGGTGTTGTAGTTCCAGCTGGCAGAGACGCTATAGAAAAACACCTCCTCAGCAGTGCTGTTGTAGTCACTGAGGAACTTTAGTGCACCAGCTGTGGTGTTTGTATATTCCCCAGGCAGCCAGCTTGCTGGCAGAGCCACAGAGAACCCTAAGACTGGCAGCAGCAGCAGTGCTGCCTGTATAAACCTGTCCGCACTAGTACCCATAGCTCCCACTGATGAGTGGAGGATATTAATGTAAAGAGAAATAGTAGGGTGGAGGGCTAAAAATACACTTGTTCCAGTAAGGTGGGAGTGCACCTTCTGACTGAAGCTGTTGTCTCCTCCACTTCTTCACTCTACCCTTCTTAGCCTCCCAGCCTGGCTGCTGGTGAAATGCACAAAAGCCAGAGCGAGCCTCTTTTTAAGTGCCAGTGTAAGCCAGCCCACACTTTTCTGCAGCCTTCCCTCTTACCAGTTTACCGCACTGGGCACATTTCCCCACCAATGCTCTCCCTTAGCCCTATCTTTTCCCCCTCCCTTCTCTTTTCTGTTTGCCACACTGTTCGGATTCAGGTGGCTGGCATTATCTCTTATGAAGAAAAATAGAAGATAAGAGATAAAATGTGTCACACCAGCAGTGTGCTTGCCTGATCTGCCTGCTTGCCTGTCTAGAGTGGTGTCTCCTCACTAACCAGCAGTGGAGAGTCTGGGAGGGACTCTACATACTTTGCTCTCAGTTCCCTCCTTCAGCTTAGTGACAGCCGAGGGAGGGGGAGTTATAGAGACGGGGCAAAAGAAAGAGAGGGGGGACAAGGGAATGAAACTGGGGGGTGGGGGGATATATTCATGGCACAGGGTTGGAAATGCAGAGAAAGACACCAAATGTCAGGAGCTCATCTTGAATCATGACTTTCATCTAACCTAAACTTTGCAGAGCACAGCTTTCTCATGCTAATGAGAGGAAAAGAATGTGCATCCAGCAATTACAAGCATATGTTCCCTCGCGTTCGGCACTTAAGCTATTCCCACGCTAAATTTAAAAGGTTTCCCAAAAAATGGCACATCACTGAGAACAACGCGGTTTGCAGCTGTCAGAGAGGGATTCTCAAGTTGTCTTCATTTTTGGTACTTTTACAGTAAGAGTGTAAAAGTGTGTTGAATGTGTACAGCCCTGGAGTGGTTGTTGCACAACAACTGCCAGAGCACTTTTTGCGTATGTAGATTAGTAATGACCAAAGTGAGGGAGCTGTTATTCCCTGGAATTGGAGACGTGGCCACTTTGTTCCCTTAACCGGTGAGTGAACAAGCCAAATTCGCTGCATTGCTCTTAATTGAGCTGTTACACACGCATCCCCCTGCAATCCTCTCATGCAGACTTTCGTAGATATTTAAATGATGTCATTTGTAACATATTGCATATAAGTTATTAAATATGTTATACTGTATAAAAATACGCAGCAAGTAGCTGCAGAGCAACCACAGTCTAGTTGAGTCCTTGTAGGGAGTCACTGTTGATTTACAGCAGGGTAGAGACAACCGTCTGTCACTTAAAGAGATTCTCTGCCGTGTTATGTTGTCACGTAGAGGGTGGTGGACTTTGTTTAAGTGTTTAATCTGAGTTTCCTATGTGTACTTAGAGGCACGGGTCAGGTAATAAACAGTGAAGATTCAGACAGAAACCACTGGGTGACATGCAACATAGGTCCCAGGCTGGAATCAAATCATACACACTACAGTTAAGATACACTGCAGTAGCAGATGTCCATCTGCAATCATTTGAAATTACATTAACTGCCCAGTCTGTTCACCAGATTCTCATTACCTTTGTCTATCTGCTGTTTTGTCCCCATGTTTACGAGGACGCGAATATATATATATATATATATAAAAAAAACTTGCAGTTTCGTACTGTGAAGGACAAATAAAAGCTGAAAGATACATAATCGGGGAACTGCTAATTCAGGTGATAAGGGTCATTGTCTGCTCACAGCGAGCAACCCATAGCCATTTGATCCACACAGTCATCGTTCTTCAGTGTGGCGTCAAGCAGATGTTTGTAACTGCTCCGCATGTCTTCCAAAACTCTGCAGAGCTGCAGACCTGTGCGTAGCCAAGTGACCCAGTTTATCGCAGCTGCAGGTGTATTCACTGCAAACAATATGTCACTAAGCATAAACAACAATTGTGCTCTTCAAACTAGGCTATTGTCACACTCTTATGTATTATGATGCGAAGTTCAGACACTATTGAAATCACCCCTGACAATGCTTCACCATACCATATTTAATGTTTTTCTATAATACGTCGTGTTTAATGTTTGTTATATTTGAGGTAAATCCACTAAAATTAAAGAGAGGCAAATATGATTCTTATTAGAAGATAATAGAATTTAGTTGCAGCCAAAAAACGGTGCACTCAAAGCCCACATTGTCCCTCCAGCATGTAGAGGAAACGAAAATGACTGGTGCGTAATAATGAAGCAAGAGTGGCTGGAAGCCTGACACACCGTTTCATAACGTGAAGTTGTTCTAAATTCTGGCGGCGTGGTAGAATTAAAACCAAGTATTAAAAGCAGCGCACACTATTACTAATTATGCAGCAAAACAAACTGACACACGGGGAGAGAGGAAGAGAGGGCCAGAGGCTGCTGGCTAGGAGAGTGTGGAGGCCGAAGCAAAGGGAAGCAACACGCGCTCACTGCTGATATTGTAATCAGTGACTCTAATCACGCAAACGTTTTGTGGAGTATGAAAAGTGAGTTAAAATAAATTTGATTGAGCAATCTAATGAAAACAATGTCTTTAAAAAGATCATTCACACTGACTGAATGAGGCCATGGGAGTATGATCATGTATTGCACAATAAGTTGAATCACAGTGACATAAGTGGCAAAATATGGAGAGTTTTCTTAAGACTTTGGTGAGTAAATACGTGTTGGTTCTGAATCAGAAAGCTCCGACTTATGTCTAAGAAGCTATCAAAAATGTATCTGATGTGTCTTGATACTGCTGATTCACTACCAGCAGTCAGCTTGTGTTTCCCAGGTTCATGTCAATCTATAGAATCGGGAACAGAGTCCACGAAAGTCTGCATCAATAAGACTTTATAGTGAGCTGTAAATGAATGAAATAAATGGCATTATTACTGATAAAGTCTGGAACAGATAAAGAACATTTCAAACATGCTGACATTTTACTTTTGTGAAAGGTAAACTCCCGAGCACTTAATCTACCTCATGTGCGGCTGAGCCCGCAGCATCATATGAACGTTAACTTTAGCCAGTTAAATAAGTCACTGACATGGGGAGTGTGATGTGATCACTTTGAAAAACAACAGAACTCTCAGTTTGATCGGAAGTGAGATTGCTCAGTTGAGCGGACTTTGAGTGGTCGAGGCAGAAGAAGTCATTATCACCTCACACTGAGGCAGATATTGGGTTCACAATGAGTTCGGCTTTGGATCATCACATCATGCTTTCCTGCAGGTCATACACGGGGCTGAGATATGTCTCAATCGTTCCGCCAGAAGTCATCTCCCATATCGACGATGTAGTACCAACATATCTTAAAAAAGATAGCAAATATCTCCACTGTTCCCGTATTCACACTTGCTGATGTTTACAGAAACGTGAGGCAGCATGTGAACCACCAGGACGAGGCCAGCTACTTATTGACAGAATACATTCTAGCAGGGTAGAAAGGCAACGCGTTAGCGTGAAATAATCAGAGTGTGTTAGACAACTTTCCTGATGAGAGAGGCTTTTTACACTTGTGGTTGATGAAGCATAGTCACGACAGTGTGAAGTTAGAGAAACCACAAATGTAAAAAATGCATTCCTCTGTTATAAACATAAATTCATCCCAAGTTCAATTTTTAGAAGCAATTCAAGAAAAGGACAGCAGGTGTCTGAAGACTAGATGGAATTGACTTCAGCGCTGTGTGTTCTCAGAAACAATAAAGCTGTCCACAAAGAGTGTTAACCGCTGCCTTAGTGTGTGTGTGTGCGTGTGTGTGTGTGTATCTGTTCAGTCAGTGTAGTTTTCCCGCCGTCTCCGGTACAGTAATTGAATTTGGCCTTTCCTTTAATGAAAGTCTGTGGAGTGTGGAGAGGCTGTGATAGCTCAGAACACCCAATCTCCACAGACGGATGCACCGCACTATTGGACATAGAGGCGGAAGAGCTGCGTGTGCGAGCAGGTACCGTAGCATATAAGACGACATGTTAACTTTCTTGAGCAAAAATAAGATGCATTTTCACCTGCTCCATTCACACATCTGCTAGTCTTTCAGCTTATTCGACGTTTATCCTGCATAATAGACGCGCTCAGATTTGCAAAATCCTTCAAGTAGTGCATGGTTCAATATTAAAAGTACATTAAAAGGGAGAACTGTTATAAACAAAAGGAAATGTGTGCTGCATGATTCAAGCCCTGCTATTAGATTCATGCCGATTAACAGATGCTGGTTACGAAAGGATAGAAAAAGGAAGCCAACGCAGAGGTGCCAAAAACTGCTGTTCCTTAGATGGCGACTTGAAGCTGGCCACAAAAGTGAGTCAGTACCCTTAGACCTCTAGTTTAAAATGCCCAGCACAGCATGGTCTCTATATCTCAGGTTATATAGCTCACTTATTTATATTACACCCAGGCCTTGACTCAGAGTCTGGTATTTTAATTGACAGATAGATGAAGCTTGTCTCCTGCAGGTAACACGTGCCCGCCTCATCTCCACTCAGGCTCCACCTCTTTGCACATTTTTGAATAAGTCTGGAGCCACACACTGCCAAGATGGCAACGCCCAGAAACACTACGATGAGTTTCAAAGCAGCTCCTCCGGAACCAGGACGTCACAGAAGGTTTTTCCATCTTAATATAGAGTCTAACATGTGCTAACGTGCTGACAAATTTAGAAATGACCCAAAAAAGCCATTGGAGAGGAGTGGTGTAATATAGAAGCAAAAATGCAGGATTTAAAATACTAATACAATAAAAACACATGATTATTTTGAGTCAGGAAAAAGGTCTTGTTAGTACTCATGGATACTCACATCGCTTTTTAGTAAGAAACTCAGAATGCAACCTTAACATTCATTTATTTACAAGATACAGGACATTTTTAACTGGTTGTCTTAAAGCCGTCGCACAAGTGTTGGAAAACATGAACAATGACTTTGTTCTATTCTTTATTCTAAATTGTAGCATTGCACACATATGCTGCAACTTTATGACTTATTTGTTTTTGGTAACTTTACATTATTCCCAGCATAGCTCTACACATAAACTTAACCAGAACTCTTACTAGACCGGCGATGAGCTGTGAAGCTGGTTTTCCTCTCCCAAGGCTGTGTTACTGTTCAGTATTTTATTGGGAGTCACAGAGAATCATTTCTGCTGAATAACATCTTTATTTGAGGGTAAAGTCCCAACTAGAAATCGCATCTTCAAATCAAGCAGTCGCTTTCACAGTTTGATAACTTGCTTGCGCAAACAAGACCATAAAACAGTGTGCAGTTTACTAAGTCCTGACTATTATGAACGTTGGATCTAAACACGACTTATCTAGGACAGGTGGGACTCCAGTGATAAACTTTCTTCTATTTAGATGGCTACAGATATCACGTAATACTCTCAAAAATATGATCTTTCCTATGCCCAGATTCCAGTGGATAAAAATGGGGTCGCAACTTAAGAATCAATTTGAGTGTGTAACCAATTACTGAACGGGTGGCAGCACTGCCCATTTGAGGATCAAGAAGAAAATGACATAATGTCTGAGGCCGATGGGGCGGCGGAGAGGTAAGTATAGAGTGTTTTCTCTTTCTTTAGCTGTACTACTGTATATTATATCGTTAGGCCATGTCCTGTTGTCTGAGCATAGTGAGTTAAATGATACTACTCTCTCTGTGAGTATACATTACCAGCATTAGGTCATGCAGAACATCTACAGCAAGGGGTAGATTTACAACTATCCATCATTGCCACAAGAGTGCTGAGAACATGTACTGCTGAGCAATACAAAGCACAAGACACAGAAATTGTGCAGATATGCACTAAAAACTGTTCGAATCTTATCAATGTGTATATGTTGATTAATGTTGGGAGTGCTCCACTGAAACAAAAATGAGAACCAGTGCTATAATTACAGGAATATGAGTAAAATGGATATGGATATCAACAATCAAATGACTTATTACGTGCGTGACAGTCAGCATGACTCTGGATTATGATGTACATAGGGAAATGACTGACCAATAGAAATAATAAAGAAATAAAGTCATCGCTTATCAGTAGATAGGGATCTGGATTATAATATATTATGATCTGAAACAAACTGATAAGAGCACAAAGTGTAGTAAAGGCTATCAGTCATAGACAGTTTTTCAAAGGACTGCAGCTCAAATGAATAATTATCGGCTACTTCAAAGAACATTTTATTTAAGGTGATAATCAACGTACTTAAATGAGAAGAAGTCAGATGATTATCGAGAGAAGATTAGATAAAGTTGAAATTCACCAAAACAGAGAGATAACTTTCCTTAAAGCCTCGTTAGAAGGTTACAACAAAGTGACGCCTACAGAAGATTCATAACACTGTAA
Organism: Planiliza haematocheilus; assembly: GCA_005024645.1. Classification (NCBI taxonomy): domain Eukaryota; kingdom Metazoa; phylum Chordata; class Actinopteri; order Mugiliformes; family Mugilidae; genus Planiliza; species Planiliza haematocheilus. The sequence continues at coordinate 6,888,306 of SRSE01001175.1, read as the reverse complement.
ACACTGAGTGTTTGAAGGAGTTCAGCTTCAGAATAAGCCTATAAAAGAAACAGTACAGGTTATTTGGACTTGATAAGCTCTGTAAATCAACACATGAGCATCATGGTACACCGAGCCAAATGCTAACGTCAGCACGGCGATTAAATTACAGTTGACGACCGCAGCACACTGATTTGTAACAGCCGTGGTTTTTACCCTGTTCATCATCTGAATGTGATGATGACCGGACCGACAAAAGCTTTGCAGAGACGATATGAGTGCAACCTGAAGTTCGTGCACCAAAGTTCACCCTGAGGGGAATGTAAAGTTACGGCACCATTCCACTACCAGCGTGGACCTCATGGAAGTGTTTGAGGTGGAGATGATCATCATGTTAGAGTTCGTCCTCTGGGGACCATGAATCTGTAGCAAATCCCATGGCAGTTCATAGCCATTAAAACGTATACAGTGTATAGCACTGTACGTACAATCAAATTTCCAATCTTGTCATGATGCTAAGGGAAAAGTCAGGCGATTGTTAAGATGCATCTTCTGGGGACAACGAATCTCAGCAACCCATTCATGTCAGAGCAGATATGAACAATTTCTTTCTTTTCTTTATTTATCAAGCAAGCAATCCCCAAGGCTGCTAGCTAACAGCAAAACAACAACAACAAAAACAAAAACACATGTCAGTGTTTATAACAACACCAATTATGTAATTAACCAACGAACTGTGCCATCCAGATGAGCTGGATCACAGCAACTATGAACTGCAAAATGTTTCCTGGCACTTTTATTTTTCTTGTCCTTCCCCATTTCTGTCCTTTCAGTTCCTGCCATGTATCTGCTGCTGAAAATCTCGGAATTGTGCGAAAACCGCTTCAAAAAATGCAAAGCTAAACAGCTGCATGGGAACTGTCAGGAAGGCTTTTCTTTTTTGGCAGCTGACCACCAAGCATTAACACTGGGCTACATCCAAATCAAGTACTTACTCTGTTCGCTTGCTTCATGCACGCTCAGCTAGGTGAGCGTCAGACAGTGTGAAAAGGTCCCGTAGAGCTGGACTATTTTCTAAAAGCAGGAGAGCAAACGGAAAAGACCTAAAAAGCTGGTGTCTGGGGACTATGAACTTTTGCACAAAAACAAAGGAGGATGTTGGGGAATTCAAGTTGTTTATACAGGATATCTCAAACAATACAATGCAATTTACCTTGGCCAAGCATTTGTCTAATTATGTAAGTGTGTTCCACAACAGCATAAAGTCTAGCTATAATAGCTCACTATACAATATAGTAGTATAGAAACTAACTATAAAACATGAGAGATAACTTTTCACTGCCTACAGTGTTGGCCACCATCATTATTGTCCAGAGTGCACAGTGCATAAACAGGGGCGACCAACAAGCCTGGAGAGCTTTCCTCTAGGTTGCACTGACCTCTAGTGGCCGTTACAAGTAATACAAGTGGATGCCATCCAGACTCCTTTTACCTGGTGTCATATTATAGATACATCGTCTCATATAAATTGTTGCACATGTAAACGAGCAGTATATAAAACAGTGGCGTTACTAATATTCATAAATATAGAGGCAGGTGTTAGCAGCTGAGCAGTCCCACCTTCTGCAGCCCTGCCCTGAGACCAGCTGCTCCAAAATCTGCAACCTGCGGTGTTTTCCGCGTTCACCGCCGCCCATACACCACCCTGCCTCGACTGAGTCCTGCCAAGAGCGACTCAAAAGGAAGTATTAAATACCCTTTTCCTCCAGAGCTTTCGTTAGCTGCGCCGAATGGGAGAAATGACGGAGCAAAAGAACTTTTCAGAAGTTATTGCTCAGATTTTTCAGGAGGCGCCGGCAGCCAGGAAGGATCTTATTGATAACCACAGCAACCTCTACCGAGTGGCAGACTACTGCGAAAACAATTATGTTCAGGTGAGGAATGCTGATTAGAAGTCTGCCTGTGATAGTCCCAGAGACATTTTGAAAACTTTTTTTTTTTTTTTTAATAATCCTTACAGGCAGATGATCCCAGTAAGGCTGTGGCAGAGGCGAAGGATCTGACCATCCAGGCGCTGGCCAGTGTCACCTACCAGATCAACAGCCTGGCCAGCTCAGTGCTGAGGCTGCTGGACTCACAAGCCATGCAGATCAGACAGATGGAGTGCTCCGTCAACATGCTGTCATTGGTGAGGAACACATTTCACCTAAAAAACACCTGAGAGCTGATCTGAGGTTAAAGCTGAAAATAGAAATCATAGCTTACAGGCTTCTTTTTGACTGATGGCGAAAACAGTTTCCCAAAGCCATTGCAGGACGTGCCAAAGCCCTAAATTTAATGACTTAAATATTCTTTCTATTGATTCACTTATTCATTCAGTTTTTTTATGATTGTTTTCTTTTTAAAGATTGTCTCCCTCTGCAGAAAGATCACATCTGGCTTGAGTACAAACAGAAAACTCAAACACTTTTTATGCCTCCTGGATGTTGTTGATCATTTGTGGACTGACTTCTGCCTACAAATTTGAATTCCCTGTCGAGGGACTCTTGATAATGAATAGAACATTTTGAAAAGAATTGTTGATTGTATATATATGAACCATGAACTGTGTGCTGTGTATTTATTGACATGAATGTTGCCACAGAATCCTTTTCGCAGGAGACACTCTCCAGCGAGGGCAAGAAAGTGATGTTAAAATTAAGTTTCTGTGTGCTGATCAAGGCCGTTCACACTGTGCTTCCGTCCAGACTGCGGCCATCCACTTCGAGAAGGTTGCCAGGAAAGAGATCGGCGCTTTTACCACTCCCAAAAACAGGACCCGCTCCAAGCTCATGACCCCGCCGCCTTCAGGCAAGGAGCCGGAGAAAGGCTACACCAGAGTGCCAATATCTTACTCCGTGTTGGACTCCGTCGGGCACTGTTTTCACGTAAGGGGGTTTCAAAATTGGGAAACTGAACTGAGTTCGCATACCTTTAGAGATTTCTTGAAGATTAAGGCTGAGTGGAGAACAAAGTTTCCCTCTTTTCCGAGGTCTCGGTGTCGTGTGTAAAGGTCTGCTGTTGATTTATCTTCCTTGTGCAGGTCACTGAGCAGCAGCCCAGTACGAGAGCAGGGACGACAGAGAGCATTCAGAGCACTGCAGACCCTGTCCCTGTGTATGTACACGCGTCTTTCTTAGCCTTTTCTGGTAACACAGTTACAGTTGAACTCTGCAGGTCCTGATATGAGGATACTGTCACATTTTAAACATTAGGGTTTACTACAGGCTGCACACTGGCACAACTACATACCTTAAACCGTTTACTGTCAGGATGCTGCTCTTTAGCTGACGGTGCATCTTCTTGCTCTCTTCCTTACAGATCCAGTCTTGGCATCGCTGTGCCTCCACCCTCCGTCCCCACCTTGCAAACCAACCCCACCGACAGCAACCCGCCGCCCCCTCCTCCTGCACCTTCTGCCAGTTCAGACCCCAACCTGCCTCCACCTCCTCCCCCACCTCCCCCTTCCTTCATGGACGCTGGCCTCCCCCCTCCTCCGCCCTCCTTAACATCACCCACAAACTTTCCCCCACCACCCCCGCCGGCAACCAACAGCACCTACCCGCCTCCACCTCCTCCAGCTGCTGGAGGTGCCCCTCTTCCTCCTCCTCCTCCACTTCTGCCGGTATCAGGAACTTCTCCTCCTCCCCCTCCTCCTCCTCCTCCTCCTCCACCGCCCCTTCACACTGGCACCTCTGGTATTGTGCCACCACCCCCTCCACCGCCTCCTCCACCTCCCCCAGTGTTACGGTAACGTTACAGTTTATGTTATTGGATGATAGTAACTCATTTTATAACTCACAGCTTCTCACAGACTGTGTTTAGGCACGCTGGGTAAAACCTGTGCTGCCTTAAATGTATTTTCACAGCCCCTGTGACGTCAACATTAAGTGTGAATAAAAGCTTCAAAAAGGTGTGTGTGCTGGTTTAATATTGAGTTGTCGCATCTGACTTGAATGACTGTGAATGATTTTTTCTGGGTCAGACAGTTTTGGCACAGAGAGCTTCTGCAGAAATTCTTCGGACATGTTTCAACAACACCTTGACTGCATTCCTCTAAAACAAGCTGAAACAAGGATTGTGATTCCTTGTCATCTTTTTTTTTTGTGTGTGTGTGTAATCAGATTTCTCTTCCTTAATGGGTCATTACAGCATTTCATAATCAGAGTCACCGTAGAAGCCACTGTGTGGTGGGAGCAGATAAGTTGTTTTCGTCACTGCCTGCAACCTCAGTGAGTTCCGCTCCTTCAAACAGTTCAGTGAGGCTTTAAATTGTCTGCTGCGAGTCAAAGCTTCAGTCAGCCTGCGCTACATGGCTTTTAGCTGAAGGTAAGCTTCATTTTCAGCTTTTCAGGATCAGCTGGCTAAATCATCTATTACACGGTTTCGTATTTGAACCACTGAGAAAGAAGAAGCAGCTTGTACACAAACGAAGCCCCGTACAAAGACGAGGAGGTGCTTCAGCTGCCTTTCACTGCGGCGTACTTTCACTTTGATCAGTCCAAATTCCGCTAATTTAACTTTGTACTGAAGTGTCACACAGCTGTCATCTTGGATGAGTCACAAAAGTCTTCCGCCCGTTGCATAAAACTTTCACACACAGTCGATCCATTTGCCTTTAAGACAGTCCGTTGAGGTGGGTGTGATTTGAGAACTCGACGAGATAAAGAGCTACCTTTGACCTGTACGTGCGTACATGCATTGCAAAACTGAGCGCTAAACCAGGTGACAGAGCCACTCTGGCCTGGTTTCTCTCTTCTTCTTTTCTCAAACTCTTCTCAGGTGTGAAAATAAAACTACCATGGTAATTTACTATCCTACTTTTGAGTAAGTATTCCTTCTATTTTCTCATCAGCTTGCACCTCACTTGATGCGTGCAAGCGCGTACGATTAAGCTCCCTTCCTTTTCAGGATTCCTCTGTTGTTTTGCTGTATCGGCTTGTGGATATTTTGTTGCCATCTTGCAAAGAAAAGCAGAGAAGTTGAAGGCGACAGGCTGAGGTCTAACTCTAACACTCCGTCTGTGTACATCATCCCTATTTATACTGAAGATCTGGAGGATGAGGAGCAAGAGGATGAAATGGACATAAATGAAGCATATAGTCAATCTTACAGACATCCTCCTGTGTACGCTGTAAGAAATGTCAGCCCACCCCCTCCATACATGGTAAAGGATCCTGTATTGAATTGATCTGATTTCATAACATTCACATATTTGTTTGTTGTGAGCTTGCAATTTTTTTAAGTGACCAGAAATGTCATCATAAGTCATACATCATTGCTGTGATTCTGTGTTACCTGTTTTTACAGCTTGAACCACCGTCTTACCGAGACCCACCACCATCCTACACAGACCCTCCAGCTTACTCAGAGCGACCCTAACCCTGCTCATCTTCAACCTCTCCAGACACCTCCTCCTTCTCCTGCTGTTATTTTAGCGACAAGGCAGGGTCCCGAGCTCCAACTGATGAATTCTGAGCTTGTCAGATGAAATTCGGGGAAAAAAAAGCTTTAACGTGCAGATGTTGCCTGCGCAAACCTGCATTCATAAAATTAATTGTAAGACTGAAAAACACTGAAGTCATCAGACATTTTACTACAAATTGTTCTTGCTACAAGGCACAAGGATTTTGGTTTTCATCGGTATCTTTCCGTCTGTATGTGTTGTGCATAATTTCTGTATATGTAGCCTTTTCTAATGTATAGTTTTGTATTTTACTGAATGTCCTTCTCAGTTATTTTAGCTTAAACATGAGACACCTCTGCTGTTTACCAGCTGATTGGATAGATAGATAGATAGATAGATAGATAGATAGATAGATAGATAGATAGATAGATAGATAGATTAGAGGTCGACCGATAGTGGATTTTTGAATGCCGATATTATACCGATATTTTGGAGCAGGAAAAAAACGATAACCGATTAAAACTAATTATTAAAACTAAAGAATTTACAAGAAATTCCCAAATTTTAAGATTCATGGCAAACTAAGATGAAGAGACTACACACAGACAGCTTTCATTTTAGCCTGTTAACAAGCTAACTGTTGTTAGCTTAACAAGCTCATGTAGGCTAAATCATGCCGGTGGAGATGTGGCTGTTTATGCTGAAATATGATGCTCGTTTATGCTTGTTGAACTAGTGGTACTTATTGCCTCTGCGAAGGAGGTTATGTTTGTTGACTTTCAACATGTGAAGGTTTTATTTCACTTACAATGACACTTGTGATCGTCCAGTCGACTTCTCCACAGATCACTTAACTCCTCTCTGCTGCCGCTGCACACGCTGCGTTTCTCTCTCTCTCCCATGCTCTCTCTCTCTCGCTGTGTGTGAAGAGCAGCCCCGCCCCTCAGTGATCAGAGCGACAGAGCGGAGTTTGTTTTTTTTCAGAGGAAAAAAATGACAGCTATCGGCAACTATCGGCGCCAAATTCGGCCGATAGTTTTTAAAACGTCCTATCGGCGTCTAACCTCTAAGAAAGATAGATAGATGGTAACTTTAATGAATAACTGTTTCGATTGGGAAATATAATGTGTACTGGATTAATGCACTTTAATCAGATATTATTTGATGGATACAGCTCATCCCATTGAATTTCAATAATGTACTTGTATCAACAAGTACATTATGTCTGTTCTGCTACGCATTACGTAGAGGTATGTTTAAGAAAATGACATACACCAAAAAGGGTGTGTAATTTTCAAAACAAAGTCTTTCATACTAATGAGTTAAATGTATAACCACAATTAAAATGTGTGTGTATGTGTGTACAGACAATTTTGCAGATCAAATATGAAATAAATAAATAAGTCTGAACTGTGGCCAGGTTGATCCTGTTTGCTTGAATTGTCTTTTGAGTTCACCTGAGACAAAGCATCATGAAGTTAAGACATTAACAAAAAAAATCCAAAAGTCGAGTGTGAATTGATGGGCAAAAATGTTGATTCTTTCATTCGTCTTCTGTAACCGCTTGTTCCTTTGAAGGGTCACGGGGTCTGCTGGAGCCTATCCCAGCTGTCACCAGGCAGGGTACATCCTGGACAGGTGTTAGCAGGGCTGACACAGAGACACAGACAACAGGGAGAACATGCAAACTCCACACAGAAAGGACCAGTCGGCCCATGGATTTGATCCCGGGACCTTCTGGCTGTGAGGCATCAGTGTTAACCACCTCTGCTGCCTGAAAAATGCTGATTATATTCCTTATTCGTGTCCCAGCTAAAAGACAGTAACTTTGTGAAGGACCAGATGCTGTCCGATGTGGCTGCAGACTGTAATTAATAGTAGAGATGATCTCTGACCTTGGAGAAATACTGACGCTGACGTGAAGTTAAATACATTTATGAAATTCATTTTGTCCAGTACACGTAAGAAATATTCAAGACAGCACACCTCCTGTGTCCCTGTGCCTTTAAACAAGACAGTGATGCTGTAAAAGTTCTTCACACCGTGCCCTTCCCTAAGTGACATATGATCCTTTGACAGCGACCCACAGGTTGGGAACGTTTCTGTGCGTTTTGGATTTTTAAATAAGGTAAGACTCGTCACATCTTAATATAAGGATTACAATCCTGTACGATCATCTCTCAGATTAGCGGGCTGCATGTTAAAGTTACTTGAATTCAACTCACTTTTACCTACAGTTGTAATGAGTGACAGATTTACAGGATGAAGGTTGATTGCTAGCAGTTAAACAACATGAACAGCTTGAAGTCAACCACTATCCTGTTTCGTCATGTACATTTACACGTGACACGCTGACAAACCGATCCAACTTTTGTTGCTGTTAAAAAACTGCACTTGGTCAGTAAAGGACCTAATAGTGAGTGAAATGCCGTAGGCTCACCACAGATCACAATACTTAGCAATCAACGTCTTTTATAACTCATATAACAGCTCTTGTGAGGTTACATAAACTGATTGTCACATTCTGTGACATCTGCTCACACACACAATGTTTCAGAGATGACAACCTACATGTTTTTCTATCATTGTATATTTCACTGTGATTGTTTAGATCAAATATGGCACTGACGAGATTATACTATTTTAAATTTACATTTGATTTTTACAAAGAAATATACACATATTATGAACGCAAATAGCCTAAGCTGTTCATTATGGTAGATCATAAAATGTCGCATTTGTATTGCTGCACCATCATTTTTTTCTTTTTCTTTTGTGACAGTAATGCCAGCAAGTTGATAATGTTCGAGGAATGTCTCTGGTAGTGAATATCGTTCAGTTTTTGTAAGTATCAAATTAAGTCAAAAATGATTCTGTTGCCCTTTGAAATGGAGCGATTAAATCTTGAAATGGTGGGAATCTGTTCCCAGAGCTCCAGTCTTGGTGTTGTTCCTAGCTGTCGTACTCCTCTGCTTCTATCATCGCCTAAAGAAGAGAAGAGAAGTGTACGATGTTACCACAGCGGCGCGAGAAGGCGTTGCTCCTTCGGCCGACAACGTGGCATCGCCATCAGAGCACCAGCAGGGAGAAGTGGGCAGACTTTATGACAGATACCCACCTCGCTACAGCACAGTGGAGCCCCCACCGCCATACTCACTGGTGTGTTAGCAATATGTACAGTTGGCCAAGACCAGTGGAGCACTCTGCACACAGATGTACACGCAGATTTGCAGATAATAGTGGAGTATCTTTGGCATCTAGGTGTGTCATGTTAATCTCTTTTTAATCCCTAGCCTTTGTAGTCTTTAAAGAGATACATGCTCCCTTCAGTTAGATTTTGTGAGTTTATGATAACAACATAGGAAGTTGTGTGAACAAAATGCTTGCCGTTCAGGTAGCACCAGGTAGCACCAGGTGTACATCATGAGAACATGGCTTCTAAGAAGACAACCAGGCTTCAGTTCAGGAAGCTAAAGGCCGAGTAACCTAGGAAACGCAAAAGACATATTAAAAAGATGAAGAAAACTCTCGGTGACTTACAAGATATTAACTTACCATCCACTTCCACTGTTGCTGTAAATGTTGCCAAACATGTAGCAACTGTATCCTTATCAAATATTTCCCCAAACAACAATCGTGAAAACTTTAAACACGTCCCCATCTGAAGGCAGTGATATTAGGGGTTTGTAGTAGTTACACAGTAAAATATTCAAGACTAGTTTAAGGACAGGTTTAATTATTTCTGTTTTTTTTTTTTTTTTTTTTTTTTTTTTTTTTAGAAATATTCATCATGTCTAGATTTCAGAGATAAGACTGACACCATTATGCTAAATACGAAGCTTCTGCCACTGTCCAGTTAGCTCAGCTTATCACAGAGACTGGAAGCAGGGGAAACAGCTAGCCTGGCTCTGACGGAAACTCCCCAAATCCCCCTCCTAGTTCCTTTAAAACTTGCTCTTTTATCTCATTTGGGGTATCCGCACAAAATCCAGAGAGCTGGGCAGGAATTAGCGTGTCCTGTAGTCCTCTAGTGCCAGCTTCCAGTGTTTGTACTAAGCTAGGCTAAAGGACTTGTGGCAGTAGCGCCACAGACATGAGTTTCATCAATCTTTTAGTTTATGAGTATTAGAGTAGAATTTGAAATATTTACTGTAACATGTTTAAATGCAGTGTGTTGCAACAAACTAAGAATAACTTTACTTGTTTCCGTGCAGTTTGACCCCAATCTGACAAGCTTCTTGCCAGGAGGCCCACCGCCTCCCTATGAGATGTATCCTATAACGTTACCTCATTACTGAACGACATCTACAGGACCCGTCCAGCAGGACCTCACCATCCTAACGTGACTCTTCACCAGCCATGTCCCCCAGAGGTTGCGCAGGAATATCCTCCAGCTAAACGCCACTTTGTCAGCAAAAGTGTAGGCTATTGTTTTCTGTATATTTTGAAAATAGTGTGTATATTAAGAATATATATATATATATATATATATATTAAAGTATATTAAGAACGTTTTCTTATTTAATATAATTATTTAATTAATATAATGCAAATTTAAAACTAAGATGCATTAATATTAACTGTAGAAAGGGAAACAATATTTGCAACAATTTAAATTTTTAATAGATTTTCATATGAACATCAAAACTACAGTAGTAGTCGTCCAACTGCATCTACACACCGGCAGAATCCTCAAAGCACAGTGTTTCTCTATGTTACACTATACACTCTTTATTACAATACAGTACTTACAGTTTGAAGGGAAAATAAATATCAAATAAGATGCGAGAATTATTGTTTCGTTTTCTAAGAAGGAACATGTGCAGTGACAGGAGTGAAGGTTTGAAAAAAAAATGAAAAATAGTGTTTCCTTGGCTTTTGAACCGTGTTAAGGCAAAAGTAAGCATGAATTAGAAGCCACATATAAATAGGTTTACTATCTGTACAATAAATTAACTAAACCGAACCACCAACTGCCCCAACCTGTAATGTTCAGTGAAACAATGTTTGCCTCCATTATACAGTCGTTGCATACTGTACGCTACTTCTTCAGGTGTTTTGAGTTCTCTTTTTAAATAGGATTTATTATTATTTTTCAGTGCTACAAATACAACTCAAGCAGGCAGTGATCCATTCATTGGAGCCTCTCCCTGTTAACCAAACCAGAGCTTTACCAGCATGTGACAGGAAATGCTCAATGTAATCAACATTAAAAAAGGACATAAAACTAGCAGTATTAACGTAAACTGTCTCAGCCAGCCACTGCTCTCACTTTTACTGAATATCGATCAAGGAGTGTGTGTGTGTGTGCACATTAGAGTGTGTCAGTAGACGTACTGTATTGCATGTTTGAAAGTATCTATTGCTGCTCATTTCTCAATTTAGTAGACACGACAAGATCAAGCACATTTCTGAACACATACAATCGTACTGTGTGATCATGTGGTAAAATATAGAGGATTTGATACAAATGTGATGCTTGGTGTCTGTCCTTAAACAATCCGCCCTACCGAACCAATGTAAACATTACACTACATTAAGTATTTAAGATTTCCAAAGGCAAAAAAATCCTTCAACAAAAACCTCCAACAGACCACTGTGACTTGCAAAAATTATTCTAAGTCTATATCCACGTTTATGATAACATACACACACTCACTCACACTATTGCACTAAACCTCATAATCAATTGTAAATCCTTCTGAACAAACATCGATAGAATTATTCTGGGTCTGACAAATAAAAATACACCTTGACATAAGGCTCAACTGAGAAACACTAAGTTTGTACAAAAATGCTCTACATGAGGCTGGTCATTTGCTCTGCATCATGATGCTCGGCTCCTTCACCACACACCTGCACCATCATAAGCTGCAAGAGACAGCTGGAGCTACCAATGTTAAGTCGTCCTTCGGAGGTTGACCTGTGACCTGGCACCTTGCTGATGAGCTCTTGGCGACTTTCAGAAGACCCAGCTCACAGGGACCCACTGCTGCTCTGTCGACAGTTTCTCCAGCGCCGACCGCAGACTTCGGAACGCTGCTTCGAGGCCGTCGTTTACGATAAAAAGGTCAAAGTAATGTCCGTAGGCTCTCTTAATCCGCTCACTCTCATCCACCGTCCTCTTTAGTTCAGAGTCCTGTAAGAACAGTTGTGGGACTTTTAGAATGCACATTATTTAAAGGCCCTATGAAATAAGATTCTGTTTATAGTCTACATGTCTTGCACTACACCTCATCTCAACTGTATGCTAGTATCTGACCCTGATACAAGCATACTCAAAAAAGGTGTTCTTAGTGGTATTTTAACGTCATGGAACAATTTAAAAATGCTGATCCTGTCATCCTGCACTAAAGGGTTTACACCACTTTCTCTGTGCAATCAAAAGTTCTCTCAAATTCTTTCAAATCTCATCCCCACATTTAAGCAACACATCTATGAGAGCAGACCAGGCTGTTCAGGACAGGGCTGTAGAAACAAATAGTAACCAGACCAGAAACACTAGAACCAGAAAATACAATAAGCAGACAGTTACTTGGATGGATGAGCAGGGAAAACCATGAAACTGGTACACAACTGAAATCAAATCAGTAAATGTAGTTCAAACGAGTAAATTAAATATTAATTATTATTATTATTATTAAAACTAGCACAGAACATCTTTTGTCAAGTATTTCATGGGAGTTATTTCAGGAAACGACATGCAATACATTATATTTCAGTTGAGTCTAAAGGCTGTACTGTTGGATTTTAAGTAATTTTTTTGTAAGAGCAGCTATTCATAACTGTACAAGCACTGGCCAGCAGATCAAAAACAGAATATGGCAATATATTCAAGGTGATAATGAGAACAAGTCATGGGAATGGGTAACGTGTACCCACAGAGCTGATTTTCCAAAGTTTTCTGTATCAGGGGTCCTAAGACAGAAGATGTTATGGGTTTTAAAATAAATAGCGTGTGTGTAGGTTAATGCTGAACTCTAACGGCCACTGTGGAGGATGAACGAGAACACAAACTTACCGTTAACTGTTTTGTGACCACTCCTGACTCAATTGCTGACTTGTTCATTGCTTTGAGGACCTCAAAGTCTGGGGCTTCAATGAACACAACATAGGGCAAGAATTCAGACGTCCGCAGGATTTTAAGAGCCTTAAGAGAAAAATAGGCATAATGAGGATTTACTGCCGTCACTACGTCCACATCACAGCCAGCAACAGGAACGGCTCAGACACAAATGCAGTAAAACGCTAAGACTGTGATTAAAATTCAGCTGCATCATCTTCATCTAACTTCGCTAATGTGTGTAAATAGGATTAGCAGAGTGTTTCCAGTGTGGTGATGATCATTAAGAGATCCTTCAGATAAATCTTGATGATGTGCTTTGCCTGCAAATACTTCAGCAGCAACAAGTTATGCATAATCAGTATACGGTGTCAGACTTTTAAACTGGAAAAAAGAATTGAAGGCGGTGAAGACGTGAAAAAAAGATATGCATGCTTTATTTACCTGCGGGTTGACATCCAGAATGCAGATCTTTCCTGTTTCTATGACCTCGTGTATGGAGTTGATCTTTGTGCCATAGAGATTCCCGTCATACTCGCCGTGCTCTAAGAAACGACCATTTTTGATGTCACACTCCATTTCGCTGCGGGTCATGAAGGAGTACATTTGGCCATCCCTCTCATCTACCTTTGGTTTTCTGGAGGTGACTGTGTGGTAATGATAAACACAACAAAATAAGTGTGCCAGTGTTGCTCTTAGTGGCTCCAACAAATATCTCACCAAAAGATAAGACTCCTTAAGGAATGTAATTGTAATTTCATTACTTTGATCTGGTTAAGTTTGCTTGCATGGTTTACTGACACTCACTGGTAGAAGTATGGAATATGTAAGGATAAAGCGATTGAATTGCCAGGTCAACAGTGAGTGTGGAAAAACTGTACGCACAACTGACGGAGTGTACAAATACATCAGATATGATAAATGTACACAGTTTGTTGCACTTACAGGGGATGGTGGTGCCGTAGCGCTGTGGATCTGACACCAGCAGCTTGTTCTTCAGACTTCTGCGACCGACCCCCTGCGCTCCAATCAGAACCAGCGTCTTCCTTCTAAACGGCGGGACTTTGGCAACCTCCTCATAGATCCGCAGCTCATGTCGATCAAATTCTAGTTAGAAACCAGTTATCAGACCAATCAGCGCAGTAAACCAAGAGGCACGTTGTCATTATGTCCAAAGCTCAAACATAACTTACAGGTTGTCGTTTTTTACCTGCGTTCTTGGTGGTCAAATACATCATCTTTTTTTTCTTCTTACCGCCCATCCCTGCACACAGAGGACCTGGGACAAACAGCAACACACAAAACACAATCAACCTGCCAGATCTGACACTTATCTCTGCCAATTACATCAACAAAGTCCCACTTAAAATGATATACTATCAAGGTGAAACCTCTGCCAGGTTGTAAATTTTATTTTTAGAAGATAGAGGAGACTCCACCACTAGATGGCACTGTGAACCAATATTGATCAGCCTGTGAAACCAGTCTGCTGCCAGGGAACACCTGTGACTAGACGATCTGCTCGCCTTCTGTTCAGAATGGAAGATTATTTGGCGATGGGAGAGAATTACATATAGTGTCATATACAGGAAACGCAATTTCAGTTATAGTGAGATGGAAGAATTCAATAATAAGTCAATAATTGTGACTTTGCTCTTTACAGCTAAAATGCTAATTATTATTTTTGGGATATACAAATGGATCAACCATTATCGGACATTATCATGCATACGTTTGTCGTTCAAATGTCTTATTCTAACCGCACTCTCCTTTGGTCTAATATGTGGAAATGTGTCGCCAGACAGATGTGTCCTTCCCCAGCTCGAAGGGCAGAACAGTTGGACTGTCATCTTCCTCTCCTGGCTATGACTCACCACCTGTTTTGCTGCTGCTGAGGACATTATAAGGAGCAGATAAATCTTCAGAAACCCAGCTGGTCTTCACTTTCATAAGAGGAGAGATCGTTATCGATTAGGTTTTTGTTTACTGTGTGTCTTATCGCCAATGCTTAATCAGGGATCTTTCTCAGGGAGGGTAGTTTATGAATGTCAGACCCTGCAGCTTAATAACCAGCAGATTGGATCAGGACGCCTGAGTCATGCCGATGCTCATTACCAGTTCTTCAGTGCTCACTGTCAGTGGAGCAAACTGGAGAGGTGAGGGGAGGCTGAGCGATCGACGGCAGATGAAATACTTGTCTGATACGGAGAGGAACAGATGTTGTCTTTGTTGCCAGGATGTTTGTGCACCGAGGAGTCTGCATAATGAGAAATGGTTCTCTGCTCTGCAGCACGCTTCTTAGAGATGTACCTGTGGTAGCAAGTTCCAGATCTCTCTTCACAAACGCTTTCCTCTTCTCCTCAAGCAGCTGGCTGGGTATAAGACCCGCGCTGCCTCCTTCTATGTGACATGCCTACGAGAAGAGACACATTCAAAAAAAAGAAAATACTTAAACAAGCCAATGGATAAAAAGTCTGCAGTTAGCTCAAGCAAAAAATGTAGAAAAAAATGTGCTTGTGTGTTTACTAACCTGCCACCAGTTGAGGTCCTCCTGGTTAAAGATCTGTAGAATATCTCCACTGTTGAAGCTAAGCCCCGCCTCTTTACAGGGAATCAGGTTGTCATGAGATGGGTCGTAATCAAAGTGACACTTCACAAATGCCTAAATTGATAAAAATATTGAAAACAGTATCACTAAAACATCCAAGGTAGACTGAGTAAACACACAAAATGGGTCTGAAACATGGTGGAACTGTACACTTTAGATGGCTCTGGTGTCTGAACTGTGGCAGACTGGCTGAGTCAACGTCCATCCACAAGAAACAACCTTGCCCACTTTAAGTCTACTCCATCTCTCAGCTCACTATTCCGACATCTCAAGGCTACAGGACTCAGCTCATAAACCAAACCATCTATCCCAGCCCCCACTGACAGGACGAGGAGTCTGAGAGACAAACAGAGAGAAGCAGGGAAAAGAGGGAAAGAGATAGATGCAGAGAAATAAAAAAGGGAGAGTGAGAGACAAAATCTGTAGCCATAGCAACCATCCCCTCCCCCTTCACTTGACGGCGTTTTTCTGATTTTGAACTGATGCATGAACATTTTTATTTTTTTTAAAAAAAGCTTGCTAGCCCTTAATGTACTGTGTGTGTCTCATCAGGCCCAATGGACACACAGACTAACACACACTCAGATACAGAAACATAATTAAAGTCTCGTTTGACCAAAGCAAGCTTTCGGTTAAGTTTAGTCACCGAGATTGGGGCCTAGAACGTAGACTGGATTACAACTTCTGGGAACAACTCTAATCATCACTCAAGTCCTCACACTGCGCATCCACCTACAGTACACGGCTCTTAGCTGTGCGAGCACAACCAATCATCGTCTGAGAGACAGTCGATATTAGGTGTTTAAGTAGGCACACATTGTTATCTGGAGCACATACCATAAAAAAAGGGAAAAGTAAGCGCTTGTGTGCTGTCAGTTCACAAAGCACAGGTCTAAAAGCTGATATACTGTAGAAATGTCTGCTTACAGAACACTCTGTACCTTTTCAAAATGTACGAAATAACACGTACAACCAGTTCTCAGCAAATAAGCCCTAGGAACAGAGGGGATTTACGTTTTCTCACATGAGGGCAGTTTTAAAGCGTCTCTGCCAGATAGGATGTTGCCCTCAGTTTCTACAGGTCAGAGAAGACAAAACCACAGCAACAACAAGATTACTACCATAAACCTTCAACTCTGTTTCCAAAACTGATCCTGAATAGAAATCTGTGAGAAAAGCCGTAACACCACAGTTGGCGGTTGTATGACACATGTCCCACACATACACCCCACCCTCTCCCGAAAAAGCCAATTTGCAAACTACGCTCTAACAGTTGAACTGGGAAACATATCAGTCTATTTTGCTGCTTGCATGCAAGCGCACATTTGAGGTTGAGTTTGGTGGAGTAGATGTGGACTGACTGTGTACTGTATGGTTTTCCTTGGCTTATTGTGTCTATAAGATAAACTAGCATGACATTTGTTCAAGTGCTGTGGTGGAAGTAGCCGGAGACGTTGGTTAGATCACTGAACTTCTATGGACTGAGCCTTAAGTAAGTTAGTGTTGTGAAAGCTTTCACATTTTTAAACCTGATGGACCTTTAATAACTGTCCAGGGGAGTTACCAAGGTTGCTGTTAAGTGGTGAGACTGTGTGTTGCTCCTGAGGCTGAACAAATTCTCTGATCTGATGCTGATCTGATTCCGAAGGCACTACAATTTATCCCATGCAGGGCTTGTATGGTCGTAGCAATTTATTCCGGCAATAGTCATCAACAATTTACTGGAAAATCCAAATGTCAACTGAGCTGGAACTAAAGGAATAGAAAACATCCTCTGGGCACCATAGATACATTATCTGTAGCAGATATCATTTCATAAAGTGGTGGACTGACCAGCATTGTAAAAGCTCATCCAGTGGAAAACTCATCCAAGAGCAAAATATGCTTAAATTATGTATATCACATCTATGCTAATAATCTTTGCATACAAACCCTCCCTATATAATTATCTTGTACATTAGGTTCTAGTACATTTTGATTCGGTGTAAGGAATTAATTTAACACGGCTTATTCATGCTCCGCTGTTTCTTTTCTCTACTGCCGAGGCCGATCAGTCACAGAGTTGCATGTACTGCGTTCTCTCATTGGCCATATACCAGCATGCAAGATAACCTTTCTATTTCCCTTCAATCTAAACTAGGTCACATTTTCAGTGTGACCAGACTTAGAAAGCTATCGCTCATTAGCTGGCATAGCCCTAAAACACTCCCCTGAGCAAAGCAGCAAGCTAAGGCACGCTTTCTGATGTAAAGGCTATTAACACATAAAAAAGGCCAAAATATTAAACATCCAGTTATAACTCCACTGTCACGAGCCGACTATGAGCTCTTTTTCAATCTTGCTCTCAGAAAGACTTCACCTATTGATTTGTTATGCACAAGCCGAAAAACTACTCAGCATTTTGGATAACTGACAAAACTTTAATGCAGGTATAACAGCCAAGCAACCAATGTCAAAGTAAAAGTCCCGCTGTAGAATTAGATGGATGATTTTTGGCAGAGCGGACAAGGTTACAGCAAACAGGGTGGATGCCAGGGACCACTGCAGGTGGTACAGTATCCTTCAAAATTACTTTTCTACTAACTTTTCTACAATGTATATTTTACTTTGAGAGAGGAAATTCAACGTGGAATATCCCCGAAATCAAATGCATTAATTGGGGACATTCTCATAAGTGAGTTTAAGATGAAATGTGAGACCAACAAACAACAGACATGATATAGGCTTCTACAGTTTCAATAATGTACACAGCATACATCCGGTGTCATTTGTGCATTCACGCCGGCTGACCTGTCTCGCTGTGTGCGGCTCCTGGTAGCTGGGCAGGATCTTCAGCACCACGCTGCCGCTCGCCTCCTTCAGCATCTCCTGGAGCACTTTGGGGTCGTTGCCCACCTCCTTGCCATTCACCTCCTTGATAATGTCTCCCACGTGCAGCAGACCTTGCTGGTCAATCATGCCGCCGTGGAGGATCCTGGCAATCACCAGCTCCCCGCTCTCCACCCGAAAAGTCACTCCCTGCGCACACATAGGAAATACAATTATCATTTGTCATGTTAGATAACTAGACTAGAAGACCCGAGAGATCAGTACTAGTACAAGTGGAGGTCAGGGCCAGTGTTGCCGAAACCAGTGCAGAAATACCTGGGAAAAAAAATAATTTACATTCTTATTCGGGTTCCACTTAGGACTTTTTTAACTTTATTAAAAAAAAAAATTTGCAACCTCAGCAGCAAAACTGAAGTAAAGTGTGAAAAGGCCTATGAACGATTTGACAGACAGTTGGCAGAAAGTTTGTGGGCAGAAAGTTGGACAATAGAACACCTGCTTGTTTTAATCAACAACATGTCAGCCGCATGCAGGTACATCACACCCCTTTTGTGCTTTGAGGCGGTATAAATCTGGTTTATTTCTCTCTTTTGAACAATAGTTTAAAAAAAATCTCATTATACTGAGTGGATGCTCTGCACACAAAGCATAAATCACTGAGGATTTTTATCTGTTTAAAATTTATAGCGGGGCTAAATACTGCCTCTGTGATTACAATGTGCAGTTCCTTAAATGACCAGACTCACCAGGTGCTCACCAGACACCTTACGGATGCCCACCATCCTGACTGCATCTGGGGGAACAGGCTGATTGTTGAGGGCTGCGTCCATGAAGGAACAGGGGCTGGGAGGTGGAGTCTCGTAGTTTTTGGATGCCACAGAATCATGGGTCTCCAGGAGGGACTGTAAGCATGGGTCACAAAAAGCTCTTTTGAAGATGGTAATACTGTCAAGGTATACTTTAATAATCAGATCATGTTCTGTGGAGCTGATCCATATAAACTGCTGCATCTCTGAGTAAGCTATGTCCATTCATTCAGCATATAGAAAGACAGACAAGGGGTTAGAAGGAGCGCTACAATCCGTCGTGAGGTAAGACCGGTTTTCTCCAAACCTGGAAGTGGGGCTCCTTCAGGATGCGGAGGAGCTCGTCAGCTGCCTGGCTTCTTTGCGCGAGTGGGCTGAGCTCCTTGACGATGTCCTGGACCAGCTCCACGTTGTTCTCACTCACAGCCTCAAGCTTAGGTTCTTCAAACCGCTCATGGGCCTAAGATTTAGTGGTTATAAAACAGCCATCACTTAGGGTTACTGCTCTCATCCTTTGTGCATGACCTAATGAAAGGCTAATATTCAATCTCTTCATTACATTGCTTCACACTGAGGAGAACCACTGAGGTGTCTGTGTATAACTTTCAGTTCTATTAGTGCGCCTTCCCACTGAGAAGTTAATGCACCTTGCTGAATTATAATGAAATATATTCTTCCTCCTGCAGGTGTGTTTGTTTTGATTCGATGAAATAGTAAAGAGCATGGTAACAAACATCAAAAACAGCAACCAGAATCTAAAGTCCCGCTGTGAGCGGCGGCGTGTTCATAAATCCTGAGTCAAGGATACAAAAAAGAACAGAAAAGTCAACACAAACTCAAGTCAAATATTGTGCCCTTAAGGTTTTTGAATGTTTACTCTGAGACATCAATATTTCAGGGGACATTTATTTTTCACTGTCTCCTCCTGCTTTTGCTGCCAAGGATATAGATCTGCACCTCTGGTTCGGGCCCAAAGGTACAAAGTTAAAATCATTTAAAATGATTTTGCAAAAAATGCTCCATTGTCAGGAGATCCCACAGACGACTTGTCTGGAGGGACCATTAACTGTACATACAGGGGTGGGGATGACTACTACTCTAGGCGCCACGATGTTTGTTTGCTGACGAAGAGAGGAAAAATCCCTGCAGAGAGACGCATATAGAACACGCACACAAATAAATCTGCAGATGTTCACAAATGACTGAAGTCACACACACACACAAATCATGTGTACTAAAGTGCACAATGCTTCACAAGTACAGAACCACATCACACATATCTGTGCAAGTTTTAGCCATGCGGATTCAAAAAATAGAAAAAAAATATCTTCTAACCTCGTGCAACCAGCTAGCCTAATGTGAACTGCTGATCCCAAGGCTAAATGCTGGAGTTACACATAATTCCACTTAACGAGCTGCACGGGAAGGAGGCAGGTTCTTGGCTCTGCTTCGGCGGCATCTTTATTTGGTTTGTTTTCTGAGCCACATCACATCATCTGCATCTATGCAAGAGCTCTTACATAAATAAGCATACATCAACAACAAGCATTCAGAGAGATTTAATTCAAATCATGTGTACTCTATGGGGGATTCTGGGTGGTATATTACCAAGATGTGCTCTGTGTGAACACAAGCTTTTGTGCATAATTTCTGTTTGTGTACTTTCAGTTAAATGTCAATAGATGGCAGAAAATTGGATAATAATTGTAAGGATCTTACTGCTTAGCACAAGCATGATTCTATACTACCAAATATCCTGTTTTGGCACAATTTCATATAGACACTGGGGTGTTATTTACAGTCTGATTAGTGGATAACAACATTTTGGGTGCTAGTCACATAACTAAATAGTAGTATCTGCTCATTTAGTTGCCCTAAATGCCTCAGTAGCTCTGATTGTGCTGATATCAAGCCAAGCACTGAGTCAGCGTCACAATCATAGCTCATAATAATGAACCACTGCAGTTTTGCATTTTAACTCCTGTTGTCAATATCTGCTCCTTGTCGGCCTAATCATCATTCTGAGTCATTACAGAATTGTGGGTTGTGCTGATTGCATTGTTCTGTGCGGTGCAATTAGCAACTAACCCATGTCTCCAGAGCATATGCACGCATGTATATGCCTTTGCTCTGCTCCTCTATTGTGGTTTGTTCTTTGTCTTGCAGCACATTAAGTGAAAGCTAGTGAAGTGTGTATAGATCCACCACAGGGTCAAGGGAAACTCTCATCTCAGAAATCATTTTCTCACCCTTCACCAAGGCTCACATCTAGCATCAGCAGATGAATATTTTATGAGCATGCCCATCAATACACCGGTACGACTCCCACAGGCATCCAGTGCAAACATATGTGCCACCACACCACAGACACATACAGGGAAAGGGTGATGAAGAGGCTCTGTTTTTTGAGTAAAGAATTTAAAATCTTGCGAATAGAGATGCTTTTGGATTACTGAATGATACCGCACTCTGTTTGAGCCCACAGACCAGAGCATCTCCCAGTCAGCTGACTGTGCAATGTCCGAGGGATAACTGTGCTATTAATGAGCGGTGACAGCACACAGAATAAAAAGAGCTTCATACTGTAGAGCTATACTCTGTAGCAACAACAAAACTCACATCCATGTGAATATTCAGAACTAGATGAGACTGGTCTCACATGAGGCACTTTAGTCTTTAATAGAAGAAAACATTCAGACATCTTTAGACATCTTCCTCCTGTGCAGAAACTGTACAATTTAGTTGTTTTTGAGTGATCATGTCATGATAAAGAAAGATAAAAATTCAAGCCAGTCCAGACCCAATTGTCACCAGGACATTATGACGCAAGAAGCTGTTCATTTGAACAAGCTCTATGAAAGAAGAATGAGTCACAACGGGAAGTGTTGTTTGCACAATCTCTATGGTTGGTAAATACTGTATTTTCTGAGGCAAATATAGACAAAAAGAAAAAAAGAAAAAACATGTCTGAATTTTCTTGAATAATGGCATGGTACATGAGGAACTTGAGAGACTTTTATCCAGCTTTAATCCAATGTCTGGGAAACTGCCCAGGAGAAATCTGTGCAAATGGAAAAGGGATTTAAACATTTTTTTTTTCTATTCTCACACACTGGACAAGAAAAGAACAATGCGTATTTTTAGATAGCATGGCAACGTTTTTACATCCTTCTTAATTATTTAATTCTTGCTTAGTGCTGTAGATTTGCATGTAACTGTGTTGAACTACAAGGTGCATTAGGTTTGTTATATTCTCCTTTGCCTCTGTAAGTGATATATGGGATGTGTGATGCACTTTCTTAAAAAACCTTGTTACTCACAGGGCAGAGGTCAGCTGTGTTGGAGTCACACTGAATTTTCACACAAGAGAAAACACTTAACAAATGCTTCAAAATCCTCAAACCGCTCCAGAAGCATGAAGCTCAGAAAACCCGCCACTTTCAGTAGTGTTATTACAGACCAAATGAAGATGTTCAGCTGAGGCATTCACAGCGCTTTTTGAAACAAATAAATGTAAAAAGTAATGGCTGCCATTCATGTTTCATCGATTGCGGGGGCTGCTGCTCCGTCTGCAGTTGACAACCTGTCAAGCATGTCAAGGATAAATGTGCCGCTCCATGTTTGCTCTAATTGGTTAAAGAAATGTCACATCGCTTTGTCAGACTGACTGACAGGTGGAAAAAGAGTGGAAATGTTAACAGGCCTATACAGAGAAGAATGTGTGTATTTGTCATGGGTTGTTACATGCTGAGACACATAAACCTTAAAGCATATTTATGTATCATTTTGTAATCTTTTCAACCTGCACCATCACGGGAACACTGCAAACACGAGCTCTAACAGCACATGCATAAGCCAAAGGTGTGTGGTATGACATCAGTAGCTGTCCTGACTATGCCTGGTGCACGTATACTGTACGCTGTAAGTGAGAGAACTGGGGAGACAAGCAAACCTTATTGGTGACCATAAGTCTCCACATAAAGTTTGAACTTCCAAGTCAAATGATGAAAGATTTATTAAAATTTGTGAAATTACTCAAAGTCTTTACAATCAACATTTTCAGGTAGACGTCATGCTCCTAATAGTCCTGAGAAGGAAAGAGGGGAGGCACTGTTTACCTCTTTCTCGGTTTTCATCTGGATTTTTATTCTATTTACTGCAATAAAAGTATCAAGATTTCAGTTTGTGTGTTTTTTAGTAATTATAGTTGCAACGATTTCAATTTTTGAGTGAAATCAATGATTACGTGTCAGTATTAATGCAGAAAAGGAATACAATAATGACACTGAATTAAAAATGCATGTTTGTTTACTTAAGTTAGAAATTAACGTGCATATAGTGTTCTTAATTTTGCAGCAGTCATACTAACTGGTGTCCAGCTTATTATAAAGTTGTTGAGAGGCATATGTTTTTCAAAGTTTGCAATTAGAGCTTAAGTCTTTTCTGACTTGCTTATCCTTAACAGGCTAATTATGAAGCAAACACTGTTGCATGCTACACAGACAGGCACATATTTCAGCATATATTTATGGCGGTACGGTATAAAGCTGCTCTCACCACTGGGCTCTCCATGATGCCTTTGAGGAAGATGAGGTCCAGGTCATTGGCGGTTGTGGAGCTTGTGCTGTCACTCAGGGTATCGAGGGCCTGATGCATGGCTTCACACACAGAAAACAGAAACAGAGTTTATTTCTCTACGCTGCCCGCTCTATTCTACAGTTACCCGTGAGAAACAGACAGACTAGCTCCCCTAAAAGAGAGAACTTGTGCAGTAGCTCACAAAAGGCTCAATGAGTGAAGGCAGGAGGAAAAGTGAGCTGGAGGAAGAAGGAAGAGGTGACGGGAGCTGTCTCAAGTCTTTTCCAGGCAATTTCTCCTCCGTCAGTCACTGCTCTTTAGACAGTTAGAAGCAACAGTATCTTTCTCCCACAACACACAGCTTTCTGCCTCTCTCTCCTACGCACATGTTCAGACACACACTAACACATTCCAGCTAAACAACAACAAAGCTGCTGAAGTTTCTGGGAGAATAAAAATTTTGACATCAGCTCGTAGACTTGCATAAAAACGAGCGTTTCTCTGGTTCACGGAGCAGCCTCAGTGGTGCACATGTAAAATCCCACTGCTAAAACCCCACACATTATTCAATAAGACAAACAATAAGCAGATGCAAAGTGACGTCAGCAGTTCGATGAAGGTCACAGAGGGTTCAGCGTAGCTTCAAAGCATCTCTCCTCACTTAGGATATGACTCATTAAGGTAGCAAACACACCAACATCACCTAGCTGCAGGCATTAATCACGGCCGGCATGACTGTCAGAAGAGTGGGCATATTTATTCGCAGTGAACATTTGTCTGCTGTAATTTACTGAACAGACACAGAGGCCTTTGTTGTCTAATTTAAAAATACAACAGTCGTTTGCAATGTACATGACGGAAGCAGACTGTTGGTCTACCGACTGGACAGCTGACTTCAAAAATGCCAAAAACAGAACGCTACGCATTGACTGGTCAAATTAGTGGGCTTCTGTGAATTAATTCCTCTCTGTTAATTAATTAGTAAATGGAAACAATCCACACAAAAAAAGGATCCACATGTAGCTGCACTCCTGAAAAAAAAAAAAAGGAGTTTACTGGTAATTGTTTTCAAACTTCTATTAGTAGATGTGCTTACAGATACCTTTTTAAAAGCTGCCGGTTTTCTCTGAGTGCTATAAATCACAAGGATTTCTGTTACTATGTACAGTGCTTATGATCAAACTGTTCTCAATGTTGTTTGCATGACAGTATCACTCATACACTACATGCAACATGTACAGTATCTTTTAAAGTTGGTAGTATTTGCATGTTCTAATAATGGATGTCCCCATATGATGTTGGTCCAATCAGGCTAGTATTAGACACTGCTGAAGGAGGGATTTTTGCCAGATTATCTAACATCACTCTGCATCCCAGGAACTACGAGTGCTGTTAAGACACTGTAAACTAGATTCAAATGGGCTCCAACATGCGTGCCAATGGTTTGGCACCATACAGTAATTAACTAAGAATCTATTCAAAATACATATTTTTTGTTCTGATATTAATTTCAAAAGTGGGGCCACTCAATCAAAAAATAAATGTTATGTGTGCTTCTAGAAGGACCTTTGTGATATTGTATTTCCTGGTAACAAGAAGGGGAACTATGGGGCTACAGTGGTTTTGTTAATATATGGGAGGCTGAGCTCCCATAGACAAGATATATCAAACTAACCGGGTCTCTCTGCACCCTAGTAAGAGGGTTCATAATGTACTTGTTCTTATTTGCACTAAACATTTAGAGTTGTTGTTATTTATAGGTTCTTATACTATAATGTTACTGGTCCGGCCTGCTTGAGAACAAATTACGCTGTATGTGGCCCCCGGACTAAAATGAGTTTGACACCCCTGCATTAGAGGGACAGGGGGTTATTGTCTGTGGCTGCAATTTATCCCTGTTTACTAACAGCAAGCCATCAACAGATAAGTAAGCAAAACTAATGTGTGTAATGAGCCAAACTTTAAAAAAGTGCAATATTAAAATAACATTCAGAGACGGTCAATGAACAATATTCAATTAAGAACTCTCAGATAGGAACGGAGCGTTAATATTCGCTTCAAAGAGCAATAATTCAAAAAATAATGTACAAAAGCTAGATGGAAACTTGGGGAAAAATGCATTTGAAAAAGGGAAGATCTTCAACTATAAATATACAAAGGACTTGTCACTAACAGAAAAAAAGCAAACCACAAAGCAGAAAATAAAGCTAGACATAACACATAAAGTCCAAATTTTACAAGATAAATCAGGAATCTAGCAGACTGAATGAGAATGAGGCTAAAGAGTAGCTCTAATGTAGTGTTTCTCTTTGTATCAGCTGTAGAGGGAGACTGACTGAGACAAGGCAGTTCTGTGTGGTATTGTAAGTATCTTTCCACGCACAGTTTGAGTTCGTCAGAATAGTAACTGTCAAAAAACTCCTCTTTACTCTCAGTGAAGAAAGAGATAAAAAAAGAAAAAGAAATCTATGACGGCAAGAAGCCAGAAGAAGGCGACCTTGATGATTACCCTGCCATCCGCCTTCTTTCACAATAATTTGATTAGCAAATTAAATGAATAACTGCTCCAGTCTTCCGCAGTGGTCTTTTTCTTTTCTTCTGTTTTCCCTCTAACACTAGCCCTGCTCCAACAGGGGAGACCGATTTATGCCTGGCAGAGAACATCAGACCAGCAGGCTTGGTTTACAGGTCTTGCATAATGCTCTTTAATCACTGCAACTGTATGCCATTGTTGCTGACATGCTGGCAATGTTCCCAATATTAGCGTATCTTTGGTTGGCCTTGAAGTGAGCGGATTCTTCTTTACTGTTTCCAGATACTTATTCAGCTAATAAATCCTGGTTGCTGCTTCTCCAAAGTGCACGGTGATGAAAGATGTTAAAAACAGCATGGGGAGAAACGACCTTAACTTGCAGTTAAATAGTAATATTGTCATTCTTAAGATGTCACAGAAGAATCATCACAATGTGTAAAAAAGGACTCAATAATGGCCCTTATTTCTGAGCATGACTGGGCTATCTATTATTTATAATTTGATTAAAAACCCAACTTGTCCTCCTAAGTGAGTGTCTTTCTTTTCTGCACAAGTATGCATAAATATTCTAACAATGTTTGCCCCCTTCACTTTCCTTGGCATGCCCCAAAGCAAATATAACAGAGGGTTGCCCATTCAGGTATATGCGAGAGGTGTGAATGTCAGACAAAGCTACAGGAGACTAGTACTCCACCTATATTAAGCTGTCCCCAAAACATGATGCTGCCTACACCATGCTTTATCCTGTACTTTCTATCCTCTTACAGTTAAGTCATTCAAAATTTTCTATAATTATCTTTTTCTTCTCCAAAATGCATCACTTTGGTTTTGAGCGGCATTGCTAAAGTTTTTCATTACACGTGCAAAAGTTATGATAGCATTCATATCACAAGGGGATGTGTACACTTTTTATATCCCCACTACAATATTTATTTCCTGTTTCTAAACTGCAACTTTCTCTTTAAAATAACCTCCTCTTTAGCATTCACAGGGAATATTTCTTATACCACTGCTGTCAAAGCAATCTTGCATAAGCCTGCATAAACTTCCCATAAAGCCGCACACTGATGCCCAAACTGCATTTTTTTTTCCTTTATCACTGACAGTATTTATCTTTCCTCTGCTCATGGCTCATATCACAACCAAAGTTCCATGTAGACGTTTGCGTTATGATACACTCAGGTTTTTTACAGGTGAGCACTTGGATGAAAGTCGTTTTTCGCTTCACTGGGTGTAAATTGACTATGGCACGCGGTGTTTCTTGATAGAATCAGAGGACTTTCATTTAGCAGGTGAGGACTTGAAAACACAAAAAGAGACTCAGATAAGCAGCATGAATGAAGAAGCTGTATGTACGTCGTGCCCTTCATGGAACCTACTATTAAAAATCTTTTTTGCACGCTTGAGTAGATCTCGTTTTTAGTAATTAGTATTACATGTACTACTGTGCATGAACTGATTTTAACACCTGAAGGAGGGGTTCCAGGAAACAAGTAATTATGAAGATTTAAAGTTCTTAAGAGACTGATATGATGTCTACTTGGAAGTTTTTAGATAAAATCTTCAGGTAAAAAAAAAACTGACATTAATAACACGCTGTGGGTGGCTTCCTGCATCAGCTCTCAGTGAGATTACTGGCTTTCTTGCCACGGTCACAGCAAAGGACGCGTAATCACAAGCAAACCAAATTAAAAGTGCTTTTGTCTGTTAAGGCATCACCAGAAAGCCTGTTCACCTCCAAGAAGAGTTGCAATTAAACTCAATGTCATGGAGGCAGCCAAACAATCTGGACTGTTATTGTTTGTGGTTAAAGCACAGCGGGGTACATGAACCTCTTAGCCAGCACTTAGTGAAGGTTGTCCTGTTGCTATGGAGCAGCAGTTAGGGGAAGCTGAGAGAGAGGTTGCACAGAGGAGCTGAGGGAGGATGCAACGTGGCGGAAGAGACGCGGGAGATGCTGTTGTGTTTTTGTTTTTCCCTGCTGAAGCCCCATGGGGTCTTAAACACAGAGGAGTACAATGTGCAGTGGACTCTTTGTATTTCCATTGTGGTCTGCTCAAACTTTAAATTACAGATTAAGATAATGCTCATTCAGAAAGGAATAACAGTTAGTGAAAGAGACACATTTAGCAGCAGTGAATGGGAGAGTGGCTGTGATATGGTGGTTGAGTTCTGTCACATCATATGTGTTAATTGATAGCCTGTATACATTTTGTGTTCTCTGAATATAACATTTCTTCTTTTCTGTTTAAAATGACTATTTAAAACAACTGATTATTAAAAGCCTAAATGATGGACATCAAAATGTACCTGAACTAGCGTGAATTAATCACATGAGACCTCAAGAGGTTGTGGTGCTACGTCTTAATTTCTTCCTTCCCTATTAACCTGATTTTTAGAAAGTAGCATTATTTTATATATTTGTATTGTTATTAGTATTCTACTGTACTTGATCATGCTTCAATTTATGTTATGGTACTTTATTTTCCTTCATGGAACAACAGGAACAGCTGCACTGCTGAATGTCATGTCATTTTAATGTGATCTCAGACATTAATGGTAAAATCAAGAACAAGAAAACAGTGAGCGTGGTCAACATAAACAATCTCATTAACTTTTATTTTTGCAGTAACTGGAGTATAATTAATAAGTTGAAGACAAAGAGCAAAAATAAGATACGGGACAAATATGATGACACAAATGTAACCCCACAGAGAATAACATGTTGAGGACAGTCCTGAAAACCTTTCAAAATGCCAAAGTCACCTCCACAGAGCCGAATACTCTTGGATCACAACAGACGTTATTAAATACCTTAAGGTTGCTTTTAGATTTGATTCTGTTCCTGCCGCTCCAGCTAAATATAATTACTATCAATCCCTTAGGTAGTAAAAGATGAATGTTGATGACAGTGGTGGGAAATAATATTGGATTGGAGTATATTACAACGTGCTGTGTAGCATAACTGATGAATCATTTATGACTAAAGTACATTCATTTGTCCTACAATTTGTCCATTCTCTCCAACTTGAGGTCCTTGCAGAGGGCAATCATTCTGAAGTATTATCTTTACCTGTCCACACAACGCTGAGCATAGGAAATCCAAGCAATGCAAACAAACGGAAAATACTTCAGTGGTGTGCAAGTGCTAACCCTCATTGAGTTAACATCCTCATGAAGTGTCACTAAAAAGCCAAGCTGACTCTTCACGACATGTTTAGAGAATTTTGTGCGAAACGTGTGGGCACATCAGTTGTGTAATGCACTTGTGTGGCCAATTTGTGAGAGTGGCCGCGTGGCTCATACAAGCTTTCCTGTAAATAAAGAGTTCTCATCTTTTCCGCTTAATGACAAATATCAAATAACTGAATTATTTCAACGATCTATTGCACAAATGCAGTATTTACAGTTAGCCCCACAGATTTAAGATACATCTCTGAGCACTGGGAAACTAAGCAAGTGTGATGTATGGCTATGTAAGGCCATACCCAGTCCTGCAGGTGTTTTCACTTTGTGCGACTTTGTGTCAATGCTACGGCTACACAACATCTGTAGAAACTTTGTCAGGTTTGTTGATGACTCTGTAGTTGTGTTCAGTCAGTGGGAGACACTACCTGAGAGAAATATCAAAAAAAAATTTTCCCCGACATAGTTGTGATTTAGTTTCAAATGTAATAATGACGTAAACGGGGCCTGAGAATGATTAATGAGTCACTGGCCGCCCTAAGATGTGAAACAGGGAAAAGAGGAGAGTGAGTCAGCTATAGTGTGTGCAGGCCCACACAGTCCTCAGAAATCGGATCTAATCAGACGAAATCATCGTCCGTGTGGGTGAATCTTTCATGTGCAGGGTCTTTTACTGCATAAAGAAACCACAAATGTTTCAATCCACAAAAAACTTTGTAACAGTGTCGTTAGATAAGCCTTCATGAGTAGACCTTCGTCAAGGCGGTTATTGAGGCAGTTTTCAAGTCTTTCAGTGACGTCTGGGTCAAGTCTCTGCCCTGGGTTTTATTACACCGTGATGTCTGTCGATGCACCGTTATACTTTATATCATAAATTTTGAGATGTGATCACTGGAGCATGTTCTTACTGGAAAATCTATGCTACCTTTCAGAACTGCTTCAATACACAAATGGGCTATATCAGACGTGTGCCGGTGACTCGCTTCAAGATGAAGTTTTGTGCTGATAATTTAGTGCCTGGAACAAAACACAACACCGCCTCAAAATCCATACGCTTAAATCTGTCAGAGATTTTATTTTAAATCTGCTGAAACATGGACTATGAATTGTTTGACGTATTTGCATCTAATTTTACATTTTAGTTTGAAATTATCTCCCAAATATTTACCTCATTTGCAGGTTTTAGTGTTCAATCTACGGTATCTTAACACTTTTATACTTCCTTAACAACAAGTTCTGAATGAAATGAATGAAAACAAAGTCATTAAAACTGTCTTTACTGTTTTAGAAATACTTAAATGGAGATTATAACAAATTGCAAATAATTAAATAAAACAAGGTGACCCTTTTTTTAATCAGTATCGATGCAAGATCTGCTAACATTACATGCAAAGATGCTCAGTGAGTATATTGTTAGAGAAAGTAATTAGATGAGGTCAATACTTTCTGTAATTTATCTCTTTAGTCAAAGTCTATTTAATCAATTAAATTTCACATAAAAGGCAACAAACACTTCTGTGACCCTGACCTCCTCTCTCAGTTCTAGATAGTCAATCAACTGGATGAGGATCCTTAAAGCTGCCATTTCAACCAACCCATCACCATGGCGATGCTTATTCCACGCTGGCGCGATATGGATGCGGGCTGGATCGTCTTATTATCTGGATGAAGGTCATGACAGGAGACACCACACATGATATTTGTTGACATTTTGAAAACGGACAGCAGCTCCCATTACACCTCACCCTGTGGCCGCAGAGAGTCTGGGCGAGAGATAACATCATGTGAAGTTTTGGGGGCGAGCTGACACAAGCAAGCATGCCGGCCGCACTCGCGAATGCTTTGACTTTGACTGTACATCTGTTTTCCACGCAGCAGCTAATGAAAGAGCACGGCGAGATCGTCAGGGTGTGATACGGATGAAATAATTGCCAGTGTCACCACATTATCGAATACCCTCAGCCAGAACAGAATTAAATTGTCCCATTCTGTTGAAACCCAGCGATTATCTTTGACAGTCTAATCCTACCAACACACTGTACTCAATGATCCATCATCTGTGTTTGAACACTGCTTCATTAGTCCAGCAGGCACACAGTATATTCCTCTGACAGTGCGGGAGCCAGTGCATTGTACACTGTATGCATGTTTGTGTGTGTGGCGTGGAAGCGAGGGAGTTTATTTGAAGGTTGTGAGTCTGACACCTTCAAGCGTGCCGTCTCTGATCAGAACACTGTTGCATATGAATGACCCCCTGCTTACACACCATGAATGTACAATGTGCTGGAGGTCCCTCACTCTGTCTTTATCTCTCTCACTCACTCACTCACACACAAACACACGCATGCACTCTGAACTGATGGACAGGATGGGAAAGCTTGACAGAAAATGTGATTCATTATGGCTGTCACTGCTCTTGTCAAGCTACGTTACAGAGCAGAGATCTTGCCACAGACTACACTATGTGACGCGCAAAAGACCCGGCAATGATGCTTCTAACCCTCACTGCTTTACGACAATCACGTCATACCATTGAAGAAGTTAAAATTCTTAAACCTTCTCCTGAAACCCAGAAGTGTTATTATAGACGGGTTAACAAGACACGCAGGGGGTCATAGCGCTCATGTGATGTACAGTGATCAGTACGTGAATAGATATTGACACACTCCAATCATGTTATTGAGAGGTATGCAGTTCCATCCAGTATTAATGAAATCCATCAATTATGAATGGGATGTATGGTACTTCCCTCCCCATGCTCTGTGAGCAAACATTACCATTCAGTACAACAAACACATCCCAGCTTTTACACAGCGTCCTCCTCTTGTTATCACTTCTTGTGTTTTTTTTTTTTTTTGCATTCTCCACTTATCTAAAAGTGCACTTCTCTGCCTCACTCTCTATTTGATGATCAGGCTTTTCTTTTTAAATTACATAAGAGAAAGATGTCATGTGTTCTCTGTGACTATATTGTCTTCCAGCGGATATTTAGGAGGAGCATCTTGGTGCCTTTTACATCTCCCTCTCTGCCTTTGTAGTCTGCTGCCTCAGATTCCTGTACATCACATGCTGCCCTGGGTCCTAATCTGTCTCTGCTCATCTTCATCACACTCTGGAGGCTCGAAGCAGCACATCAGGAGCAGGTGCAATGCGAATTTAAAACTCCAACTAGTCCTTAACCGCAAACGAATGCATAAAGCATAACGAAAGGTTCATTTTAACAGTGACTCCATCTCTGA
This sequence comes from Planiliza haematocheilus, assembly GCA_005024645.1. NCBI lineage: Eukaryota > Metazoa > Chordata > Actinopteri > Mugiliformes > Mugilidae > Planiliza > Planiliza haematocheilus. The sequence goes on along the minus strand of SRSE01001175.1, from coordinate 6,856,039 downwards.
TTTTATCCTTTCCCATCTTATCTTCCCTAACCAGAAACAGCACACGTAGCAGTTGAACTTTATGTTTTATAAAGCATCCTACATGCCTCACAAGCCCAGCAGGTAGAGACGTGTGTTCTTACCTTCTCCCCCCAGCTTGATATCCAGGCCCTCCAGGGAGTTGACTGAGTCCCCCTCCTCCAGGGAGAGCCTTCCAAACAGGCTGCCAGCCATGGTGAACAACACCTCACTACAGGGCCCACACTCAGTGTAACACACCCAGTACTGTATCAGATGCTGTCTGAGAGATCTCCCTCTCTCTCTCTCCCCCTATCTGTCCCTGTTTCTCTCCTCTTTCTGCCAAAACAGCGCCTCGCTCTTTTCTCCCTCTCCACCTGCTCTTGACGTGTATGTGTATAAGCTATGCCTGGCTGAGCGTCTTCTCCTCCGCATGAATGAATGGAGATGAGAGAGGGCTGGGTGCATGAGCAAAGAAAGAAGGTGGGGGAACTGGGGAAGAAAGAGGGAGGGAAGAAGGATGCTTTCTGTAGGAGGAGGGAGAAAAGGAGGCAGGACAATTTTCTCCTCCAAGCTTCCCTGTGCAGGTCAGCTAGGGGAAAGAGCAGCAGAAGGTTGGCTTGTAGGAAGGGGGTGTGGTAAAGGAGGTGATGCCACAGGAGCAGGCCTGTATACTAGCTGTCATCCTTCATTACTCAGAACATAGTCACAGGTATAACACAAGCAGCCTGCCAGATACAATGTAAGTGAAGGGCACAAATTTATATTTGAGCTTTGTGCTCACAAATGTACGTCTTAGCAGCTTTGCTGACAGGAGCTGGAATGTATCTCCCTGCTTTAAATCAAAACTGGCCCTTTTCTAACACTTCTCCTGAGCAGAAATATCCCTGCTGAAAATGCAGCTTTTTAAATTAGAATAAAGACAGGGTCTGGAAACGATTTACTGCATGTTACTGAAAAAAAAACAAAAAAACATTCAGTCCCAGCCCTGGGCTAGTGTACAAATCAAGACTGACTGACAGCCTATTTCAAAAAAGACTACACACACATTTTAACTCTCCGTGGAAATGCTTTTCTCTGTCTTTCCAGCAGCTGACTGCTGCAATTTATTATCACACGATAAAACACTATAAGGCTCTGAATATTACATTTGCTCCTGTATTTAAAAAACAGAATTTGCAACACGTCTCATTGTGGCTTTTCAATCTTTAATGTCTCATGTGAAAGGCATGGCTATGTGCCAGTTTACAGTTGCGGGCACATTTTTTGGCATTCAAACAAGAAGAAGATAACTGGACTGTGGTCAAAATATTTTAGTTTTACTTTGATATTAATGTGAAAATTGACCTTGAGACGTTGCCAGAAGAAGGCCATTAAACAACGTGATGCCAAATTTGACTTGGATTCCAGCAATTCCATGGAAACGTTGCACAAGATTCAATGTCTGTTTTTGTTATCTTAAGTAAAAATAGTCACAAATGATTATCCTGGGATCCTTTTTTATAAAGCAGCAGATGGCCTTAAAGACATTTTGCACTGTGTGAGAAAACACAAATACACTTTTAGCTAGTTCAGTGGAAAATGATTAGTCAATATGTCACTTGCCGAAAGTAACTGGCTCTTGCACATCTTACTGTTTCAGTCATTTTTGACCACTTGCCAATCTTAGAACTTAATGAAACAAATGTGTATTTGTGTGAAAGCCTGTGCATTTGTATCGCTGATAATAGTAGGTATTTGACATGAATATGTGCATGAGTGGAGGTCTGTGAAGGATACAACAGCAAATGCTTTGAGGCATGACTGATCTGAGACTGGAGTTTTAGCGCTCCATTAGCCAGCTCATTAAGTCACATTAGAACCAGGGAGATGAGATACATGTCCTGTGTGGGAATAACTACAAACCATTCAGTATCTCCTCCCACTTCTTGCTCTCGATAACTCTCTCTGACACTCTGAGATAGCTTCATCACAGCGAGACCGAGACACTTACCAGAGTCTGAGCTGGATGTTGCCACGGGCATTTTTAAAAATTGGTTCCTCCCAGTATCCTCCACAAAACGTGTTAGGTTAGCTGCAATGAAAAGAGAGGGAAAAGGAAAGGGAGAAACATTAAAAAAAAACTATAAATTGTGAATGTGAATGAAAAAAACTGTAAGATCCCAAACAAGTGAGGCAGGATTAAGACCGAAACTAGCAAAGGAGCAAAGAACTGTGGTCCTAAGTTCAACACAGAGGGATCAATGGAAGCCTTAATCCGGCCTCGACAAAGAATAGAAATTCCTTTCTGTCACAAGGATAATCAGTGATCTTTCGTGTTTAGCCTAAACACGCTTACACACAGGACAACAGGTTTATGAACATCTATAAATAAAGTCAGTTGCTGAGGCAACATTCAAGCAGTTTCAGCCATCATGTCCACTGAGAATACTATTAGTAACCATTGGAAAGATTGAGTGAGCGGTTGAGTGAGTGGGCAGGCCAGCTAACATTAGCTTTAGGATTTCTGTTGACTGTAATTGATCCATTTTACATTCTCACCGCAAGAATAGGCAACAAGCATCACAGACAGGAGACTGGGAGATTAAGCGTCTATGGTCCTGGGATGCAAAACTGGCTTGACAGGACACACAGAATTTATGAAATACACCGGTGGAAAGAATTAAAATTTAGCATGAAGGTGGGAAAATAAATAAAGAAGAACAAAATTGCAAGAGGTTGGCAAAGAACGTATAAGAGGAAGAGACAAGTGACAGGCAGGAAGGCTCCTGACTGTGTGGAAACATGAGGCGGTAGTAAAAGAGAAAATGAGGGAGAAAGAGAGAGAGAGATCAAAGAAGAACAATGGTGAGGAGGAAAAGAGCTCAGCTGATGGGAGAGACCGCGGTATCCAAGGATGCTAATTCCTGGTTGCCATGACAATAGCTATCCAGGGTGGAACCAATGCTGTGGTGGTCGAAACTGAGCAATGTCACCACAGGGTCACTGTGTGCAAGTGTGTTTGTGAGTCATGATAAAAAGCCAGCTTCTATCTCATAGTCGTTTGATTGATTTCTAAGAATAGAATCTATAGAACTTTAGAAATAGATAATTTACGTAAGAAACTGAATGAATATTTGCCATCATTCAACAGAATCACTTTTATCTTTTACTACTGCTGACCAAATAATACTTCTTATTGGGTAACATTTTTCATTAAGACAGATTCTTTCCCACCTTCTCAGTTATCAGTGGACACAAGCTCAAATATGCCTGGCATGTAATTTCACTCCTTTCATCATTTGTGTGGAGATCAGAATATCCACTATTATTGCAGGCAGTAGCAGAGATGAACACCATAGATGGTATAGAAATTGCACCAGTGTGAATTTGCCCCACCGTATGGACTGAGTGGTAGAGAATCAGAGATGTATAGTGGCAAACTACACCAGTGGAAGGCAGCGTTGCACTAAACTCTCTTTAGTCAGCCAGAAATAGGAAGGGTCGCCAATTTCTTTTTCAATTTTTTGCGGAGTGCACATGAACTCCTCCGCACTACCTTGTACCATACATGGGGTAGCACAAGCAGCTTCGTTGTCTAAAAAAGCTGTTCTAAAGACCACCCTCAGGATAGCAGTCGGGTAAACGAACATGAACATTCACTTGATTCATTGTGTTGAATTGTGTGGCTACATACGTAGCTGTAAGTCTGCTTTCTTACAATTTCCACAACTGTTGGTTTCATTGGTCAGAGTGCATTGATCCATGGTCCTCGGTCTTCTATAATCAAGGATCAACTCCTTAATACCACATACCCGAGGCTTATCCGAGCCATCCCCTGTTAGCACTGTGAATTGACTGAGCTTGTTAAAAGCATGCTGAGGCCACACGGCAGCTAAGAAGTCAAAGCCGATTGCAGCAGAGCTTGGCTATGGTCGAACTGGCCTGACACACTTAGGGGGTGTTGGGAGGATCGAGTAATGGAGACTGGGGGGAGCATGAGCTTTTCAGCTCTTTCCCTCTGCCATTCTTCTTTCATATTACTGACAGGGCAACATTAGCCAAGATGGTGCAGTCATAACCAGCAGTGGCATTTTCTTGGTAATTGGTGCCATTTTCTTGGAGAAAAGCCTGTAACATGTAACCAGTAATCACGCTCTACAATCAAGGCTTAAATAGGTATTCTTCAAAACACCATTAAGGCTAATGTTGAACAGTGATCTGCCTTTCTGCAGCAGAGGAAAAAGATCTTACATCTGTGGGTCTCTGCTGTAATAGTGTATTTGCTGTATCGGAACCGTCTCTGCTTTTTGACTGATTTTCCCTCAGTCCCCATTAGTCAGCGCACACACACACAAACTCCATCTTCCTCACTGGATTGCCTGAAGAGAGCAGCTCAGTGGCACAGCTGCCATGACGTCACATTTGCAGACCTGCTATCATCTCTCTGCTGTCAGTCAATTAAAACAAGTGGCCAGCTGTGTGTGCGCGTGTGTGTGCGCGTGTGTGTGTGTGCGCGTGTGTGTGCGGTAATTAAACCTCTATAATTAATGCACCATACCAATCACGGCAATTCAAAATACCTGCCTCACCCAAGTCACACAACCAGTTATGAGTGCAAAGGACACAGATTTCATGCCTTAAGAATATCCATTAAATTTGAGGTGGTATTTGGTACTAAAGTCAGCATTAAAGGATTGCAAGTATTTCAGCAAAGATACCCACTAGTGGTTGAGGAAAGTGCTTGCAGATATATGATACATACAACAGCAATAAGACTCGTATCCAAAGATGCTATTTTTTTCAGATTGCATTTACCAGCACGGTTTGGCCTACAGCAAAGACACAAGCAGCGGCTCAGGTGTTTGTATGCCAAGTGTAAAACGCCTTGAGCTGCTCTCACAGCGAGGCTGCACTAAAGCCTGTAGACATGCTCACACATACGCATGCATGCAGGCACACACACGCACCAGCAACCAAACAAGTCTTAATCCACACATGCGGGCTGGCGTCAGGCCTAAAAATAACCCTGTGCTCCCACAGGTTCAGCTCTTCTCATTACTTTACAAGGGAAACTGTCGTATCCAAGACAACCATGAGCAGCTCTTTGCCTTTTTCCCCAGCGCTTTGCCATGGCAACAAGGGAAAATGCGTAAAATAATAATAAGTTGGAGCTAAAATTGGGCATGTTAAAAGGTTTGAGTTACACTTACGTAGACTTGCTGTTCCTGACTAAATCATTTTATGTTGCCATCCCATTTAATAAAAAAAAGATTGTAATATTCACACAACCGCCTAGAAATACAATTCAGCAGTGTAAAGGAAGGGTTTAACGGCCCAGATACTGAGGTCATGAATTTGAGTAAGAAATTTGAATTCACTGTATGCAGACTAAATTAAACTTTACAACCTAACCTAAAAAAACCTAACCTAATAACTAAGACAATAATGATTCATGAGAATCATGACCATACAGTAACAACACAATACATAACACCTACTAAGCAGTAGTGGTGTGTGTGTGTGTGTGCGTGGCGAGCTTTAGAAATACAGCCTCTAAAAACCTCACGTTATGCTGCCAGCTGTATGTAACTGACATGATTAAGACTTGCAGCAAAGATGTAGTTTCCTCATAAGGACAATTCTGCCTGAGTTTAAGCTATTATTAGAAAATTGTCCTTTTCAGGCTTCATGCAAACTACCGTAAACGTTTCTTCTGAGTTCCTGCCCTCAAGTATCTTTGAAGAGTACATCAGAATGTTTATGCTTCTCTCTTGTCACACTAAATTCTACCCCAAACTCTTTCTCAGACAACAGAATTAAAGCAATTAATTTAATACTGCCTTCTGGGGATCATATTAACATCCAAGTCACTACAAATTCTTCTACAAATCAAAACAGTGTGTGGAGGCCTTTTGAAGGAGAAGATAAATTCAAAAGCCATTTAAAGCCAGTGAATACTGCACGGTTGAATGATTTCAAAATAAAGGTGCACTCTGCTCCCCGTTTGCATATTAATACACACAGTGTACCACTGTTTGACAGGGGAAATAAATGGCATGGAAAAGGAACACTTCATGTATTTTTCCAGGGTACAGATTAAGCTTGAAATTGCAATGTAACTTATCTTAAAGCAGCTTGAAAATCTAATCGTAAATGATTAACCAACCACTAATAGCTTTGGGACTCATTGGCCATTTCAGCCACATGAGCTGCTCAGGGCTTCTAAAACAAGTAAGACATGAAAAGTCAAGTTCATTATCTCGTGTGTAATTGTCTTCCAAGGTGTTTTTGTATATGCTGCATTGCTAAATAAACAAACAAATTAAAAACAGCATGACATCAGTTTACAGCATCAACAGACATCACTGGAAAACTAGATGTTAAGTGAATCCTGATCATCTCAGTGCCCTGGGTCTTTCATATCCCTCTGTGGATACGGTATGTAATTAGATTTAAATGCCATGTATGTATCAGCAAGAGGTGGGACTAGGGCAAAGTGCTGGGAGCTACCTAGGGGGGTTATCCCTCGTACTACCCTCTTGCATGCTCTCTATCTGTCTGTCCATTCACTTGGGGTCCCAGAGACCCCAAAGGTAGCATGAGGGATATACAATCACCACGCTGCCTGGATCTCATTAAAACAGCTTTGTTCATTATGTCACATTTTGTGAGGAAGCAGCCATGATGGACGTAGAAATATGAATGTAGGTGTGTCAGTATCACTGGAATTTCTCAAGAGAAACTCTGTGGGTTATGCCCAGTTTATGACTTGAATACTACAAAGCTAATCTGTACTTTTAGACAGATCACCGTGTCTATGTATCTGTCAAACAGACGTTTGTTGAGTATAGCACATTGCAATAAGTATTAGGGATGATGTTGTTGATCATTTATCTTGTGGAAAACATTTAAATCAGTCCATCCAAGACTGTATGCATTTCACACATGTCCACCTCATGTTATACCAAGATTATAAGAGAATTTATGTGATCTCAGAATCCATTTTGCCTTCAAGCTACATTTTTATGGCTGTCCTTTAAGGAACTACTGGTGACATGCTGGTCAATTTTCAGAGTGATTTAATGCTTAATTTTTTCTTTAAAAAACACACAAAGGAAATTGTCTACTCACATGTAATTAGCTGCACTGACTGCTTGCATTCACTGTCTGTGGCTTGTACAAGTACTCTTTTGAAAGTAGCTGCCCTTTCCAAGTCCACGAGTCACTTCCCAGATGGTTCTGTGTAACAGAATCTGAGATGTTTACATCAAGGTGCACCTGTGGAAAGTCCAGGGAACACCAAAGTGAATATATATGATTAATCATCTAGAAGAGGTTAGGATGTTTTGCTATAAACCCTAGACAACTCTATGCTGTTTGTTGAAAAGTCAGTGAATTACCAAGGATTGATCTTCTAGGACGCATGGACATATGCTCCACACTCAGTAGTAATTCGTCCAGCCCTTTTCAAAATATTTCAGTCACCACCAACTGCATTCTCCACAGCCATGTCTCTACGGCTTAAAATACCATGTTTATATATATATATATTTATATATATATAAAAATCCATGAATATGAAAACAGTGCACAGAAAATGACAGCTTGCAGTCATCACTTTGATGCCTTGGCCTCTATATATGGAGATGTGTGCCAGAAGGGTTAGGTGGCAAGCGTGAAAGTAATGAGCATGTCATTTTTATGAATGACACCTTAGAGGCTGGGGGAAAGATGCTGAGGCTATGTGGACCACTTCAGATTAATCTCTCAGTGCAACAGAGAGTGGATGGGTCCCGTTACTAAATCCTTTCTCTCAGCCAGCTACAGTTGATTAGAATTTCTGTTTGATGCAGTAATTAATCACTCAGTTGCTCAGAGCAGTAAAACTGCGCAGAGTCGTAGCCAGGCAGTACTGAAGGTACTATTATTAGGAGGATTGTATACAACATCAAATAACATCTTGTGTATAATAAGATCTGGTCGGGGATACCTATTTGAATCCCTCTGAAGGTGTAACCAATATCACAGGATTTGCAATCATTTGAGGGCAAGTAGGCATTACTTTGAGGGTCAGATGTGTCATGGTCCCAATGTCTACACTGTCCCACTGCCATTTCTTTCTGATCAGATCTCACTCAGTGTCTTGTGTGTAAATGTATTCATGTCTTCCCAAAAGTATTTATAGTGAGGGAGATGTTTTCAAAGTCGGCAAAGTTCTATTTTAAGTGGAGACCTCAAAAAGAAGTGCTTAGGAAATGTGTCTGTCGAGGTAGAACCAGACCTGCTGATCTCGTAGCTGTCAAAGGCGATGAAATTTATGGTAACCTCCTACTCCCAAAACAGCAGCTGATAAAAGGGCATAAGTTTCTTTAATCCCAGTCAAAAGCTCTTTGAAATTAGACCTATCTGACTGCGTTTTGATATGAAAATCCAACAGTGGGATTTTCATTGCATTTGAAGAGACTATAAACTGAAGGGCTTTTAGGGAAATAAATCCTTATCACGATGAGAGCTTTGATTTCAAAAGATCAAAATAAACATTCTCAGACTATATCAGTTAACGTGCGTAGAGGAGATATCACCAGTACACCTCAGAGAGTTAGTCTAAACCCTAGATTTTAAAGCACACAGTCAGGCTATATTTAGGATATTAAACATCTTTATTCGGCTATTCAGTATTTATCAGAGCTGCTCTTTGGTCTTCTTTAAAGTTGATATTTTAATAATATTCCACTAAAATTCGTACCAAATATGAATAGCTTTGAATGTCCTGAAACAGTTAGAGTCTGATGTTCTACATTATTAAATACATTTGTATGTAATCTGAAGCCATGCTACTGTAACAACCCTTCAGTCCTTTCTACACATTACAAACAGCACATGTACTTCACGTTGTTCTGCAGTTACTCAAGATGTCACAAACACACATTGCATCTCTGCTACCACCAAGGCCACTGCCTGGCCACCTGGATTTAACCAAGCATACAGATACGCGCCTCCTATTGGATAATTACTACATGGGCGATTATCTTTCAGCTGGCAACAAGTTATTTAACCCTAACTGATGCAATCAGTAGCTTCTCAAAAACAACAAAACAGAAGGGTCAAATCATTGGCATGCTTTAAGAAGAGAAAACATCTAAGGAGATTGTAGAAACTAAACTTGGGTTAAGAACTGTTTAACGCATTATTAAAAACTGGAAGGATAGTGGGGAGCCATCGTCTTTGAGGAAGAAATGTGGTCAGAAAAAAATCCTGATTGAATGTGATTGGCGATCACTTACATGTTTGACCACACGTACACTGAGAAGGGAACTCAAGGGACTGGGACTGAACAGCTGTGTAACCTTAAGAAAAGCACTAATCAGTGAGGATGACAAGAAAAAAGGGTTCGATTTGCTAGGTAACATAAAGATTGGACTTTGGAGCAATTGGAAAAGGTCATGTGGCCTGATGAGTCCAGATTTACCCTGTTCCAGAGTGATGGGGACATCAGGGTAAGAAGAGAGGCAGATGAAGTGATGCACCCATCATGCCTAGTGTCTACTGTACAAGCCTCTGGGGGCAGTGCTATGATCTAGAGTTGTTGCAGACGCTGAAATTGAAATTGTGAGGACATCATTTTGCATGAGACATTATTTTCACACATGGATTGGCCACCACAGAGTCCAGACCTTAACCCCATTGAGAATCTTTGGGAAGTGCTGGAGAAGGCTTTGTGCAGTGGTCAGACTCTCCCATCATCAATACAAGATCTTGGTGAAAAATGAATGCAACACTGGATGGAAATAAATCTTGTGACATTGCAGAAGCTTTATCAAAACAATGCCACAGTGAATATGTGTTGCAATCAAAGTGGTGGGCCAGCGAAATATTAGAGTGAAATAATATAGAGTGTGTGACCTTCTCTTGGTGGTGACTTCTTTGACCAGACAGTGTATAATGCCCTGGATGTTATATATATTAAATAGATAAAATGTATTATAAATAATAATTATTAGTATATATATATATGTGCGTGTCTGAATAATAATTCCATATTAATTAAACATGGTAAAGGTTGTATTATTAATAGTTGTTAAATAAATAAAACGTATGAGAATCGCATGTGTATGATGCAGGACTTCAATGATTTATTTATATTTGATATATTTAATATCAAGGGATATCATAATGAAAGGTTTAAATCTGAATTTCAAAACGGTAGATCAACAACATTAACAGTATATTTTTACCTTCTAACTAACTAACTAAACTAATAGTTTAGCTTTATTACATTATACTTCATTTTAGATTCGTCCAAATACCTTTCTTTCATACCCTTAAGGAACAGTGTGCCTGATCTCTCTGAATAATGTTTCTACCTCTCCTACATGCTGGACACATCGCCACCTGCGCTCAAACATCTGTGCATATCCTCGAATGTGTGGGCATGCGCAATGGCCACGAACAGGTGCATGACGTCCATCCAGTCTTTGTTTTCAACACTGAATTAATTTCAGCACTAAAATTAAACATAGGCGGCAATAATTCTTACTTAGGCCAGCATAGACGCCGCTGGCGTGTTTACCTGTACCTCTGCCGCACAGGTGCAAATAGCCCGAGGCCACCTTAGACTAGCTTCATATAAACAGCACGAGGCTGCTGGCGGAGGGAGAAAAAACAGGCGCACGAGCCCGCGGTGTGAGTAGTTCTCTGGAGAAACGGCTCTGTGAGATTTGACAATAAAAGAATTTTAATTTAAAAAGTCTACACGAGTACATCTTTTCGGCACCTCTCTTGCAGGCTTTATGAAATAATTATCACATTTTAACGAAACAATAACTGACTGTACCAGTAACCACCTGGCGCAAGGCAAAGGTGGACTACATCTCTGAGACGCTTCTGAATTCACGCTATACCTTTGGAATAAAACAAAATGTTAAAGTGCTTACCTGCCCGGTCACCTTTACTCGGATGCTTCCTCGTTCTGAGACGCAGCCAAAAATAAATAAATAAATAAATAAATAAAATGGAAGAAGAGATGCAGTCTAAGAATTCAGCAGTGGCAGCTTTCTTCTCTGCAGTCACTTTCACGAGCAGCAGCAGCAACCCACACAAGCTGCTATCTTTAACGAGACCTTACCTAAAACGGCTCGCGCGCTGTCACAAATAACTCCATTGATTAAAACGCCAATTGGCAGCTGTGTGCGCACTGACCCTGTCCCCGCAAAGGATGTCCGCGAAGGCTCCAAGAGGACAGATGCGCCTTTTGGTCTTGAACCCCTGTGTGAAGTTGACGCCTGCCCGTTTCCCGTCGTCGATTGGAACCATAGACAGTAAACGAACCACACAGGAGCCGCAATAAGCGAGTCACGCTGGCAGATATGTTTTCTGGGGATATAGTGACATCTAGTGGCCACGTACGCAAGTACATTCATTTTGACTACTACTAGTACTAATAATAACAAATAAACAAAAGTGCAAGTGTCGTGCAAGAGTGTCTACGTAATACTTTTATTCCACTCAGATATTTATTTAAGAGTGATTGATTCTGATACAAATTATTTACATTTTTGGCCAAAGAACAAATACACTGACTGAGACAGGCAGACCAAAAAAAAAAAAAAAAAAAAAATCACAGAGAGAGAAGGAGTAGGAGAGACAGACAGACAGTGAAACAGAGAGATAGAGATTTCCATGCACATTGAATAATTAAATATACAGAGTCACAAATCCAGTGCAGGTTGTCACTTGTCATGTATTTTTTGATTGATTGTTGGTGAATCGACGCATCTGGGGACGAGGAGGGGTGAGGAGGAAGGGTTAGGCTCACCACTGGTCAACGTAGTCCGAGCTGCAATAAAAAGATGAAAAAAAAAAAATGTTTAATTACATGAAATGTACTTTTTGCATCCTTATTTGTGGTTGATGAAAGCTTTGACAGATTATCAGCTCAGGTGTCAAAGCCTTAGAAGAAGACGCCTAATCAGAACTAAAAAAGAGCTAAAGAGCGGCAATGTCATTCTGTAACTGTGGTTTGACAAAGTAGGCCAGAAATTCACATTTCATTTCAGGCAATCTGATTAATGTGCAAAATAAGCTGGTGTTTGGCTCATAAGACCTCTTCATATTATGGAATTTTACAAAGTATTTAATATTGACACGAAACAAAATCTTTTGGCACAGACTGAATTAAAGATGGAAAGACGGAAAGATTGAAGACGGGCATGTTTTCCTCACCGTGGGTCAGTGTCTTGGCTTGAATCCCCCCCAAACAGCAGCCACGCCATTGCCTGCTCGGGAGCTGATCTCTTCCCATACCTGGATAAAAAAATATATATATATATATATATATATATGAATAAATCAAACACCAGCATGTAATTACTGTAACTAAGATTTTCATTCTTTCACTAGCTCTCTGCTGTGACCCAATCAGCCCTGCTGGGAATTGTGGGAAATCAAGAAGCAGGGGTTGGCTCTTGAGCCACTATTAGTTCTGCAGTTCAATCACAAATGTGATGTGTAATTATCTGAGCGAAGAGGAGGATTTTCAACTTCAGTGCTGAGAGTCCAGTAAGGCTAAGACGGCAAGCTTTGTCTTTAGAAGTGTCTTCACTAAAAAAATCAATTTCTGGCCGCTGAGGAGTAAACCTGCTTTTCTTTGAGTGCAATGATAAATCCAGCCGTTTAATCACAGAGGAGCCAATATACCCAGAGATGGGAAAATCTACTACTGCTTTCAGTGTCTTTCAGTAACTCTATCAGTTTTGATTCTGACTTAGTGGGGGGAAAAACAAGACCCAAGAAGGCTCCTTGGCTTCACAAACAAGAGCTGAACTTCTGAAAATCTTCATTAAAGATGTTAGGTGAGGGAAGGCAAGACAACAGGGGGGGCTCTGTGAATCATGTGGCTGTCCTTGCAGACTTGTCCTAGAGTCAGAGACTTTAATCCCTCACATCAGGAGAGGAGGACAGTGGTCCGACCAAACCAGAGCATAAAAACAAAAACAGTTCCTTGTGACCTATGAAGACATCTCAGAAACCTGACATTGCGCTAAAGGTAAACTATGCTGCACTAGATAAATACATGAAGGGCACGTTTTAGTTCAAATAAAGCCTCCCTGACTCACCTCTGTCTGGTGATGAGGTTGACATAATGCCTGACAGCCGCGTGGTACTTGGCCCACTCCTCCGGAGAGGCGTTGCTCCCGGGGTTCTCCGGTTTGGGGGGGTAGGCGTCCGCGAAAGCGCTCAAACACACCAGCAGGCACACGACGAGCGCTGCGAGCCTCATCCACGATCTGAGCATGTTGGCCATCTGGAGACAGAGGAGAGACAACCACGGCTTGATTCCCCGGTTGTGGGTAGAAGTTTTGCTGAAGTCAAAATGTAGACACTTTAATGCACAAAATCTCTCCAAAGTGTAATATGAAGAAGTTGAGCATACATGAACCGACAGGCAAAAAACAGTAAGAGAACTTACAGTGAGACTTGGGTCTTGATGCTGTCACCTCGGTGGTGTCCTTGTCTTGCTGCTCTCCTCTCAGTTCACGGCATTATATATAGTGAGGGACGGCTACCTGATGCGCACTGAGTAACACTTAACCACACCCCTCGCTCCAGAGGCAGCGCGTAAAGGGGGGGGGGGGGGGGGGGTAACTTTATTGGTTCGGAGTGAATATTTGACATTTTGCTGAGTTACGAAGTTTATTTGATGGGTTTACTGTATTGAATTTGAATCTTCCGTTGACATCCCAACTTTACATTTTTATATTATTGATATATATTTTTTTTTACCTAAAGAAGACGTTTCAGCACCACGATCAGCGCCCCATCTCAACAGATCACATGAGCCGCCTTTCATTCGGTCATTCATTCATGGCTCTCTCCTTCTCACTCCTTGCAGAACTTCACAAACAACAAATACAGCAGCGATCAGAAACGCGATTGAGCTGGCCCTCACACTTGAAGTGATGGCCTGCACAGCACTTTAAGAGACAAGAGCAGACCAGAACAACGACTTTCAAATGAAATGCTCAGCCACTGAGAGAATGCATTATATCAGCCACAGCAGTCTAACACTGGAGTGTAGTCCATATTTTTTTTGTACATTTTGTCAGTTACATTGAATGTACCCTTAAGTAAAAATGTTTTTGTGTATTCACATGCAGATTTATCACGATGTCTTACGTGTAACATTTAAAATATGAGGTTGCTGTTAGGTGCATGGTAATAAGAGATACATATTTAAAATTACAAAAGATGAATTGCTCCCCTTTTCTCTTGTTTCCAAGCCTAAACCCACTGAGATAAAAATGAACCATTTCTGTAATTACTGTAAAGTTTACTACTTCGCGAGCCTTCATTGAAGCATGCAGGCAAGTGCAAAATATTCAGTATATTCCAGACATATATTGCAGACATGCTTTGATTTAAGAGTTGGCAAACGGTCTCACTATAAGGACTTCTTCTAAAAGCTCTAGACAAATACAATTAATTTCGCAGTGTGCCCGGTGGATCTAATCCAGGAATGATGTAACTGAACCTGCCTCCACACCTTTGGCCTCCTATGCACTCACCATTCCATGCATGAATAATTTAATGGTGACAAAACCTTTATTATGTTCTGGAGGTGTAGAGGTCACAGGCTACACTGATCAATATTGTGCTATTGTGATTCACCTACGTGGAATTGGCAGCACCGTGCCTCAGGGAAATTTACTTTCAGTCGGCAATGATTGAATTAAAGGATTCATTGAGGTAGTTTGGTGGATCATCGTCACAGTTATGTCTCATTCTTCTCATCTCACCACAGGCGGAGGACTGGTGACGCTCGTGTGACCCGAGCGCTCGCGCAGAGATGCTGTGCACACAAATGGCGTTCAGGTATGAAGTGCTGAGACTGGCTTTAATCTCACTGGTCACGTTTATGACCGCTGCAGAAACTGCTGTTTATCTTCACGGTCTACTGTTCAGTTCATGACGCCTGAAGACTTATCCAACTGTGCAGCAGCAGTCTCTGTTTAATGTGTGTCTGTTTGCTTAGAGGGCCCTGCTGAGAGCTTTATGTCTCATCAAAAACTGTGATACATATGATTTCATTTACACATTTAGACACATTTTATTTGTTTTCATTATATAAGGTCCTTATGTGACTTTATTATTGCTTCCACGATGGACGTTTTGATGCAGTGTGATGTTGTTTAGATGATATATGGAAAGACACTTCCACTAAAAATCGTATTACTCAGTAGGGGTTGGATGGACTAGTCGACTAGTTGACTGAACTGCTGCGCCATGACGCTTTAAGCAAGAAGTTGACAAGTCGCCGATCATGTGACAATAAAAACACGGACGCCTCAGAGAAGACGTGTGAGTCCAGTGGGTAAATGCAGCAAACTAGCAAAGAGTGCAATACACACTCATCTACAAAGACATCTAGCTAGTGCTAGCAGAGGAACGATCCAATTCCTCTCAACGACAGTCAATTAACAACTTCACTAAACGTCCTGTGGTCTAAGGTTATTAGACCTTTAGCTGCAGTACATTTTTTTTTATCCCAGCTACATTATCCTGTCTTATAATAAGCTGTGAAGTGCTATTAAACACTGTTCTGTTAGTTGACTTTGTTGCTGATTGTAGAGCGTTTTTTGTTTTGTTTTTAGTTTTTAAACCAGTGGAAGCTTCATATTAGAAGTGGCAGACTAATGGTGTTTATGATGTTGACAGACAGTCCACAGTTCCCTTTACCTTGCAGAAATGCCTCCGTATTTACCTTTGCGTGAGACGTTACAAGCGTATTCAGGTCAAGAATATGGATTTCATTGTTGCAATGCATTAGCTCCTACTATGTTTTTATGTGTGATGTTGTCACATATTAGTCAAATCCAAAGTCATTCAAGCCCTATTACTCAGCCTTAGATTTCATTCAGGGAGTCATTACAGGTGTAATGAGGGAAAGGAGGAGAAATTCTCACATAGACAACTGTACCATGTGAGTTAGTGGGTCATATTCTCACACAAGATCACGTGTTTATGGTTGATTTTTATCATGAATACACAGTATTAAAGCTTTTTAACATTTGTATTTTCAAAAGGCAGAAAATGTATTAAGCTGGACAAATGATTGATTATTGGTGACTGACATTATTAAGCGCATGTACCTGTATGTGATTTTGGGCTGTTTTTTTTTTTTTAATTAGTTTATTTGTCAGGGACAATGCAGTGCACATTATTACATACATAGCTATCACAGTCAATGTCATAACATGTCTGTAG
Organism: Planiliza haematocheilus; assembly: GCA_005024645.1. Classification (NCBI taxonomy): domain Eukaryota; kingdom Metazoa; phylum Chordata; class Actinopteri; order Mugiliformes; family Mugilidae; genus Planiliza; species Planiliza haematocheilus. The sequence continues at coordinate 6,839,797 of SRSE01001175.1, read as the reverse complement.
GTGTGTTACATAAAAGGTTTCTAGCCACTTGGCTAATTTGCAACCCCAGTCCCTGGTCAGACCTTTCTAAAAGTGTTGTAATCTACAAATATTCTAAGAGTGTAGTATATGTGTACAAACACCTCTCTATACACGTAGAAACCACAAAACATCAAGGGTAACTTTAGTGTTCCTACCCTAACCATTCAGTTTTATTCTGCGTTCTGATGAAACTGCAGCCAGGATCCTGTGCATGCAAAGATTCAACAATGAACGTGTCTGAAAACCCACAGCTGTGTTCAAAATAATAGCAGTGTGTTTAACAAAGTGAGTAAGAAGAATAGTCAGAATAGCTTTCATTTCCAGTCACACAAATGTATTGGGAACATTACACATTCTACTCCAAATCAAAACATTAAGAAATATTTATCAGAAACAGAAAGTGAAGAAAAAGTAATATAAGGCTGTTCAAAAAATAGCAGTGTCTGCATTTTTCGTTAGAAACTACATTAAACAATCCCTTCACGTTTCTTGTTTTTTTCCTCAGAAACAGCATTTTTGATTCTCACCCCACAAGTTTTCTATTGGAATAAGGTCCGGGGATTGGGCAGGCCACTCCATACCTTGTTGGTCTGGAACCAAGACGCTGCTTTCTTACTGGTGTGTTTGGGGTCGTTGTCTTGTAGAAACACCCATTTCATGGGTATTTCCTCTTTGGCATAAGACGACATGACGTCTTCAAGTATTTTGATATATTCAAACTGATCCATGATCCATGGTATGCAAAAAATAGGCCAGACACCATAATACAAGGAACATCCCCATATCATGATGCTTGCGCCATTGGCCACTGGACTGCTATTATTTTGAACCCAACTGTATCAACAAAGACGATAAAATATTTCTTCTATATTTCTCAGTGTGCAAATCATTGCTTTAGATTGAATTTGTCAGATTACACTGGAGCAAACATGGGGAGAAACATGACAGAGACTTTTTAACAAAGGATTCTCACCAAAACAATAATTTTAAAAAAGCTTGCTTTTATATGTTATTAATCTTGGCCACAAGGCTCCGCAGGGACTCAAATAGCTTATTCTCAAGAGAATACTTGAAAACACAGAAAAAGTGTATAGAACATAAAACCATCTTATACATAATGTATGTTTTGTCTGACAGAGCTCCCGAGGGAAGTCAGAACAACTGCGCTCACCTGTTAATACAGTCGTAAAAAACAACAGGTTTTCTTTTGTCCGTCTCTAAGCCCTTGTCAAAAACACAACTTGATTTCGGCATAAATCGTGGCCGACAGCCCCGGTGGAGCGGCGGACGATAAACAAGCAGTTAAAGTGTATATGACGACGCCATAAAGGCTGTGAGTGGGCTGCGGTATTACGCATTGATTGCTGTGACTGAGCAATTATTGCACCATAATTCAAAAGGGACAATTATTGCAGGTTTTACATCCAGTGATGTCCAGATTGATGCAAAATTGGAGCTATAATTTAGACGATTGTGGCTTTTAATGGCCTGATAAGTTTGGACAGTGTGTTTAGCTAAGAGTGATTAAATAATGAGCAAATTCAAGGGAGCTAATATTTGCCCAGTTTGCTGTAATCACCCATTTCGCACAGCTAACGGTGACCATCCTGAACATTTAGTTAATTCTCCTCCAGTAATCAACATCTCTGCGTTCTCTCTACGGCCCATAAAAGTCAATGGCAAGAGACAACAATATGCTCGAGACAAACTCATTAGCTCGCCCCGGCGTTTGTAGGTAAACACTGAGAATGTAACAGCCTCCAGATAAGAGGAAGGGCAGACAGTGGAAGTTTTCACAGTCCAATAAACCCCAGCTAATGCACTCCTGAAGAGCAGTTTGGGCTGCTGTGTAGGGGGCAGGAAAAGTTTGAGTCACCATCAAGGCCAAGATAATGGGACTGGCAGGAGGCGATTCTCAGAACTTTTTCTTGTTCAGTTTTACTAACTTTTTCTACCGACTCTGGTGATGACTGTTACGTAACGCTTTGACAATTTACATTGGCAAAAGATGATAACTTGAACAAATCCTGGTGTTGGAAATGTACTTACTGTATGCGTCGACATGTAGCACTAAAAGCTTTTCTCCTGAGCCCCCGTCTTCACTTTAGATTGTAAAGACCACCTCCATTTCCATTTGCATCACACACCTGTACAAATAGGAAGATAACACACAGGCACAAAAGTCCATTCTGGTGTAAGAGCCATCTCCCAGGAGAATGTCTGACTCCTTCCTGCCATCACAGGCAAAAAGGGGGAAATGATTATGCACTTTTATTTAGCCTTATCTCCAGAGTGGGGGAGCAACTAATATGAGCAGAGTGCTTTTCAGGCGGACGGGTCTGTTTGCACAGCTCAGACAAAACGAGGGGTTGACTGCTGCCCACTACCACAGCGGCAATAACTCATGGCCGGACATGTGACGCGCAATTTTTTGACTTTTCTGCCGGTGGCATTAACGCAAACAAAATCTTCACAACAGCAGAGTCGCACCGAAGCAAAGAGCGCACGAGTCAGGGCTTCTGGTCATTTGGTTTCACAAACAGCGATGCCTCATTCCCCCAGAGGACTGGAGCCCCTCTGAATCACTTTGTCTTTTTGGGAAGGCAGAGCTGATCAATTACAGGAACATCCCGCCAACTTTGTGTGTTTATTGAGCGAGCTGGCCGCCTCAGGTAACCCAGATTGATGACAACACAGGGGTTACAAGGGCCGGGAAAGGTCTGTGATTAAATTCAGAGCGTGCCCTGAAACACGCTACTAATTAAGAAGGTCAATGCGCTGGTTAGGTTTCAGATTGATCACCATGAAACTCGTGATGAGCAGTAAATCCTGCTCTTTACGTAGGATGGGACTGGTGACTAGGTGCGTCATAAATACGAGCATCACGTTACAATCTAGTGTGACGTCAAAATAAAGGTGACTCAAAGCATCCAGGTCTCATAACAGATAAACAGTAAACTTCCCACTGACCACTAACTATAGAAATATTAGGTCTCTGAGGGGATGATTCTGGATTTCCTCCCAATGGACTGTAAATGAAGAATGTACTCACCAATCCAACAGACGCCCTGCTCATACTAATGCCCACCAGAGTCAGTTTTAACAATGATTTCACCAAATGAGCTACATGTACCTGGTAGGTCATCAATAACCTCTATCTCATTGCTATGCACGACTGCACGTGATGCTATGCTAACACTTTACAACAGATAGCTTTGCTTAGAGAGGTGAACATGAAGAAAGCGGCTTATCAGAATGACTAGTAACGATTTCTGTTTTTTTTTGGTTTTTGGACAAAAACAAGCAGCACAGCCAGGCCTGAAATCAATCACTTTGAGTCTCAGGCTTAGAGGTGTGCGCCAGTGGTCCTATATAAATCACAAGTGCTCCTTCAAAAAAAACAAAACAACCAAGGCCTGGTTGATATTGGAGTAGCCTGGAGTGCCGGAGAATGATAGCGGGTGATGTTCAAGCGTTCACAAACGAGAACAGCCAGGAATTCAGCCTAGAAAAAGAAAGAACTTGACGGTGTACAGCAGCACTTTCAGACAAATGCTGGCGTCTACCACGTACGTTCACTTTCCTCATGTTGGCAAACGTTTGCTATAACTTAACAGTTTTGGCACAGATGAGTAAATTACGTCTCAGTGAGAACCTCGAATGTAAAAGTTTACGGTGGCGCCAGCGGTCCTTTTCATCTTTGATGTGAGCCGCTGTCAGATTAACATGTCCTCACAAAGCTTTTTGTCATCCTAGCTACCTCCGTACAGAAGCTCTGGCTAACCAGACGGCCATTTCCCTTTAAAAGTAAGATGAATGATGTAAATCAGCACACGGGAGCTCTGAGCATCCCTCAGCTTCAGCTCGTCCTGCTGTAATAAAGCAGTCCGCCTGCCTGAGTAATTACTCTCATCTGTCTCAGCGATACGAGCGGGGGCCTGACTGGATGAAAGCTCTGCTCCTTGCTGGCAGCTGAATCTAATGCTACACTTGTATTATACTACTACACTTCTTTATGTATCGTATAATCAAAACTTAGGAACTGTTTCACAAAGACTTTTATTCATTTGCAAACAGCCTTAGATAATGTCTGCACCAATGAGGGTTCCTTTCTGTTACTTTAAACAAAAAGCTACTAAAAACAAGCTTCAAACAACAGAGAACAGATATACAGTAGGAATGAAAACAGTAACAAAACAGACATTATGAAAAAGATCAGATTTACAATTTAAGATCTGACGGCTGGTTAACATAAAGCCACAAACAGAAATACTCCGTCAAGCCTCGGGTTCAGTTAATGTGTCTCTTACTCAAAACAAAGAAAACACCCAAATAAGGCCCATTTTAAGCGCTGCCCAGCTCTTTCTCTAGAAATGTTTCAACCATCTTGGGTAAGAAAGCTTCCAGGAAGTGGAAGAAGTCCTGAAAAACTCCTGCCTTGTCAGTGGTTGGCTCCATTCTGAACACAGCTTTGGTGCTTTCTGTCCCGCCCACCACCTGCGGCTGAACCCTGAACTCCAGGGGGTCCTTGAGCGCTGGCTCTTTTTCACAGATGTGAGCGGTGACCTGAGACTCCAGCTCCACACAGCTGCCCTCCGGCCTCGAGTCTGTGTCTTTGATCAGCTCCCTTCTCACTTTTCTCCTGCCAGCCCACACTATGTGATTCTGCACACAGAGCCAGTGAGGGAGTTCGGGCCTGCCCCTTCGCATCAGCCTTGGCTTTTTACCTTGGGGCGACACAGAGGCGTCGCTGCCAGAAGATAGCGGCCTCTTGGCACCGGCGAGCGCTGTGCCCACAGGGCTGGTTTCGTTCTGGCATTCTACGCTGTCAAAGCTGTCATTTATTGACGATCTGAGGGAGGCCGACGAGGCTTCCATTTCCTCGGGAGCAACAGATGAATCCTCGCCAAATACAGCATCCGTGGAGGGAGAGAGGTGACACTTAAGAACAGTTTTCAACACTCCCTCCACAGCAGAGCAAACTTTCTGGAACCACAGCCCCCTGAAACCATCTCCAGCCAAGTGCAGCTCCTTACGCAGAACGTCCGGGAGCGACGCCAGTTTGAAGGGGATGCTGATTTCCAGCTGCTCTGTCTTTGTGTGGTGGACTTCCCCGTGTGGGGTAAAAAGGCGCACCAGCCCCCATGACTTTCCCTTGGTGGATTTGCGCTGGTACTGCAGACTGCGGCAGTACTTCTCGGCCTCCTGGCACTCTTTCTGGAAGCTCCGCTGAGAGCGTTCATTCAGGTTTCCAGCTACATTGTGGGAGAGCTCAAACGGGTCCAAGAGATTTAGGGGGCCCAGTTTGGGACGCTGGAGATGGGCCTTGGTGGCTTGTTCCTCTTGCATTATCTCGTCTTCTTTACTCGGACTGAGGAAATCTGTGATTGGGAGTGCACGGCCCTCCCTGAGGGATATGACACTACTGGCAAAATCAAACTTAGCATAGAAGGAGAAGAAGCCAGCGAGCAGGGTGCCTGGATAGAGAAAACATGTACAAGAGTGACTCTCAGGTTCTGACACAGTTATGTTGTATTTCGGTTAGAGTCCTAGGGACCTCTAGTAATACAAAACAACTGTGGAAAATGTAATCCTGCACAAATAGATTGTGTGTCTAACTCGTTGACCATGATCATATTTCTCCAAACACAGAGCTCCTGTGATAATAACTGATGTACTAATGTGAACATTTCATCAGTAAAGGTGGAGCTAATTTGAATACTGCCAGGTTCAATGCAATCTGATCCAAATATGTTATTCAAAAAGCATAGGAGTGTAAAAGCTACAATAGTTACCTCTGACATGTAGCTGAGTGGAAGCAGAAAGTAACAGAGCCTTGACATCGTGGCTAGTGTCAGTAGATGTTTTTGTTCTGTGAAAACGGCACGCACCTAAAAACGTAGGTGTGGGCATTTCTAAATCACATTAAGTTTAATTATCACTTATCTTAATCAATTAATTCATTGATTATTTGTTATTCTATCGAGCATTTCATTATCATGTCTCCTTTTATTAAAGCATCTTCTCATAATGAATTCTATGAATGAAGAAACCGTTTTAAATCACAATCCATCACACAACTTTATTCAGAGTGGCTCTGATTAGTGCAGATGTTGCATGTTATATTCCACTATTGTTGTGCAGTCGTGTATGAATGAACTTAAATGGCTCTTTTGTATTATAATCAAAATGCGCTGTGGATCATCCTACAGATACTTATTGGTCTGCAGTAGGGTTCTAACAGCTCGTCACGGCGTATAACGCTAATGGAAATCTGTGTTTGTTTTAAAGGTCTATTTGCGCATGAACAAAGTGCTTTCAGCTTGCAAATTCACTGGAAACCAGTGTTGCTAAACTAGGCATTAGCCACAGGGATCAGCTCAGGATTTCTGCAGCCTATCGGTGATGGATGATATCACAGGAAGGGCTACTAGCCCATTCAAATCACTGGTCAGGGTCTGTCCGAAACCACTTAGAAAATGCTTAGAGTGACTTTTATATGCACAGCAGGGTTTCAATGAAAGGTAAAAACAAAATCACGACAACAGAGCTCAGGAGCTGTGAACCTGAACAGGTGATAGAGGTGCTTTGTACACATTTGTCACACATTTAAATGCCCATAATCTGTAGACACAAAGCTAGACTGTGAGCGAGAGCTGGCATACGGAGCATTTAAGGAGCCAGTCTGCAGCGCTTTCTCTAGGGGCGCTACATTATGCTGCTCCGCTCCAGCAGCAGGGACATCGCAGAGCACACAGAGGATCTGGGACCAGAGCCCATGTGTGAATTTATAGGCATCACAGTCAAACTATTAAAGAGGAACGGTGGCTGATAATGACTGACTGGAGCACCCTTACCATTAGCGACACATTGGCACTGACCACCAGCCAAGGTTTACTCTAAGAGTACACATACTGACGCTGCTGTCTCGTTGTTTTAAGGTCAGAAAGAAGGTGGATTTCTCATCTTAGCTCAGCTGGAGCTATTCTCACTTCATCCCAAGCTAATCATTTATTTATTTATTTTTTTAATCTCACTTACAGAGGTCCTGTGTGTTCTTGCTGGGCGGCACAGCTATAGGTTGACTGGGGAAGGTGCAGTTCCAGCCCTCAATCACACACTCCTCCTCCTCACCTGCACACAGGATAACAAAGATTGTTGGACCATCTGCTAACATCCCTATGTGCACTTACTTTAGCCTCCATATATGAAATGTTTCCTTGTAGAGAATATACAAACTGATTTGTCTTCAGTAGCATGTGATCTGACCATTTATATTGAGGCATTAGTAATTCATTCATCCTAAAACCTTCTTTAGATACAAATGGAAATCCTAAACTAAAACTTCCAGTAAACTCGTCACGGTGCAGATAGCCACTCCAGCAAACTTGTAATCTCCTCTCCTGCTGATTTGCGACAGCAGGATTGAAGCTCTGTAGTGTCAAAAGCCTTTTTTCCCCCATCTGCCCACGCAGATTGGAAATGCAGCCTTAGATGGCAATTTCAGGTGCATAGATTACACTGAATGGCGAAGATTCACTAATGCACTTCTCATGAACAGATTCATCAGGTTGGAACAATCCGGTGTGGCTGAGAGTGGCTGGTGATTTTGGCGAGTATGAATAGACTAGGAAGAGAAAAGCAGCACTCACAGGCCATGTCTTTGAGCTGGTCCACTGTGGGGAGGACAGGAGGCTCACAGTTTTGCATGAAGAAGATGACCAGCAGCGTCAGAGCATAGTTGTTGAGGAGGGGACCAGCACCACTGGGATTACCTATACGTGACAATGTCAGTGTTAGTGCTGATGACAGGAAGAAATAATAAGTAGAACATGGCTGCATAAAATGTCTGCACACCATTATAAATAGATTTAAGCTTTGTTAGCTTGTCAACTTAATAAATCCATTGATGTAAACCGCAGCACTGCTTTAGATTCATATGCCGTCCTGTTCCGAAGTCGATTTTATTTTAAATACAATCATTTATGGAACACAATCATATATCTTTCAACATTATTTGTTTCTGGGCATCAGGCAACACCGATCCAAGTGATCACTTTCAGATCTCATCTGTGGATTACAAGCTTACATGTCGCTGATCCCATCATGCTCTGCTAATCACTCTGCACAAGTGCCTGATGAAAGCCTCACTGGCAGCGTGAAAGCTACAGTTCAAAGGGAATGAGGGAGACGTGGCCCAGGAGTGAAGGTAATTAATGCGCTCTTCAATGAAGAACACTCTTTTATTCAGACACTCGGCCTCTACACACAAAGGTGCTCCATTTGTTCCATCTTTATTTTTACCAAAGCTTCCATGACAAGGTGCTAAAACACACTGAATCCAGCAATCAGGCATAACATTATGACCATTGTGAAGGTCTCCCTTTCACCTCCAAAACAGTTGTGACTCATCAGAGAATGGACATGGACCTTGTGAGGGTTTCCTGTAGTATATGGTAACAGAACGTGGTCCTATGGGTTGAAGGGTGGAGTCTCTGTGGATCATCCCACAGATACTTGATCAGTTTGGGATCTAGTGAAGTTGGAGGCCAGGTCAACACCTTGTGCTTCATGTTTTTTTAGTTGTTCCTAAACTGTTTTTGTGTGTGTGTGTCAGGCTGCATCCTGCCGGGGATGGCTGCTGCCATCAAGGAGTGTCATTGCTATGGGGTCGGGGGGCCTGGTCTGGTCTAGGTGAGTGCTACATAGCATCTACAAAGTAACATCCACATGAATGCCAGGTCCAAATGTTTCCCGGCTGAACACTGTATTGTCACATGATGTTATTTACTCCTCCTGTCAGTGGTTATACTGTTTTGGATGATCGGTGTGCATCAGAGTGCGACTCTAAGAGTTAAGTGAAGTTCTACTGACATCTGTTGACCAAAAAATATAAAAACTGTGTCTCTTTTGTCAGTACTACCTGCCAGCTGCTTCTGCTTGGCCCAGTAGCGGATGGTGTAAACCAGAGGCCTGAGCCGCTCCTCCATCCCTGAACACAACTGGAGGAAGCGGGTGTTCCTCACTGCTAGTCTAGTGAGGAATGAAGGTAGAATAGAAGAAAAGCATAAAATAATTCTGCTTTAACATTTCTCATAATATCTGAAGACTTTTGATGGCACACAGCACTGATGAAAAATCATTCACTGACCTGTTGTTAATAGTGATGTCCCCCTGCAGGTTAAGCTCACGGTGGTGGAACTTGACCACCGGGAGACGAGCACTGCTGACCACGTGGACTTTGTGCACACTGGGGACGCAGCGTTTCATGATCGTTGCCACCAGCTCCAGGATTTCAGCTGGAGAGGCTGTGGACAGGTCAATGTCAGACAGGATGGAGTCCTCAGAGTGGCCTGTCATCTGACATGCCTTCACCTGCCTAAAGAAAGAGGGAAGTTGGTGCACAGATGTATTTTGGCATTAAATGTTTGAATGCAAAACCTTTTATTTGAGGCAAACTAAATAAAACTTTACAGCCATTAATTCCTGAATATGTAAAGATGTCAGACCTGTTCCATGGTGGATTTGGCACGGGCTTGGAAAACTTTAGTGTTTTCTAGATCCAGGAACAGGTCTAAGTCACAGGAATGGATTCCAAACGTGTTGACGGATGAACCAAATGCCAAAATCTGGCTGTCTGCAAACCGAAAAAACACAGTGTCAAACGTGAAAGAATCTTTTGCTCCGTTCACATTATGTAAGACCTGTTTGTTTACCTGGAAAAAACTCTACAAAAACCTCTTGCAGGAGTTCAACCAGCAAAGCCTCGGGCCTTCTTTTCATTGTCTCTCAGCTGAAACCGCTCCACTACAAACTGCATCTGTGCATCAACCTGAAAGGGAACAACACAGAGGCTTTGTTCACAAGACACCTTCATGACAAGCATCCGTCGTAACAGGACTGTCTATTCTTACTGACTAATTAAACACGGGGTTAGGGTTTAACAGTGTTCTGTTCCTTACAGGTGAGCAAGACGGTAAGGAACAAGTCATAATAAGCATTGTGGAATAAACATATTTTGAATTAAACTACATGATGTATGGTTAATTTGCTTCACTACTGTTGGGCCATGTTTTATATTTCCAAGAGGATGCTTACAGACACCAGGTCACACAGCTCAGGTTTGAGACGGTCAAGGACTTTCTGGAGGTTTTGGGGGTAATTCTTGTTCTTGGGAATCAACTTGAAGTCCTTCTTTTCCCGAGGTTTGACTCGCAGCTTCAGGCCTTTCAACTGGTGCTCCACGCAGGACAAAGTGGCTTCTATGCTCTCAGTGTCACTGAACTGCACGATGGCATAAACACCCTGTAAGCGCACAGACACAAATCACTGTTACTGTAATAACTTACTGGCATTATGTTTTGACTGAATCACTGCCACATCATTTCATAATAAGCTGTCTGACCTTATCTTTATCCATGATAACATCTCTGACTATCCCAAACTTCTGGAAGTACTCTGATACGTCAGCCTGAGATACTTCAGGCTTGATGCCACTAACGAACACACTGTGCTCCTCCTGGGTCTTCCTGGTAGCACGCACAGTGCTCAGAGTCTGGTGCTTTCGTCCTTTCACGTGCTGATCCAGGCTCGGCACTGCAAGACGTAAAAAATGTGAGCAATGCAGAGCCAGAAAATGATAATAGATACTTAAGTGTCACTTATTAACACACGTAATACATGTGCATGTCCAAAACTACCGTTTAATGCTATATGTGTTAAAGAAAACTAATATGTTAGTTAACTAACGTATTAGATAAACGGCGTAGTTTGTGTATGTATTTAGCAGACTAATACGAGATACTGAGGTTATAAAACAGCTAGTTCGGTCTGTAACATTAGGAAGTGCTGTATCTAACTCTATTTAACTGCTTAGTTAATGTTGTTAAATGCGTTCAATACATTGACCTCAACTTCACTAGACTCGCATGTTGCTAAGTTAGCTAAGCTTACTTACTGTTGGGTAGATGGACATTGCACAGGGTGCAGTGAAACCCTCTCGGTGTCGACTTTATGTCGCTGTCTGTTGACATGGTGGCGAAAAACTATATTTAATGCAGAAATAAATCAAGAAGTTGGTCAAATTTCAGGCCGACCCTCCTCCATGCGCGTCTCAAATCTCCCTCCCGCGTCGGGTCTTCGTTGGTTTCCAGTCCGCCTCCAAAGTCTGTCCGGGTCGATCACTTGTTCGTATCACAAGGTTCCCGTTTGATTTTCCCCCATTAACGCCTCATTATTTTAATATTTAATCAGATATCAGATTTTTATTTTTATTCATTAACCTTTTGGGTTGACAGATAAAACTTCTTTTGCAGTCAGTTATAGACCATTGCAACTACTATTATTTTTTTAAGTGGAACCTGGAGGAACCGAACCTACTGAACATACATACCAGAACTGAAGGTGGTATTCTTCATGGACCATGTATAATCACACCAGTATTTTCCTTTCAAAAGCATGATCTATTCAAACCCATTGACCAGCTCACTTGTCCCATCTCATTTTTGGATGTTGGCTATTGTATATATTCCAGCAAGTGACCCAGACACCACTAAACTTGTAAAAATGATTACAGCACAATATTAATATTAGGCCCACATTTAAATACACTTTGGAGATAACGCTGGGTATCAAGAAAAAAATAAAAATCACACCAATCGTTTCACACAAGTAAAAAATTTAATAATTTTTTTTTCCCCACCATAAAATTTGCAGAATCTGTGAATAACATACAACTTGTCACAAAATAAAAGATTAAAATAAGATTCCCTGCTGTACTGGGGTAAAAACAACAACAAAAAAAACAGTGCTTCATTTTCAGTCTATAAAACTTCTTAAGACAATGCCCTAGAATCTAAAAAATGACAAAGTACAAACTGAGTTTAAAAGGACAGAATATAACTGAATAACAATTTATACAAAAGCCTCTATTTCTTTGCTGATCTTCCCCGTCTGATTTTTGGCTGCAGTTCAGCTTCAGCATCTTTCTGAAGGACCGCTTTGCCTGTGGATGCCGTTTTGTCAGCCTTTGCTCCTCTCCTGGCTCTCTTCACAGGCTGAGCTTCAGCAACTTCATCTGAGAGATCCTCCTCTTCAGGTTTGTGAGCATCCTTTGACACGTTTTTGCTTTCAGTGGCTGCTTGGTCCTCAACTTTTGACCTCCTACCTCGGACCGCCTTGACAGGTGTTACTTTTGGAATCTCAACAATATCCAAGTCAAGCTTCCATTTGACAGATCTTTTGGACATTTTTGTGTCTTCGACAACTGCAGTGCTTAATTCTTCAGAGGATTTTGTCTCGGCACTGGTCACCATGGCCTCGTCTGTTTTGGGCTTTGGAGCCGCTCGTCTCCCTCTTTTTGCTGGTACAACTGGAGCAGAAGCAGGTTCTGAAACTGGGACTGTGGATTCTGTACTGGTCTCCTCAACAGGAAGTGCTGTACCTCGGCGTGCTCTCTTGGCTGTAATGGCTTGTGACGTTTCCGTTTTCACCCCCCTTGCCTTGCTAGGCTTAATGGTGGTAGCAACAGACTCAGCATTTTGTTTCTCTTCAGTCTCCACTTCACTTTCAGGCATTTCTGCAACTTGCTTTCCTCTCCTACCCCGTTTAGGTTTGTCTGTGGAGCTGGCCTGAGTGGGGATGTCTTGGACCTCAGTGGATTCAACAGGAGTTACACTCTCAGTGTCTTGTTTTGCCTTTCGTCCTCTCCTGGGCTTCACAGCCACAGTAGTAGCCTCTTCAGTCATCACTGGTTCAGCAAGTGTTTCTACCATCTCTGGAACCACCACGTCAATGGTAGGGACTTCTTCAACTGGTTCAACATGGTCTTCCTCAGGTTTTCTTGTTCTTCTTGATGTCTTAACAGGCTGCTGGGATTCTGTAGTCTCGTTCTTGTTGTCCAGCTTGTCTTCTTCCTGTTTGGCATTTCTTCCTCTTCTTGCCCTAACTGGAGCCCGAGTCTGCTTCTTGGTCTCCTCTACGTCTTCCACTGCCTCATTTTGTTCTACAGGAACAGGGTTCACCTTTCTGCCTCTTCTGGGTTTTCCTGAAGTGGGCTGCTGAGGTTCATCACTCACTGCATCATTTTCTTCTGCCTCTGGTTGGGCTGGCTCAACAGGTGTTTGCTTAGTTTTCCTCCCTCTAACTGGTTTAATGACAGCCTCTTCTGTTGGTGGAACAGAATCAGTTTGTACATGACTCTTTATTGGAGATGTCTGTGCACACACGGCTTCAGAGGAAATCTCAGTCATCAGTTGGGTTTCAACAGCAGGTGTATCAGAGGTGCTTTCTTGAGACTTTGCATTTCTGGTTCTTGTCTGTTTAACAGCCGGTGGTGCAGTGGCTTCCACTTTCTTCCCTCTTCTTCCTCTGACTGGTGCAGGGATGACGGGCTCTTCAGCGCATACTGCAGCCTCCTGTTTATCCTCAGCTTCTTTAGATTGCACCCGTTTAGCTCTTTGGCCTCTGACGGACTTCTTCTCAACCGTTTCCACAACTGGTGACATATGCACATCAGTTTCACTTGGCACCACCTCCAGCTGGTCACTGCAGACTTCATCTGCTTTTGAAATGAGAGATAAAGATGACATGTTACTTTTACTTTACCATTCATCAGTGAAATAACTGGCCAGTAAATACAGTATATATGCCTCAAATGACTGAGACCAAAGACAACCGTTATAGTACGGAGCAAACACTTTCATCATCAGCTGTGTTCTAGTAGCAGGCTTTGACCCAACTGCCTGCGGTCTAAATATTTAAGTGGCTTCTTGTCAAACCATTATAGGGAGAAAAAACAAACACACACCTTTTGCCACATCGACTTGGGGAACATCTTGCTCCTCTGGTGCAGTTTGTTTGGGTGTTCTACCACGCCTGGGCTTCGACACAGCCTTCTCCTGAGGTGCTGCACTGTCATTTGCTTTGTGGTCAACATCAGCTGGAGGGATCTGGTCGTTGTCAAGTTTCACAGCCATTTGCGTTTCAGTGACAACTTCTTGGGCCATTTCCGCTTGATCATCAGTGGCTTTTTTGACATTTCTTCCTCTTTTCAGCTTAGGAGCAACTTTGGAAGGCTGAGCATGACTTTCTTCTACGGTGATCTCCACATCCATGTTTTCAGTGGTCTTTGTATTTCTGCCTCTTGTTTGACTAACAGCAGGGGGCGCTGTAGTTTCATTTTTCTTTCCCCTTCTTCCTCTGACTGACACAGGGAGGACAGTATCTTGAGAGGTTTCTGGTGTTTCTTCTTTGTCCTGAGCTGCTTTACCCCTTCTGCCTCGAACCGTTTTCTTCTCATGGGTAGGATCCACTGCAGCGGTTTCCATTTCTATAACCTCGTCAGCAACAGTCTTCTCCACTTCCTGTTGTACTTCAGGAGAATTGGGTTGGATGGCTTGTAATGACACATTGTTCTCTTGTTCACTTGGCACCTCCAAGTGGTCATCTGTGACAACTTCTACGGTTGCTAAAATGAGAAAAAAAAAAAGTTAGGTCACTTTAGAGATTAAAATATTAATAATACATTTCAGACACCATTGTTAAAACGCTTTGAAGTGATGTTTATGGGTTCATGGTAGGTGACATTTAATGTGAATAACCCAAGCAGCCTAGACATCACTTTTTTGTGCCATGGTTATTTCAGTCAGGCAATTTCAAGTACCCAAAAAAAAAAAAACAATGAAAAAGGATGAGATTAGCTTGCTAATCATTTGCATGAGCATTCTTCTTCTTAAACATAACCAACCTTTTTCCACATCTGCTCCACCATCCATCTGTGGTTCATCCTGCTGAACAGATCAAAAATGCATTTTAGAATGTACTCCAATCTCATTTAAGGGTTTGATTAAAAATAATCTAACAAAGTCAAGTCAGTTGCATCAGACAAATCAAAACAATACTTTAACAAATCACCGACTTTAGCCTCTTATCAATATAATAAAGTGCTATATGTTTAGAATGACTTTCTATAAATGAATTGATAATCGGTAATACTGTCTACTGAAATATGTGAGCATTCATTTGTTTATCCTATACAATCATGGTCTTCCTGTCAATGTTGCCAATGTTTACAAGACAAATACAAAGTCAGTCTGGAGTACTTGTTTGGCAGTTGATGGAAGTGCACATTTTATCACCTTGTTTGTTTCCAGTTGTCCTGTGGTAACAGTCAGTGGCTCCTCCATGAGTTCCTGAAGGCCTTCAAAGTCATCCACTGGACCATTTCCCCTCAGTCTTGGTGATTTCATGAGTCTCTTGAGACCAAAGTTGTGCTCAACAGGTACACCCTTCACTTTGGGAGTTTTCATCATCCTTTTCTCTCCAACCATGTCTTCAACTGGAGCCTTTTTCTCTTTAGGTGTCATTATTCTCTTAATATCTGTGAGACATACTATGGGAGAGATCTTCTTGTCTGCTGGTTTCATGTCTATGATTTCAGAAAGGTCTTCAGATTCCTGCATGTGTGCTGGCGTGACCAGGACTTCCTCAGCAGCATCTGCATTCACATCACCAGCTTCTACAGCCTTGGGAGTTTTCTGGAGCTCTGCTTCAAGGTCTTCAGCCTCCTGCCTTGGAGTCTGAAACATTCTCTTCACTCCAGTCAGGCACTCCTGTTGTTTAGGCTTCTGTTTGGGAGTTTTGAGAAGTTTGCCTCTAATGTCCTCTAAAGGCTCTGCCTTCTGTCTTGGGGTCTTCATGATCCTCTTCACTCCAGTGAGGCACTCTTGTTGTTCAGTTTTCTGTTTCGGAGTTTTCAAAAGCTTCCCTCTCAAGTCCTCAACTGGCTCAGACTTCTGTCTTGGGGTCTTCATGATCCTCTTTACTCCAGTGAGACACTCCTGTTGCTCAGGCTTCTGTTTGGGGGTCATTACAGAGATGGTCTTCAAATCTGTGCTTTGCTGTTCATTAGATTCAGAGAGATTCTCCAAGGCAGGGATGTCACTGATAAAACTAGACTCTTGATCTTCATTAAGGAGGCGCTGGACTGCCTCACTATTGTATCTTCTGTCTTTGACTGTAGATGCAACACTCAACGGAGAAACCATCATTTCACCTGTGAGACAAGTTACATTTTTCTGTTTATACAAATGACTCATCACATTTAATTTGACATAGTCTTAGAGATGAAGAAGAAAAAAGCAAAAAAAAAAAAGCAGCTAAAATAGAAGTTTACCTGTCTCCTCAGGTGTGTTCAGAACTGATGGCTCAATCACAGATGTGACCTGAGATCCAGCTGGTGTCTTTGTGGCACTGCTCTGGGTGATTAAAGATCTCATCTTTCTTTCATTTGCAGGAGTTTTAAACATCTCAGGAATGCCTGAAAACAGAATGTAAGTACATACAAAGCTTAAGTAAACAATACATAACAAGTGTTTTCCATGTGTTGTGATGGAAAGGGGGTAGTTACCAGTTAAGTCCTCATCCATCTTCATCATCTTCTTGTTGAGTGCAGTATTCAGGACAACTCTTGGTGCAGCACCAGTTGGATGTGTAACCGTTTGTTTGTGAGCTCTGCCCACAACGATGGTAACAGGTGAATCTGCGTGTCCAGTGCTCATGTATCCCTTGAGTTTTCTTGCAGGTGTCTAAGTGAGAAAGATGTGGTCATTGGAGTCTTTAAAAGGCTAAGCCCCTCAACAAAAGTCACAATAAACTATATGATGTAGTACAAAAGACATTTCAAATCAAATACAATTCATTAAAATAAGTAGTCATAATAAAATGCAAGGCACAGTTAATAGAAAAATAGTATAAGAATAACAGATAAGAATTGAATTTTCTTTAACAACCAAAACATGAAGACTGCTACAAATCTAAATATGATTATTCTGTTGTAAAGGCTCCTTGCAATTGTTATATCTCCTTTTACCTGTGTTTTGGGTGCTGCCTTCTTCATGGTCTTCTGGATGACCTTTTTCTTAGCTGGAGGAGCAACAGCTTGAACCTTAGTTTGCCCAAACTTCACAATTTCTGCCCAGGAATTCATGACTGGAAGGAAATGAGAAACAAACAAATAATAGTCGCACATTAGTTAAATCATGGAATCTCTATAACTGTGCACAGAGACATTACTTATTCTGCTGAACACACACTCTCTTCATGGACAACAATGGCATTGCTTGGACTTGACAGACCAGTTTTAGACAGATGGTTAGACTCTTTAGTAATTTAGGTCAAAATGAAATTCAGATTTACATACGTTTTGGTGAAATTAAATTTAAGACAATATAATCCACGAATAATTTGAATAATATTTCAAGTTTTAACATACCCTTCATAGAGGCCCGTGATATGCCACTTCTTCTGCACATTACTTTTACTGCACTCTTGGAAATACTTGGAGTCTTCCGTGTGGCGCTCTTCATGCTCTTCCTCCTTATAGGTATTTTAGGTGTAACTGTGTGTGAAGGTAACTGTTCAGGGACGGCGTCAACTTCTACAGTTGGAGATGGTGTGCTGATCCGTGACACAGAGAAACGCCCTTGTACCGTGGGGGTCTGGACTCCTGATCTTAAGGGGGTTTTAGCAGGCGTTACACCAACAGAGGGAATGCTTTCAAGAGAGGCAGGACTTGACACTCCCAGGGACGACTTTCTCTTGCCCAAGGGGGTTTCTTTGTAGGCCACTGGACCAGGTGTTGAAGTCTTGGATTTTGGAGACTTCTTTGCAGGTGATGCTGCTTTGGGAGTAGAGCACTTGGATTTTGGGGACTTTGCAGGTGATGCTGCTTTGGGAGATGGAGATGCAGATTTTGATACTTTCTTTCCTGATGTTGGAGTCTTTGGAGAAGCAGTCTTGGTACTTGACTTCTTGGGTGATGGGGTTCTCTTCTTTGCAGGACTTTTCGATTTGGGGCTCTCGTGTTCAAGCTCCTATGAAAACACATATATCTTAAATTATAGATACCATGACACAATGACAGCAATTATAATATTAAATGAAATCACCCAGCCTTACGTTAATCAAGCCAATGACAGACGCTCGTCTAAGGAGTGACTGCTTGCGACTGCAGAGAGACAAGCTTCTCCGTGGAGCGGCCCCCTTGCGCAATGGAGAATCAGGAGGAAGTCGTTTGTCAAATAACTCTGGACTCAGCTGGCCTCCAAAGGAAACCCGTTTCTTCTTCATCTGTTGTGTAGGCAAGTCTGTTCCAAGTTCCCCGCTTTTTCGTTTCTTTGTTATTTCTTTCACTAAGAAAAAAGTAGTGTTTGCACATTAGTATCAATCTAAGAAATATTAGTTGTTCTAAATAATTGTGTTTATTGATTACTGGAGAAAAACTAGCAGTAAAACCTTTTTCAGCTTTCCCTGAGTTCCTTGGTGATGTCCTCTGACGTTCCTCTGTTTTGGGAGCAGTCATTGACGGCTCTTCTTGTTCCTTGGACATTGGAGATCTGGCTGGTGTGACTCCTGTTGACCTCTTTCTCATTGGTGACTTGGGTGATTGAGCAGAAATGTGCTCAATAACCTCGCACACAGTAAACTTCTGTGGTGTTCCACTGATTCTCTTTTGAGGGACACTTGCTTCTTCTGCTCTGAGTGCCACCATCTCAGTAGAAGGGATCCGGATGGACTTCCTCCGCTTCTTCACTGACTCTGGGGTTCCACCACTTTTGCCCTCAACTTCAGCAAAGACACTGGGACAATCCTTTTTAGGAGTGCCTTTGTCTTCTGTACAAGTGACAGGCTTTAAATTATTCTTCCTCACTGAACCAACTTGTGGACTACCGAACCTTGAGGAAGGTGTCTGAAGCTGACTAGAGGAAGACTTCCACGGTGTCTTGACATCCAGAGATTTTTTGATCATTTGATACAGATCGTTAAAGGGGGAGTTGGTCTTGCTTTGCAGCAAGCTGTCATCGTTCTTGGACTCCATTTCCAAAGTTTTCTCCAGGGATCGCTGGATGTTGTCATTGTTAGCTCCATCTTTAAGATGAGGGTCTTTAAAAATAAATAAAAATAGTAAAGGTAAGTACACTTTCCACTTCAAATTAGGTTGAAATAAAACAGTATTAGGGTAGAGCCATTAAAGGAACATGTATAAATCTGTATACGTATACATTCAATGGATGCACATTTGTACAATGTCATTCATTAACCATGTTAAATGTACACTACCATTAGCTTTAGTTACACAGATGTATTGTTTATTCATCAATATTTGTTGGGAGCCATGTTGAACTTCCAGAAAATACTGATTCAGAAAAACATGTGTTATACTAACTCACCTGTGGAGATCCTCTTCTCCCCCGTTTCAACAATGGCAGCATCACACACTTGCTGATCCTGAAGAACCTAGAGAGAACACACTCCTATTACATACATAAAATCCACTAATGCATTGGCAGTGTATACAGATTGGAGATGAACAGTGATAAAATATGTATAATTCAATTACCTTGAGTTTTCCTGTTTTGCCTCCTACAGAAGACCTCTTCTTCGGTGTGGGTGCTGGAGGGTACTCAAACCTGAAATAATTATAAGTAACAACATTTTAAACAAATAATTTGACCACCATTATATTTTAAATCAGATCAATTAAATTTTTACTTCTGTTGCTAAATGTAACTAACTAACTAACTAACACAACAGCAGTTCCAGGATTTATTTTATAGATTTTAAGAGTTTTGTTGTCTCAAGCCGTATTTGCATTGGACTAGTTGTAACTTTCTTTTTTTAAATGTTTAAAATAAATAAATAAATAACACATGATGTAATGAGACTATTGATCCTGGGTGGAATTTACAAGTTGTTTGGCTGTATTTTAATCAGCTCCACCAATGTGATGAACACATTAATGCTGGACTTAATAACCTCCAACACATCAATATATGCTGCCATGCATGTCATTCATTTTACCATCCTCAGCTGTTTTGTTCATCTGATGGTTCTGTGCTTATGTTTATCTGAATAGGTCTGCAACATCTCAACTTTGCACCCTAACCGCTGTCCAAACTTTGATTTTTAAACACAGCCTTTATAATTTATAGGTTACAAAAGTTGCAAATCAAACAAAACTTTAAAAAGAAATATTTGTCAGATTAAATTTGGGTGAACCATCATACTAAACAAAACAGGACACTGAGGTTATAAGGACATCAAACTTGTTGTAATACTCACCTGAAAGAACGGTCAATAACAGTTATTACATCTCCATGTTTCAAACGCTCAGACTGTTTCAAAATCTCTCCATTGACACATGTTGGATTCACTGAGCTCAAGTTTGTCAAAATGACCTGGAAGGGTGAAACACAGCAGAATAAGCATCAGTCCCATGTATGTAGACCAAGAATGCCACAGTAAAGCCTAAAAATTAATTAAGCCATGAACATTTATATGGCTGACAAAAGTAGCATTGTAATTTAATGACAAATTTGTGATCACCTCTTTATTTTCATTCAAGTCAATTCTGCAGTGCTCCTTGGAGACTTGAGGAAGCTGAATGCGAATATCGCAGTCAGGCATCCTGCAAGAACACAAACGAACAAATATGTCAACACAGGAAGCATTTAGCAACAAGTATAATGTCACGATGTTTACATTTAACCAGTATTTCTAAAGTTCATGAAGCACATGTTCCATGTTGCAAAACTGGGAGTCCGTTATAGAATTACAAAAGGAAGTCTCATTCTCATGTAAAGTTTCAACACGAACACAAACACGTATACACGCACTGGCCAGTTCATTATGACCATATTCTAATATAACAACCCACTATATCTTTACTCAGTTTATGTTGAAACTGCATTAGAAAGGTGTAAATTCAACTATATTCGTTTTGGAGAATGAAGTTTGTGATGCTGTTAAACTGAGTTGAATAAAAACAGTATTACTGTCATTTGACCTAGAATACTGACAAAAAAGGAGTTTCACAAATAAACACGTGTCAGTACAAAACATCACATTCCGAAGTATGACAAACGACATCCCCCAACTTGAAAATCCGATTTATTAACAGATTTATTTTAAACATATGCTTAAAACCTTCATGAAGACATGGTCCTGTGTGCCTAATGAACTGGCAAGTTAGTGTACGTATGCTAGATGTGAGCCGACATGTGGGACCTGACGTCAGCAGAAGATGGCCCTCCTCCAAACCCAAAGTTTCTACAGCAGCTCTCAGCCAACATGAGGCTACACATTGTAAACGTTAACATGACATGTGCAAGTGTAATGTCCAGTTTAAAATCTAGTGCAGATAGAAGCGAAACACATTTTGATGACTGAATCCCCAAAAAATCTGAAAAAACACAGCAAATTCACATTATATCCACTAAAATCATTTTTTATGGTCTCACCTTCCAAACAAGCATGATGCAGTGAGAGGGAATTCAGTCCCATCTCCTCCGTTCCTCTTAATCACGACTATTTTTCCATGCAAAGGCATTTTTGCAGTGTTACCTGTGAACATTGGGTAGCACACAAGTGTCAAACGCAGCTAAACGGCGGCGTCACGACAGGTCAGCAAACGTTTAATTTTTAAATAACTTAGCACTTCGACGTTGGAAAGAAGACATAAAAAAACGGAGATGCGTGTGCGAGGATATTAACACATTTTTTTATGCTTAACATGTCCTTTTCATGCAGCTGACTAACTCTTTGACATTTTTAGCTAGATCAGAATTGTTTAACTTAACCCATGTTTTTAACTTTAGGCAGGGTTTAAGTAATTCGGGGTTTATTTTACCATCTCAAATCAGAAGAACGATGTTTGTAAGTTAAAATGCAGCTGACATACCACGTGTATTGTGGACTTGGTTGTAATATTGCCAGCGCCTTGGGAAGAATTCTCGCTAGAAAATGCATTTTAAAACACTGCAACCTTCGTTGTTACAAATGATACGTTTAAGGCCGAGTTAGCTACAAATGAACGTTGAAGCCTAACTTGTCGCCACTATTACACAACGGTATTTAAAAAAAAAAAAAAAAAAAAAAGTCCCCGAGCATTAAGAAAATTGTAGTCTTACCTGAAAGTCCGTTCAAAGATGCATCCACGTCTGACAATCCATAAACATAAGCTTGGCTGTGACAAAGAGAACTTTTTTATTTTAAAAGCATGTCACACTAACTTACCGACGACTACTAACTGACGTAAAGCTGCCTTGAAGAGCCGACCCTTGTCTTCTCTCGCCTGTTCCAGAGAGGTGATGCGATATCACTCCGCCAAACTACAGACACACACTGTAACCCTTTAGAATACTTTCACTAACTAAGGTTTGGGGTTAAAATCTATGTATTATTTAGATTTGCTGCGTTTTTAAAGTTTTATCTGATTGTGCGAATTCAATTTAATACACGACTACACGAACGGGACTATTTTGTTTACATATGTGGCGCAACAATCTCACTTCGACGTGGAGATCGTAATTTGAAAATATTTGAAATCCCGCGCGAAGGATTTTGATTGGTTGTGACGTCTCTCTCCCAGTTAGAGGGCGGGGCATGATACCATCGGTGCTCGGTGCCATTGGAGAGAACTGTAGTGAATGGCGCTGGTAGCACTCGTTATTGACTTTATAGCAATTTACTTTATATACGGGTTTATAAATATACATATACATATATATGATATCACAGCATAAAATAAACACTATTTTTTAAATTCTTACCGTTCATAAGAAACCATGTTCACACATGTTTTGACGTATAAGAACAGCGATTAACACAGTAAATAAGGGTTGAATTCAGTGGTGCACCGGCTTGACTTACTCTGTCATCTAAACAGTTATTAATGTAATTAGTCACACTTGTGCTTTTTCTGCATTAAAATATCAAAGTATTAGCAAAGACACAGACTTATGCTCTAAAAATATGTGCAGTTAAACTGTTACATATAAATGAATGGTATATTGGAGTATACCTGTGGTAAACACTCTTTTACATTTAGTGCTTTCCTACATATCGGTGATCTATGAGCTTTACAGTCACTATGGCACATCACACATTCACACAACCGTGCATAGCACTGACAGCAACTCAGAGTTCGGTGTCACTTCGATGTGTGGTCTATGCACCAGACGTCAACCCGCTCCATCTACTAAGACACAGCCGCCACTAGTAGCAAAACAAGTTCAAACAAGTGTCTGAAAAGAAGAACTAAGCCTGAACGGATGTGGGTGGAACTGTTCTCGAACATGTTCTTCCACTGAATAAAGTTGATGTTATCAATAAAGTAGGGAAGGAAAAAAAAAAATCGAATGTTTCTGGAAAATTTGAGTCTCCACAGGGGACAGCATCACTTTGCACAAGTCGAAAATGATACTTTCTGATCGATGCCTTGTATGTCATGTGAACACACACACCAATTATCACAGATTATTTTATTTGGTGTCCATATAAACAGTTAAATTTGAATCCTTAACCAAAATATAGTGTTAAGTGTTGGAGTAATTTCTCCCACTCCCAAGAGGGAGCTACAACTTCAATACTATATAATTACATACCAAAATATTGGGCTAAGTTATTGCTTTTCCCTCCGTATGTAAAGAATGACACAATGAACAACACAAACACATTTAATTATTAAATGTTGGTTTTATTTTTTAATCTTTTTTTGTTGTTTTTTTTTGTTTTTTGTTTTTTTCTCAAAGTCGCTTGATAATCTTGACAAAATTGCAACAATTTCCATACTTCTCAAACTGACGGTGTGTCTGTTGCTATTCCAGATTAGCTGTGGAGGGAAACGTTGTGCGCTGTTCTGGACAGGTTGAGTCCTAAATGATGAAAGCAGCTTTGACCGTACAAATAAAAAGTACACATGAACGACCCAGAGAGACTCCACACTGGCATCCTATGATGTAACGCTGAGCGACCGGGGGGTGGGTGGGTGGTTGACGGGGGGTCTGTTTTCTTTTTTGTTTTGTTTTTTGTCAGTGTCTCTCTGCGCAGGTCCTGGTCTGCCAGGCCTAACAAAAGTGAGTGATTGAAGAAAAAAATTGAGGGGCTCAGTAGCAGAAGTGTGTGTGTGTGTGTCTGTGTGTGTGTGAACATGTGCATCTGTGATTGGAGGCTTGAGGGGGTGCAGCACAGAACATATACAAATAACAGGCCAAGCACACAAAATGATTCCTTCCTGAGACATTGGTGTGTGTACAGTAAAGATGGTTTCATGGTGAAGGCGTTTTGGTGTAAAGTGAGTCACAGGGCGCAAGGTTACTCAAGGTCAAACATTTGCTTCTACCACAGGTTGGTAGGGGGAGATCTGTGAGGATTTAGCTGACGGACATCACATTTGGGACCTTCACTTGCCTGACAGAGCAGGGGGGGACCAATACAAGCTAGTCTTCTCCCATCCACTACAGACTGATCCATAGAGAAAGCACTGAGAGTTACCTGTGTTTAATACAAAGTATATGTACACCAATCTTCACATTTGAACTCTCTTTGACGCTCATCCGCTGCAGGTCGACGGCCACGCAGCAAGATGGCAGCGAACTCACCCTTTTCAGAAGCACCTTCTCCCTTTCTGCTACATGGCCCAAAAAAAGCTATGCCCCGACAGGAGTGCTACTTTGTTATCTACTGTACATATAAAACATGTTTTAAAAATGAAAGGGGCAAAAGGTTGATATTGTTTGTGAAAGCCACATTCTGAACAGCCAGTGATTGGTGAAGGGTCTGTCCGCTATTTAGTAGGACACAAAAAACATGAAAGAACTTCCTTCAGTAAAATGTGCTCAAAATGTCTTTTTTTTTTTCTTGAATCACAAACCTATAAACAAAACACGTAAAAGGTATTCTTAAAAAAAAAAAAAAAAAAAATCAGGTGAAGCCTAAAACTCTTCATAGTTTTAAAGAAATGAATACAGCTTATATACACAAACTCAAAGGCTACTTAAAATACACCTTAATAATGAATCTTCATTAATTTGATTTCTTTTGAAAGGACCGGTGACCGTATCATACAACCAAGTTCATACAATCATTTTTTTCCATTTTCTTGGAAGAAAAAAACAAAACAAAACAAAAAAAAGAATAAAGGAAAACAAATCCAACCTGGAATAGTAGGTGATATTCATTGCGACTTGTTTTCTGTGCACATTTGTGTGTGTGTGTTTGTTTGTGTGTGTGTGTGTATCTGTTGGCGTGTGTAGATTGGAGAGAAATTTCAACACCTTTTGTTAATTAGAATAATGTACAAATGTGAAACTTAAACGTCTCTCTCAATACTCTCGATGGGTAAGAAAAGATTCAAACGGTGAAGGAGTACAACAATTTCTAATCTCAGCTCAGAAAACATGTCCTTATTTCAACCTGCCATTCTGCTCTGGACATGTCAATCACAATAGTTCCTTATTTTTTCTATATATATTTATATATCTTTTGTACGAAATCTGTTTTTTGAAATTGGAAAAAGAGAAAAGACCCAAAGTCTTTGAGGAGTGGGGTCTTTTGACAAGTCCCAAAGTTGCAGTCTGCCTCAGAGAGTACAACAACAAAAAAAAAGTGTCTGGTGTTCGTCAAGTCAGTCTGTGTTCATTGTCCTTGTCCGTGTATCCGTCCCATTGTGCCCCACCCATTCTCTGTTTCATTCAAAACTGGTCTCTGGTGCATCCACATTAGTTTCCATCAGTCTTTTTGAGAACGGTGGGGCGGGGAGGGAGGAGGGGGAAGAGTCATCAGCAGTGTTTACGGTGTGGTATCTCAGAGGCATCCTGTTACCCCGGCCTGCTCCGGCTTCACCTCCCCTCACACCTGGACAGTGTTCCAGAGTGAGGCAAGGCCGATCAGGAGATGGGGTTTGAGTTGTAGGAGAGGAGAAGGTTGGCTCTGCCAGTCTCCTGTGTTCAGCAGTTAGGGTCAAGGCCCACCTCCTTCGCCCCTCCTCTTCCGAACATTGAGGGAGGAGACAGAGAGCAACGTGGAGAGAAAAATAAAAAGGTGGGCCGTTACTACGGCGATTGTGTGGCTGGACTGCTTTGGGCAGAGCTTGGGGACAGGCTGGGGCTGCAGCTGCCTGGGGGAGCACCACTGGGCCGTCCGCCTGCCGCCCCGCTTTCCAGGCCTTCTGAGTTCTCCAGCATCTCCTGGATGAGCGGTGGCATGGAGCCGGGGATCTCCATCTTCAGCGTGATGACACGCTCCGCTCCTACAGAGGGTTAAAGAGACAGAAATATGTCAGGAACCACAGTCACACCACATCTGTTCATTCTAGCTATTCTCTTGTGTATTTGAATTAAAAGATGCAGAAAACAATGGAATGCTGAATATTTTAAAGAGGAAACTAAATTGTTAGCTGAGCAACTGATTAATCCAAGTGTCCTACAGACCTTTAGCACTGATGCTTCTCAGATCAGTGATCTTCATCAGCATCTTAGGGAACATATGTGGTTTGTGAGGCCTCCTCTTCCTTACATAAATCTTCAGCGCCTCTAGAAGAGGCTCCTGCAGGACGTCCACCTTATCTGCCTCTTCCAAGTCCTGACGATCTGTGGGAAAATACACAAAGTACAGAAAAAAGGGTCAATACTCACAGTTAGCCACTAGGTGGTGCTCAACATTGCTAAACTACTACTGTTTCTTCCAAAGCCAAAGATGAAACTGTCTTTGATTCCGTTTCAGACACAAAGTTTTCAAAGGCTTTTTCAAAATTCCCTTTGCTAGATAATGCGACATAGGTTTTGAGAGCACTTTTCATACCTCCACACAGCAAACAGATGGCGCTAAGCAGGCCCGTCTCTGCATCATCCATCTCCAGAGGGAGGAGCTGGTTGGCGAAGGCAAACACCAGGTCAGTGAGGGGACCGAAGCCAGCGTTGTGCATCTGGGTCCGATTTAGCGTGAGTCCATCTGAGAAAGTCATGGTGTCTTGCTCTGGCGTGTAGCGCGTGCAGATCCGCAGTATCTGTGGACAGCAGAGACACAGTGGTGTTTAACGGGGAAGGTGGTTGAGATGTTAACCAACAACTCATAGGTTATGTTTTGAGAATTTTAGTACCAGGATGTCCAGACAGGCGGCCTTGAGGAGAGTGATCTGGTCGGCAATGGTGAGCGTTGTGAAGCCGGGCAGCTGCTTGGCGAACTCCACCGTCTTTATGATGCACTTGGTGGAGAGTTCACTGAACTTGTCCCACAGGTCTACGTCAAGGGATACACGTCGTTCTGAGCTGTTAGTCTGTAAAAACAGAGAATTTCAGGTCAGTTTCACTGTAAACACTGCTGAAAATAACCTGACCCCAATAAATACACAAAGCTCCACGCCACTGACCGTAGTGTATTTGCCCAGCTGGCAGAGAGAGGGGAAAGTCTCTTGATGTGCCTTGCGAACCCTGTCGATCATCTGCTCGGTGTCAGGACTCAACACGTAGCTCTCTGTGCACTCCTGCTTCTTCTCATCTTTTTTCTTCTTATTCCGGTCGTTTCTCACTGCTACAATGGGGCAACGAGACACCAAGATTAGTGGGAACCACAGAAAACTACCGGCACTGGCACTCAGACCTATCGTGAAACATTTCAAAGTCGCTGATATTTAGATCCATTGCTGTATAGTGTGCGTTTTAGGTAGCCCTCACAAGCTGGATAGTATATGTCACGTTTTAAAACCTCCTGACACCACGGTCAAGGTAAACTGAGATCAAGATCAACGGCAAAGTCATGAGCAGGAAGGATGCCGTGTCCGCAGCAAACAGCGGCACCAACCACATCTTCCCATATCCCAAGATAAATGTTATGAGACAGCTCCATCCAGGAAGGGCCATGGTAACGGAGACTGAAGAAAACCTTGAAATAATCCACTGTCGTTCCCCTCTGGGCGATCGAGCTGAGAGCAATGTGCTCACCCCAAATGACAAAAAACACTAGGCGGGGGTGTTTAGCATTGGAATCCCATTACAAGCTCCATCCATTTCTCCCAGCCCATCCACACTGGGGTGCAGTTTAGCTGTGACTAGGTTGTGTATGTGTGTGTTGAGGCTGGGGGGGGGGGGGGTGGACAGGGTGCCAGTTGATAAATAGTGGTGGGGGATGGAGCTATCCATAAGGCTGACAAATTGCCATAGCTTTCATTAGGGGTCCCGGCTAATCTAATAACATAATATGACAAATATCCTGCCTCTAATGGTTTTAAAAGGGCTCGGCAGCAGCGCTCATACTGGAATAAACCTTCCAGCAATCTCTCTCTTACCCCCCCCTCCCATTGGTTATACAACACATTCTCGCTTTCCTTTCCATCCTCTCAGTTTGTTTCATTCTCGACCGATGCACTGCCCTTTCTTAAATTGCATTCTTTGGCTTTAAATCATCCCCCGACTCTAAATTCGTCTCTATCCGTCCTCCAATCTCTACCTCCCCTCGAGGTGCACGCATCTCCCCCATCCACTGACCCGAGATCAGATTTTCCTTGTCTTAATCCTAACCTTGACCATTAAGGGCGAGAACGCTCAGGCTGATGGGAGATCAGTGTCTTTGACAGAGGGGCCTGGCCCGAGGCCAAGGAGGGAAGCACTACTCTGCGCTGATGCTCATTCATCAGGCCGCAGACAGGCCGCCCTGCCTGGGAGGAACATGAAGGGATGCAGGAAGGCGGGGGCTAGAAGTCTGATCCTGCATTATGTTATCGCTAAGCAGTTCTGGTCCCAGCGAGAAACGAAGAAGACCATGCTGTGACAACGGTAATGCATTATTTTACAGTGTTTGTTGGTACTCATGTGGTAGGCTTTTATAGTCACCAAAACATTTGCATCTGCAGTAGAACACAGCCAATGGCCACCTTTACATGAAGGATATTTTGAAAACCAATGTAACTATATATACAGAAGCTGGACAAAATGATTTACATTCCCCAAAGCCTCAATCAGAACATATATTTATTTGATTTATTTATGAGACATGGAAAAGAGACATGTATGTTATTGGAAATCTAACATTTTTTCTTCCTCAACTTTATCGACAAAACTGGATCCACATTTTAAACGTCGCTGCCCACACTGATCCGGGCTCCTGCTCATCCTTTCTCTCGTTTCTGTCCTCCCTTTAAACTTGTCACGTCGCCTGATGTTTCCCCCATGTGGTGCAGACAAGAGCAAGGTGTTCTTTCTCCGTGCTTGGGTTTGCTCCAAATGATCAGATCAAGTGCTTACGCGGTTATTAGGCGTTAATATTTTCCTTCCAAACGGATGGTTCACACCGCCCCTCTTAATCGCATTAAAAATTCTGATTGAGTCTGTTCCAGCTGATGTAGTTACACAAGGCATTTTTATTCTGATTGGGTCATTATTCTGATTATCAGTGGAATATAATGTCTGCGCAAACTTAGGCAATGATGCATCTAAAATGATACAATATGTTACAATGAGACAGATTTCTAAATCATGTCAGGGAAAACAAGACAAACAATAATGTGCTTTTTACTTTAATGAGTTAATTATGTCTGGCGAACTCCCTGATTAACAACCCCCAGCTTTGGAGGCCAGTTGCGTAAAACCGTAGAAGGCCGCTGAACATATTTGGGCCAGCCCCGCTTGTGGGACTGATTGGGAATCTGTGTCCTCTTTGCCACGAGGGGAGGGAAGGGGGGCGGGGGGGCTGCAACACAGTCGATGTCCAATTAATTCACAAATAAAAGTGGGGCATCCCTAGTGCCCAGACATTACCCGCACTGACAAATTGGCAGCACAATCATAAGCCGCACAACACAATTTAATGAAGTCATTAAAGAACTATTAGGCACGACTGGCGATCTGTCATGGCGAATTGCCACATGCAATAACTTGGGGGAGGAGGCCTGTGGTGGGGGAGCGCAAATGAAAGAAATACTGCCTTTCTTTTTTATTGTGTGTGTGTGTATATATGTGTGTGTGGACACAAATGTGCATTTCATGTGTGCGTGTCAGCTTCAAGCAATGCATCATTCAAAATGTATTATGATAATATGAATGCTAATGGGGGAACTTGCATCCTGGATTGTTTGCAGTTACGTGCTCATTGCATAAAAATGATTTACAAGAGCTGGTGTGTTACATGCACAGAATACTGTGAGGGTACACACACACACAGCCATCATTCAATCATTCCTTCTCATAGTGGATTTCAGCTGCAGTGTGCACTTAATAGACAATTTCTGTGCCATAGTGTGTATGCATTTGTGCGCGCTTGTGTGTGTGTGTGTGTGTGTTTGTGTACAAGACAGAGAGAGGTGGGCAGACAGGGATAATTCGTGTGAGGAAAATTAAAGCGCTGGCAGCTCGTCCATCACACAGATTAAATTCAATGGAAAGATAAAAATGTCAATGTTCCCCCTGCTCCTGCTGCTCGCAGCGCAGAGCCAACATCGACAGTGATGAAACTTTCCCCCTCGCTCTCTGTCCTCCCGCCCCTCTCGTCCCTCCTCCTCCTCCCCCCACGCTCCTCTCTCAACTCTAGATTTTCATTCTCACTCACACTGGGTTCAATACTCTCCGCTCTCGCAGCCTTCATCTTTCTCTACTATCCTTCCTCTCTGGCTGATGTTATCCTCCCTTTGCGCTGTTCTCCATCATCCTGCGCTTCATCTTATTTTACTTTTATTACTTTTTTTTTTTTCCGTATCGCTGAATAACACCTTCCTCGAGGAAAATGCGGGCGATAACTTTGTGAGTCTGACAAAAAGAAGAAGGGGGAAACAAAAAAGAGGATGGGGGGGGGCGCAATGAGGGATTATGGCTGCTCTGAACTCTAACATAAACACAGTAAAGAGGATGTGCAACTGAACTGAATGTCCACAGTGGAAAAAGACACTTATTCAGCAGTGGGAATTTATGTATAGCTTATAAATTTAAATGTCTCATGTTAGTAACTAAATCAGTTTCCCTTCTGCTTGTTTTCACTAACAAAAGAAATGTCTTATTTTATTTAAGGAAGTTAAAGCTCAACATTTTAGAGGTCTTGAGATGTGGAAGTACCTAATACTTAACAAGTAAAATGGTCATATGTTTCTGTTGGACATATCACAGCCCCAAATGTTGATCCACTGCTCCAAGACAATAAATGAGGCCATTCGTTCTAATATCTGAAACTTTTCTGGTTTATTTGATATGGACAGAAACTTTGAACCCTTCATTTTGGCCCAAATTAGCTGCTTTCTTTCAACCACAGTCACGATGATTGACGACATCCTCATGGGTGTAACCCTCGTGTAACCCTTCACTTTCTCCAACACCCTCCCCCTCTCTTTCTGACGCCGTCTTGCTTGGCATTGCCACCTGGCAGCAGGCCTGGCACCGTCGTCTGGAGCTGTCTGCCAGCAGACACAAGGTCACCCAGACGTCCCCAGACGCTAGCAGGGGGTCCAGCTTCTCTGCGTGCGCGTTGATCTAAGCGGGGCTGTCCGAGCGTATTTCTGTTCGGGCGTTCTTACTCGGAGCACTTTGTGTTTGTCACCTTGCATGCGCATAATTTGGGCATGAAATTATGCAAAGGCGAGCGTTTTGACGACTGCTCGCATTTTCGTGTCTGTGTCAGAGTCCCCGCTGGCCCCAGATGGCCAGCCTCTCCCTCCTCACCAGCACAGACCAGTCGCACTGGCCAAAGTCACCGCTGCGACCACAAGACGAGCACTCTGCACACTCTGCAGAAAATGACCACAGTCTGAAAAAAAATGTCTTATTATTGAACCGAAAGAGGCTGAGCAGAGGCCGGTGAAAATCTATAAATGCATAAAAAAAAAAAATTCCAACCTTGAGTCCGTTCAGAACAAGCCTCTCTCACCTGCTCGCCCGTGTGCAGTACTACGTGTTCAACACTAGATGGCTCTCCAACCCCAGTCTATACCCCCATGGCGTGCGGAGTGCCTGTGTGTGCGCATGTGTGTAAAAGAGCTGGCTGCTGTGATCCTTCTAACCATGATTAATGGCCCCATTCAAAGGTAAGGAGCTCAGAGGATAACTTCTTTTACTGTAAGCCACAGTGCTGTGGCATGGGGAGCGCTCCCTGCACTTGCTGTACCAGAAAGATGAGGTAAATAGCGCTGGGAAGACAGGAGGGACAGAGAGATGGAGCAATGGAGGTTATATGCATGAGAGGGGAGGGAAGGTGCGATCCTTTGTTTTCATATATGCCCTATTAGAGATCACTGGACAGTATTTATTAGAGCAAAAACATCCCATAGACTAGTGATGTGTAAAATAGTAGTAAGTAGAGTCTGCGTTTAACAGTGTCTGTCATGTGATCTGGTTGAGGTAAAAACCCTGCTGGCCTCCAAGTTCTTTGTGGTCACACCTCTCCCAATTACTTTATCAAGTCTGGCTGCCTGCGTGCATGTGTGTATGAGTGTGTATGTTCACAGCCCCCGGGGTGCAATGATGGGAGCAGACGCCTGCTCTTTCACTCTCGGCAGGTGAGAACATATTCATCACACGGGCCTGCCAAGGCTGGCGACACCCTGACTGTTACTGCCAGCCTGCATCACGGCCGCCCTTTGTCTCGCTTATGCGCCGGATATTCTTTTCAAAATACAACCCCCTCCCCCCCCAAAAAAATCAGCTAAAAGCGTAAGAGCAAATATTTAATAGCAACCGCTTAGATTTTACCAAGACCATGGAATGTTCTCGTTTAAATAACCACCCAATGAGAACATTATGAAATAATGACATCGAATTAGATTGGAAGATACTGGGCAGATTAATAATGAAAAAGAGCCAACACTCGCAGCCAAGTCCCTGCCAAAGCTGTGTGCATCAATAGTAAATGCTTCTGCAGTGCTAGCTGTGGAACAAATGTCAACAAATTCTTGACTTAAGGCTTCCTGCAGGGCTAACAATCACGCTAACCCTTCTGGGATTAAAGAACTATGATGAGATCTGTGATTGACCCCAAAAGCCCTGTGGGAGCGGGGCATTATGGGTAGCGTTATTTTTATACTTACACTCCTTAGACATCCCGACTTCCAGGCACTTCTGCAACCGACAGTACTGGCAGCGATTGCGGGTGACTTTGTTGATGATGCAGTTCTTCTCCCGGTGACAAGTGTACACCATGTTCTTCTGGATGCTTCTCCGAAAGAAGCCCTGCGTGACAGGAAGACAGGGAGAGAAGGCAATGAATACAGAGAACAAGAGAAGATGGTGAGAAGATGGCTAGAAACAGGGCCGTGTTAGTAAAAAGCAGCCACTAAGTAAATTACTTAGCAAAATATTCCATCTTTTAATGTGCGCTTTGACAGAATGTTGCCTCCGTTGAGTGTCGCTTTTAATCCTAACAAAAAAAAAAAACACGCTGCGCACACACAGTTGATGTTGACAGGCCATAAACTAGCAAACAGATCAGACCAGAGAGGCTTTACTCTGTGTCATAATCTGGACAGAGACTAATAGTCAGTGAACTGCCACCATCTCATGAGGCTACCACCTGCTCGGCCCGCTTGAGACACACAAACACAAAAAGGCTTTTGGAGATGTTTCATGTTTAGCTTTAGGGGCAAGGGGAAAAGGGTTACTGGGTGTCACTTCAGTGCAGCCTAGTTTAGACAGCCAGAAATACGCAATTCTAGATCCAGTCCAAGTGTATATTAATAGACAGAGAGAGAGAGAGAGAGACTGCTGTGTAGGAAAGAAGAGGAATCCCTATTTTTAATCCAACCGGGTCAAAACCTAAGATGATACATTAAAAAGTGTAGCTTATGAGATAGAGAGCAAACTATAATGAGCTCATTTTTGGTCACTAGGGCAAAAAGGGAAGATGTTTTGGGGAGACAGACGATGTTTTGACTGCACAAAAGCAAGACAGAAAATCTCTTCCTCAAGATTGATTCAGCACGCACGCCACGCACCAACTCAGTAATAATTTAGATTGTCTCCCTGTGAAGCTTAAGAGTAGCTTTAGACAGCTAAAAAAACACAAAAACAGCTCCGAATATTAGGTTTGAAACTAACTGGTGAGAAAATGAAAACGATAGAAAAGTTTCTGATTTGAAAGAAAAATACGACTCTCTAAATTCTGAGCTAAAGTTTAGTGCCCAAAAATGTCCGACTGTGAAGACAGAGGTGGACGGAGGGAGTCAACAATAACATATCAGTTAAAAAGCTGTGCATCACAACATATATTTAATTCCACGCAACCCCGTAAAATCACTATTAACCTCTGCGGCCTTACTGCTTAAACATCCCTCGTGTCTCAAAAACATTAAAAGAGATTAATGCAAATCAGGCACATCTGAGAGAGTAGGGCTCTGGACAAACATAATACAGGTCAGTGTCAGCGCTGACGTGACGCGGTGGGACACGGGCTACGCTTCGGTGGCTAGGAGGGGCCAGATCGGAGAGGGAGGGCGTGAGCTGGGGTGGAGCATACCGAGGTAGAGAAGCTACCAGGGAGCCCGGTCCCATGCAGAGGGATTAGCTGTGCTAGCCGACAGATGGCTGGTGGACCTAAGCCCGCAATTTGTCCTTCCCGGATCACCAGCCTCTTCTCACATCTCCCGTCCACCGCCGCAGAGCAGAAGTGATTCGGGCATCTGATGAACTACAAAGAGGAAGTGTGTCCACTTTGTTGTCTGTTGGAGCAAGGTATTACCAGCGTGGTCCGTGGTGGCGACAGCATGTGATACCCTTTGGTTTCCAGCTGGAAGAGGAAGTGTCTGAATGTTCAGAAAGTTGGCTCAAGTAACCTCAAGTGACCTTACTTTGTAAAAGTCCCATTCACATAAAGATTTTTTTTTTTTTTTAAATAAAGGAAACGGGTAAAAAATTGCAATCAAAACTTAATATAAATTTCCCTGCAGCCTTTCCAGCGAACAAACAAAAGGTTTTCTACCTCTAGCAGATAACTTCTAGAAGACAAGTTATATCCCAGGACAGTTCTGAAAAAGAAAACAACTAGCTTTGAATGTTAGCTTTATTTCTAGCTGCTGAAGCTGAGAAATAAGTCAGTGCTCTTTGTGTGTGCTTGTATCATGTCCTCTTTGATCCAACGGTGTCCCAACCCTGACCCCAGTGTCACCAGGGGATTGACCCACTCCGTCCTGATACCATGAGGCTCAGGTGCCCTCCCACAGCACCACCTGATTGGCTGTCACTGCTGGCTCGTGCCCACTCATTGGTTCCTGCCCTTCCCCCCTTCTCTTTCTTTTAGGAGTCATCGCTTCCCTCGGCCCTTAAGCCTCTTTTTGTATCACCGCTTAATCCAGCCGGCGACAAGAGCCCTCAGCGGGCCTGTCAGCCACCCTGCAGTGTTCAGAGGAGATGAGAGCTGCACCGAGAGCGAGAGGCAGAGAGACACGGGAAGGACGCTCACAGTACATTTGTGATCGTATGCATTATGTGCTGATACACGCACAGCCGTCTACCTAGTGTAGTGTTTACGAGTGCATTCTGCTTTGCATGTGTGTGAGGAAGTGCTTCATTAAGAGGGAAGAAGGGGGAGCCTGGGGTTTGTGAGTTCACAGGGAAGCACAGGAATCCTCTCTTACGTGACTTTCACACTGTGCCCAGATTAAGAGTGCATTCCCAGCCTCCTACTGCGTCCGTGCATGTGTGAATATGTGTGTGCCTGTGACCCTGCCTCTATTACTAAGCAGCCTTTGCCACATTAATAAAGGCATACAGAGTGCTTGGTCAGACTGTCATCTGAAAAACACAGCAAATAGGGGACATTCATGCATGAAGCAGCGGTTGGGCATTTTGAAAATGCGGTCGCTCCTTCCCTTCGGAGAGGGATTGCTGCTCTGCTCTCCATGCCTCCAAGACAAAAACATAAACATGAGGGGGTGGGCATGCATTTTTAATGTTTAAGTGTTAATATCTTCAGGGGGAGAAGAAGTGCAATCCTAGTAAGTATGTGCAGGCGGTAAAAGTTAAACAACAAACGAATGAGCTGTCTCCAAGTAGCAGAGCTCCACATCCCCCCTTCAGTTTCCTCAGTTCACTGCAGCCCCCAGGAAACGCCTTTGTAGTTTGGCACGCTGCAGCAAAGCCGACGCTGCTAACCCTCAACTTACCCCAGTCTCAGATGAGACATCATATACATTCACATGCCTGTAGTGTTGAATTATTAAGCACGCTATGCCAAGTCATCTTCTCTGAAGTCGGAGATACAGAACAGGCATCCTGAATTTTTCAAATTAGCACTGCAGCTATTGAGGGGGCAGGCAGCCGGCACTAGCAGCTGATGTAGGACGAGGGATATTTTTGTCGCTTTAGCCAACATTCCTGATGATTATAATAATACTTGAATGGTTATGTTATTGGGAGTTTGCTAGATTGGAGTACAGAGCTGGGCACGACAAACTTTTGTTTTAGTTGTGCTGTTTAATATAATAGGGGTCTCATCTGGAACCAGTGTGATGATGATGCTGCTTGTCTTTTCAACACTTAATGTCCTGAATCCACCCTGTGATCACTGCTGGTTTAAAAACAGCTGCCTAAAACTAACAGTGTTTCCTCTACAGTAATATATCTGATTATTGATTCAGTAAACACAGTCAATGTGCACCTATTGTCTCTGGTTAACAATCTAGCCAACCTCAGCCATCACATAGGAAACTAATTATAGTCAGCTGAGAGGGCTGGCTGCTTTAAGAAAACCTACAGTATATAACAAGTTATTGTTTCACATGCTATTTATATGTGTTGGCTGGTGAATGAATTATCAACTGCCTCCCCAGTGTACAAGCCCCAAGCACTTTCACCGAATTTCTGCGCTGTCAGAGAGAGAGAGAACACGTTGCTAACCACTAAACAGAGATTACTCACGTCTACAGCTTTGTCATTTGCCCGCCCCGTGTGTTCATCTAACATTAGCGAGTGTCAGGTTGTGTGTGTAGTTCTAAATAGACACAAATCCGAGAACGTGACCGCTTTAACGCTGCAGTTATTTAACGATTACAGCCTCATTTAAAGACGTGCACAGACCTGCTCCACGGTTTCTGCTTTTTACTCAGATACTGGTAAAGATTAGAATAGACGGCTGTTCACCATTTTCACTTTGACCGCATCAATAATTATCAGGCAGTTTGCTGAAACTTAGGTGACAACTTTGGTTCTGATCTGCGACTTCTTCTCCATGAGTCGGCCTGAGGTATATTTAACACTGGCTCTCACCGCGGGACGGCCATACCTCTAGACACACACACTTCCAGGCGCTATGATTTATTATCCTATTACTTATAATCCCATTTAATCAGTGCCTATAAGACAATGGGGAGCCGTTTAAAATGAAAACATTAAAAAAAGATTAAGACTTCAAATAGCCGCAGAGTTGCTGCACAGCTTTCGCGATCCAAGTCAGTGCTTAGTACACGCAAACACCTCAGGAAAATTGCTACCATCCACCGCAAACAGGGCTACAGTCACGATCCGTGCGGCCGTTAGCATCTCACTGTATCAACCACCGGCCTTGAGAGAGGTTGAGACGGATCACGCTGCATAAAAACTGGACAATCTACAAGAAACAGTGCAAGTACAAGATAACTTCATAAACACCAAAGCTTGCAGGTTTCCTCATGGCCAAATGTCCTACATGTGCTAAACAGTACTGAAACATTAAACTGTGCTTTGAAACACTAGTTTATAAACAACATACTACATTCTCTTTGTAAACAACACATACTGATGCTGTTTACGCCTGAATCAGGGCTGCAGCTAGCAGTTATTTTCATTCTCCGGGTTTGTACTAAAGAGTGTAAAATAAAGTCGAATTCAAGCAACAATCACAAATGCTACGACTCCTAACTCGACAGGATGGAACCACCGTGTTTTTGCCTTGAATTTGTGTAAAGCAGCACAGTAAACAGCAGTTTGTTTGGCCCTTGATGGATCACTCAGAGGGTTTGTTAAGAGGTTACATGTGTATATGTGTGTGGCACACTCCTCGCTTTGCTAGGCTCTCCTCCCTTTGTGCATTCTTCACAAACATTCCCTTCCCCCTGTTGCTGTGGGGCTCTGACCATCTTTCCTTTGGTGTCACTGAGTTCAGCTGTGGCCCCTGTACCCCGTGTACGCCTAATCTGCTGCCCCTCCAACCATACCCGCTTCTTTCTCTCTCTTTCTATGCATGTGCCTGTTCAGGCCTCCCAGAGCACGGTCTGCTCCCTCACTCCCGGTATCTCCCTTTTTGCACCCTCTCCCATCTTTGAATCATTTTACCACATATTTCTCCCAGCTATTACAGTATGTTTTTTTTGTTGTTGTTTTTTTTAAATCTACTCTATCCCACTTTCATCCGTGCACATATGGGAAGGCACAGACCACAGCACAGTTGAAAAGTCAGAGGGTCTAACCGGCACCTGTCACCATGATCGCATCCAAATGACTCCCGTCCTCCTCTCAGTGTGTCACAAGAAAACCCTGAAGGGCAGATTTACATACTCTCGACGACTTGTGAGGCCTAAATTAAGAATGCATGATAGTCTAAACTTTAAATAATAATTAAAAAAACAAAAAAACAAAACAGAGATATAACATTCAGGTCTGGCAGTAACCTGCATTCCATCCCACAGATCCCTCCTCCTCCTCATCACTATCCTCCGAGCTTACACAACTATGGCTCCTCTCCTTAGGAGCAGTGAGATAAAGAGGTCTGTGTGCACACTAGGAGCAGAACTTATGTGCATGCACGCAACAACTCCTGACCTGATAACAGAGAAGAAGGGAGCCTCTTCAACACCTGAGCAACACGTCTGCATTGATAACAGACGACCCGCGAGGACACGTCAGCAAAGATGATACGACGACAACAATATTCAAAAAGAAAGAAGATTTTGCATACTGTGCACGATAAGCGGCACATCCATCGTGTCTGTTATCTCGTTTATACCATGTCCAAGTTTGAGTGTTGAAAGAGGTCATTTGTCCAGGTTAAATAACTCTCCAACCTCAAATTCCAGCATCAAATGTGGAAAACCCCCACAAGGACTGGAAATACTAAAAATGACGCCCCTATTTCGTCATCCAAGCTGTGAAAATGCGTGTATTTTTGATTCCACTCCAAACCCCGTGAAGGTTATAAGATTGATGAACATCTTGCTTGCTTGGCAGATTCAGAGGAAGGCCAGGAGTCTCACCTTGCAGCCCTCACAGGCGCTGACACCATAGTGGTACCCTGAGGACTTGTCCTGGCACACAAAGCAGGGCTTGTAGACGCGGGGCGGCGGGGGAGGCGAGGGCGGGCTTGGCACTATCTCCTCAGAGCTGGTACTCTGGGTCTCTATCGCTGCAGAAAGAGAGGAAAGAGCAAACAAGAGGGGGTTAGTGAACACTATCAGACGGAGCACTGACAGACATTCAGCATTAATCGATACGAGTGGGATAAACACGTAATCTCATGTGTACACTCACGCACAGATCTCAGTGCAGACAGATATACTGTGGAAAACAGCCAATACAAATCACCAGAAGGGGGACTTGCTCAATTTCTAGCAATGTGTTTGGGAAAAAAAACAAAAAAGGAAAACTTCTCGATTATTTTTTTCAGATCAGCCACTGGAAATCATCAGGGATCATGAAAGCACCAATGATTCCTCTTCTGCAGCTTTCTTATTTGCATCTAAAATGATGTCTCTGCGTATGTGTGTTATATCAATGCTAGTAAGGTTCAAAGACAAGTCTTCTCCTCCGATACAAGACCTCCTGTTATTCTTTTATCTGTTGTGCGAATGCTTCAAAATATTAACAGCATAAATCATCCACTGTAGTCAAGAGAAACAAACGCTGCAGACTGATTCTGACCAAGCAGGACAGGAGGGCTTTGTAACTCGTTTACCTCTCTCCACCTTCTCCTTTTCTTTTCACTCCTTCAGTATCGCACCAGTAATCAAATACGCTCCATCTTGATCCAGTAATGGCAAACCAAACCACGTATGAGCACTTTATATGATAGCAACATTGTGTGCGCTTCCACATGGTAAACAAAGTGGCCAGGGATTACAGGGAAATGAACAGCCTTCATGTAATATGTATTGGACTTTGACCTCAATATCCCGGGAGTTACAAAACACGCCTCTTTAATAAAATATAAAAACACACAGCGCGGATCTCCAACGTGTGACCTATGGCTGGTCAAACAAGTGTATAATCCCTGTTTGCGAATGATTGAGTGGACACGAATTAGCATGTGCTCCAGTTGTGAGCTGTTTTTCCACTTAGGGACATTAGCTAAATGCATCAGTCTCTAGTACTATACATGTTGTATCGATACATTTCCATTTTTCCAATTAAGTAAATTACAGATCAAACTTTTTGCTACTCGAATAATAACGCCGACAGATGTTTCACTCCACTAGATAGTGCTGTTGAGTTTGTTTCAGGAGAGTTTATCGGAAATCAGAAAAGCGCGTCTGTATTTAAATCAAGCATATGAATATTTTTATTTTTAAAAGCAGGTGGATATAACCACTGGGATTTTTGGGATCTTCTTATGGATGTTAACTAAGTTGGCGACGTGATTTGCGTTCGAAAGCGGCAATTTATCACAATAAATGTTATATACTTGGCATACCGCAAAATCTTGATAACATCATCACGTTATAGGCCTTCTGGTGATTCTCACGCCTCATGCCCATCTTTTCAGGCCGGATTTCTCCGCGTTCCTCATCAGCTCAACGCAAGAGGGATTGAGATTATTGGCAAGCAGCTCAGGAGCTACCTGCACCTTGGTGCTTGTGTGTAAATAGTGAAAGCCACCTATATCAGCAGGAGGGGAGCCAGTTCAGCCGAACCGAAGCATAACTAAGAACACACTCCACATGACAGCACCTCAGACAAACACAATGCTCACACTGCACCCAACAGCAAACACACCGGACCATAAAAAACGAGGATGGAGCCTTTGTGCCTTGAACACACGCTGTAAAGCTTGTGTGTGTGCTGCGTCTCAGCTTGTAAGGCCTCGTGTACACGCGGCAAATGGCGCAGGGGTAGATTATATTCAGAGCAACCCAAATAAGCCAACCTGGTGATAACATATGTTGAAGGCTTACTGGAAAAATAACAGACACAATCACTGCACGCCGCAGTCGAACCTCTCCAAAGCCTGCCTTTTATCTGTGCTGTCAGGAAAACATATTGCGTGTCCAACTGGGGTTCAGGTGACTGCAACGGTTAAACTAAACAGTGATAAAGCTCAGATTGCAACACCTACCGGCGACACCTAATCAGGCCTGGGATAGTGAGACATGTCACTTATGAGGCCGAGATATCTTATACCACTTTCACAGCTACAGCTACCCTTAAAGCTCTTGGAATAAATGAGTACATGTGATTTAAAGGGCGAAAGATGGCCTGAAACAGAAACAGTTTTCAGTATTTTGAAAAGAAGACAGTACAATATTTATAAGGTATGCAGCCTGGAGTCAGAAATCCAGCACTTTTAGAAGATTACGGATGAAATCAGGGAAACAACACAGACGTGGGAGAGACAGAGAACTGTGATATGTTTGAGCAATAAGCAGAGATAAAAATACAAACCAGATGAAGCGATAAAAAAGGTGCACACACAGACTAAAGGAATTACTAATACCGTATAGAAATGTCATTAATTAGCTGTTGTAGGAGGTAAAATGGGAGTTTGAGAAGAAGGGCGACGTATGGGCAGGGAGACATTCTGCCCTTGCTGCTTAATGTCATTTTATTGGTGTCATTATGAGCCATCTTTGCCCGTGCCAGTGGCCCATGCAGTCACCATACTCATGTCAAACAAATTAAACGTAAATAGAGCAGCCCTTACATAACATGACATATTTTCTCATTAACAAAAAATCATTCACAGTTTCCTGCGCTCCTCTGCCTCTCTTGATGCGGACTGATTGCGGCCCGGCATTATTGGGGTGACCACAGAGCCATTCATCCACATTAAAGCTGCTTTCATTAGAAGCGCACAGACACACAGATGTGCCACCCACACACATAAACATAAAACGTGCATTTATGCCTGCATTGGAGCAGGCTGAGGGCTTTCCTCCAGCCATTAAAAATAGCCCCATCTACTGAACACAAACACACACACATACACAGAATGTACACTCTCTTAATGAGAGCACCCATGGAAATCTGGGACACAAGGACAAGAGTCTGTGAGGGGGCTGGCGACTGTAATTAAATACAATGGCTGGCTTCTGGAGCCTTGTCAAGCTGAGGCATGGAGCAAAACAATGGCAGGCCTGTGGACAGAGAGGCAGAGAGGCAGAGAGGCTCGGCAGAGAGGACAGAGCTACTTAGCCCTTCAGCAGCCCTCACCCAGGCATTATTCAACACCAGCCCGCATCCAAGCTCTGATCAACACCAACCATCATACAAGCCTGCCTATTGTGTGATCCACAAAAAAAATCATTCGCACAAACACTGGAAGAACTGACTCACGCTTGCCTGGAGACTTTCTCTCTGAATCCTTGCAACATACTAACATCGGTAATTTGCGTGTCTGGCAACGTTTCCCGGCCAGAGCCCCTCCAGAGCCTGCAAAGTCACCACGGTAACTAATACTTGAGCTACAGCTAGAATATCATTCCTTTATCCAAGAACGAGCCGCACTGAATAGACAGTGAGACCACACTCTGCTCATGGATGCAGGCACAGGAAACAGAGAGCCCCAAAATTATTTTTAACAACAACAACAAAAAAAAAAAAGCCAAGAGGAGTTACTGATAACATTTCTTTAGAGGGGAGGCGAAACACAAACCATATGGTCAGAGCAGTTGTTGTTAACAACGCACAAGGATGAATTAAACCCCGCAGCCTGGCATGTTGTCAGACCAGTCTCGGCCTGCAGCAGGGAAAAAACAGCAGAGACCGTCAGGTGTTAGCAGCAAAAACAAACCTGACACTGCACTGTGTGGAAACAGCAGATGTCCAGATTAAAAAATAAAGCAGTGTCTGTGTTACCTTTGACCGCATCTGAAAATAAAAGAAAACCAGCCAACAGTGGAATAGTTTAAACATGAAAGAATAATAGAGTTTGGGTTATTTTTTGTCACTGCAATGAAAAGTGAGTGAGACGGCCATAAATTGACCAACATGCCAAAGGCCCCAGATTTAATTTACTTTCCTTTGATTCCCAGACAAGTATTATAAACACTGTGTATGTAAGTATGTGTGTACGCAGCCCCCAGATGTCTTAATAGCTTAATGTAGTGTGCTGTTCTCTAACTCAGAGCCAAAGCATCATTGATTTAATTAAGTTCAAGTGTGAGTGGTCTGTAATGCCGCTCTTCAAATTCACTTTGCATACATCATGAGCCACAAGTGCACTTAGAGCGAAGCCGAACCCTTGCAACCACGTCCTCCATAAGCAATTACCGCATGACTAGACTTAAATGGACAAATATGCACTGGACTTAAATGAAATCTATTCCGATGATGAACTGTCCCGAGCTGGAACACTGACGTCCAGATAGCCTGGCTAACATCAGCACTTCAAAGCCATCCAAAGCGGGAGACACACACTGACACAAGCCCACTGGCTATTATCAAGCCTCCAGACACTGGGCTGCCTCGGCCCCAGTGCTGCAGAGCAGTTCTTGAGGTTCAGCTCTGGGTTAGTCCCCTGAGATTCGATTACCTTCATCCCCACTGGTTACTGGGCCCAGCTGTGAAGCATATTAATGAGATTTCACCATCATTAGGGGGAAGCTAACTGCATTAGCAGGCTGGATGGTTGGCTAACTGGATGGCTGGACTGTGGCAAAGAGAACTGGAGAAAATGAAGACAGAAGGGCTGGAGAAAGAGATGGAGGGCTTTGACAGAATCTTCCACTTTGTTGAATTCTACTCAGTCAGGGAGCATTGTGTTCCCTGGCTTCCATTAGGTTATCTGGACATATGTGCACAGATTGAGGCACACTCAAATGCTCGCCACGTGTAAAGTGTATGGAAGAACATACAGAGAGAGGTCCATTTGTCTTTCTATACAGTGAGTGTGCAGGAGAAGAGACATCAGACAGACCACCATGCCACAGGCTGCTGCATTAAGGCTCGCTTTGAAGTCTGCTTAAAATAATGAAGTGGGATGGGCAATGGAAAAGCCTGAGGGATAGAGGCCGCCTTGCAAAACCCTGGGAGTTGTAGGCCGGTGTATCATCCATGTCCACAAGACGACAGGCGGCCACTCAAGAGCTTTTATGTGCAGTGAAACAAGCCAACAAGTGAGCAAGGGCATCACTCCAGTAAGGGAAAACGATATACACATAGAGGACTGCTTTGTCAGCACTCTTCAATTACTGAATGGGGAAATGGGACCATTTCCTTGCTTACAGGGAAATCCTGCCATTCTCCAACAAAGAGTCGTAACAGCTCTCGGCTGAAAATGGATGGGGTTTTCATTCCCAGCCTTCACACTGATTACTGACAGCAA
Source organism: Planiliza haematocheilus (assembly GCA_005024645.1). NCBI lineage: Eukaryota > Metazoa > Chordata > Actinopteri > Mugiliformes > Mugilidae > Planiliza > Planiliza haematocheilus. Next base: position 6,795,523 of record SRSE01001175.1, on the reverse strand, counting down.
CGACGCACAAGGCGTCTCAATACGAGTCGGGATGGGGGCGGGCACACGGCATCAGCATGCGCGCACAGACTGACAGCTGTAAGCAGAGCAGCAGTGGGGTGTGTTTGTGTTCAAACAGAGGAGTGTGAGCAGTTATTAGAGGGAAGAGGGGGAGGAAATCTGATGGCATAGCAGGCGAGCATAAGTGAAAACACACACACACGTAAACAGAGGAAGGAGTGCTGGTGGAAGTTATTCACTGTAAAACCAGCCTTTCCTCACCACTCAGTGCTTAAAAGCTACCGTCATGTCCCATGTCTTCCTACCTGTCCCTCTTACTGAGGATCACATTTTCCTCTCCATAACCCATATCCTATGCAAGGCAGGTATAGTAAGTCCTCTGCCCATACCTGGATCCATCAGAGCCTCTTCGTCAGACATCAGTTCAAATTTCATCAATATATGTAACGATCATTTAGCTAAACTTCGGTCAACGATTATCTCGGTGCTTATCAGCAACCACAAACACATTTGTTTTGCAAGATGGACCCGTATACATTTACAACCATCAACTTCATCATGTCGGCCACAACCAGCGAAAAGTCAGACAGTGTACGCAGGAAGCAGGAAAGACAATATCTGCTTCATCTCCCGTCTGAAGATGCAAGCTTAATGCGACTGATCACGGACAGGATATGAGGCGAAATAAATCTAGGTTGGCTCTTGATTTTGAAGTTGGTTAATTTAGAAGGCTATTTGACTCCCACTGACATCCACCTGCCTGGTTATGCTCCACCTAAGGTTGCTGCATGTCGGTCTCGGTTTAGTCTCTCAGAAGGGAGAGAGAGAAAGAGTTGGAATGAGATGAATTCAAGGTGTTTACTTATGGATCTCCAAACTTTCCACTTTTGCCTAATAACACCATAGCGGGATATATAATTGTAAACAATTGATTGATGCATAAGAGCATTAGGATTAGTGAAAAATTAAAGAAGGACGTAGAAAAAACATATCTTGCAAATGACACACCACTTCCACGTAAAGGAGCACACCATGGTCTACTTTTCAGAGAAATGACAGTGTGTTGTTTAGCAACCACTGCAGATACGGGAATTTTCCAGTGAACGCACAATTTGCTGTGCCAGCTTGAGTTTGTATAGTGCACCATGTTTGAAGTCCAACGTGACTCACAGACCATTTTTTGATGGATAGTGCTCCAAATTGGAGCCACATAACTCACCCATCTAGAGTGTTACGGCAAGAAAAACACACATGCGTGAGTGATAAATGAGGTCCTGGGCAGAGGCCGAAGGGCAAGGCAGCGCAGAGCAAGGAGTCTTGCTCGCCTGTTATGACGATCCTTCCTCAACACTAGGAAATGGTGGTGTTTGTCTTGGACCAGAAGTGGGGAAAACACCAGGTTGTGTTCAGTAATTTATGGCATCTTTACGTGGAGCCGAGGTTCGTTTGCATGCATACGTGTGAATATGTGACAAGCATTTTCCTGTTTGTTTTAAGGGAACATAAGCAACCAAAAAAATAAAAGCGTGCCTCTGCCTGAATTACTGCACGTTGTGTAATATCTTCTGTGTGTGTGTGTGTGTGTGTGTGTGTGAGGGGGCTGTGCGTGTGAACATCAGCATGTTCTTGTCTAGGTCAGGCCTGGTTTTTATCAATGCAGCAGCCCCCACCATGTTCCAAAGTCCTTCTGCAAGGGGCCCAAGACAACTTCCCTCTCTTCGCTGCCAGGCCTCTGAAATAACAACACACCAGGTTTTCCTATCACCGCTTCCCTGGCAAATGGAGAAAGAACGGAGAACATGTGTGGCGTGTGGGGGGAGGGGCTGCTGGAGACTGAGCAGATGGCAAAGGTGAGGTCTGCAGGGCTCGACTTTAAGCAGAGATTTCATGTTAAACGTAGTAGCTGATGCGTGCTGATGCTGCTGTATTGTGGTACAGATAATGCTGAATGAACGCACAGCACATCTACGATACCAATATATCTCTTAAATCTCAACGCCGCACAAATACCAGCGTCTACGGTGAAATCGAAAGCTACCTTTCTAGAGAGGACCATGAGATCCCTAGTAACAGCGCTCCCCTGCAACCACCAGTAACACGGTGTAACTCGACCCAGCAGCTGTCTATGCCCGCTGACTGACAGTGGGGCTATGTGAGTTGGCACTTGCCCCAGGGTGAATGGAAATGTTTGGCATGAGCTGATGGTGTGGAACATGGTGGTGGGCACAAGGGGGGCAAAAGGCAGCTCGTGCTGGCTACAGGATGCCAGCGCACATGGCGGACTACGCACGAACACCCTGTGAATACATGGAGCAGAAGACTGTGCACGTGTTCAGGTATTATTATTATTATTAATATTATTGAAGACCTAAGATTACACTCACAATGCACGATAAATTAAAGCAATGTTTGGCCATATTGGATCGGTCCCTGAACATGTTATTTTCCCCCCTATCTGATCACACACGTTCAGCGGCCACATCCTATCAGCTGGGTATCGTGGCTGACCTACATTAAAAGACAGACAGAAGGCCGGAGAGTGGGTTCTCTCTGGCTGCGAGAGAAACAGCGGCCGATAAAGATAGAAAGCGGCGGAGAGCACCTGAGGAGAAAGATGAGATGAGAGACTGTGACACGAAAGACAAACATTTCAAAAGCACGCAACCAAATAATAAAAAAAAAAAGTCCGCACTGGCACGTTTGCTTCTCGACACACTGCTCAAAGGAAGGAATGGAGAAAGTGGAGCCACCTCCCTTTGTCAATGGACTTAAAGTGAATTAAAGTACAGCTGTGATACCTCGTAATTTAAGATCAAGGTCATCATAGGACCATAACATATACACACACACACACACACACACACACACACGTGAAACCACAGCCTTTAGCAAACTGTTACCGCTCTGGCTGTGAAAATGGCTTCATGAAACATTAAGCATCTCTTTTACGGAGTGCCTGCATCTGTTAATTATAGAATTGTGTGCGAGCGGGTGACTTGCGTGCGTGCTTTTACCTCCAGCAATGGCAAACTGCACTCATGCACACCAGGAGCCAAGAAGGTGCCAAGGCAATACTAAACCTGGGCCGCTGAATCCACACGCTCACTGTGAGGTCTCACAAAAGCCTCGAAGGTTAACGTTTACTCGTCTGGCCGGTGCTCCTTTTTCCAGAGCCACTTAGAACGAGCGCAACAGCCAAAAAAGCTTCAATTCCCACTCTTCCCGTAAAATCCAAGGTCAATGACATTACAAGCGACCAGTAATAAGGAGTCGAAGGGTTAGAGGCCTGAAAATATTCCTATGACCTTAAAGTAATCATGAAAAGACAGGTGCTGGGAAAGATATAAAAATGGAGAGGGGGAGTCATTTGAGAACATTACTGTTGAAGTATTTAGGACAGATTATTTAAATTAGCGTGGGTGATCATGAGCACATTTCTGCCCTGCGCATTTAAAAACAATCACAGGTGAAGAAACAGTGGAAAGTGCCTTTCATTAATGGGGTTTTCTGCCACAGCTGAAATTACATCCTTACACATTAACCAGAGCCTATTCATCTTTATCGGGCTGAGTGCCACACACAGTGCCTCTCAGTGTTTGAAGGCCAAAAGAGCTTCATGAATGCTCATGCTCAAGTGTTTGCTCTTCACTCACTCTAACAGAGAGGTTATCTGCCCATTGACACTCACTAATCCAATGTGACTGGCAGCATTCAAGGCCCTCTGTTCTTAAGCGCATATTCGACAGTGAAGGAAGCAGGTCATAAATACGGAGGGAGCAAAGGGCTATTTGCATTAGAGGGCTGAAGTGGACTCTGAGAGGCCAATAGGAGGTGGAAAGGGAAAAAAAAAGGGAAACAAGGGATCAAGGGAGAAGAAAGAAAGAGAAGAGGATCACGAGGATGTGGGGAGAAAAGAGAGGATCACTAGGGACAGGCTTTGTCATGTTAAACTCCCTCTTTCGACCCATGTTCTCCCTTTCTCCTCCTCATCCAGCTCCCTCTCTCTCTCTCTCTGTGGATAACACAATAGTCAGTCACAGGGGAAAAGATTACGAGGGTTTGATCTTCTCAACTTCAGAGTGTGAGCGCGACAGTCGAAGTCGGGGCGAGGTCGCGAGGGCAGCATGTGCGTGACTCGGGCGGAGGAGTGTGTGTGTTCAGCGATGCTAAATAATGCGCCTCCTCGCCGGGGTTTTTTCTCTCAAAAATCCAGAAAGTCTTCAGGTTTGTCGCTTCACATGCTCGTCAACATGAGTTAGGGCTTTAAACGCACTTGTAATTTAGCTCTGCCTTCAAGCCTCGGCATGATAATGTGCATTCCTCTACTGTACATGAGAAACAGACTGTCAATGGTTCCCCTCATAAATTAGCTGAAAGTCAAGTTTTGAGTTGAAAGGGTATTATTGAGGATGCACATCGAGGTATTTCCAAGGGTGTGGACAAGAGGATCCAGCGAGCCATTATCCTGTCACTAGTCTGTTAAGGAGCTCAATGATGCCGGGGCCTGAGGGGTTACTAGGTCAGCAACAGGGGTTAAAGTGTCCTAAAGACCCTTAGGAGACAGTTGACATATCACAACGGCCAGAGTAAAACAAGTTAGATGCACATTAGTGAGACAGAATCTATCAAAACCATCCCTCTGCCTCGCCACCATTTGTCTTTCTACAGATTAATATCTGAAATAGACTTGACTGGACATCTGAACAGAGTTCCTTATATAAAACAATGTGTCTGACTTGACCAAAAGGCTGCAGCGGCAGCTTTAAATGCCCTTCCCTCTATGCTTCTATGCTGCACCGCTCTCCTGCTCAAGCTAATGATGAGCGATGACACACATTTGATTCAGATTTCTGATGTGTGGCGTCAGGGGGCTCCTTAGTGGAAGATTTGGGCAAAGCGAGTGGTGAACTGGTGGGCGGGAGGAGGCAGACTCATCTGTCTTTAGTGTCAGCACTAATGCAAAAAATACTAAATAAAAACACAGACGTGCCTGTCAATAGCTCGCCCTGTGTTCAGGACAAATGGCTGATGAGAGCAGTCAAATCATCAAGGGAGTGCAGTGGGACGTTACTTGAATTTAATGAAGGACATGTTTAGCTTCCGCGGGCATGGGTTGTGCTTTTGCCTTCTCTCTCTCTCTCTCTCTCTCTATGAGCGTGCTGTCTGTGACTCGGCAGACACTAATTTCCTGCATGGATCCCTGACCTTTCAGTGTAGCCTGAGGGGAGCCATTTGATCACAACACACACACACAAAACACACACCATTTCCTGTGATATAGCTGCCCACCAGTCAGTGGACTGGTTTTAGTGAGACAATGTTGAAATTTGAAAGAAGTGCCACTCAAAAAAAAAAAAGGGGTTCTTGAATACAGTTGATGTTCTGGGTATGGGTGAGCTTTTACACAGAAGTAGCCGTTATCATTTATCACTACATATGAACTCTTAAAACGTTGGTTTGCCCATTGCTCACGGCTATTAGTAGTTTACACAATACTGTGTGTGCAAAGGAGCAATAAATGGGACAAATAAGTCCTTCATGCAAAGGTTTAGTGGAAAAATACAATATGTACTGTACATCTGCATGCTTAACACTGACAGCGCTCACTGGCTACACAAATAAGTGCAACTGTCAAAAACAATGAGTGGAAGTAACCTGAGCCGAGCCCTCAGGTGAGACGGGTGTTAATGCTTCCACTTCTCCCTCCTGTTCTCTTTCCCTCTGGGGTCCAGTTAACCCCAGCTGGCCTCTGCCGACTGCTGTGTCTCTCTGCCTTGTGACCAGGGCCTCATTACGACCCTAGGGGCCGACCGGGTCCTGTTTGTTGCAACCCACTTCCACCGCAATAGGAACGCGCGCCGATCCCAGTTAACTCTGTCCATTAAGCTAAGTGGGGACAATCAATTATTCAGCAGTTTTCAATGTATAATTCATGGGATGAAGGTGGACCGTCATGAGCAGCGGCGCACACAGGTGAGGAAAGGGAAGGGTGCGTTCGACAACGCGTGCATGTGGGGATACTTATCACGTGTGATGTAGAGAGACAAGACAAATATCGGTCAATAGCAGCAGAGCAACAATCAGATCTAAAGAGCAGAAATGATTGATGAGAACACATTCAGAAACTGTCCCGCAAGAATGAAACAAGTGTTAAGAGTGCCAAGTAAAATAGAAAAATGAAAAGCAAAAAAGCGTTTAGTTTGTGGTTTCGGTTTATGAATTTGAAATATATATTCAACGGAGCTGAAAAATGGCCCAGTGCATTGAAAGTGAGAGAAGGCAGCTTTAGAGCGAGCCCCCCCGCCTCCTTCTGCCGTGTAGGCGTCCGTCCTGGGGGAGCCACCGATGTTAATACAGTTATTAAGCCTCTCCACTGAAGCCTGCTCCACCTCCTCAACCCTAAGCATCAAGGAGTTCTCTCTGCCTGCCAGCCACTGGGCAAGTTGGCTTCATCCACAACGAGATCAAACAGTCCCAAGTAGGCCGGCTCAGGGGAAGCCTGCGATTGAGCTTCCCGCTGAGCAGTGAGGGCAGGTGGGGTTGCCTATGTCAAGCCCAAGGAGAATCCCAGCAGGCTTTAGGAAGGGGTGGGGGTGGGGTTGTTAGACTTCAACCTTGCAATAGCTCCTCCTTGCCGTCCTCTCTCTCTTTAAAGTCAGCTGACCGAGATTCCCATGCGCTTCTTCTCGGTGTTGTGGATTACAGCCGTGAAAGGCTTTAGCAAGCATATGTGCGAGAGCAGATTTCTTCTTGTGCTAGCTAGCTTCAGGACGTATGTAGCTTTGGAGGTTGATTAGAGGTGCGCGGTGTGGGGAAGATGAGCGAGGGTGGCAAGGGTAGAGAGCAGCACTGTATGCCAGACTTTGGTGAGCAGCAGGGAAAGCCCTCTGTCAGCGCAGAGGGGAGCCTAGCTGGTCACCACTACAGCAGAGGGACATGTGCGTAGGTGCGTGTGTCTAATCGCGCTTTACATCCAATCTATAATTCACGGCAGAGAGGGGGGGGGTTAGTGTCACCACTATTGTCTGTAGCCAGAAGGTGCAAATTTGGGGCAACCATGCAGACTGCACTCAAAGCTTTTGGCTATTTTTTTCTTTTAATCTTGGCTATCCCTCTGCCATATCTATTTAACGTCTTTAAAGCCGCCTCAGCCACGTGAAACCTGAAACTGAACAGTTAAAACTGAGCCATACACGTTAAAAAAACATTTTTAAAAACGGGGCCACTCAAGGGCTCACTTTAACTGATCGAGACCAAAAAACGAAGAGGTACGAATGGATAAAGAGATGGGAAAGATAAAGACTAATGCTGTGCTGTGTTAAATAGGGCGGGGATATAGGTCATTCTGTACTGGACTCAATTTGCCAACACTAGCCTGTTGGCAGCCACTGGATGCAGTCCAAGTCTCCATCAGTCGCACTAGTACACTAATAATATCAGTCACTGAGCCAGGGCTCTCCCCGTTTCTCTCCCTCTGTCTTTCCGTTTCATCCCCGATTTCCTCGTTCTGTTCCTCCACATTCTCTCTCCGCTGCTTTTTGTTCAAATGGAGAAAAGGGCAAAAATCCACAGGCCAAAAATGACATAAAACCCCCTGAAAGGCTCCGCAGAGATTATTGTTTGAAAATGCCAACTCTCCGGGAGCCCCCGTCCCTCCTTCGTGCCGAGATCTCTCTCTCCCCTTTCTCTCTCTTTACCTCCCTCTCATTTTCTTTTAGCCGAGAGGTGCTGACAGCCCAGACACAATAATCCAGCTCCTTTGTGGAAGCACAACAGTGGCAGCAGTGCTGTGCAAAAGGTTTCCCACGTACGGCGCGAGGGCAAAGCAGACCAAAGCAGGGCGTCACGGTGAGGCGCTGGCACTGAAGAGCAGCGCTACGAGCAAAGTTACCAGTTGCAACGAAGCGCCACGCTGCGCCACTTGACAACTCTGGTTCAGACTGTTGTCACCTTTTCCATTAGTCAGCTCCGAGGCAGGAGCAAAGTCTGAGAAGAGGGGCGAAGCCGATCTGTCAAACAGCTCGTAGACATAGCCCAGAGCAGACCTCTCTTTGATCAGATATCATTTGGAGCACCATACACAAAGGTGGAAGTGCTATAAGAGCTATTATCATTTCTTGGAGTTTGGGCAAAACAAAGCATGAACATAAAAGTGAAATCATTCAGACATTTCTATCGGATCCCAGAGCAAACCCAGAAAACAAATTCCTTTCTTCCCTCTCCTTTTCCTTTCCTTTATCCTTTTAGTCAACTATAAAAAAAAAACAGCTTTCTTCAGGTTGCTGTTAAAATTCGCACGGAATAACAGAATGTGCCCTCTCCGCTCTAAGTGCTGCATGGTTGCCCTATGAGCACACACCCCTTCTCCAAACTGAAGAAACATTCAGGCTGGCAGGGCTTTTGAAAAAATATGACTAAGAATGAGGAACAGACTGAGACATTTATGCATCTAGTTTGATCCAGAAAGGAGGGCACATGTCATGTTGAAGTCTTCATTTCCGTTTCTTTCCCAGAGCGTTGTCTCTGGGCATAGACATCATCCACTGTTTCCCATACAATGTTAATACTATGGCGCTCCGCCAGCGTCTAATTTACTCTGTAATGGTCTCGTAACAAATAGGAAACGTTTTTACACGTCGCAAACAGCGTTGTGCATGCGTTGTGTTTTTCCTATTGCACTCTCCTCTCCCAAACCCCCACCACACACCTCACCTGCTCTATTTTCTATTAAACTTGACAGGGAACACAGCTCAGACGATTGAACCTTGCCCTGCAAGAACTCATGGTTACTACATGGTAAACTAGCAGCACATAAGGTTGTGACACATTTATTTTTCCCAGAACAAAAAGAGCTCCTCAGCATTTGACATGACCACTTAATTACCATGATGTCTGCCAAGCAACTATCTCCCTCTCAGCCAAGGCACTTCACTAACAATGGCTCAGATAAGATACTATAGGTCGCAGCGAAGGTTACACAGTGTCTCTTTCAAAAGAAGGGTCTGCTTGATATCAGAATACCTCCCTTTTAACACAGTGGTTCTATTCATGCCACACCGGATCCAGTTGTTTCACCCTCTTCTCATTCACCTCTCTTAACCTCCACATGTTCGGAGCTGCTCGGCTACAGGGCATCTCTCAATTTGCACAAACATATCACAAACAGGGTTACAGGGAACAAGCGCCTGTAACCCGAGCCCGTCTGCCTCCAAGCCGAACACGCCGTCCTATCCATCACTATACTGCACTGCGCTCTTCCTTCCCACCTCCACCACACTGTTGGCAGTCTATTTCATCGTGGTCCCAGGTGGGTCTTTAAGAGTCAAATGTCAGAGGCCAGGCTGCAGCCAGACACATAATGAATATGAAATGATTCAGAGGTGCTGTGGGGAAAAAAAAAAAAAAAAAAGAGTGGCGTCCAGACAGCCCTGGCTGATCTGTCACCAAGTGGGACCAGATTGAGACAGGCTGAGGAAGACCTGAGCCGGGACGACACGACAGAGAACCAAAGACTGAATGATATACAATACGGATATCTAAAGTTACTTTAGAAAAGTGCTTCCATAAATCAGGACATAAAAAAGGTCTTGTCTTCCTCCAGACTTGCCCTATATGCGCCCTGGAGGCCTGTTAAAGACAGCAGGTACTATAGAAGCCAAGAAAGAAAAAAAAAAATGACTCCACTATGAGATCATGTGAAACACTGAGACTTAATTCTATCTTAGCGAGCCTAATGGTTTATTAAAAGCATACTTGTAGCTGAGGGACTTTGTTATTGTGTGCACATAATAAATAAGGTTAAGTTTGAGTGATTCAGAACCTTCCTCCGAACTTTTGTTCATGCATTAAAGACAAACACGAGCTGGAGGCCAGGGCTCTGTCTTGTTCCTCCTCGGTTAACAACACTGACTGAGACGGCAGCAACACGGTGCTATTTTCTGCCCCGGCAGTACTGCCAGGCTCTTGTATTTTTAGCACACTAACCTCTACCCTATTTTCTTGGCAGTCCCAATCTCAAAATAGGAGGGCATTCCACTGTGGCATGTGTGTATTTGTGTGTGTGTGTGAACGACTTGAGGTGTACACCGTTGTCATTCATGTGATGTTAGCACAGATCCCAGAAGGGAAACTGACTAGTGGTGAGCGTGTTGTGGAAGCAGCAGTCCTGTGCTTTGGCCTGGAGCAAGTGGCCTGAGAGAGAGAGAGAGAGAGAGAGAGAGAGAGAGAGTGTGTGTGGCTGACTGCACAGGAGAGGCAGAGGCAGTGGTCCTCCGCAACTGATGAAACAAAGCAGCATTCCATGTAATCACTCTATATATAGAGGATGCCGAGACAAAAAAAAAAAAAAGTGGGGGTTGGAGGGCAGGAAATCTTGTAAAGTATGAGGAAAAATTAGGGCAGGCAAGCATTAAAGATTAATCGTGACACTGACTGCCCTGCTCAGGCTTGCCATGTGGAGAATGCCACCATGGAGATGGGAAACAGAGAGGGAGAGGGAGATAAAGTGTGAGAGAGAAAGGAGACACTTTGGGAATGAAAATGCCTCGCAGATGAATTCTGGGGTGATGAATGTCCGCGGTTCAATAGCCAGATGAATTTATGTGCGTTCCATTATGGGAGGGCGGGGATAAAACATGGAGACGGGGTGGAGAGATGGGAAGGGGAGAGAGAAACAGAGAGAGCTCTCAATGTGCTGGTGAGCTAGCCATGCAGAGCCTATTGCGAGCAAGCCATCTGTAGAGATAAGTAAAGAAGTGATTACAACAGGCCCGGCTCAATTTCTGACAGTTGACGCTTGACTGCCCCCGTAGAGGCGAATTGATTTAAATGAAGAAGCTATGAATATTTTAGAGGGTAGAACCCCCCCACACCCCCTTTAACCTGAACTGTTTTGATCTCCATCCCACCCCTGTGTGCTTGTGTGTGTGTTTGTGTGTAGCCAACAGGAGCGACACGGGGGAGAAAGTAATTATTGATAGTGAGATTACGGCCCTATTGTCACAATGTCTGCAATCAGCTGCCTTTTCAAAGCCCTGATGAATCAATGACACTGCCTGGATCTTTTCTGTCTGCCCTGCTTTGTTCATCAAAGTGAGCTTTGCAGTGTACACCAACCCTTGTTTGGGGATTTAGCGTCAAACCAAACTGATGTACAGTACACTCCGACTCATGCCTCGGGCTAATTCTCTCCACAAACAGGCTGGGGCCCATCAGAGGGTCTGAGCGCGCGTTTGCCTGTGAAAAACTGGCCAGACCAAAAAAATAGGTTGAACTTCTGACGTAATCAATATGGAATAGCGCTGCAGCATTTGCTATCCCTAAGAGATCCAGTCAGTTATAGCATGGTCTGTGCGAGTGTCGAAAAGCCAGTTGCTCTGCTACTGTTCAATGAAGTGGACCACACCCATTCATTACACTTTACAAAGTGACTGAAACTACGCAAACAAACGATATCTCTGTCGCTTCTACCAACGCTGCAACAGCGTGAACGTGGCGTTCTGATAGCACCTCTGTTTAGTAAACGATTAATTGCATTAAAAGAGGGGCAGCAACAGCTTTGGAGGTTGGTGGCAAGGTGCCGTTTTGCGAGCGAGTGATGGCAGGTTGGGAAATGCCGCCCCGCGGCCGTTCCCAGGAGAGTGGCAGAGCACTGTTGAACTCCCTTCACCCCTTTGCCTTTGCAAACATACCTTGATGACAAAATGTGTTATTGATGTTCACCTGAAGGTGAAAACAGGCGTGTTCCTGTGGACAAACTGATCTCTCTCTCTATTTCGTGCACACACTCTGGCGTTCCAGGACACTAAATCACTGTCGCCATTGGCTGAAAGGCAGACGTGATACAATAAGCAGCCTTGCCTGATGCTCCCCTCCCTCTGGAAGAAAAGCAGACCTCGCCTCAGTGCAGTCCATCCATCGTGTCAGTCCCATCAAGCTGGGATCAAGAAAGCATATTCATTCTGTCATCAGTCTGTCCACGGTAGCATCAAGGTATGTAAGAGCGCATGCACAGAATATTACAGGGCTGACTGACTTGACATTAACATAAAGGGCAAACACTGAAGGTCAAGAATTAAAGGGCTGCAGTTTGCATTACTGTTTCATGTCAACAAGCCTTCGGTTTCCTTCATTTTACTGAAACAGCATAGATAAGAAATCCTGAGGCGACTGTTCAAGAAAATAAATGTAGTGCTTAATATTTAGCTTTAATGGAGGACTCTGTTCTCCAGCTGTTTACAACGGTCGACCCCCTTCAGTGTCAGAGACCGACAGTGCTCCAGCCGAGTCTGTTTGCAGACAGGACTGTTTCCCCAGTTCTCAGCGCGCCACTTGCCAAATGAAAACTGCATACAGAAATAAAAAAGGCAGAAGGAAGCAGTGATATTTGCCATTCTTTCGCAAGACCGACACCAATTTTCTGGCCTACACAAAATCCAAAAACATCACCCACAGATTTGCACGTTTTCACGCTCCCTGATGGAAAATAACAATTAGGGACGCTTTTTTTTTTTTTTTTTTTTGCCATGTCTGATACTGCAGCCTCCTGGAAAGCCAAGTAAATCCCAGATTTTTTTTTAGCTTCCTTCTCACTCTCGGAGAGGAAGAAAGAAAAACAACCCGCCAACCAAAATCTCCCATCAACATAACCGAAAATTGCTCCGGCTCTTACGGTCCATTGCAGCGAGAAACAATAAAACGCCATCTGTTTTTTCTTGGGCCTCATCTCCTGCTAGGCAAGAGGACTTCCGCACTTAAATACCACATGAGTCAGATTAAGCTGCAGCCACTTGCCCCTCAGACACACACACTACTCATGTAGCCCACTTGGCATCCCGAGTCTTCAGGAGACAATCCATCTAAAGTTTGCCTTTCTCCGCCTCGTCTTCACCCTGATGACCACTTTCTTTCACACTGGGGACAGTCTGAGAAACAAACCAATACAAAGAACAAGAAGCCCATAGACTGCTGAGCGTTTGAGCCCACCATGCAATCGCTCTATCCTTCATAGCCCCCCCCCCCCCCATTCTTTAGTGTGTGACAGTCATGTGAACAAGGCCATGCACATTCTTTCATGCATGAGCCCATAACTGTTGTAGGGATTCTGACAGGCACTCCAGGAAAAAATCAAGTGCATTTAATCTGCACAACCGCGGTTTGTCACTGCAGACATTCACGACTGCCGCTCTGACTAAAACCAAATTACAGGCAGCTTGCTCACGCTGCCCGTTACCGTGCAAACCCACGCTGACAGACGGCGGACGAAAACATCCCAACAACTTAAGTGGCAGCATGTTTAGACAACTAATAGCGTCAGGGGTGAAGCGTCCATATGATCTGGATTTACAATCAGCCACTTAATGGGGCCAGAGGGCCATTTCAGGCCAGATTCACTAGAGTGAAGATGTCACTGAGTGCACTCTTAGAGCCGGAGAGCTCTTCTGTAAAGTCTATAATGAATAGTTAGATCCGATGCGGAGAGGTTGCAAAAACAGAGGACTTAAAAAAGAAAAGCACTGAGGGGGTATAAAAAAAAACACACGCAGAGAAACACATCATGAGGCTACCGTCTGAGAACTTTTTTTAAGTCTATTTAAATCTACAAACCGATAAAGCCAGCAGATGTTTTTTGGGATTGTGTGGCCTGGCTAGTTTGGATGCCTGGTTAAGAACGGGAGGCGAAAAAGAAATCTGTGTGTGTTGTCTGTTTTGTTTGCTACCGATATGATCCAATAAGCCCCTGAGCCACGTGATGACACTAACGGATGCTGTGCCTCTTCACTCTACACCCCTCCCCGTGCCGCCGCCGTCAACGCCGCCACCACTGTTCCCTGGTTGTGCACTAAATTTTTTATTACATCCAAGCAGTAAGGCAAAGAGCAGCTATGCTACCCCCCACCCGCACACACACACACACACACACTCCGCCGGCAATTCCTCCATTGAGCAAAACAATGTGGAGTCGAGTAAGGGATCAGAGGTCTTTTCCTGGGCCAAACCCCCACAGTCTCCCTCAGACGAGCTCACATGGTTTGAATCAATGCTGCCACTAGAGCTGTTTAGTGGACCAGTTCAATAAATGCTATCAAGCTCGCTGGATAGGCCTATCTGCTTTGAAAAATGCGATCCGTCCGTTCTGTCAGGAGGAGTTTCTAATCTCATCTAACTTGAAAAAACAAACCATGACGGCCTGAGATTGAGAAAGACAAATAACTGTTTTGAGGAGGGGATTTTCGTCGCTGCTGCCAAAAGTCCAAAACTTAAAAAAAAAAAAAAAAAAATTCCCTTTTAAATTTCCCTTTGTCGCATGTCTCTATAGTCGAGGAGGAAATTGGCCCTTAAGAGCCTGTGGAGATTCCTGCCTTTTTACGCTCCTTCACCAGTGAAAGACAACAGAGCTATCTCGTTTATAAAGGGCCTGCTTCAGCTTTGTGCAGTTTAGCTCCTTTGAGGTAAAGAATGGGAAGAGCCTCTGGGATACTTTGTTGCTGCAATAAAACTCTGTTATTGTTGCAGATAAACTATCAGTAAAATGAAATCTCCCTTTGCTCTGGGAAGACGGTACAAGGGAACACATGCACAAACCAAATCACGGGACTATTATACAAGCACCATCACACACATGCTATTTATAGACACGGCAGAAAGACTCATCATCATCATCATCATCACTATCTCCTTGGCACAAGAAAATTTTATTTTCGGGGTCAAGATATAGATTTTAGTATTTATTTGTATTTATAACTTAAATATAACTGTACATTTTATTTGAATAGTTTCCCCTTGATTAATTAGATATAATCCACTGCTTAAAAATAAATTAAGGCCTGAGTTTAGGGTGAAACATTCAAATAGACTAGGTTGTCTAGTTAAGGCCTCCTCCTGCTGCTGCTGCTGCTGCTGCTGCTGCTGCTGCTCAGGAACTGTGGGCCTGTGGGTGCAGCTATGCAGATTACCATGGAGAACCAGGGATAACAGTGGCAGGATAGTTTGATCTGATTAACGCTGGCAAAACATCGTTGGGAACGAAGGGCATATTTCGGGAACGCAAAAATCTTAGGAATAACGTGGCCTGGATCAGAGCGCAGCAGACGAAGAGGAAGCAAGAGGAAAAAAAAAAAACACATCACCCAATCTGAGCCACACAGAGACAGAAAGGAGAAAAGTGGGTCAAGAATATATACGTTGCAGTGATGGTGAGAACACGGAGCGCCGCTCGGGGTAAATTGTGGGCTTTAAATAATTGAAAGAAAACACGAAGGTTACACAGGAAGGCAGGCCTCACGCTGACAGCTTTAGTCGCAACTGTCTTGTGATAAATGTGACAATGAAAGTGAATAATTATAGATAGTAATGCACACACTGAGAGATGGTGTGGGTGGGAGAGGGTTTAACTTCCTCAGTTAGTGGGGTGAAGTTGAGGAGGCAGCAAAAGGCACCTACAGTGATTGGAGCCGTTCCAGTGCTGGTTTCTGATGGACGTGCTGTAAGGATGGGGCGCTCCGGGCACCAGTCCTTTCTCTGGGATCAAGCATCCTCTGCTCTGGTTGTAGTAATCCATCATTAAAAACGGGTTCGGGCTGGGATTCAGTCCCACAACGTCCACACTCTCATACATCATACGAAGCAGGGCGACAGCGGGGGGATATTATCAAAAAACGAAGTATCGTGGCGCACGCAGGAACGCACGAGCCCCGTGGTTTTCAGCTCGCCGCCAGCAGAGGTAGACTGTGTGGGGGCCAAACGGCGGGAGGGGGGGACTGCATTAAAATCGAGGGAAAAGTGATATATCCAAACACGACGGGCACATCTGAACATTTGGCATCTTCTTAGCGGCGATCGAAAGCAAGCCCCGGGAGCGAGTCCGTGTCTGTGAGAGCCTAATCGGCTGCGCTCAATTTGAAAACATAATTTAATAGGACAGTCTGCATCGTGTCCGACACCGGGACGCGACGCACAATAAAAGAAAATACAATCGAAGCGAGTAACTTCGGCAGATTAGATCGGTCCCGACGGCCTCTCTCAAGAGCGGTATCCACACGACAAAAAAAAAAAAGAAAAAGAAAAACCCAGAAAATAGAACTCAAATCTCCTGAGTCCGAGTGGATCACACGGGGAAGGAGGGGGGTTCCGGACGAGACGCAGGCGCAATTATCTGAGAGGAAATCCCGCGGAGTTGTAGTTTGTCCTCTGGGCTACGGTCGCTTGTCCCGTTTGCGCCCGCCGTCGGTGGACTCCTGTCAGCTCCGTGAATGAACCGGTGTCCCTCTGTGCGCCACAACAACCGGCGGCTTCCCTCGCTCAGAGCCTGCTCTCCCACGTCCAGGTTCGCACGGAAACGCGCAGCACCGCCTTGTTTGTATTTTGGAGAGAGAGGGACAAGCCTAAATCATTCCCACACCAAACCGTGCGGCTATCATGTTCTGCAGAAATGTGACAAGGCGCAGCAGCTGAGGGCTTTGGCTCCACCTCCGCTCGGCTCTTTTTCTTTTTTCTCTCTCTCTCTTCCTCTCTCCCTCTCTCTCTCTCTCTCTCTCTGCCTCCCCTCAGTGCCTTTCATGCGTCGCTCCTCCCAAGTTTAACCCCTTCAGGGACGTCACCACGGATCCCCCTCTCTCTCTCTATAAACACTGGCCCTGCATGAGACAGTGAGGGGGAGCCCGCCACCGCCCCCCCTCTCCAAGTGAGCAGCGGGGGCTTTAAATAGGAATGTATTTGGGGACATGATTAAGTTATATAAGCTCAGTAATTAGTCTTTCATATCTTTACACAGAGTTCATGGACATAATGAGTTCTGCAACAGAATGTATCTCTTTCACTCTTTTCCTGGAAGCTCCCATCTACGTTCTCACTCTTTCTTTGAGCTCCTCCTTCCAACTAATTTGACCCTTTCCCCCATACTCTCATCAGTCCGGACCCTCTGATTTTTTTTTTCTCCCCCAGCCGCAGTCTCCCTAATTTGCCTAATGCTATGCGGCTGAACTTTTCCTGAACCCAGGGAAGTAGGCAGCCTCACCTCCTGGTGACCCACTGGCTGACTCGGATTCGCCTCTCTGGCTTGCTCTCATCCCACATTATTCAAGGTTTCCCACCTTGTACAGCCAGTGTAACACCATTACACTTTTCCTCGAGTGTTGCCCAGAGAGGCGCCTCGGCTCACTCGGCACACATTAAGAAACAAAAGTCACCCAGTCATAGTAACGGACCCCGCAACTTTTCTCACAGTTCAGTTACGGCTGCAAAAAAAAAAAAAGGCAACAAGTTGTTTTGCCTCAGCGTTGCATCACCTAATAAAATGCCACTCCACCTTTACTCTGCAACATTCCCTGCAACATTGTTGCAACTTGTTATGCAAACATGCAGCTGTGTCATTGGGAGTGGGTCCACGCCAAAGTTGTCACAGCAGAACTATTTCACATTTTTCAAAGTCAGGTGATGCAAATATCAGTGCCGCAAGAGCATACCGGCAATTACAAAGTACACAGCCCCTCAATGACATCCAAACAGCTCACAAACAGCTCCGGTCTCATGTTTTCAGATAAACTGACCTGTGATTGTCATGTGATCTGGAGAAGTCGCTCCAACGGCCTGTGCTTGCTTAGTGGTCTGCTAGGGATTAAGGCCGAGCACCCACTAGATACAAACGATGACATCTCCTTTTTTATTCCACACTTTATTCTGCTGACAAATTTAAACATTTTTTAAAATAAAAGACCTCCCGTCACTGGCAACTTTTCCAGTAACGTTTTCATATTTCAATATGCAAAGGATGCAAAGGTTCAAAATTACTCAGCCGGACTCTCGTCAGATTTGTGATATCACAAGACTAGCCGGGTTGGACTAGCAGCTATGCAGTGTTTCGGTTGTTATAACAGTGTACATCCACTATACCATCAACATTATAAATTCCACTTGAATATATTATTTGTAGTTTCTGTAGTAGAATGAGTGTGATAGTAGTTGTTGTAGTAGTTATTGTCTCCACATATGAAACACAGTGAGACAAGGAGAGACAGTATTTCACATGTCTGTGGGTTTTCATTAACATATTGTGGAAGTGACAATAAACACAACCTGAACCTTGAATCTTTTCCAAACAGCTTCCAGGAACACCCTCCCAGATGGGTCTGATTAACAAACAAAGTAAGTAAAATTGCCTGCGTGGACAGGCGCCAGAATATCCCGAACAAATATATCATATTCACTGATGTGTACGTGGCCAAAAACTTAAGTCACCTGCGTTGCAACCTACACCGCTGTCGAAACAGTACCTCTCCTCCCCCACCTTCCCTACACCTGAGATACAGGCCACAGCTGGGTCTGACCAACACAGTTTCTGAGAAGGATTATCTGCATAGAGAGTGGCAGGGGGGCTCGGCCTTCTCCGCCCCTACTGACTGTGACACTTACTTAATGCAGGCCCCAGTGTGTTTACCCTGCCTGATAAGAGCCAATGTGCAGGCCCGGGCCACGGCGACCCCTCGCTTGCATTGATAACGCAGCCACACATTCCTTGACAGGATTATCCCTATGAGTAATGGCTGTCAGAAAATGCTAATTTTCCAGGCTCTGTTTTCTTCTCCAAGGGGAGTGCATTCATCCTCGGGTAATACCCTGTGATTGCATACAACAAGCTGAGAGATAACAGATTGTTGATGATTACTTATTAGTGGAGGAAAGAATACGAGATTAGACTGAAATAAAGTCCTTTTTTTCCCACAGCTTTTTCACTTCATCTTTAAAAGGAACTGAAAATATCTAGGTGACTAAGAATAAAACAATGTGGTGTTTTTATTTCCACAGAGGGGAGGGAGAGGTGGAAACACAGGACCCCTCTGGGCAGACACTTGGGGAATTGGTGGTATTACATTACATCAATAGAAAATGAGCACTGTTTCTTTTTCCCCCCAGGTGATTCAGTCTGTGTCGGAGTGAAGCGCTGAGAGACACACCTGACCACAGGTTCTACAAATACGGGGCGAGTAAAGTCTCTGTGGGACACCATAACCTACGCATGTGACCTGTGCCGGTGTGAGCCATTTGTACTTGTGCCTTTGTCAGTCTGGCTCGCTCTGTAAAAACACCCAATAACTAGACAGGGCTGTGTCTTTTTTTTTTTGCCAGTCAGTTCATTTTTGTTTCTACTTCCTCCTTCACTTTCAACGATGGCGACTGAAACTGTCACCGAACACAAGTCATACAGTTGTTTGCATCTCTGAACCTCCTGAGTTGACCTTTCCTCGATGTGTTCCATCTTTGTTGAACCAAAAACAATCAATTTGAAAAGTCTACTACCAAACGAACCAATCACAGTTCAGGGGAGCACAGTTACATTTCTGGGCCAACTAAATGAAAAAGTCTAAACCACCTATAAGAGCGGTCACTGGTCTCTATCAGTCATCTACATGACTGTGCTAAGATAAGAAAGACAGGCAGAGAAAGAGAGAGAGTGACAGAGAGAGCTAAGCCACAAGAGGTTCAGCTAACATTAACGCGCAGCTCCAGGTGGCTCTTCTGGTTCCAGCATCAGCTAGTGCCACAGTCCTGAGAACACAGAAAAGTACTTTGGCGAGAGAAAATGAGTGTGTGTCTCAATCCCCTAAGTTGCCATTGAAAGCCTGGTCCCAGATGAGTGCACGAGGCTTCAAAGTGTGCTTGCAGGGTAACTGAGAGAGGGCCCTGATCAAAGCATCATTCAGATGCGAAGACGCTGCAGAAATAGATGTTTGTGCTGCAATTAATAGAGGGATACCAGGAGTGCTCTTGATTTGAAGCAAAGCTGCAAGTCCAGAGAAGAGAACGAGTGCAGGGGGGTGGGAGGAGGATTTTCAGAGGGGATTCAAAGAGTTTTATGGGCAAGGGCGGAGAGGAGATTGCTTGCTGGACCTTCAGGGTGTCAAACTATTTTTACTGCCCTCACTCTCCTTCTTTTCGAGTCCAATCAGGGGCGTTAGGAAGCAGTAAAAATCGCTCCCTTTGCCATTCCTTCCCCAGGGAGATGAGCCGACAGGTTAGAACAAACAATAGGCTGTTTTGTCGTTTGGATTATAGTGCACGAAAAGAAAGAGGAAGAGTGTCTTCTCTCTGTAAAAGTCAACAGTGTCAGAGCAGATCATGGTTTAGCTAATGAGTGAGAATGTTTGTTGAATGTTCAGCAGATTCTGGAGACGATCCACCAACATCTGCAATCAGCTCGTCTCTAGACTCTTGTGTTCCCACACCCTGGAGATTTTTTTTTTCTCCTCCACGGCTGTGATTACATCCTGCACACTGTGTTCTTTATTGGAGTGGACGGTCAAATCAAAACAGAACAGAATCAAATTGTCTTAAAGTCATGGAAAAGTCTGCTGAGCTCTGGCTGCCTGGAGACACTAAACAGGCTAAAAGGCTAAGGGAAAACAGATCAGACCTGCTGTATCACTAGGACAACACTTGGCTTGGGTAAAAGCTATCTCCTGACAAGATAAGGCCAGACATGTTCGAGGTAGAATAGCCCGGGCCTAATTTTAGAGTTCCTGACTGCCTTAGTGGCTACTACACAAACACAGGCACTCACCCCACACCTCCCCCCCGAATACTCCTGCACATGTGCCAGCAGATGGCTAATGCCCAGACGATAAAGAAGTTGGGGCAAGCCTCGACAAAGCTTTCTATCTTTCCTAAATCTTCCCAGCGACCTAATCAAGCAGCACAGCAGGGAGTGGAGAGAAATTCAGGAGCAAATCACTGTAAGGAAATGAAATGTGAACTAATTTGAGAGGCAGCGAGAAAGGCTGGCGCTCCTGTCCGTCCAGGCCCCTGTCACACTGCGGGACAAAACGCACCGTGTGCATGTCAGCAGCATTATCTCACGACTATGATGATCAGCACCATAATCCGTCCACCCCCACTCCTACCACTCACACAGTCTCAGCAGCCAACTTCCTCATGCCGCTCTCCAACCAGATCACATCTCCCCTGAGTGCATGCCTGTGTGTGTTTATGCTTGTGTGCGCCCATGTTTGCTTTTTAGTCTACCTGAAACTCCACGGCCTGTCTGTTACCACTCCGTTCCCCTTACTGCCTTTACAGTTTCTGTGTGTGTATTTGTTTGCACAGCTGGTTTTGTGAAGCCCGCGCAGGCAGCGCCAGCCAAACCCGACAGCTGTGCTCCCCGACAGCGAGCCAATGCATAATGAGGGCCCGACCCTTCGTAGTGAGAACAAGCTCCAGTTATCGATGAACGCTGCATCACATCCACCTCCTCCCTGTCAATCTATCGGGTACACAGAAACCCTGATTCAAAGTTCAACTGCTCCATAGATTTCAACATTGGTGCTTAGCTATCCTCAGTGTGTGCGTGTCTTTTCTAAAAAGGCCCTCTTAGTGGCTGCATGGATCTCTGTGAAACACCCCCCGATCATTATCCCTTTAATGTCCTTCCGACAGCGGATTCCAGCATTTATGGTACAGGCCTATATCTGCCCATAAAGCCTTTTATTGTTTAGCTCGGCTCTATGGTGGCCGTAACCTGGTTTTCACATTTTTTATGGGGACCTTCACTATATCTCAGGGGGGAGGACAAAGCTGCCCACCATCGGTGTTTACCAAAGTATGGCCTAGCCATAAATCCATCATGGCCCGCGGCATTCTGGAAATACCTCAGCCGAAGGAGGGAAGGAGAGAGAGGAAGGGAAAGGAGCTTATTGTATGGCTTGTAATCGTCCGCACTCTGCAACCTTGAGTTAGAGAGCCCATCTCCTCAATGATCATTAGGTCTACGTTCCTTTGAGTCCATCACTCAGCAAATCAAGAGAAAATTGCTATGGATGTTACCCTAGAGGAAGGATATCTCAGTATCAGTCATCCCGGACTTGGAATGGCCCCCATTAGCTGTCAGAAACAGGGAGATGTTTAGTACATACAGATGGACATTGTGGTAATTCTATTAAAAAAGACAAGAGGGACAAAGAATGAAAGACACCGGGAGAAGCAAGAGAGCCGGCTGAGAGGAGAAATGCTGAAAGAAGTGTTGGTGTAAAGAGGATACTCGGTTCACAAACAAATCAATGAGCCGTGGTCAGAAGAATCACAGAGTAGCTCACCAATTAGGAGAAGCAGTGAGAGTAGAGACCAGTGGGAAACTGACATCCAAAGTAAAAAAGAGAAACAAAAAGTGCATATGTATAGATGCTACAAAGAGTTTATTAAATTTGTTTAAACACTGCAGATTTATGACTTCCCAGTGGATTTTGTTTGACCGTTTAATGCGAAACAGGACAGAATGTCAGTCCTGGATGAGAAGAGTGCAACGGTCAATTTCAGTGGTTTGACTTGGATTTCTATTATACTTGTTTACAGGAAATCACAGCGGTTTGTTCAGCAAAACAAAACTAAAACATGAAAACGCACAAAGATTAAATGGCCTATGTTCCTTTGGACCGGGAGTGTCTGTCAAAGATCAGGCATGATGTGGAAGAAAAAGGCATTTATGACTAAAGAGTAAGAAGCAGACACAGAATAATGTACAAGGAGGTTGAGGAAAGAGATTGCATATCTGCATGACATATATGTCCTGGGGGAAAAGCAAGGAGCAGAAGTGTAGAGGAGAGCAGAGATGGCATAAGTGCTCAGTGCACATTTCTCCTTTGCCAAAACTCAGACAGTGG
This sequence comes from Planiliza haematocheilus, assembly GCA_005024645.1. Taxonomy (NCBI): domain Eukaryota; kingdom Metazoa; phylum Chordata; class Actinopteri; order Mugiliformes; family Mugilidae; genus Planiliza; species Planiliza haematocheilus. The sequence goes on along the minus strand of SRSE01001175.1, from coordinate 6,772,877 downwards.
CATCACTGGTGTGATTACGATGGAAGCCACATTCTATGTATCTACGCATTTTCCACAGCCAGGTTCTCATGTGCAGCTTGCCCTCGTGGCCTCAACTCAGAGTTAACAGAGTGAGAAAGCAAGAGAGCTTTTCAAGCTTTTGTTGTTTGACCATGTTGCCTGATTTGAGGCATTTTATCTCCCTCTGTCAGAGATCCAAGTATTTTCCTCCTTCCCTTTCAGCGCTTTCTCTCCCTCCACTTTCTGAAGTGCTACAGAGAGCCAATTTCCTGTTTTCCATTCAGAAGTGTGATACTCGTGGTGGCCTGGAGGGGATATGAGTGGAGGAGGAGGTGGTGGTGGTGTGGGGGGCTGGCGGTTCGCTTTAAGTGGATTGCCCTCAGTGTTGTTGTGCCCAGCCCAAAGCATTATAACGCCTCTGCAAGTGACCTCCACTTGAGTGGTGCCCCTAACACCAGCACCGGGCAGGGCACACTGATTGTTGTGTGCTTGCCGTACAAAGGCTGAATGTGTGCCACGGACCACGCAGAGGTTGGATAACTGCAGGCTGAATGTGTAGCCAGTGACACTGAAACCACGTGCGTGTACGTGCATGTGTGTGAAACAGCTCTAATCCAGCACGCCGTCTTTTTACAAAACCAACCGTACTTGGAGCATCCTGATCTTTTTTCTTTTTCAAGTGCGTTTATGTCTATGTCGGTGCCTGTCCCAGCCAAGCCACGTGAAATGTTCAAAAGCACCGAGCTGGTTCAGATGTTTATGAAACATGTGAAATCCCTCTGCTTAGCCAGCAAGTTGGGAGCCGGGGACAACAAAGGCCCTGGGGAGAGCAACAGACTGCCGCGGCTCAGAGCATGACAAATGCCCCTGCCATTGTCACCACTGTGGCCTCTGTTGCCCCTGCCTTTTACAGGGAGGTGGGGGGTTGGGTATCTGCCTCATTTTAACCTGGGGAGGGAAGCAGGAGGAGGGTTAATGGAATGGATGACTCCGCCACATTAAAAGAGAAGGGAGCAGAGTGATGAGGCCGAGGGAGGAGGAGTCATCAGCATTTCAAAAGATTGGGGCGCAGGGAATCTAGATGGAGCAGTTACTCCCCCTTCTCTGCCTTCTCCCTCCCTCCGTTCCTGTCCGACACACCCCAACCCGGCCCTAGTGTGTGTGTGTGTATATATATACAGTATATTCAATGAGAGGAGGACATATTTAGCCACAAGTTCCGGTGGAGGGTATGGGTCAGCCAAGCCCGTTATTTCTGTAGTCAAAAGTTTTAATCAGCTTAGCTGTAGGCAGCAGAAATAGGGCTCGTCCCTGTCAGGATCAGACAACAAACCCAGACAGCTGCTGTTGAATCTGACATCAACGTCCTCGACAAGGTCCTGACTTGTCCCAGCCTATATGTGAAGGTGGCAATGCCAAAACAAAGACTGGGGACATTAGGGAAGTACTGAAACCATGACCAACGCCACATGGCTTATCGTGCGCCATGTTATGCATCCACATCTCACGGCACAGACGAACCGCTGTGCTGTTGCTTAACTGTTAACTGTCACACACATTGTTGCAATCTCAATGACATGACTCTCTCCTACACAAACTTTTTTAAATAAACAGCACTGCTCTGTCAAGTTAGTCTCTTAAGTTGAATAAAGACATTTCATTTCAGCACTCCATCTGTGATTAGAGTTAAAAAAAAAATAAAATAGCACAGATTGCCTTTGGACTGATGGCATCCATTGGCAGTCACTATGGCTACCCAAACCATCTGTGTTGTGAACCCGTAGAGAGGGGAGTGTCTCTAAAGTAAGTAAATAGGCTGATACAAAAAGTGAATGGCTCAGAAGGGCAGATCATTAGCTGGCCACATCTAGCCATTCTCTGTGGGAGACCAGGACAGGAGGGGGGCCGCAACATAAAAATAGAAGCCTGATAATATTTAACCAGCGGAGATCTATCATCAATCTGGACTGTCCCCCCTCCACATCATCAGTCCTCACCCCCAGCTCTGGCCTATTGTCATTCAGAGCCTGGCTCCCTTTCACTCCTTATTCAATATTTTTGAGCCATTGTTCCACCTTACATGCCCCCTCTGAACTACATTACTTTTCCCGCTCGGTGGTGAAAGGAGAAGGGCAGCAGCCAGAAAAAGTATAATATGTTATAATGTCAGGAGCAACAAAAACATCAGCCGGCCGCGGCAGAAGTTCTGCATGCATTCACGAGTGAAAGCTACGGCCAAAAGCAAGCACTTTTTCCCCCTTGTTCTTGAGGAAACACACACACACACACACACATACACACATAAACAAGCACAAGCAAGTGACCCTGTGGGCTTCACAGAGCTCTTTGAATGAAAAAGAGAAGTCATTTATCCGACTCATCTTTGGTGCACCTCGCAGCACCTTTTAAAAATACTCTTTATTCCTTGCTAAGGCTAAAGCGGCACCTTACTGACAGCATGATGGAGAGCCCTATACTACCTCCCCTTCTCTCTCTCTCTCTCGTGTCTCTGGAGCTTCTCTTGTCTTTCCATCCTAGCTGCCAACAGTTCTTGGGGAAAAAAAAAATAAGAGAAGAAAGGCTAAGCTTCAGTGACGACGTAAGAAAGTGTAGGTCCGCGCGCACACATGCATCTGTGTGTGCGCCTCGGGCTGTTTGGTCACGGATCCCTGTGTATCAGTGTTTGCATGTTTAATCGGGATAAAAGGTGCCACAGGAAAATGTGTAAAAAGGTGCGGGGGGGGGGTTCACAGATGAGCTTGCTCATGTGTGGAGGCGAGAACAGGAGTGCCAGAGGCTGCCGGGAGGCTTGTCGTGTCAGAGCTCTTCAGCAGTTAACGAAATCATCCACCAGAACCCGTCAATATTCACTTGGCCATCCTCTTACCATCGCACCTCTTTCACTATTCTCACTTGACCTCTCTGTTCTGTAGATTTGCTCATCCCACTGTTCAGTATCTGTATGAATAGCCACACTCTGTAAATACATATACACCTGACACTTGTGCTGTTGCTGTGTCTTAATGCTCACTGAGAGTTAAATGTTTTACAAACAGGAAAAACAAGATATTTTTGTGTTACACTGAGATCAAGTCATCCCCGTTTTTCCATATTTCCTTGTCATTTCCTGCTCTCAGCTGTCAAATAAAAAGGTCTTTAAAAATGAGCCAAACAGCCCCAAGGTTTTGCTAACGTGTCCTCAAACATTGCAAGGAGCAAACAAAGAGTGATGCATATTTCAGTGAGATTACACCGGAGCGTCAGGCTGTCTAGACTCTTATTTGTCCAAAGGTGTGCAGCCTCTCAGAGTCTGTGTTTTTCTGGAATAGTTTCTATGCAACTAAGCAGACATCAACACTCAAACCTATAACCTACTTGGCAAACAGCCCACCGCTTTCTATCACCCTCTCTCGGTGGATGGATCATTCATCACTCTCTCTTTTTTCCTCCTCCTTACAGGATCCTAGCCCGCAACGTTACAGCTGCTGCCACAGATAAGGGTCACACTCACGACAAGTTTAAATCAAAACTATTATTACACAGAGTAAAAGCCCAGCTCACATCTAAACACTCGTCGCCCGTCGCCTTGTAGCTTACAGTTGGTCGCTAGTGGATGTTCCAGGCTCCGGTTGCCTTGGTAGCGTTCTTGTATATTTCCTGCCCTTAAGTGTTTTTGATTTAAGAGTTGATGAATGGAGCAGGCTCTTCCAGCACTCATCTACCTCTTGAAAAGATGCCTCTCCATCCTGGTTAACGCTCCAAGTGCACGGTGAATCTGGTCGCAGGAAGTTTGGTGCGGTAAACGTTTGGGGAAGTTTGGCGTAATTTGACAATCAACTGTATCAGCAAAATAAAAGTTGAGACTAGTCCAACTTAGTGTCCACCCACTTCTCATTGTCTCGTGTTGTTCATCACATTGTTGCTCATCTCTTCCTGTGCGTTTAGAATAATAATAAAAGAAAAAATGCACAGAGTTGGAAGAAATAACTTGTAGCATGAAAAAATAAGGGAAAGAAGCGTTTGAGCCCAGGTGTTTCAAAGCATTAAAAAGTAAAAACACATTAACGGACATCAGTATATGTCTGGTCTGTGATCATCTGTATCTAAATGTAAGACCAGCCACAGATGCTCATGGCTCTTTGAGGGACAGGCGTGATACTCGAGTGATGCAAGAGGTTGTTCTTTCTACATTACAGCCATTAAAAGTGCTTTAGTAGTTGTTGGAGGAGCAGAGGTACGGGGGTTTAATGGGTCTGGGATGAAAGAATGTGCTGCTAGGCCTTCTAAATGTGTGAGTTGTGGGTCTAATTCAACCGAACATCTGTGATGGGCGGTGCTGCTCCGTGCCCCCACCTCCCCCTCCTCCTCCTCCTCCTCCCCAACACATCACTCTTCTGGATCCTTGTTTTACTGGTGGAGCAAGATCTGATCTTCTCTGTTGGTACATTTAAATCATTTTGAAAGACTTTTTTCACAACCAGCTCCAAGGAACTGTAGCAACGTCATGTCCAGAGGCGAGATACTGTAATTGATGTTAAAACACAAGCGCTGACAGTAATGACTCCGGTTTCCACACTTCCCTCGGTGCGCTGCAACTTCCCTACGTTGCAAAATGGCTGACATCAATACAGTACGTGTGTGTATATTTGCTGGCACTTGTGTGGTAAGAGCCGACAACTGGACTGTGTCATCTGTGTTTCTGCCTGACGTCTTTACTACACTGGTGCCCAGAGAAGCCAGTAACTGTCTGATTGGTCACATTAAAGAGCTGCAGACCATTTGCACATTCACGCTACACTCTTTAACTCACTCAGGTCGCACTCGGGGTAATACAAACAACACTCAAATACCTCTGAGACATAACACAGAAAGGAGGAATCGGCCTCCTTATGGAGCAAATGGTTTTAATGGCCTATTATTGCAAAGGGAGTGTGAATGAGAGCGAACGCACAGTTACCTATGATAGACCATAATACACGTATGAAAAAAAGGGTCCAAATCTTAAATGTCTGCCATTAAGTGTATTGATAAATTACTTTCACACCCTAAAGTATCTAAAAAAAAAAAAAGCAATGGAAAGTGTGATGTGTGTGAGTCCTACCCACGGAGATCGCAACTACGAGGTGAAGAAACCAAATGTGAATAATTCATGAAGGACAGAAAGTGACAGTTGACAGGACTCTGTCATAGGACACTAATGTTTCCATCCATTCATTCACATCCATCCAAGGGTATCGGATCCACTCACATTCATTTCTTCAGTCACTAAATTCCCACTTAATAGCCTTGTTGGTGTGAAGCAGTACGATATTAGTGCAACTAAATATTTAAAAATGTACAGAGCTTCCCAGACACACAAATGTCCAAACATGTACCAGTCATAACGATATGCCAAAACATCTACAGAGGATTCATGTATTATTTATTGTAATTTGTTCTTGTGCGAACACTTGAATGCACCTATTTGCCGTGATCGAGTGACAAACAGGTTGGCCAGCCAGCCTGCGCACACTCCCTTCTTTTAAACTCTCACACACATCCAATGCCTCCGAGGCATGAGGCTGGCGTAGTTGCTAGACTACACTTCAGGATTCAACGGTCAACTGCAGGCAGCAAGCCAGACAGCCCCAGGCTGTACTGGGAGTGATAATTTTGTGTCAGAGGTTGCTGCCGAATAACAGCGGGCCAATATCGCAACAACACCAACGGTGCCCATGCGCTCGTCACAGCAACGCAGATTCCAATAATGGTGGAATAAGCAGCGTGCATCTGCTGTTTGTATTCGAACACAAATACAGTCAGATGCACGCAGGTTGTAAACAGACAAAACATCAGTTGTATCTGGCCAATTAAACAGGCTGAGTCAATAGATGTGTGCAAACAGTTCATGACTGGAGAAGACAGCTGCAATGAGCAATCACACAATCACAAGTAAGTGTAAAAAAAAAAAATGACAATACTGCTCTTCAAATCACAGTTATATGTTTTTGATAAATACGCATTTGGTTGATTTTAATGTCATTTTAAAAACTCATTTAATGGAGCATCGACACACATGTGGTGAAAATACTGGCAGCCACACAGCTATATGTATATGGTAATTCGCTGCAGGGCAAACATACATGCAGCAAATCCCACCATCAGCAACATGCAGGTGCACGATCATTCCAGCAAAGAGACAACAATGGACACCATCATCCCCTCTCTGTCTCTGTGCCAAAAACCCAGTCATCTGGCAAAAGAGCTGAGTGGGACACATCGTCAAGGCTATATTTGTTGTCCCAAAGCAAAACCGCACAGTATGCCCGACACACACACTCAAGAACAAACTAAAGGAGGCACAAAGCTTACATTTTACCCAGTGGAAATGTTGTGCTTAAATAAATGGTGTTATAGACGTTTTCAGCTGGAGGCAAAATAATCCACAGGAATATGTTAGTTAACTCGGGCCGGCAGTTTGCGTCGGCTTGTTTTTAACAAAGGTCGAGGAAAATTCAAGTTTTTCAAATCTGAATATGTACGGTCACTCACCCTCCAGAGGCGTTATTTGAAAAGTTAACATTAATCTACGGATCGATTAGAGCAGGCTGGCCGACCTGGACGGAGAGTAACACAATGGACGGACAATCTGACAGGATTACCTACTGTGCAACGGCCGCACATTCACACATACGCTACACTAAAGAGGAACTGAGGCCGTATAAAGCTTTATAACTAAGTCTTAAATGTCATGTACAAGACTTAACTTACAAAGATTAACAGATGAGTTCTGCATTCAGTCCTGCCTAGCTAGTGGGGCCATGCCTGGATGAGTACATTTAAAATGATCTACATACGTGTTGTATGTGATTAAAGGTGTGGGACTAATAGCTAACAGCAACATGTTGTTAGCTGGCTTATGTTTAGCAACATGTTTCACTTCACAGCTTTCGTCATATCACCTTTGAGCACAGTTTTCACCGATCTTTTTGACTCCGAGGGACAGCTGGTATACGATAACATTTCACTTTGGCGCTATTAACCTTACTCATCTGATTCTGATACCAGACACACAGCAAGATGACGTTCGGATAACACAGAGTGAACAGCAGCCACTTATTTTGCTCTGTGGCGATGTGTTTTTGCCTCCAGTTCTCGGGTGGTTTGCCTCCAGCTAACCGCTTTGACGTAGTGGTGATGTACGTAGGGCATGAAAGGGTCTACAAGCACCATCATCCACAAAATAAAGCGTGTAAGGAGACTCTGGACGTGAGCTTAGAATGTGAGTTTCAATATAATGTATAGGTGTGACGAGAACATTCAGTTCCGCCTGTGCGGCATCTGAAATCGCCATGCTGACGCTCAACTTTGCTCAAATTTCAAACAGTCAACAGGAAAAGAGCACCTGGTTCTGAGCCTTTTGAAACCACAACTACCACCAGTGAGGTCAAAGGATATAACTTTCTATGTGAACGTTATAAAAATAAAGCACATTTTCTAAATAAAATGAAGCATGTGAACGTTAAGATGACAACTTTACATACAGATACATTTTACATGATCTTTTATAGAGAATGCATATTTTCCATAGTGACTATTATACATGTATCCAGTCCCTGAACTACAGAAGCACAGCATCTGGTGGCCTAGAGGAAAAAAATAACATGGGAGATAATCACTTGGAGACTGGAGACTAAAAAAGAATGTTGCTGGCATGGTAACAAAAGTAATCATAGAATTGCCCAACTAAGAAAAAACACAATTTGGCAGCAACATCCATTTTCAAGGAACTAAGCACTTAATACCAAGAATGGAACACAAATTAGATTTGGGGAATAATGGAACATAATAACTATTTCTGTGAACATACAAGTACCACTCCTGATGAACATGGATCTTTCTGTCAATGAAATTGGTGGGCATCTGTATGAGCCAAACAGCATGGTTAGTTATTTACTGCTAAAAGCTTTAACCCTGGAAGTCCAGAGATATTTTTTGAAATGCAGTAGTTGTAACTACAACGCCAAAATGAACAAGGACGGTGGACACCATGGATAATAGACCCTTAGGAGACTGTCTTCATTCACATAAACAACACTTCTTCAGGCTGATTCCAGTTGATAAGGTATAGGTGTTAAACAATGAACCCAACTTTATTGACAACATTAAACGTATTTAATTGCAAACGATGACTGAGATAGTTTTATCGTTCCTGCCGTCATCAATCTTTTTTTCTTTTTCTTTTTTCAATCTTTCAGCAACTCATTGTTTTGCTACCTCCATGTTTTTGTCTGGAAACTTGTCAGGTTACTGATGTTCATTCCCATGCGGGTTGCAGAAAGAATGTACCCACACAGAGAAGTGACATAATGTTTCTAATATTTTCCTACTGAACGCCTCACTGAAGGTTCAGATCGCTCATCTCAATCCATAGGAAAGTTCCTTCAGACGGGGCCAGTGTGCTTTAACTGAGGTGGTTACATGACGCATCTTTGGTCTGACTGGACTATTATAGGACTACTAGTGTTCATTCAATGTAGCCATGTCTGTATAGGTTTTACCAGGTCAAATTTCTGACTTCTACCTGTGTGACTGAGGCTGATCCACAGGAGTCTGGACCAGTCAGTCCCCTGTAGATCTTGCATGACGGCAGGACGTCTTTCAGAATCAGAACCAGACATCTTTTAAAACTCCTCAGACTACAGCTCGGTGTGTTTCCTCTTTGGATCTCTCCTAATAGCTCATACAAATCAATGATCTGACTGGTTGATGGATGATAATGGGTGGTTCATCCAATCACATGCCAGTTTTTTTTTGTTTTGTTTTTTAAAGTGCTTTCCCTTTACCAAACACTATCCAAGAACGACCTTCCAGATGGTTGTATGTCATAAACCATCTGACATGTCAGGTTATCAAGACTGTAAATTCTGAAATAAATAGCAGGCTTATAACTACAAATCAATAAAAACTGATGTCACTGGGTAAAACACACAATAAATGCTACATCGACTTTAGTCAAAGTTTGGATTGCAGGTATCAGCGTCTTCAGTGAATATGCCACGGAGTGCCACAAGTTTTAATAACAGATACGGGCTGGTTCCAGTATAGACTCGTCCAGGATGGAAGGGGTTGAACGTTACTGTGACCTCCAAACCTCTTAGTCCAAATTCATGTCTTGCTCTCTGGTCAGTTGATCTAGTACAATAAGTTCAGACCTGGCTTACGTCAGACAGATGTATGTAGTTTACTTTACGCAACTGAGCTGACTTCTGCGTCCGCCTCTTTACACTGCAGAGGCTCAGTCATCTACTGTTTAATACTCCTCTCTCTGCATCCGTCTCTGAATATTCTGCTCATCTCTCACACATAATTTCCTCCTCCTCATTCTCTGTTTCCACTGACTTTCACTCTCCTTCTTTCTCTGTGCATATGTTTAGCCAGATCCCCCGCCCCCCGCATTTGTTCTCTTCCTCCCTCACACACAATTGTCCCTCAGTATATCCTTAGCTCCCTGAGGAAATGCACAACTCTATATAATCAACTTAACCGCTTTGCCGTCTGCCACTTTGCCAAGCTGCCATGAGGTTTACTGGTCACACGACTGTACTCCCTCAGCTTATTGTGCAGCCCAGGCAGGCAGGCAGGCAGGCAGGCAGGCAGGCAGGCAGGCAGGCAGGCAGAGGAGCCAGATGCCCCTCATATGCTGCTCTTGGTGGTTACACTGGCTGAGCAGCTAACAAAGAATCCCTGAGACTGTGTGTGCGTACAAGAAATACAGTCTTTCAGTGAAAATATATGGTTTATTCTGTTCTTTTTATCCACAAAGTAATGCCAGTAACACATTTAAATGATTAGCTGCACTGGTCTTGGGAGAGAAAACAATGGGTTGATCCATTTTTTCACATCACTACATTTGACATTTCAACCAAAGCTAGAAGGATTATTTAATTAACTGATTAATTGATCTACAGAAACGGCATTGTGTCTGACAGACATTTTCACAAATTTCTAGTGTTTTGGAGACAAGGTTAAAAACAGACAGATCGACAAAAACTACACCATTATTTGCGCTCAGTCGAAACTGTACACCATGTTCGGCAAATGCATGTCCTTCCCGCAAAGAGACATCCAGTGTTTGTGAGACTGAGTGAGTGCGCGGTAAAAATGTCGTAACATCCAGCCTCCGCTCTCCTCCTTGAGAGAGAGGAAACACTGCTTATAATCAGGTTTCCTCTCACTGTTAATGTTGCCAAGCTACAAAATATTGCCTGCCCATTACAAAGCACGCCCAATTTCCTACCGAGCGCCCGCTGGTCACATCGCCCCTCTTGCTGCTGCAAGAGAAAGCCCAATCTGTGGAGCGGAGGTTCAGCCGCGGATCGGCGTGTCTATTTATAGGGTTTCTATCAGCGGGGATGGACACCCAAAATGCACAGGGAGTGTGGAGGAGCATGGAAAAGCAGATGAGACACGAGGAAGGGAGGGATGCAGGGGGAAGGATGGGAGTTGGTGATATAGAGCCGGAGAGGAAGATGCGTGTCACAGTTGTGGGGGATAGCGTCTGCGAGGCTCATGCACGGCTCTGACAGTAACACTCAAGAGCTGAATGATGGTCATCTGCAAACTTTTTCCACCTCTTTTCCACTCTTCACATAGACCTGTCTGCTATAATTTATTCCCACACATTTCACTTTTACCACCTCTTCTCTTCCTTCTGTCTGCCTCCCTCTGAAGTTTTTAGTTAATACCCCCCCCCCCCCCCGCCTTCCAGTGTCTGTCTCTCTCTTGGGGGAAGCTTAGTGCCAGTGTGGAGTTTTATTTGTGTAATTTACATCCTCTCTGACAGCCTTCTGTGCCCCCCCAGAACCCTTGGCTTTTACTGCAGCCAGACCCTCGTAAAACGGCCGCTCTTTGTGATGAGAGCGAGAGATGGCGAGCTGGACTGTCTGAGGGCAATCCAGAGAAAGCTGATTGTAAAAACAACACGCGGTCACTTGGTGTCAGTTAGCGTCCTGGCTGGCTATTTGTGGGTGTTAGTGTGCTTACGACTGTAGCTCTATAGGACTTACCAAGGCCGTTGAAGGGTTGGTTTCTTGACCAAACAAGCTTTAGCATATCCAAGGATCAGGCATTAATCCACTAGGCATCATGTGCTTGCTGTGTACTTAGCAATCAGGGTTGAAGGTTAAACTATAATCCAGTTGATAGTGAGTATGGACTTCCAACTCACCTGTAGGGATGTGAAGCCCCGTTCGGAGGCAGGTAAGTCTTGCAAAGAAAGGCATTATAGAAGCCAAGAATGATCATTGTGCTAATTCAATAGCAACGGAGATACTAAAGATGAATTGAAGTGTTTGGCTAAACTAAAAACTTGAAAGCTTATGCAAAGCTGGAAATCTGGATACAAAGAAAAAAAATCAATGGATAGAGTGAGACAAGCAGGTAATGAGGGGAACAGACTGGTGAGAGGCTGCATCTGAATGAGAGCAAGCAGACGAAGGACGCCCATCACAATCAAAGAGACGAGGAGAGAGAAGAAGCAGCAGGGTGAATAATTCTTACTTCCAAGAATGAAAAACGCGCTTCATGGAAATCAAGGTCCCAGATGAATAAATAATCGCGAAAGAGCAGCGACGCTCCTTTAATCAAGACGTTTCTCAGTCTCACTTGTTGTGATGATTTAACAAGCGAGTTGCTAATCTGTTTTGGTGCCCAGTGTGAGTCTGGTGTCACGGGCACTGGCACTGGCGCACAAACGCACACGTACACATTATCAGCAAACAGCAGCAAAACTCTGGGAACGTGGAGAACAACAGAATTTGAGATGGAGTTATGGGGAACAATGACCCCCAGTGGCTGCAATGATGCTTTAAAGCAGAGTCGAGCAGAAACGTGTGTGTGTGTGTGTGTGTGTGTGTGTGTGTGTGTGTGTGTGTGTGTGTGTGTGTGTGTGTGTGTGTTTGTAAATGGACTACAGAGGAACTCATTAGCACTGTTAAGCCAGTCCGTCTTTCACAGTTCACAGCAGCTATGAATGGTAAACAATCCCACTTGAGCACACAGTCAAGAATATCCAACACATGCGCACACACAACCTTCCTCCCTCCGTCATTTCAAAATAGATCTCATCCCGCCTTTTTTTTTTTTTAAACTGTGCAGTGCGCTTGATTCTTTCGTGTCCTCCTTAAACATGACTCCCACTGCATTATTGGAGCTTTATTGGGGGAAAAAAAAGACTCTAGCAACCTAGCAACTGTACAGCTGTTGGGATGAGGGAATCAAAGCAGACAGGCCAGCGGCACAGCGAAGACATAATTAGTGAACATGAACATGCATCATGTGTCACCCATGAATGCCATCTGCTTCAATTTAAAACTTTATGAACGGAGGAGGAACAACATGCTCAGGCAGGCGAGGAGGGAGGAAGAAGAAGAGAGCCCCTGTAAGACGCTGCAACTCATTTCCATTCAAACCCAACCGCTGCATCAGCCAAAATGGATTTCACATCAGTAACGAGAACAATTTCAGTAAAGATACTCGTTTAGCTTGATTCATTCAGGCCACAATTATTTAATAAGGCGGACTCATGATTATTTTCCCTATTGATTTGCCAATAAGTTCCTTGATGGATTGATGCATCTTTTAGTTCGTTAAATGTCAGAATCGTGGAAAAAGACCCTGAGGCGCTAAAATGTCAAAACTGCTAAAATAATTAATTCTCTCAATGAAATAATTGCTTAAGCTCTGTAAGACTTTAATCATTTTAATGCAATCTAAAAATGTTAATTTCTTGTTCCTCCAAAAGTAAATAAATAATTCTGAAATATAGGTACTGGGCTAAAAAAAAACAATTCAGCATACTTTGTGCTCTAAATAGCATTAAATTGCATTGTTTTACTCTTTCTTCCACCTTAACATAGAAAAAGAAACAGTCTCATATATGGTTTTGCACTCATAAAATGTTAATCAGTGTTAATATGAAGAATAACTTTCCGCTCTGCTGTGGCTTTATCCACACCACCAGGAGCATCACAGCAGAGCCATGCCTCTTCTCAATGAAGGAGACCTGATGTGTTATTTTAATCAACTTGGCCTGCCGGCATTAATTATTCACCCCGTTGTTGAACTGGGACGCCCCGCGGGTGGAAAGAGGGAGGGACGGAGGGGGGTTCCTCTGATTAAGGGGCTTTAGGGGGAGAAAAGCAGAATATGAGAAAAGGAAGAAAGAGGAGATGCGGAAAGAGATTAAGGCTGCACCTCCTGCCCCACTTCTTCTTGGCGTTTTAGTGTGAGTGCGTGTATCGGCAGCAGTATATGTGGGTACCCACGAGGTTAACAAATCTTGTGCATGCAAACGTTGTGAAGCGCAGGGGCAGTGTGAGGCCTCAGGGTGCTTACTGAGGCAGCAGGAGTGTGTGCGAATGTTTGTGTGTGTGTGTATCGAAGGCCAAATCCAATCATGATGCTGCATGATCCAGTTCCTGATGGACAGGCAGGGAGTCCCGCCTCCCGTGGAGTGGGTAAACCATGAGAGAGTGCGTGAAGTGTGATTGGAGGGTATGTTGCCCCTTTAGGCTGGGATGAGATGCAGCCTGATTGGACCATGAGTGATACCATCTTAAGGTGCAGTGTGCGGTAAAAAGGTGAGTAGAACTGCATGTGTAGTTTGCACGAGATTGTGTCTTAGCCCCCCCCACAGTGGAGACAGAAGGAGGAACAGAGCGCCCCTGCTGACACTGTCAGTGGGCTGACACAGAAAGCTTGTTTGGGGGCATTAAATCTTAATACAGTCAGGAGATGGAGAAAAAGAGGAGATGAGAGGAAGAAAGTGAGAGTCTGAACAGAAACACGATAAAAAAAGGAGGGGTTGCATAAGAAGAAGATGATGCAGAAAAGAAGAGGAGGTAAGCCAAAGAGAAGCTTCATAGTCGCACACAGAGGGGAACTCCTGAGGGGCAGGAAGGAAGGATGTTGTGAGGGAAAAGAAAATTCTTTCCCCTCCAATCCACAGGAGGATAGCCTAAGATGCCAGAAAAACGTAGCACGGCACTAAATCAAACCAGTTAAATCATCATGTGTTAATGACTCCGTTAACCCGCTTCTCCCCCTCCCTCCCCCCCTCTCTGTGCCTTCCCCCTTCACTAAAAGCCTGAACAGAGGCTCTGTCATCCCTAATTCATCCTCTCAGACAGAGATAGAAGATGGTGAGAGGAGGTAGATGGAGGCAGATGATAAAGGGCTGTGAACTCTCTCCTGAGACTCCTTTATAAATAGTTTCTGCCAATAAGATCTTAGTTTGTCTACAGAATTAGTGTTGTTCCCTTCTATCATCAAGGTCCATCACTGTGTAGCTGCGATGGCCTGACACCGGCCTCCCTCCGATGCTAATTAGCATGTAGCAGAGGAGAATGGAAGCTAAATCTATTCTCCTGAGCAAACTGTTAAACATTGTTAGGTTTACTGGCATGTAGCAGGCAGGCTAGTTAAAACTTCATGTGAGCAGCAATCCGTGCTGTTGGTTGTTGAATATTGATGCTGCTCTGCAACAGAGTGCTTTCAAATAGGGTAAAAAATGTCTAATGTAGTCTGAGGACATGGAGTTCTGTTTTTTACGACACTGCAAGGAAGGTACAGTTTTTGCCGGAACAAAGTGGATGAACAAAACTAACAACTAAAATACTTTCCACCTACACAGAAAACCCACTGTCGCTACGAAAACACTAGCATCGCTTTCATACAGGAAAGACAATAAGAAAGAAAATAGCCGCAAAACATAATGCATCACTTCTTCACCCTAATCAACAACCAACATTAAACAGCCTGGATCTTATTTCTCATTTAGGAACTAATTAGATCAGCGTATAGTGGGAGTGACGCAGCCTCTAAATAACGCGTTATCTGCCCGAAACTCATTCATTTCGGCAATGTTTTGTTATGATACGCTAGTGCTATTCCACACCCGCAATGGTTGGCTTGTTTACCTGTAATTTGCCACTGCTATGGTTCGTACGCAACCTCAGAATCGGAAAAATATTCGTCCACGTTGCAAAAAACTAGCATAACAAAATATTGGCGAAATGAATGAGTTTCGTGGCAGATAATGCGTTATTTAGAGGATGCGTTTCGGTGCCCCAGTCACTTCCACTATGTGAATATGTGTTATATATATGAGTGCCAATGACACAAACGTTATATGGGTGAGTAAAATACCATATTTTATGCTAGAAATAAGGCCCAGGTTGTAAAAAAAAACAGTAGGTACCCTTTAAGGCAAGTAGTAATGACTTTGAACAGAAGACTGATTCCTTACCGTAGCTTGTTAATGCAGGATTACTGAACAGAACAAAGACAGACAATAACCAGCAGACAGCACTGGTGCTAAAAAACAATAAGTAACATCCAGGTTTACCACATTCCAGTACAAAAGTCATAAAACCAAGATGGCCTAGGAAAACAGCTCTTTCAGAAGGCAGCAGGGTTTGCTCATTAGCCAAGTTAGTCTTTGTCAACCATTGTTTATAACACCAGATGATAATGAGTGCAGATCACATGTTTGCACACAGAAGTCGGACAGTGCTGTGTGTAGGACTGATTGAATAACACACAAACTGATAGAAGTGCGAATAAACAACGTTTAACTACAACTTCCATTGCTGCTGATGCGTGGAGCAGCCATGTTGGATTTTGAGGCCGAGGTAGATGAGATCCTTCCAACATGTGGGGACCGACGTTCCAGAAACATTTCCCAGAGGGATCTTGGAAATTTTGAGTTCCCATTTCAAATGGAAGTAACAAACCAACTGAGACTGCACAGTCCCCATTACGGAGTAGGCCTGAAGAAAGAACATGTTTATTTCATTCAGGTTTGATGATTTCTTTTCAGTGCACACAACATTATCACAGCATATCTCCAAGTAAATTGGAAATGCGGTTTGGTTCAGACTAATGAACATTGCCTGCACTGAGTCATTTTCCAGATTATTCACTGGGACTTCCAAAACCAAATTAAAGACGTAAACAGAAAGTCAAGATCCAAAGCGGAAAGAAAATGCAGTTGCAAAAGCTCACCATCAGCTGTTGATCAATCAGAGCTACAGAAATAATGTTATTATCCCACTGGCTTCGGCTTTTGCAAACAAACAAAAACGCGCAATTAGGTTTCAAAAATCTTGAACAGTTTACACGATCCGACAAACATCTTCAGTGGCACTGGTTTGTCCTGCGGATGTGTTCAAGATGTTAGCAGGGTAATTATTTAATGATTGTTTTCCAGAAAAGGCTCCAGTCATTCTGAGCGGTTCTATATGCAAATGGTGGATAAGATCACTCTGTTCCTGTACGCTGGTTTTCTTTTCCATTCCCACCTCTCCCTCCCGCCCTTCTCTCTCTGCCGCTCTCAGCTGAGTGATAAACGCTGTCTGTTGGCCATAAATCCAGGGGGAGTCCTGACAGGCGTCCCAATAAAGCGCTCTATTTTCTCCCTGTTTGGTGGGTTTGTCAGGGGCCCAGAGGAAGTGAGATAACATTAGGAGGAGGACGAGGAAGAGGAGACGGCGGAGGAGGGGTGGGGGCGATTTCATCAGTTGTGTACACGCACACACAAACGCAGGAACACACAGACGCACTCATAAGCAAACAGTTGGAATATCCACATGGAGGGAGGAAATACACTCAGGAACACGCAGACATGCTCCAAATGAGAGATTCATGCGCTGAGTGGCCAATACGCTCGAAAACCGCAAGCGAGTTGGTTAAAACGTCGGCCCGTGAGCTGCGAGAAGCACATTTTTCCCCTCTCTGTTTTTCGCTCAGACGAACACACAGATAAACAAAGCCATGGGGGCATTCACAGAAACACAAACCACAACTACGACGTTCTGTCTGCAGCAAAACACACAACCTTATTCATTTCAAGGCATCTTTTTGTTTATATACAATACCTTGTAACATGCAGATTTGCTGCTTATCTCACTAACACCAACGTATAGAAGGACTTCTCTGGGGAACTGTTACATTTGAATGCACGCGACCCAGCGTCGTGTCTTGTCTTGACGTACTGTACGCCTACAAGCATCTCAAATTTCTCCTAACAACAGTCACACACAATCAAAGCCCTGTGCATTGTGTCGCCGTAGCGGCACTGCTGCCGGGAAAACTGTCTGGCCAAAACAAACACATCAGTGTCCGTATGATTCAGGTATTGGCTATTCTCACACCAGTAATTGGACGAGTGGACGTCGAGAGGTCTGATTGGTCGTGTCGATTAACTGTAACAAGAGATGTTTACCCTGGATTGATGAATGTACTGGAGGAATGCTTGGACCAGGTTGCTGCATGACTGCGTCAAAGCTAATACAAAGGTGTGCAGGAGCATATGCAGGTGCAAGTTCATAGTATGTGGCACCAAAGCCTTAAGCTTGACAACAAAGAGATGAATTTAAATGATTTATATTACAGACTCTTCTACTTTGCTCGCACAGTTTAGCATGTGTGATGATTTGAGGCAGTGGCAGACCAAGCCAAAGGTCAGCCGTCTGCGTGTGTCGGGCGCTTGAATGCTGCTCAGACAGATCTCTCTGATGTTCAGTTTAGCGAATCAGTGAACCAGAAGGAGAAGAAGAACGGAAACGGTGAAAGTAAAAAAAAAGAAAAGTAGCTCTATTTCAACGTTGTCTCATTTGAATACTCTCATACACAAATATTTTCACCACGTCAGCCAACAGACGCTCTTCTGACCTCCCATTTTGAGCTGTATGAAGAGTTATTTCCTTTCAGGCAGGTACAGAACATAGCATTTGTAACACGTTCAAGGGCAGTTGCAAAAATGTTCTTTCATGGTGGTTTGGTGTGACCAGGCCTTTAAATGTGGCTCCAAGCTCTCTCAAATCAACTTTTGATTAGTCTGTGATCTCCTCCTCTTCCCCTGAATTCATTACAATGAACTGCAAGTTAAACATGCACATGGCTTTTGATGCATTATGTTCCATTAAAACTTTGGAAAAGGGGGATGTGTTATATGACGATTTTCTCCTGATTCTACAAAATGAATGACTGGTAATTCAAGAAATAAAAATGGATACAAACATTTATAACAGCAACCTTCCACAGAACTTCCCCCAATAGTTTCTTCAAAACTAGACCTTTATGTTCACATGAGCATCATTCATCTTTGATATTGATGTAACAGGGATTCTATTTAACATTCTATAATCCTCTGCTTCTATTTGCATGCTTCCATCAATCTCTAATCTCTTTCAAGGTCTTCTTCCTCCTCATCCTTTTGGTCTCCTTGAGAGGACACTCCACACCCCCCCGGCTTTCTTAATTCAGTCCATCCAACTTTTTGCTTGTCTCTCCGTCTCATACACACACACACACACACACACTCCTTGAAATCCATCACTCTCTCACGCGCTTGAATTTCACTGCTGCCCCATTTCTCTCAAACACACTCCTTCTCCACCTCTTTTATCTTTTCCTTCATTGACTGATGGCTGTGAGGGGCTGTTTTCTAGCACTACTGCAGTCTGAGCCTCCACACTGTACTAAAGGACTGGCATACAAACAGAGGAGCTGGTGTGCGTGTGTTTAATCAGTGAATCATCAATGAGAAAAAATGAGACGTAGAATAAGGCAGAAACAAAAAGAGATATGGAGTCAAATGAAAGGCGGGAAGACAAGAGAAAGCAAGAAAGCTTTGGCTGTTCGGGCCGAGCCTTTCTGCTCTTAAGAAGATTCCCACCTGGTAACAATTTAGGTTGTGCCTGGTAAAGCAGGCCCTGGAAAGGAAAAATAATGTCTGTTGGGTTAGTGGTTTCATTTTTCAATCAAATAAATCACGACCTTACAGAAAATAATTTTTGTCTTTTAATGGCCTCCCCAGCGTTTGAAGTTCCTCAAGGGACAGCTAGCTTTGAAGTCTGCTAGGGGAGGAGCGAACTTCCCTTAGCGTGTGTGTGTGTGTCAGTGTGTGTATGAGAGAGCGAGCATTCGTTTTAATGCCTCCTAAAAGTCCTGAAACACAGCACGTGAGGTAGTCCTGACAACAGGCTATCGAAATGTTAGAAACACGAAAACAAACTCCTGTCAGAGACGTCAGAAACACTTCACAAACTTGCACAACAGACCGGACTGAAGTATAAACCCCAGTTTGTAAACTCACATGAGAATAGGTTTGTACTTGTTACTTAACAAAAGCAAGTCGCAGACTGATTCATGATTTTGAAAATGAGCAAAAAATACCAGATTCCCAGTCCACCATGTTAATTAAAGGAGGGTTTTTTTTTGCACGTTTGGCAAACCGAGTCAGTCCATAAGTGACACAATCCAGCTACCAGGACTTTGAAAAGCTTACTAATATATGTTGCATTAGAAAAAGGGGAAAGAGTTAGAAGTAACTGAGAGGCCTCAATCACCATGGGCCAAATGTAGAAACTTGGGTGGGATGGACGTATGTGCACGTGCATGCACAAGCTCCACAAGGGAAAACTACGTCAGCCTCTGGGCACAGAGCACACGCAGCCACACCAAACGTGTCGACAGACAGACGACTACCTTCATGATAAAGACTTAAAATATTCCCCTCAAAACGTTTTCCCCTGGAGCTCTTCCACTACTTTCCATGTGCACCTTTGGTCCAAGCGATCTGGTTTTGACATAAAGGCTATTTTTCAAAGGAGTGAAAGACTCCGGCTTCGACTGCATATCTGCCAGGGCTAAACGCTCACTGTCTGAGCAGTGCTTACGTCTGCTCGGCTGAACTCGCAGGGACAAAGAAAGACAACCTCACATGCAGAGAAATAAATAAATAAAAAGAAAGGTGGGGACATTTCTGGGAATTAATCAAACACTACAACACGCTCACTTGTCTTGCACACACCCATGGGAAGCACATTTACTTTTATTTTCAAAGCAACGTACTCCTCCAGGTCAAAACAAGCACGCTCACATCGGCCTTCTTAAAGTACCAGGCTTTGCAGTGGTCAGAGGAAGGTAGAGAGGGAAATCTTGGGAAGGACAGATAAACGACAACAGCCTGGGGAGAGAAAACAAATCATGCTAAAATTTACAACTATAAAAGGGAACAGCCAGAGAGTCGACATGAGAGGGAGACAGACAGATAAAAGAAGTAAACTGAGCGAAAGAGTGAGGCGGGGAGAGAGAGAGAGTGGCCGAGTGCTTACAGGAAATAGTTCTGTTTGATGAGTAAATATTGAATCAGCGAAAACCCATCTCTGGCTCCACCTGACCTCTCCCTCCTTCTGTCCCCCCCCCCCTCTCTCTGTGTTATCAGTAAACACAGACATTTTACATACGTTCTGGAGCATAAACACAAGCCTCATGAGCTGCTGACATAATATGCATCTGCAAAAACATCATATGCAAAATACAAATCCGTAAAACAGACAAGCCCGGGTTCAGTTTGTGGGGGTTTTGTGGAATGAGGAACATCAGAAACACTCCCTAAGTTTATATACACAAGGATCCACCCTCGCTGACGGTCGGCCCCCACCTGCATCTTGCTGCAGGCCTCTGAGTAAGTCAGTGGTCATTTGTAAGAAGTGTGAATGTGCTCCTGATGCTTGGATTGTTGGTGAAAGGTATGCCTGGGCCTGCTGTGATTTAAGATGCCTGCAGGGGCCCGGCTTCACTCTCTCTCCCTCTCTTGATCTTTCTCTCCCTCTTCCTAACCTCCTCTTCAGCTTTCAAAGAATGAGCGATTAGAGGGAACTCTGGGTCAGAGAGAGGGGTCTTGGGTTTGACCTTTGGTATGTAGTGTCGCTCTGTCTCTTTCTCTGTGATCAGTCACTACTGCCGCACACCTGAGGTCTCCTGGTTTACTCTGTGTTTTAAGTGTTCATTTAAAGAATAGTTTCAGTGTATTGCAGTTGAATTACTCCAACAGCTTAGCCAGATAATAGTGGTTCAGCTTAGCAAAGCAATACGCATGAAGAGAAATGTTTTTAGCAGTGGCACAGGTGGTGGAGACGGTTGTCCACTAATCATAGGTTTGTGATTCAATCTCTGACCCATCCATATGCCCAAATGTCCTTGGTCAAGACACCGCTGAGTTTTTCCCAATGGCAGATGAGCACCTAATGTGGCAGTCCCCAATAGATTGTAAGGAGCTTTTAGTATCACTAAGGTACAAAAGCAGATGTAAACCAAACAGCATGGCCAAAAAAACATCTCCGTACAGGTATGTTTTCAGATGTGAGAAATCACCAACTCTCGCTTTTGTTATGAGACAAAACGCTCTGGTACAATCCAGGAAAGTATGACTTGATTTTATCTTGGCCGTTGCTGATCAGTCAGTGTCAGTGCTGTGGAAGTTCATCAACTCCGTAGCCAGGAAGCCAACCAAAGTTCTCCCACCCTCAAAATATTACTGGGAGAATATCAGTGTGGAGTTTCTCTGTTCAGAATTTATCTGCAGGGTCAGCGTCAGAGCCATACATGAGACATTAGCGCATGGGTCACATGAGTCATTGTTCAGACTCAAATTCTTTTTGTGTCTATGCATTATAAATATATATATATATGTCAGGTTCCTCTTTCAGTTCAGTGTTCGAGAGTTACACGGACTAAAATAGCTGCTGGTGCCATCACAGTCCTGGCACACGCTTTTGTGGCTGGTATGGCTGCGAGACTGTGCGAACATCTGTTTGTTGCATGAGATCAAATTAGGGGTCTAATCAAGGCATAATGCACACCAGTTGTGTAGAAGGCCATTTCAAATGGAGGGCAAAGCTGTGTCACTAATCACATCCTCTGCGTCTGCCTGCTGGCGTGAGCGTACTTACAGAGTGTCCCCGTGAAATGGAGAAAGGCTGATGAGAAAAGGAGCATGTGAATGTGTCAGTGACGGAGGACGACTGAGACGGAGAGACTTTGCGAAAGCCAGTGCAAGTTTCAGGTGCCTCTTAACGCTAATCACAGGCTAACTGCTGAACAGCTGTTTTTCCTGATGAAAAGAAAATGACTATACAGCGAAAGACAGATCAGAGATATGAGGAAGGGAGGGAGGAGGGTGGTGAAAAATGGAAGCTTTTTTCAGGTAGTTGATTAAATGATATCTAAAGATCGCCTTCCCTACATTTATTTAAGTTATGTCAATCAACTATATTAGCCATTCATATTTTGCCCACTTTGCATCGTTGAATCTCATCAAAATTTCATGATGTTGCTGCCTGTTACTGTGTGTACACCCTTTCATGGCAACTCGTTTTGTTTTCAGCACAGACGTCTACAGAAACCTAAAAAATAAAGCTTTACTTCTACTGGACCACATGTGCCTTGCATGATTTGGGAGTTTCGACCCCTCGTCTGTGCTTCATGCAGCACATGCACACAGGATGTATTATGCAGATGGAATTTATTTATTTAAGGGAGGTGCATTCATTTAATAGTGCATGTGCTGATTACTGATTTTAATCCTGTCTGGAGCGCATATGTCCGTGTTTCTTTTCCCTCCACACCAGTCCCAAATATCTATTGCTTATTCAACGTGAGCTTCTAAGGACAGACTGTGTTCTGCACTGACAAAAATTTTCACTTGTATTCGTTCACTTGCAGTTTCTGTATTTACACCCAAAACACTGTGAAAGCTCAACGTAATAACTTCATCTATGTCCTCGATGATTCTCCGTTTACAAGGAGACATGCTCGTGTATAAATGTCTAATATCATCATATGACCTCTGTGTTTGCTGCCAATGAAGGTAATGTGCAATAACATTTTTAATAACTTAGATAACCTCTTCAATTTACTCCAATTAAAATTATGGGAATACCCCGGAATCACGTGTGTTTTTTGGAAAGGGCTGAGGATACAAGTGCCACCTAAGGTTACATGATACAAAATAACTCAGATTAAAAGTAAAAGGCTTTTCTAATGACTTCCCTTTCTCTCATTTTAAAGGGATTTGCTGTACCCAAGTATCATAACACACTTTGGAAAAGAGTTTTACAGTGTGTTCAGCCTTTACTAAAAAAAAAAAAAAAAAAAGTAGTAAAACCACAAGGTAGTGTAATAAAAGCGAAGACTATTTCAAACCAAAAAAGGCTGCCGTGAACACCACGAGGGCAAAGAAATCCGCAGCAGCATTAAGTGTTGGTTTCCAGAAAGCTCTGGAATGCTAATGATTATCTAAACACGGCAGTGTACGGTTTGCATTAGCTAGCCTATGGTACGCTCAGACCTATATTGTGCTAAAGTTGTCACAAGTCCATAATGTTCCCCTCTGAGGAATTTGTGTGCTAATGCTAGCAGACAGGCTTGAGGTTAAGTGTGGCCAGAGGCCCCTTAGAGAGGTGCCAAGAGAGAGCTGGTGGCCCCATAAGCTCTGGCCGCACAGAGCTCTCTTAGCCCTTTTGCGCAACACAGCTAGCCATTGTGCTAGGCTGAAAAAGCGCATTAGCCACCGAGAAAAAGGCTTTCCCTCTGAAACCCCCCTATGGACAACAGGCAAAGCTCTGCTTGATAATTCAATCACTCTCCGAACTGAGCAGGGCAGACCTACACAACCTCTCGCCACCTTTCCTCAGCACTCTCCTCTTCTTCCCTCGCTCGTCTCCTCCATTAGGTAACTGCCCTATATTTTACAGATGCCGTCATACCTACCGCTTATCAAAGGACAATAGAGGAGTGATGCCTGCGAGAGACTCATTGACATTTGAATGCATGCAGCAGTGTGAATTATGGCTGCATGCAATGGGTACTACAAAAAGGGCATAAAAAAGATAAAGATGTGTGCATGTGTCTGAATGTGTGCGTATGTGTGGGGAGGGGAGAAGAGATAAAAGGAAAGAGAAGGGGGTCAGTGCAAGAGTAGGTTGAGGGAAAGGATAGGACAGTCATACAGAGGGAGAGGGAGGAGAAAAGAGGGAGTTCTTATCGCTGTACCCTTGTGTTGACTTCCTTGAGGGGCCTTTGAAGAGAACAGAAATAAAGATACTTGCACTGGCACATCAGAGGGAGATTTAGATTATGCCAGTGTTTACCCAACTGAGTGCTGCATGGCTGCTGGCGACAGCCTGCTGGTTTTGAAGTTGTTATGGCCCAACTACAGCTTAAAGCGCTCGCTGCTCAAAATATAACACCCATGCAGCAGAGGAGGGGGTTCTCGCCGCTTGTGTGTCGGTATACGAGCGCGGATCTGCATGTGTGCATGTATGTGCCAGCTGTGAATCGCGACTGTTTATGAGAGATAGCATGTGTCCTTGTATTCCTAATAGAGTGTGCGATGCCTTCTGCATGCACAAATGTGCATGTGTGTGTGTGTGTGTGTGTGTGTGTGTGTAATACTCCGAAAATGGAGCCATCCATCGGATTATGGGTAGACAGCTCTGTGAAAAGGAGGGCCTGTATTTGCATAAGCGGCCATGGAAGGGAAAAACCTGTAGAAAGAAAGGCAGAATGAGAGAGAAGGCCACAGAAAGAGAAAGAAAGAGAGGAGGAGGAAAAGAAAGAGAAGGGGGGAGCCGAGGGAAGTGGACCACACTTGCCAAGCCACTCGGGGATAAATCCTGTGGCTAGGATCAAGTATTGTGGGCAGGGATTTGGCCCTGGGTCCCCTCAAAGCAAATGGAAAATAACAGGCTGCGAGTAAATAGGTGGCATGGTAATGATAGCTCTGTCAAGTCCTAAGGTGGAGAGAGGGAGGGTGGGAAGAAGGAGGCAGAGCAGAGAATGAGATAGAGAGATGTGGGGATTGTGGAGACTGGAGGTGTGCTGGTAAGAAAGGTGATTGAAGATGAAGCTGGGAAGAGGAGTTGAGAAAAGACACGAGAGAGGTTTGAGAGAGATGGAGATGAGCAGAAAGCAAGGAAAGACCGGAGGGCCAATGGAGAGGGTGATGGGTTTTCTTGTGGGAGCCCCTGTTGGCAAAGCTTGCTGCTGTTTTGGCACATGATGCTTTCACTGGACATGATTGCTGCCAAAGCAAGTGTTTGTGTGTGTGTGGCTCACACTTCTGTCACATCTGCCCAGAAGGCTCTCACATTTTTGCTTTCCCCTCTTTAGCCAACTTTCTCCAAAGCTTTGTCCGCTCTGTCCATCTTCACGGCTCTTTAACATGGGAGCTGAAACTTTTCACTACCACCATTTTCGCTCTCCTTTCCGAGAACAATGTACCTGCTAACCCAAGCGCGCAAGTTGATGCGCAGTAAAACCCCAAATGAGAACATTGCCAATCAGTAAATTCACAAACACAAGGGCAAACACACATATTACACATGCGCTATTGCACATACATTACCATATCCTTGTTTACCGAAGCTGTCAAACAACTCTAAGGTCTGAAAGCACTAATGCTTTGCCATTACTTTAGCTTCAGCACTGATTACTGCAGCTCTTGCGTAGGTGTAACTAGTATGGATTGGCATTATAAACCTCCACATAATGTATACTTTTTTTCAGATGTGCCTGAGTTCTGTTCATATTACATCTCTCTTCACATGCCAACTTTATGTAGCCATAGAGAAAGAATATGGCGGTCAGGCTAGTGTATCAGTGTGAGACTGTGATTCTGTTTGAATGTGTGCCATGGGTTTGAATGTTTTTATCAGGCAGTTTGATGGATTGATGTGTCCCATTGTTTTGAAACCCGTTACACATAAAAACACGAATTTACCACAGTTACATTTGCCAGGCACTGGAGCTGAGAATGAGAAGAATGTTGTACGGCACACATAACAATAATTATCACTATATCTCCACGCAGTGATTCTGAAAGCGCTGAATGAAGCAGAGGTTTGTGTATGCGTAATAGGAGAAAGGGTTTTCAGATTAAGAAATGAGACAGGACTTTTACACAACGCACAGTCCATTAAATTGTAAGCCAATTAAACACTAAGTACAAAACTCTACCATGATAGCATGCATCTCAGAGTAGCATCCGAGGCAATTGCTTCTTTGAAATTTTAAGAATAGGACAGACCTTGAGCTCATTTTTCAGCCTTCCAGTGATGAACAGTTAATTAACAAGGTCATTAAGCTCGGTGAAGGTGCCGCTACGCTGCCATGCTAGATGTGTTTTACACGCCATGTTTAATAAGCCTGCGTCCTTGCCATCAGAGTATTGGCACACCTCAAATGACTTTCCAATAATGACAACCGACTCCCCAGAGGAACCGCTTCTGTGTGGGAGTCTGTGTGTGTGTCTGTCTGAAGTAGTTAAGGGGCTGGCACCTGGCAGCCTGAGAGAGAAGGTGCTTGAGTCAATAGGATGCACGTTTGCATCAAGTGCTGCCAAGCAGTAGCACAACACAAGTGTTCCTCACTGTCATTATCCTCATTTGTACCACACAAGCCTATGGGAAAGTGTATGTGTGTTTTTGCCACCCATGGAGCGTACTGACATGCCCGCTTGATTCCTACAGACCACCGGGACAGAGAGGAACCACCTGTCTGTCGGCACACACTCTCACAAACACACACTGCCCAACATTACCATATCCATATTTACCCATGGTCAGTACATTCCACTGTGAGCTGCTTAATGGGATAGCTGACACACACACAACGTTCTTTGAGGTCTGAAAATATCCTTTAATATTCCTCCTACCGGCCCAAAAGTACATTCATAAATGCCATTTTGCCCGTTAATAAGTCAAAGGAGATGGCGCTTGTGTGTGTTAGGAAACGCTCCTGTACCAAGCAATTACTGTGGCTGCTGAAACAAGAGCGCTCTGTGGGGAAAAGCCAATTAGTCCACCGTGGCAGCAGGTAGCAAGCGGGCTCCATTCATTATGATCCCTCATAACACTGCGCTAATGTAATATCACAGTGTTAGAGCTGGTGACAGACACCAGAAAGCTTTAATGATAATAGCGGGATCAATAGTTGGGGTGTTATCGCCAGATACGTCCATATTCACACAGGCGTGAGATGGGAAGATTTAATCGAAAACACTAATGAAAGTTGTGCACGTCTGTGTTTGAGTGTGCGTGCCATGAGCACATACTATCAAAAGCGGATATTTGGCTGCGTTAAATAGAGGAGCGTGCCCGTTTGTGGGTGTGTTATCAATCTATAGCGCTAATATTCAGTTAACTAATAAAGCTGCAGGCAATAAATGTAATATCAATATCCGCAACAGATCTGCTCCGGAGCGTAACCTAACCTGATGATTTTTAGATAATGTGATGTGAAGACGTAACCCAGGAGGCTGGAGCTGAAGACCACAACACACATATACACACAGGCAGCGGTGTTGTAAGGCCTGGATTAAGCCTTCTGCTCTGCTTGGCCCAAATAATTGGTCTTTTGTGGTTTGCAAAGGGATTCGTAGTCAGACGAGCTGGACAGCTCCTTGAAAGCTGTGGAGGAGGAGTGTGAACAGAGGAGGAACAGCAGACAGAAAAGAAGGACAGACAAAGGGGAAGGGCTACAACTAAAGTGGATTTCGATGGCAAAAGATTTCAGCATTAAAACTGAATGACGAGGCCAAGCTTTGTGACCATTTACTCAAAACGACGTCCTAGAAACATCTGCAGTTAAACCCCGCGCCGTACATGATTAGACTGCACTGACAGGGAACCGGCATAAATAAATACAGCTGCTCGTGTACCCAAGACACAGGACGTAAATCAGCAAGTCACAACCCCTTTCAGTTATACAAGCAAAAGACGTTTTATAATTCTTCATATTCTTATGAAGCGCAAGCAGTCAAAATCCATTATTTTGAACAGTGATGGAAACCATAGTTCAAATCACGTCTATAGAAAATCCAGAGAAGAAGGGCTGTATGTCTGACATAGTGTATTTTCATTTAAAAAAAATAATAAATGTATGGGAGTTAAAATGAAAAGGCCAAGATACAAAGGCCAAGATCATTCAGTCACAGCCGAGAAGAAAAAAAAGTTAAAACTAAATGTAAATGTGGACTTCAACAGATTTTCTAACAAAAGCTTGACCTTTATAATGTTCCTATACAAAAATTACAAAACTATTCTTCTGGACAACCGTAAAGAAAAGCATCATAAGTAAAAGCGACATTATTTGCTCTGTATAAACACACACAAACAGTCATTCAGCCGACGCTGGAAGCTCTGCCATGTTTAAAATCCATCAAGGACAGCGCTTAGCTCTCTTTCCTTCCAATCCAACATTATGAAAATCCCCCATACAAGCTCCAAACAAACTATCTCTCCCTCAGCGCTCGCTCTCCTTCCTCTCTGTTTCCTCACTGCTCACCACCGAATGGGAGCTTAGGTTGGGTGTGTGCGAACGTGAGGGAAAAGAGGCAAGAGAAAGGGCGAGAGAGGAACGATCTGCTAGGGAAGAGGACGGCAGGAAGAAGAGTGAGGGGTGAAGATTGGGTGTTTACAGTGTGTGTGAGAATATAGAAGAGGATTGCAGCGTGAGTGTGTGTGAATCACGTCTGCAGCTATCTGCATGCGACGAGGAGGAGGAGGAGGAGGAGGAGGAGGAGGAGGAGGAGGAGCGGGAGAAAGTGAGCCAGCATGAAGGGCAAAGATTGTGTTTATGTTGTGCAAGTGTGAATGTGTACTCGTGCATGTCAGGAAACCGTGGTGTCCCTGGCTCTCCAGTGTTTACAGACAGGAAATGTTTGTCCAGGCAAAAGGGAAGAAATCTTACCGCCCCGCATGGCAAACACTGGGAGAGTGGACACACACACACACACACACACACATGCAACAGTGTAAAAAGAGGAATCTGACGGGACCTCCAGTCTTTGTGAGCGAGGCGGGGTATCTGGTATTGGGGAAGTGGGAGTGACTGGGTTGGGCACCGACTTTTCTTCACTTCCCTCCACGCTGACAGCCAACACAAACTCCAGCAGATAGAAAGTCAATACACTGACCCCCTCTGAACCTGTGAGAGCCACACTAACGCACACAAACTGGCTGGATGTCTGCACTTCCTTTTATTTGGTTCTGAGATTAAGGGACCGCACGAATATATCCCTTCAAAGCATTATTAGCGTTCTAATTCCTAGTCAGCAGTGGTGGTGCATTTACATAGATAATTATTCAACTGCATACCTCCACTGCACTACATTTTAGTGGGTCATATTTTAATTCATACTGCACTGTTTGCCTCTGCATGTGAAAAAAACTGAATTTCTAAAATACAATAGATTCCATAATACATTTTTATAAAATCTGCCAAAGCAGTAAATGATTCCAATCTTTACTGCAGACTAGGCCCGTTATAATGAATTTCAGCTGACACTGATTATGTTGCAAAATCCTTAGAATACTTTCCATTTGTAAAAAAGCCATGTCATTTGAGGTTTACTGCACACGGAGATGTCCTTATAATGCAAAGCATATAACATACTGGAAAACAGATTCATGTAAAGGACTTCAGTAATATAACAGTGTTAAAGGAGTAAAAAGTAATATTATAATACAAAACAACAATTTGCTGATTATGCTTGGTAAAATATTCACTGCAGAACATCATTATACTTCTGTCACCACTGTTTACAGCTAAACAGATTGTCATGTGTATAAAATTAATGCACCACAGAGCTGCTTTTATTTCCTTAACAAAAAGTACTTTTCTCTGAGGCTGACTTAACTAGGCAACTTTAAAAGTCAGTTCTGATGCTTTGGATGAATTGTATAAACGAGCTGCAGCATGAGCGCTGGCTATGATGATAGTATTTGTGAGATTTATTTTAGGAACACTTGCCAAATTTGTGTTCCCCAAATAAACAAAGCTGCTTTCTGGCTGTCCTGCCTCATTTCCTTGTGATCTATGCTGTCATTTCCATGTGTGTGGGTTTGTAAATTAAGGACAGAGCTGGAGGCGATGTGGGTGTGTGCATCAGTGTGTGTGTGTGTGTGTGGGGCAGACTCTCTCTGTTTACCAACACATACATCTTTCACACGGGATGGGATGAAAGTGTTCTTTTTCCAGCAAACTCTCAGATGTGAGCGTATGTGCACGCACACACTCGCACGCGCGCGCGCACGCACACACACACACAGACACACACACACACAGCAGGGGAGCTGTACAGGAAAGCGTGTGCTGCCACACAGGTAAGCCAGGACACACACAAAGGAAAGTAAATCTTCTCCACGCCTCCTGCCAATCAAAAACCAACCTGCACAACAGCCAGGGCTTAGCTCAGTTCCACATCTGAAACATGAACCGGCACAGAGGAAGCCAAAGGAAAAAACACTAAAGTTTACTTACTGGCTGGTGAGGGGGTGCTGTATCCACTGATGGGCAGTCCTGGCAGGGCTGGAGGGGACAGACTCCCCAACATGTGAGGGAAGAAGTAGGAGTAGGTGGGCATGGGGAAACCATTGAGGTGGGGGCCTGGCACCTGGTTACCCTTCCCTGCCATGATGCCTCAGTCCACCTCCAGTCACAAACACACCTCAATGAAAAACCCTTAACAAGATGTAACAGAGCCAAAGAGGAGTCAGTATGGATTCCAGTAATGATTTAATCCCCCATAGGGAGGCTGGATCAGTAGGTATTCCAAAATGACTTTTCTGCTCCTTAAAACGGCAGCTGTAGATACCACCAGGACAAAAAAAAAAAAAAAACCTGATGCTTTAGCAAATGTGTGTGTTGAGGGTTGAGTTACCAAGGAAACAAAGATAAAAAAGTGACCCGGGGCAGAAGTATAAAGGGGGACTGTGGAGCGTTTTATCCTTCCTTTCTCTGGTATTGTGAAACGAGCTAAAGGGCCTTATTTGCAAGAGGCGTTGGAGAGGCAGAAAAGTAGCACGGCCATTCCTTATCTTCAAGACGAGGGAGGGGGGAAAGAGACAGGAGGCAAGTTGAGTCAGGAAAAGGTGACTTTGATGGCAGCGGCTAGGAGCGGCGATAGTGGTGATAGGGGTGCTAGTGGTTGTGGAGCTGTCACGGGCGTCGTAGATTCACTCTTCCCCTGCAGAGCACTCCGAGGGAATGCACAGATCACATGGTGCCAAAAGAAAGCAGCTTTCCTTGGACGGGCCCCCTCTTTGTGGCTGCAAAGCCTCTGCCTAAGAAAAAACACACAGAGAGAGAGAGAAAGAGAGAGAGACTCTTTAGTGCTTCAGTGACAAGGTAAAGAGATCACTTCCCTTTGTACTTAAGTGCTTGAGCAAAACAGTTCTCTTCTTTTGACGCTAATTAATGGTAATGTCTCATCTCAAATGTTACAAAAACACCCCATCCGCCTTAATTATCTAATGGAGTGTTAAAATTGCGACGAGAGCGGTGGGTGTGTGATGTCTGCTCGCAGCTTTGTACGCTCACGCACGCGCTCATTAACAGCGACAGGCTACAAATACGGTGGGAGGCGAGCCAAAACATAAGCGAAGAGAGCAACACAAAGGAAAAACTTTGCTAATTACACCAGTTGCGGGAGGCAGAGGTGAGACCCAAGGCGCCACTCTAGGAACCGCCGGAGATCTCCGCTGCCGAGCTTGCCTCCAAATTAAGGGCGAAACACGAACGAGCAGAGCAGACCGCCGCGGAAAGCACAAGCAGACATGAGGGCACTGACAGCTATACACCCAGAGAACACAATTATCATGAAGTGGTACATTAGCATCACGGCATATACAAGAACATGAGAGAGGCTATTTCTTCAGAACGGCTTGTCATAACAAGAGCATAACTTTACTTTTTCCCCTGTAATGACCCTTTTAAGAGTCAGTGGTTGTAATGCACAGCAGTAAAAGTAAGAAAAAGAACGCAGGAGGAATGTGTCTTTGCATGAGCAGGAATGTGGTACTCTAGCATGAATCACGCCAGGACATCATGGGTGAACTCCCGTAAAACGAGAGCTGTCCCGTCAGACATGCTGGCGTGCCTGTTCCCACTTGTATGATGCACATAAAGCATCGTGATGTGACAGGTGAAGAGGGGCGCACTGGAGGGAGGCGTCCACGTACGGATCAATAACAAATGTAAAGAGGAGCCAGCGTGAAGGCTTTCGGTAAACAGGCAGCACCATCTCTCTTTCATCCCACCATTTAATGACACATTTGTTCCACTCATTTAGTTTCTTTGCGTTTCGTTGATAAGTCTCCTCTGAAGGTGCAGACACAGATGCTAAATTTAGTTTACATGCTCATGCACACGTAGAGCATCAAATCTGTTGGACATATGCCCAAAGAAAGTTTATCAACAACACTGCATTCATCCCACTGAAGAAGATGTCCAGGTTGGGCTGAGGTGGATGCTATTATATATAAATGTAAACACGGCGTCTGTCAGTCGTGGAACAATTCACTGTATTCCTCAATAAAAATATGTGTTCTTACTGACGCTAGAATACTTTGCGGTCTCTGTGTGAATGTGTTACAATTTAAGTGCATGCAGAAAGGAAGCACGACAGTGTGTGTCTGTGTGGGAGTGTGTAAATTCAAGTAGTGTGGCGCTGACATGTCTCTTAATCAGATGGAGCTAATTTTATGAGCTTGGCTTTAAATCAGTCACCGAGCGCTCTAACGTCACCCTGTCACAATGAGCTGGTTTGTGCGGCGGTCAGGCGATGTGTGCTGAAGGGTGCGCGTGTATTACGTTGAAAGCTTTCGCGGATTATTTTTTTTAAAGCCCATGGCAATTGGGTATAGTTTCATTTGCTTTTAAAGCCACTCTATACCAACCACCTAATAACCTGAGAGAGAGTCAAGAGTAACATGCTGCAAATGGCCCTCAGATATTATTGCTGGTTCCGTTAAACATGCTACCACACAATCATTATCTGTATAAAGCACAGCCTTGATAGCCGACATTGCACATTGATGTGATAATCTAAATGAATCAGCACTGTCAAAAGCCCATACATATATATATAGATACACACCGATCAGCCACAACATTAAAACCACTGAATGTAAATAACACTGACCCTCTTGTGACAATACAGTGTTCTGCTTTTGGACCTGGCATTCATGTGGATGTTACTTAGACATGTAGCACCCATCTAGACCAGAATAAACCAGACACACACACAAAAACTATTTAGGAACAACTAAAAAAAAAACATGCAGAACAGCACAAGGTGTTGACCTGGCCTCCAACTTCACTAGATCCCAAACTGATCAAGTATCTGTGGGATGATCCACAGAGGCGCATAATGTTATGCCTGATCGGTGCACATGTGAGCAATATTCAAAGACCCTCGGTATTTCACTGAGGAACCACAACTCACTGTGACAATGAACTGGAAATGGGCCACTTCCTTCACCGCTGTCATTACAGTGTCCGGTGTGGGTACCATAATAGGTGATCCTGAAGTGGCATCTGACGCTATTGTGCCCTTACACCAGCAGCAATTTTAGATGTGCGTCCACAGCTAACCCGTGCTACTGATGTCACAGTCAACAGACTGTTCTTAGAACTTAGATAGTGTATTTAGAAACACTGGCATTTGATATAAAGGTCAATGGGCACTGAGCTGCAAACAACAGAGATCAGCATTCCATTCCTAAATTAAGTTAATCAAATTATAAAGCATCCTATTTAAATTTGACAAAATTAGTGACACATGGCTTCTAATATGGACCAGAATCTGCAAAGATTTTGAAAATATAATAGACTTTAATTTTGTTTCATCCTTTGTGTGTGTGTGTGTGTTTTAGCTTTAATTGGCAAACGTTGTAATGAGCCCCTCATGCCTGAAGCCCGGTGCTCAAAAACATTTTCTGACTCATTTAAACAGTGTCTGATTGGTGCAACTGAAGCGTTTCAAACACATTATTCAATCAGTAGTCCTTTTCGCACGCACCCATGCATACCCACTTTCAAGCCCCAGCGGTGTGGATACAGGCAGAATGTGGCTGAGCACCTGTATAATCCCAATGCTAGTGGCGAGGACGAAACACACACAAAGATTAAACACCACTCTGCGAGGAATAAAGACAAAACTGAGGACCTGTCTAATGTGCTGCGAAATCTGCATGCGCAACGTCAAAGCTCAGACAGGCCAATGATACACACTTCACATCCTCCTCCCCGTCAATGTACACAAACTAATCACAACGCTCACCAGCAGCTGAATGCTCTGATCCCACCTCATTGGATAGAGCAGGCTGAAATCCATGCACACAACTTGTCAAACAACGGCCACGCACGTGTTTATACGAGCATATACAGACCCTCACAATTCTGTATACTCCTCGCTCTCTTATACACACACATCTCCTTTCTCTCCTTCTCCAACACACACCAGTGTCTCCTCCGTGCTTCTGTCAGGGTTTTCTCCAATCTTGACGTCAGGTGCCTGCTGTCGAATGATGTATGAGCACTATACGTTGCTTAAGTACTGTCAAGTACGCACAAACATACGTGTACAAGAGCAAACACTAAAGACGCAAGCTCTAACAGGTATGTGAACATTCTGTATGCTGGTGTTTCATGTGCACATAAAAAATTCACTAACACGTTTGCTTTTGCGCAAGCAGCTATATAACTGAACCCCGTGGTCTAAAAAGAGACGTGGATAGAGTGCAGCCAGCTGAAATGCACAGAGACCTTGGGGCCTGGAATCAAAATACCCTGTATTTGTCGAATTCATTTTAATACACTGAAAAGGACACAAGCAAGGTGTTTCATGGTGGGAAGCTCCTGAGGGAACGCGTGTGATCACTTACAATACACAGAAAAACAAACAAACAAACTGGGTCACTTGAGCTTAACTGTGCTTGGCGTATAACAGGCAGAGAGGAGGAAGGGTTAGAGGTCGCGGGATATGAGAGACTGTAATTGTTCGTGACAGCAAACACTGAATTAATAATCAGAAAAAGCAGCAAATGGCAGAGCGAGGTCAGGGCGGACAACGCGGCCAACACGGCCGCGAGGGAAGGCAACTGCATGACACACAGAGACACTCTGGTCTGTACATGGGAACGTAAACACAGCTCAGCACACACACAGACACACACCTGTCCTGTACATGCGTGCGCAAACATATCTCAAGGAAGCTGGTGACAGAGAGTAAAACACACACCAGTTGTTGTCAAGACCTAGAAATAAGCACAGCATGGCTCTTAACGGCATATAAACACCCGCAGAGGTATAGCCAGCCTGAAGTTGTCCTAGCTACGGAGGCCAAAGGACTACACTTTAATGTGAGTAGAATTAGCCACGTGGTTATATAGGATGTCTCTCTCTCTCCCTGTACTACTAGTCCTCTTTTTGAGGAAGTGTTATTGCCCTGCAAATGCATTGCACACTTCTAAATGTAAACCTACACAGTACAGTGACCTGATCATAATGGGAAATCTCTGTGCTATGTGGTTCAATTTACAACAGCCCAGGGTAACAAATATTGAAGAACAATAAACACAGTATCAGGTCAATTGCTATCCTGTTGTTATATGACACCTTTTGCTTGAATGAGTGGTGTTGCTTTCCTGTAGGCATGTCATTGGAATACGGCCGATATGTTGCACCTGCTGTGTAAATGATAGAAATGCTGCATCGCGTTTGCTTACACTTGGAACTGTGTGGTATTTCCACCACAATTAGCATTTCACCAGTTAAGACTCACACAGAGGACTTGGAATTACACTGCAATGGTCTAAACATAAAATCTGCATAGATTTGCAGCAAAGCCTCTCGTCAGGAATGGCCACGGGCTGCTGGCTCAGAGTGGATGTCAGTCTTTAAGAGCACAGAGTGGGCTCTGACGCTAACCTGTACGGCTTTGCAGCGGTAAGCATAATGGAAGTCGCTTAAGCACGCTGCATTGAAATTTTTATGAGGGCAGCAGCGTGGGTGGATATATACGTCAGAAGGAAGTCAGGACGTTGTGAGAGCATATGGGTGTGAACATGCTACACAGTTAAAACTTCATATGTGCAGTCATGTATTGCACATGTATGAGACACACACAGGCTTATATATTAAGCGTCTGAGTGCGTGGGAGGTGTGTGCGGTCACGCATGTAGCCTGTGCGTGCTAATGTATGACCAAGTCATGCCCTGAATCACATATGCATGTCATCTGTGTGCCCTGAGGGAGTGCCTTACAGTACACTGCATTTACTGTACATTACTGGCTCTGATGGCTTGGCTTTTGCATAAAGACTAGACCACATGTGCAGTGAGGTGAACAGGGGCATATGTGTCAGATAAGAGGGTCACTAATAATGAGCACCTTCTCACCTTGGATAACCCGCTCGCCATGAAAGAACACTGAAACAGAGAATACGTGTTATAATTAAGAACGACACTGGATTCATTACACAAAAATGTTCTTCCTCTACACAGTAAACGAGCAGCTGTAGTATAAAGAACAGCTGGGAAAATCTACTAAAATAAAGATTTGTTCAGACTGCAGAAAGATTAGTTTCTGAAATCAGACTGAAGACAGAATGTCCACACATTTATTTTCATCAGATCAGATGGGATTTGTGTGCCCAGGCAGCCCCAACCCAACGAATCGGTAGCTGAGGTAACGATCCAAAGATTGTTTTATACTCCTGCAACGGGTCTAC
This sequence comes from Planiliza haematocheilus, assembly GCA_005024645.1. NCBI lineage: Eukaryota > Metazoa > Chordata > Actinopteri > Mugiliformes > Mugilidae > Planiliza > Planiliza haematocheilus. Next base: position 6,736,471 of record SRSE01001175.1, on the reverse strand, counting down.
AGGGAGCCAATGCTGTAGGCGGCTAAGCAGGTGAAAGCCTTCATACCCGTGTACTGGTGTGTTCTGTAATTAAGCACTAAAACACTAGGGGGGTGACTGATCAGCTTTGTGGAGTTTCTGTGTCTACCTCATACAGTGGCGACTGGAACTGAGAGGCTCATGGTGGAGATGAAATATAAAAACAGTTATTTTCAATGAAATCACTGCAACACATAAAGGAGGAAAGACATCTAAGAAGATGTGTGTGTAAGCGACTGAATGAAGGTGAGCTTTCTGTGCTTGTTCGGCCACTGAGACACGTGAAATGCAAGGAATGGATCAGCATGGATTGAGCTCAGCACTTTCTACGCTCTGGATTTGGTATAACTGGTATATATCCCGTTGCAATAGACACAGACTGATCATCCAGCCTGAGATACTTCTGTAGAAATGCATCTCGTCAGTAAAACTCCAATTTCATGTGGTCTTATCAGAGTTCTAAATGTCTTTTTTTTGTCTCTCACAATGTGACTGGCGTATCAGTGAGCTAATGTTAAGGAACTGCATTTCCTCGGGTTCAGACTTGACCCAGGGTGGCACAACTGTAAAGTGATATATGGCCTGTTGTCATTCACCACAAGAGCACAGACAATTAAACAAAACCACGAAATGCAAAAAGAGAAAACAGACAAGAGTCACTGAGTGTTCATGAGTGCGAATTCAATTAGTTGAGGCCAAAGCACCAACCCAGACTGTTGAAACCTTATAACCCTATTCACCCTCCTTAGTCCTTAATAAAGGACTTGCCAAAAGCAAATTTAGCTCTACAGCAGAGATTAAACTGCTGTGACCTATTACTTTATTGCAGGTGAAAGGTAAGAGAAGTGGTCCTCCAAACTATCTGACCCAAACATACTTCCACCTCAGTGCTCCTTCCACCTGTGTAATCTTGAGTCTGCTCATGTCGGCAATCTGTCACTGTGGGTGACAGAGCAGGAGGTGGGATCTACTTCTCGACGACAGTCAGAAAAAGTGGCACAAGAAGGCTAAAGGGTGCTAAGTGCACATCCAGGGCGGTGAGAACCCTCAGCTGTTTTGCCAGGGCCCCCCGTGGGGTGAATCCACTTGTCAGAGAAGCAGGCCGGGTGACATTTCTGCCTCACCTCAGAAAGGTCAGCCTTTAATTATCTCAAATGCCAGCAAGCACTGCACCTGCAAAAAATAAACCCAAGGATGAGCTGCGTGCGAGTGTGTATGTGTGTGTCAGGATAAGACTGTAACCGGCTTTCTTCGCACAAAATGAGTGCGACTGTGGCTGTCCGTGCAGAACTGGACCATCTGCCCACCCGCATGCACATAGACCCATAAACACAATTATACACACACACAGCCAAACCTTGACATCACACGCCCACTCACACACATTCTCAAACTGCCAAAGTCAGGGAAACCTACAACTAAAGTTTTGCGCCAGCCCGTTCCTTAAATAAAGTATCAGATGAAGACAGCTATATCCCTGGAACACCAGAGACTTCCAGGAATGTCAGTGTAAAAATAAGATGCTTGGAGTGTAGGTAGACAGACTGTGGAGCTATAGATGGAAAAGTAGCAAGGGCCAGTGCTTCTGCTGAATATGGGTGAGTTATGATTGCTTTCTAATGATTTATATCAAAACTTAAGAATCATGAATCAGAGGAAGTACTTGAGTGTTTAGATTAAGATTTAAGCACGCTGCATTATTTCTGGTAAGGCTACAGTGGGTGACAAAACAACAGGGATATTTGGCTGAGCGTAACACACCGTGTTTGCTTTTGAGCGACTTACTGTAGCTATTCAGCTTGGTCAATATTTGCAGGGGGCTATGGTAACAGAAAGCTCCCATACCCGCATAAGCACACCGCCGTACGCTCACCGCTCAGCCTCACACACACAAAAACCAACATATCTGCCCAGAAAATCCCACTCGTGCTCAAAGGGGGTTGGAGAGACAAAGGGCCATAGATCATCCGTGCGGACGGCGTGCGGCGAGCTCGTTATCCAGGTTTTGCCTGCATTTTTCTTTCGTTCGGAGAAAACATGGAGGGCTGGTCCCTATTGTTTGCACAGCTGGCTTCATGGAAAGGATTGCTTAATATGAAATATGAAGAGAGTGGAGAGGTGAGAGGGAGAGAGATGGGAAGAAAAGAGGGAAGGCAGCCAAGTGAGAGGGGTGTGGTGGTGGTGGTGGTGGAGGGCTAACATGCTATTGCAGAAACGGAGTTAAAGGCTAAATGTGCTCTGGGTCCGTGCACACAGGAAGAGAGTTACTCAGACAGAGAAGGAATAGAGGAAAATGAGCGGGAAAGCATTCCAAGATCACAAAGACAACTAAACGAGGAGCAAAGAAATAAAAAGAACGTGGAGCAGAAAGCCCTGAGGTTTCAAAGTGGTGAAGGAGTCATGCCTCCTGCGGTCTGGGGTCTGTAGTGCATGTTATTCTTTCCCAATAGTCACCCAATGCTTCCACTCTTTCAGTCCGGCCTCAGCAACCATCTGGTACTGTCCTAATCGTCTTTTCTTCTAGCCGCATCACATACTTCTGAATAAACTTTGGGGCATAAAGTTTTTTCATCATCTGGAAAAACTAGTACTGTGGTTGTTATGTATTCTCTTTTCTCCATTACTGAATAATTTGCGGAATGAAATGCAACTAATCCATTAAACTGTGATATGTATGGAGCTATCAGCACTAATCTGTAATGGGTAGACAAGGCCAAACCCATTACCCTGTTTTTGCGTACAAATAGATATAAGTGGAGCACCTAATGATAACATAACTGCGTCCACTGCAAATACTTGTAATTGTGAGTCTTGGATGAATTTAGCTGGATCCCACTCCAAATAAAGGAGAGAGGAGGCCATCTTTTCAAAAGCAAAATTAAATTGCAAAGGTAGAGAGTCCACTTCTCTATTCGCTGGAAATGACACAATACACTTTTTCGTTCAAGGAAAGGGAGCAGAGTTTCCAACAACATGCTTAAGCACATGCATCAGTTTGTGTGTGCGTGTGTGTGTGTGTGTGTGTGTGTGTGTGTGTGTGAAAGACGGAGAAAGAGAGAGAGAGAGTAGGGTGGCTCCCACAGTCCACCTCCAACCCTGTTCCAGTTAGTGGGAGAGGCCCAACGCAAATGAAGTCCATATTTCTGAAAGGACGACAGACTCAATACGCACACACACAGGCGCACCCACGCACACACACACAGAATATCAACAGTCAAAACACTTAAGCTGTCGTATTTCATACGCATGGACACAGATGCGTGCGCGCACCTTTACGAAGACATTTACATCACTGCGTCCGCACAAGAGAACACAACACAGCTGCCTCAAGAGGATGTTAAATTTTTCCTGCAGCCAACACGCACAGATCCACCGCGCATATAGTTACAGTGTGTGTGTGTGCGTGTGTGTGTGTGTGTGCCGGCCCATAATGTTGTGTCACCTTTGTGTACCTATTCAGGATATCGGGCTAACAATGTTATGTGAAACACTTCAGCACATTTCAACACAGACGATCCAATGACACGAGAGCAAATGACGCACTAAAGCACAGGGCCCCTTCCTGTTTATACCGCCACTTGCCCACTGGAGGATCAAACAAGATCTTCTCCTCAGAGCGGGTGTGCCCTCTTAACCGAGACAATCTGTGGGTCCTATGGACGACTTCAGTGACAATACAGGTATTTTGAAACATATTACTGACGTTAAAAGGTTGATTTTTAAAGCCAATGAACGCAAAGTAAGTGAAGTGAGCGGTTTAACTGATCTTTCGTGTGTGTATATGTACATTTGTCTGTCCTATATGTAAATGTGTGCGTCTGTGTGCACTCATGTGGGACATGTTTGTTTAAGGATGAGCCTGTGTGCACTGCAGCCAAGATTATGGAAGTGTGAATATGCTGGTATCATGTATTGTGTGTGTGTGTGTGTGTGTGTGTGTGTGTGTGTGTGTGTGTGTGTGTGTGTGTGTGTGTGTGTGTGTGTGTGTGTGTGGGTGTGTGTGTGTGTGTGTGTGTGTGTGTATGCATGATGAAAAGTCTGAGTCACCACACTAAATGTCACTGTATTTCCACAGGGCTTGTTACAGCCTTGTTTACAGAACGCTGAATTCAATTACTTGAGTGATCTACCGTAGTGTGTTTGTAACTGTGTGTTTATTTGCTCAGAGCTTCATCTGCTTTTCATCCTGACAAGGACACAGGAAGAAAAACGCTTCGGTGGACAGACACTTATGTGGTTTGTTTTTGTTCACAAGAGTGCTGTTATACGATTGGTACAGAAAGCAAGAAGAAATACGTGAAAAGGAATGAAGAACTGACCATTTGATGTGTCTGTCATCCTTCATTCAGAGCAATAAAAACCTTGTGTGTGAGAATGACAGTTCAGGTATTTCAGTTGCGATCGGCTTGCCTTGATCGGATCTTAATGCAGGGTCTGAACAGGCCCTATAAGATAAAATCTCATCTTACATAACCGCTTGTCCTGTGTATGGTTGCGGGGTCTGCTGGAGCCTATCCCAGCTGTCAACGGGCGAGAGGCAGGATACACCATGGACAGGTCGTCAGTCTATCACAAGGCTAAAACAGAATCAGACAACTATTCACACTCAACATGTAGAATCACCAGTTAACCTAACCAGCATGTCTTTGGATGGTGGGAGGAAGCTGGAGTAGCCGGAGAGAACCCACGCAGACACAGGGAGAAGATGCAAACTCCACACAGAAAGGTTTCGAACCCGGAACCACCACGCCACTGTGCTGCCCCACGTGCTCTCTCTCTCTCTCTCTCTCTCTCTCTCTCTCTCTCTCTCTCTGCCCCTCCCCTGTTTGTTCAGATCCAGCAGAGATCCACATACAGGCTCCTCGTCGGTCTCTACTTGTCTCAGCTCCTGACTTGCTGCTGCTATGCTGCTCGCTCTCTGACTCTCTGCCGCTCACTATCAAATGGTCACCTTGGTCCAGTCTCTGCTGCTTGGATGCTCGCTCTCAGCTGGTCTACATGGTCCAGTCTCTACACCCTGCTTGTTATTGAGACGTGTGGACCTTTTGAGTACCATCTACGTTAGCTATGGTGGAAGGTGCCAACTATAGGTAAGACTGGGGCACCCTACAGACCTCAGAGAAGATAGTTAGGCCATACGTTTGTTGTTTTCAAGATGTTTTCAAGTTGTTTATATTTAAATAAATTCTGTTAAGATTTCTTTACACCAAGACTCTACTTCATTGGTTGTCCTGTGTTTGTCCCTAAATGCCCTAGACCTTCCTAGGGCGTAACAACAATCTAGCTTGAGTTTGAGCTGATTCAGGAGTTTGAAGGAACATAACACCATAACACTGCAACAGTTTGTTCAGGCAGTATTTTTAGACAAAAGTTATCTCACGTCCAGGTAATTTATCGTTCATTTCATGGTCACAAGCTAAACAGAAAATAACACAGCCTACTATGAATCATATTCAATTATAGTAATCCACCCACTGTGTGTGTGTATTTGGGCACCATAGCCCATTGCCAGATGACGTCAGTTTATGGTGCAGCAAACTCTGGCGGGTACAGTTTTTTTTTCTTTTTGCCAAATGACCCTGTCATTTTGTCAGACCTCTCCATGTTGGCAGTCGATCCATGCAAGCAAAACTTGCAGTGAGTTCTGCATTTGATTGCCAACATGATGAACAATTTCAAGGTGTTTGCTCGAAAACCATCCGCTCCTACTTACACTAAACAGCTGTGAACTTGTTTCCGGGTGTTGTGTTTTTTCTCTCAGACTCGGGACCATTTCACAATCTGTTTTCAGTTTATGAAAGATTAGTGTATCATTTTGGTTGCCTAAAAAATGTCTTGTTCAGAGTGCACTAAAAGACACCCTAAGGAGCCTGCATGTTTTCCAGCATGTACATCTGGTTGTAAGGCTATTTGTTAGACGCAATTAGCAAGAACTACCACAATTAACATGAATTACTTATAATAGCACGTGCTAACCACACAAGTCAGATAGCGCCAGTGTTAATAATTTAGTGTTTGCTAATTATACCTGGACTTGCCTGACTGTAAACCTGTTCAGCTGTTAACCTATCTCTTAATGCAGCTATACAGTAAAAGCCTGATATAACTAACATTTGAACGACCAAAATGCAAAATCTGAGGCGTCAAACCAGTAGCCCGCAAACCAGCGGGTGACATCATAGTGGCTACGTCCACTTCTTTAATACCGTCTGTGCACATGTCTCATGACAGCACCCAGAATTGCTGCAGTACTGCCTGCACATAATACCCCCGAGCCAATTGCGCTCTACACTCCATGACACATGTCATTTTTTTGTCCCGGAGGGGAAATACATTTCCATAGCTCACCATTGGTGCCATCAGCAAAACAAGCAGGCCAACAGGAGCAGTACGTGGGACACGGCGAGACCACTTAGAGCACCGCTGGTATGTGTTTGTGTGTGTTTATTCTCATATGTGAAGAGGAAGCAGGGGTTTATGTGTCAGATCAAACACACAATCTCTGTGACAGCTACATGCTAAAGAGGTGGTCAACGTGCTATGACCTTTCTAGGACACATGCAGAAGCTACCAAAGACAGTCTGCTATAAAAAGTCGAGCAGGCCAAAGATCATTATAGAAAAAGCTGCAACATTAGCAACAGCAACATGCGCTTAACGGACCCAGTAAACTCATAGACTTATAAAAAACAGCTGTAACATCTGAGAAAAACGATGTGCAAATGTAAAACAAAAACAACTGATTCAGCTTCTGGGTGGTTTCTGCTTTGCAACAGGGTTTATGAGCAGAATGACCTTACAGATGTGAATGTGAGCGCACGCATGCATGTGTGCATCTAGGCAAAAAAAGACGAAAGAGAATATGACAGACACAAAGAGAGAGATGGCGATAAAAATGAAAAGAATGAGAGAGACAACAGCGACAAGCACCCTCCCCTGAGAAAGAGAGAGAGAAAACAAACAAGAGGAAGATTGCGATATACTCATCCTCTCTGCTGCTTCTGTCCTCCGCATTCTCTCTCTCTTTTCAGACACACTCTCTCTCACACACACTCAAGAAACAAATATCAAGCATATTCCTGCTTCTCTTCCCTCGCCTGCTCTCCAGGAGTCATAAAACTCACATTTAAAAATGCATGGGCTCCATAAGCTGCCAGGCCTATCTATTAACTGTGTTATAGTGTAGCTGGCTATAGCTGCTGACGGCAGCCAGGGAATGCTGCTTTCCATTAAGGGAGAGAGAGAGAGAGAGAGAGAGAGAGAGAGAGAGAGAGAGAGGACGGGGAGGAGGAGGAATGGGGATGAGGGATGAGGAATGAGGGGAAAGACAGAATTTACTCATTTTTCTTTTCCCCATGGCACTTCAATCTGATGCTTGGGAGTTTGGGCATGTGGAGGAGTGGGAGGCAGTGACTTCAACACAAAAACCTGCATACGTATTAAATACATAAGCTGTATCAATGAAGGGCGATACAAATGTGTGCGCGCGCGTGTAGTTTGTGCACCTGGATGAGAGAGAGCCTGTGGCCGAGGCGAAAAAGTAATTGATTCAAGTGTTTCTGCGAGATTTTCCCCAGTGTCCTTAGGCGCTCAGCAGATGACTATTGATTGGTTAATTGATTGATTGACATCCAGTCGACAGTGAGACAACAACATCATCACTCTTTATATGAACACCGCCACCACTCTTTGCCAATACTTAGACCTGGTAGGAGTAAAAGCAGCTAAGAAACACAGCATAGCTATAAATAATGATCCACTGCTGAAAAAAATGTGCATATTTATATACGTGTTAAATGCAGAAATGTTTCCTTATTGCAGTTTGGTTTTGTTTAACAAAAGCTCCTTCCTGATTCATATCGCCTTTCATGATGGTCATTAGCTGTAATGGAACTAAAAATAAAGCGTGACTATTAAGTACGAAAACAGAAAATAACTTCACCTGACTATTTTTATTTAACTGTTCAACACTATTCCCCGAAGTGTCCTTGAGCAAGACACTGTCATCAACCTGCACTAGATAAGAGCATCTGCTTAATGTCTTTGAATTAACATGTAAATGAGGTTTCAACGGCTTGACTGAGACTTCAGTGCACCAGTGTGCATTTCTTCTCGCTGGTATTTTTTTCCTCTCCTCAGCCCCACCTCTCTGCGCGTGCATAAGTCAAACACGGACTATCAAAATTAATGAGCTACCGTAGCACCTAAAGCAGTGGTGACACTTAGAAACAAGGCTCATACCCTTGTAATGGACAATACAGACAATGCCTGTGGTATTTCAATTAACACACAATGGGATGACATGAAATAATGACATCCAGGAAGAGTTGATTGACACGTGCGAATGAGGCCATAACGGCGGCACCTATCTCTTTAATGGACCATTGTCGTTGAGTGTAGACAATAGGAGTTAATAGGAAATGTAAAATTATGATGTAGGTTCTGTCTAAAGGGGTGCCTGACACTTGGGAGTAAAGCTGTTACATCTTAATGCACTGCTGCCACTGGGATGAATCAGCTCTGCATATGGGAGGTGGAAACCATCTGAGGGCCGCTAATAGCAGCCGCTGTCAGTCTCACATTAACCTTGGGAACAGCCAGGAGACTGTGTTAGCCCCGCTGACCCCTCTCTCTCTCTCTCACACACACACACAAACACACTATCCCTGTTAAGTCCACATGTATGACTAAAGGTGACTCACTGTGTATGTGTGTGCCCTCATGTCTATCTCTCTTCCTGTGCGTTATGAGCACCATCAGTGGGATTAAATCAGTTCATCACAGGCTGCTGTACCACCATATAGGCTGTCTGGACTGAAGTGAAATCACCTAAACCTTTCCTGTTGCCCCAGGGTTAGGGTCCGTGGGGACTAATAACAACACTCCCTAAGCTAATTTTGTGGGCACAGATGTGCACACGTTCATATTTTCTCCACATCGTTCACAAAACGCAGCATCTATCCTACCTACTTGTCTGTTCAATTTACAATATTGTGCACGTATTAAGAAACCAGAAACACCCTCCTACTCATGTCTATGTAAAATATATTAAATAAAAGCATTCCTTGTAGTGACAATTGCTAAAACACAAAACAAATGGGATCAGTACTGAACTTTGCCTTTTGCAAACACAGAACAAGAAGCATAATTTCAGTGAAAGCTGGTTATGTTTTGCCGTTTGGCCTGATCACGGCAAGCATTGTGTGCTGAGGCATGACTAGGCAGGCCGACGCTCATGTGTTTTCAGTCAGCTTTCACTGACAGCCTGAGAGGCAGTCAGTGAGAGATAAAGCGAGAGAGGCCCAGAGAAAGAAACAGAGAATGAGCAGCGAAACAAAGGAACATTTTACAAAATAAAATTGTTGGGATGACTGCCTGGAAACCAGTGAAAACAAGAGCAACGCTCAGAAGAATGCACTGAAAATCAAGGAGACTAAATTTCCACTAAAGGTATCCACTGGCGGGTACAATACAACATAGGGCCTATTTAAAACTATTACCATGTAGTAGCCAGTATCCCTATATGAAGAGCAAAATGATCTGACAGCTTGTGTTGCTGAATTATGTGTCTAGTTTAAATAGCAAATGTGGACGTCTGCTGTTTTTTTTTTCTTGAGGGACTGCTTCTTTGGACAGTTTCTTCTAAACTGTATTCTCCACCAACGCTCCATAGTCAAACCTAATTGCCAACTCGTCTTCTACTTTTCCATCTGAGTGTGCTCATACAGGGCTAACGACACTGCAAAAAGCTTTTAGAAGGCTAACATTTGTGCTTGAGTGGCCAGAACACTGTGTGCAGAACTGCCTCTGCCCATGGCTGCATCCAGTCCACTAGTACTAGTGCTACAGTGCTACTGTGACTGGACTGGAAGGATATTTATAGAAAGCCGTTGACAATATCCCATCCCCAAACGGGTGTAATCGTATTATGCTGGAGGTGCTAAAAGCCTTGAGTTGGGGAAAGCATGTCACTGGAGGAAACAGGCTGAGGCACACAAGCACCACTGCCGATGAGCCTTGAGAGCAAGAAGCTTATGAGTAGAGTAGGAGGAGCAGATAAAGAGACGCATACATACGAACTCAAAATGTGAGGGAGAAACAAGGAACAGCTAGAAGTGACAAGGAAAGATTATATGCAAATTATATAGTGTTTGAGGATGTGGTGGAAGCTCGATTGTTTTCACAGTGTTCGGTATCGGCAGCTCTGAAGGCTCAAGCCAGCCGTGGCGATGATAGATGAAAGGCTGAACTTTAATCAGAATGGCGCCCGGAGCATTTTCAGGGAGGTAAACAGGTTAATCAGTCAAGCCCTCCTTCCATCCTCCCTTTCATTCTCCCCTGCTCTTTCCTCGGCACATGACCACTTCTGACAGTGGCACGCCATTCGTCTATTTCCCATCAGCACCTCACCCTTCTCCCTTCCTCCTCCGCTATACGTCCCTCATTTTTCCCTCTGCTTTTTCCCCTCATCTTCTGCAACCAGTCAGGGGAACAGAAGGCAACCCCCCTCCCCTGCAGCCCATACTATCAGGCATATCCCACTATCACATGAAAGGGAACTTCAAAGCCTTCCCGCAGCTCATTTAATATCTCACAGTATCATCTACCATAAAACTATGAGGTGGGAGGATGGCATTCAGCAAATAAAGAGTATTCATATCCTCTTGGTTTCCTGCATTATTGCCCCTCCACTAGCCTGTATCATGGGAGGTAGATGATGTGTGATCACTCCACATCTTTAAAACCTTCAACAAACCGTACTTAAATCAAGATCCAGTGAGGCGAAGAAAAGACAGACAAGTATTGTCTGATGGCTCCGCTATCCCAAGGGTTTATTCATTAAAACGCCCGTCTTACCGCCTCTCCAGGGAACAGCTAGGCGTGCTGGCCTGCAAAAACACTTGTGCAACGAGCTGAGGAGTGCCAAATTACTGCACGGCTGACCACCGGACATTTTAAACAAGCTAGTACTGTAAAAAGGAAAACCAAAAACTAGGAATTCCCTCGAGTTCTCGGTCTTCGCCACATTCCGTGTTGCTGTCATCTTTCTCATACACACAAAACTCCCTCTCTACCTCTCTCTCCACCCAAGAAAAATAAACAATCAACTCTAACAAACCACTTTGGCAAGCAGAGTGTGAACCTCACAAAGCCTTAACAGCTCCTGTGGAGGGAGGCCACATCTAATCTGAAATTACCCACACCAGCTCTCCAACCACACTGCGTTTAGGCAGTTGTTGGGACTTGGGAAGCAAGATTATATTGTGTTGTCTGGGATTCCAACCACACTCTTTGGTGAGCAATCAACAAGGGCCGCTTCTCGCCAAGATAAACTTCACAGATGGTTGCCACTTATTTACGGGATAAGCTGCCCAGCTCTGGTGCATTGCTGCTGTTGAGCGTCAAACCGAACCGGTCGCCTTTACAGCCATCTCTCTAGGAGCGCAAGCAGGGTTTGGAGTGAATGCTCTTCTTTTTCACACTGTGTCCAGGATATTGCAAAATGATGCTTGTTGTGCAATATGAGTTAGGAAACATACTTAACAGGGGGCCTTCAAGGGGAACAAATCAGAGAATGTGAATTTGAGGACATAAAGCATGTAGCTTTCTGCTGATAACTTTCCAAGTGTGTTGGCGTTATTACCTCCTACACACCTCCGCTTTTGTCCTAGAACGAATTCAAAATGTTTGCTTGTTTAATGATGTGAGCATCCATGCCGCCGCTTCAACAATATATCTAAGCACCTCAGAGGGAGAAGCTATTAATGATAGATCAGTGCATAACTCAAGGTGGCAGCAAGAAAAGAGGAGGAGGAGGATAAAAAAAATAATAATAAAATACCGCAAATAAAGAGCTGCGTGGAAGTCAAAAGAAGGAGCAAGGCTGAAAACTGCCCGGAAACATGTTGTTGGGCTGACACCCACACACACCCACACACACCCACACACACCCATATGCACAGAGCAAAATGTGTGACTCTACAGATGACACACAAACTTATGGTACATCTAAACATATCATAAGCTGAACTCCCAGAGGGCCAGACATCCCATGTGAGTTTACAGCACCACAACAATTCCCAGAGGATTTTATAAAATATCAAACGCTACATACAGTACTCTAGTCTTCCATTACCAGGGGATTAGTGAGGGCCCCCCGCCCCAGCACTGCACCACTAGCTGCTACATTTTTCCCACCCAAGGCCACTCTCCACTTCTCTACATTCAGTATGTAAAGATTTTTTTCTCTGTTTCTCTCATAGGGGAGTGGTGGTCAAATGAAGTTGAAGCCAGAACACTGATGTGCTCATGCATGACTTACAAAACCTCAGTTTCCTGTGCCTCATGCAAAATCACACACATCCATACAGGCAGAAAGAGCATTTTACAGTCACTTGCCACTTCATTAGGTAACCTGCTGAAAACGAATGCATTCTTATGTAACTGTTCTGCAGTAAACCTCAGAGTCACCAAGGTCACGGTTTTCAGCATTTGTTTAAAATAACAGCGAGAGCAGTCGATTTGAAAACAGTGTTTTCATTCTGGAGGCTGTGGTGTGTAACACTGCTGAGTTGTTTCTATTATTTTTACAACCCCATTTGAGTCAGTGGGCAAGGCTAAATAATAGAAACACTTACGTTTGCGTTGCTGGTGTTTCATTCAATACAGTTTAACAGCACCACAAACTACGCCGCTTCAATATACGCCAAACATTAGAACATTCATGAAGGGGGTTTAGAGCAAGAGAGTTATATTAAAATGCATTTGTTGCAAGTGTTGCAAAACTTTGAATGCTGTGTGTCTTGAATGCAGGAGAGAGAGATCAATAACAGGTTTCTGTAGGAGAGTTTTTTTGTAGAAAATGCATTTGTTTGATAACAAACTCTGAAACCTAATGTGGAGTATTGCATTAATCTAATTACAACTGAACTGGGAATCACGGTAGGATAATGGAGAGTTTACCAGTGGTGGATACAGACACACATTCGTGTACACCTCGTGAAGTTTGTAGAGATCTCCACAGCCTAGTAAGGCTTGTCAGAGTGACAGTACAGCTGAAAGTGATTCGGTGGGATGAAGGGAAAAAGCAGGGGAAACACAGGGAAGAAACAAAAGGAAAATATGGAGGTAGATGTAGACAGCCATCAGCTCCCTTGTCTCATCTCCCTGTAGGTCTAGATAAATGTCCTGACAACGCAGGAGTGACTCAGACAATAACACTTGACCCAACTCCTACTGGCAAGATAGAGGATGGTTTCAGCACACGAGGGTGTGAAGAAAGTAAAGCAGAAGTAACAAACTAGAGAACCTGGTGAAAGAGAGAAAATCAAACCGATTTTCATGAAGAGGCAGAACGAGCGTGGGAAGGGGAAAAAAGATGAGAAAGACAAAGAGGCATGAAAAAGGAACATGGAAATGAAGGACAGCTTGAAAGAGAGAACAGCTGATGAATAAAAAGAGGGAAAAGGAGAGGACATGACAGAGGGAGACAGAGAAAGACACACCTTGTCAAAAAGATTGAGAGAGCAGGGAAGAAAATGAACAGGGAGACAGAAACAGAGAGAGGAAGTATGAATGAAGACGGAGAGAGTGAGGGAAGATGAGGAGATGCCGTATTTTCCTCCATCTCAATTTGCACAAAACTTTCATTACCACCAATTTGGGCTGGGAGCCGTAGGCTGGACCATTAGGCGAGCCCAGCATCAATCAGCCTAATCTCCCTCCCAGGCCGCTAAATTACAGCGCCCAGTTGCTTATTAAAATTTGTCGCCCGTCTCCCAACACCCGGCACGGCTGGAGATTAGACAGGGGCCCCCAGACAAATCTGTTCCAGAGAAGAAGTGGAAGATGAGGAGGAGGAGGAGGAGGAGGGAGAGAGAGAAGGAAGGAGGTGAATAAAGGAAGTGCAGGGACAGTAGATGGGGGGAAAAGAGAAATGCGCTTGCTGAGACAGAGCGGATCAGAGTAGGGGGCGATCATCTGGTTTGATTTATACACTCCTGTAGATCTGACGCGCACGCACTCACACACCCGCGCCCTTTCTGCGCACACTCGTGCATCCCATATACCCCCGCACGTCCCCCCAAATGCAGTTATCTATTCCTGTCAACGCACACTGGTATAGAGAATGCAGGGTTTGCAACGCCTCCCGCTGCACACTCAATCAAATCGGCGGCGAGATAAGATGTATGATGCATGGCGTAATTGAAGGCGGCGGCAGGGTAATGCTGCATCGCTCTGCGTTTGAGGTGTGGGGTTATTGGCGAGAGTGTGATTAGCCTGTAGGATTTATTGTTATTGCCCTTCTTATTAAAAACACTAAGACTGTCTGCCCCGTCTACTCTCGCACACCTCCAGCTACAGAGTATATAGGCCCCGCATTTTTGGATGGATGAGCAGACGGCACGGCGGCTCCTATATGATTCAGGTGGGGGAGTGCAGAAATGTGGCTGAGCGGAACATGCAGGCTGCACAGTGGAAGTGTAGATGTCACAATACCGTATAAAAACAGCTCACACAATGATTCATGGGAATCCTTGAAGGAGGGCTGGAACTCACCTCTGCTTGCTTAAAGCATCAAAAGCAAATCAGAGACAGGCAGGAGAAGACTATGAGGCGTGACAGAGTGAGTGTGTCCCTGTAGGTCAGTGGGGAAAGAAGGAAAGCAAAGCAATTCTGCTCCAAGCCGCTCTGCACTAGTGAGATCAAACACTATTCTTTTATGTATCAAATGCTAGCGAAGATCCTCGAGTGAGCCAGAGTGTTCTTAACGAAAAACGTTTGCTACTTTCACAGTCTGTCTGCAGAGAGAGCATGCACACGGGGATTTCTGTCTCATGAAAGTATCTTATTTCAATATGAAGCAAATTTAAAGCAAGCTTCCTCAAAAGAAATAGGTGCGTTTCAATCGACTGGAGCGAAGAAACTTAGTACCATCAGTAGGCGTTGCTATAGGCTACCGACGGCTAATAAACAAAGCAGAAGAGGTGGAGGTTACGAACCAAAAACAAAACCTTCAAAAAAGGAGTTATCTTTCATGTCAGATAGTATTCACAATTGTTCATGCTGCACAGAGACTAAGATAAAGAAATGCAGTAATGTGACTTGTGCCACGTGGGAAGCGGATTCAGCAACGTTACTGTTACTCTTTTGTGAATCACTGCTTAAAGGTCCTCCCATTAAATCTGACTGGTCCAGCAGATCTTCACACAGTGATTCCAAACTATAATTCCCCCACTAAGCCTCAGGCTACCTTCCAGGCTAGGATCATCCGTAAAACACTTTCTCCGGGTTCCATAACTAAAACAAAACACTGAAACGTCCAAGATTAGCCTTCAGGTGAAACCATCCAATGTACAGTGCCTGAAAACACTGTTGTACAATAATAGGAAAAGACTGGTGTAATTGTGCTCCATGTGGAACGTGCCAAGCTACTTTGGAGCTGGTGTTCTCCTTCCTGTTTACTGCTTGTAAAACGCTGAAAAGGTGCAACTATGTGCTGAAACAACTGCTAAATGAATTAAACATTATTATTTTCTGACAAAATCAGCCTTGAGCAAAAAAAAAAGAGTTTGTGAATATGTGTGATTAACTTAATAAAAGGTAAGCAGCTGGAAAGCAAACTAAGGCACTGGCCTTTTCCAAAGTTAAAACCGGAGAAATGCCAGCTGAGCTCATACTGAGACAAAGAACAGAAACCCATTTCCACCCCACACTTAAAACAGATTAACTGGGAACATACACAGCCCACGCGGGCGCGCACATGGCCCCGACATATGTTATGACGAGGGGAAAAACACACAATGCAGCAAAACCCCGCACAAATCCTACCATTCAGTCGCACGCGCGTCAACCAAACCGGTGAAAGCTCGTCAGCTGCAAACAGTGCGGTTGTACCGAGCGTGTCCACTGTCAGCACATGCTCACACTGTAACCAGTGCAGGGAAAACCACACATGTGAATACTGAGCCAAGTGTGGTCTCAGACAAAGCCCTTTCACCTGCTATAAATAGGAGAGAAACAAAGCTGTCTGAAATCTACATCAGCATATCACCTAGAGTATTCAAAGATACATGGGCTGGCGGTGGCAGGGAGATGCATTCAAAAACACACAGGCCTCTCTCTGTGCCTTTTTTAGAGACTGAATCTTTGATGTATTGTTGTTGATACAGCCGGCTTTGTTTTGATATATAAAACTCAGGGTATGACATTTACTGCTGTTGCTGGGTGTGTGTATATGATTTATAAAATGAGTTCAGTTCAGGATCTACTGCTGTATATAGAGAGAACATCTACCTCAGTTGGTTGCCAGCAGCCCTGGGTGTTGCTGCTCAGACTGATTGAGTGGTGTGCTGTTCGGCCAACTGGGCTTCCGGCTGGTGGACTGCCTGCATCGATTGCTCGGACAGGCCCTTCTTCTGGCGCGCCGACAGAAAAAATAGAGAGACAGATGAAGAGAGGAGAGGAAGCGAGCGGCGCAAAAACACAGCAAACAGAGAAAGGTAAAGAAGGAGAAAGAGAGGGATGGAGAGATGAGAAGAAAAAAAACAACAACAAAAAAAAGAGGAACATTAGCTTAAATGAAAGTTTATTAGCTGTATCAGTCAGTCAAGTCTGATGAGGTGGAGGGTTTGCCCCGGGCTCTCCATCCGTCCTCTCTATCTTTCTCCTCCTTCACCCCCTCCATCTGCTTGTGTGTGTGTGTGTGTGTAAAGGGAGGGGTTTCAGGGGGAGGGCAGGCATGACGGGAAAACATTAGGTTGTTGGCGACTCGCCTGCACACCAGCCAGTAATTGGCTTGGGTAATGGTCATGTCCAGACAAATGGTGTAGGCCTTAACCGTGTTACGAGCAACCAACTGCTCCGCCTGTATTTGCAGCACAGGAGCCAGCACTGCTCGGATACCATGGCTGCGACTCGTGCATGTGTTTGTGTGCAAGGTCTGGAAAAACATGTGATTTACTGGGACACTACTTTTTTATTTATTTATTTTTTTTCGCTCCGACTCGCGACCGATGTGTTCTGCGTGGCCTGCACATGTGACTCATGATTTGCTTTTGTCACGCGTGTGAGACTGTGCCGTGATAAGGAGGAAAGGGATGGCAGCACAAGCCCCGCTCACCTCGAGGGACAAAACGCCATCGGCTGGGTCCTCCAAAACGATGACATATAGGATGGAAAGAAAGAAAGAAAGAAAGAAAGAAAGAAAGAAAGAAAGAAAGAAAGAAAGAAAGAAAGAAAGAAAGAAAGAAAGACTGGGAGTAGGAGAGGAAGGGGGATGACAAGAGAGTGGGAGTAAGAGGATAAGTTCCATTTTTCATCCATCCCTCCCTCTGCTCTGCATCACTTCGCCTTCTGTCTGATGGCAAGCTGAGCCACTAATGTCCATTGTGTCTGCGCGTGTGTGCTTGTGCATGTTATGGCAGCCCCTCAGCCATCCAGCTATCATCTCCTGCCAGACAGGCCCCACCAAGCCGACCCAGCTGGATAATGAGATCCATTATGATTTACGCGCCAAGAGGACAGCTAGACAGAACAAAGACATGTACACACACACTCACACACACAGAGTTCAGTGTACATGTCAGCGTTTGTATGAATATGGGCTCTCTGTCTTGCATTCTATGTGCTGATGTGTGTTGCTGCTGTTTCATATTTCAGTTTCTTTTCTGTGTGTGTGTGTGTGTGTGTGTGTGTGTGTGTGTGTGTGTGTGTGTGTCAGCTACGTTAGCTGCCTGTGGGGCATCCTGCAGTGGGTCCTCTTTCAGTTTGCAACTCGAGAACTCAGAACAGTTCTATCCCTGTGTCTTTCAGCCCAACTCACACATACTTTCTTTTCCGCATCTGCCTCTCACCTGAAAAAGCAAACCCACTGAAAGCTAGAGAGTTCAACATTTCTACCCCTTCCTTTCTTGCGTTCTCCCTCAAAAATACACACACACACTGCTCCAAGGCCTTGCAGGCAGAAAGCGAAAGGTGAAGACTGCAACTATGCGCAGCATCAAAAACGAGACCACACATCCTCAGCCTGATGGATCAGTACCACTGCAGCACGCTGGACCCAGCCAGGGATTTGTTTCGAGGTATTTGTACTTGTACGTGTGTGTGTGTGTGTGTGTGTTACGTGAGAACATTGCTTTAACTTTTGGTGACAGAAGGTGATGAGATAGGAAGGAGTTGAGGATGTACAACTTGTGTGCATTAGTGCATTAGCAGGTGATAATTAAAATATCACTTCATTCCTTTTATTTCAGCTCCGTCTGTTCAGTCCAAGTTCCTCTTTTATATGTTTAACCAAAAAAAAAAAAAACAATCTTCAAATTCTGCAGATGCATGACTTTGAGCTGAGATGGAGAGTAAGCTAGGCTCAAAGTTGTCACTGCAAAAGTCAAAAAACAACAAAACAAGTATGCAAGGCTACAGCTAACAATGGCTGAGTTATAAAACATACGAAAATTGAAAATATTTCTGTAAAAATGTAGAAGAGCATGTTTTCTGGTCCAGCAGAAGTCTTTGGCTGTGATGTAATTACTGCTAAATCCACTCTTGAATTCATTTCCCATACCTGCAATGATGTAGGCCACGAGGGGAACACAAATAAGCAACGTATCATTTATAAAACCGAAAAATATTTCAAATTTTCTATTACCCTCTCTCTAAAACGTTCTCAAACACAGACAGCGGCTCTGCCTACTCCCTCCGAACGCAGGAAAACAATGAGTGGATTCTCTGTTGTTCCTGCTTCGTGAGGTATTCAAGTGACGCCAGCTCAATTAGAGGCCTAAATGCAGATAATTCAGATTGGGTGAGAGATAAAGAGATGAAGAGAGAATCAAAGATGGACAGAGAGACGACGAGTCCACGAGGCAGCAGCAGCAGGGAAGAGGAGAGCGGAATGGGCCATAAAGAAGAAGCAGGGAATAATGAACACAACATAGATCTCCTACAGGAAATGGCAGGGGACAATAAAGAACATGTGAATAGGAAAATGAGCAACGAGGCGCACAAAGCCATACAGCTGTAAGAAAGATGGATGCGGTGATTCCAACACTCTAGACTCAAATACAAACCAACACACAGACAAGCATGACCACGATCAGCCTGTCAGTGCTCTGTCTGTGCATAGGCACACATGCACAACCACACAAACACACATGCCATCCTCAGTGGTGTGTATTTCCATCATTAAATGTAATCAGAGCTACTGTCCGCGGGCCAGCATTCAGTCCACTGTGATAACCCCTGTGGGAAGGTGCTCACACACACAGAACAGCGCCTTTCTACAAGAGAACACTGAACCCTGGGAAGGATCTGGCATGTCTGGTTAAATTAAAAGGTCAAGGAAATTAAATAAACATCAAAGAGAATGAGTCTTCAGAAGAATGGAGCAGTGGCTGAGTTCCAGGGGGTTGTCTCTAAGTAAATGAAGGGTGCCACAGTAATGTTTTCTGTCTTAATATAAAGGTAATTCTGCTTCGTTACAGCTTGGATTGTAATTTCACAGTTTTCGCTGCCATTTCTGTGAGTAATAATAATCATCTGGTCAATAGCTACTTTTAAGTCGATAGGTAGGATGAGCACACTAGGAAAATGTGGACCTGGTGTTAACGAAATGTCAGTGGTTATTTGAATGTAGAGCGTGAAACTGTGATCGTATCACAAGTTGTGGTTGGCGACCCATGCAGAGGCACATTTAACACCACGTGGTGGCAAAAGTTGACCACTAGTGATCCGATCACTCCAGATGCATGTTAATACCAGGTCTAAACAGGGCAGACAGCAATTATCCCTCAGTCTTTAGTAAATCTTCAATCACAAAAATAAACCTTTGTTTGATCGGATCAGCTTTTTTTTTTAATCAGACAGAGGGTAACAGTACATACATTAAATGGGTCTTTCAGCCTTAAACATACACTATCTGCTCTTGGGTCCTTGACATAAGAGACTTGGATAGCCTAACCAAGGCTTATACACACTAATACATTCAGGATGGCTACTGCAGTGGCTGTTTTAATTTAATGTCACAGTGACATGCTGTAACAAAGCAGACTGAATGCCATCTGATTGGGCTTTTATCCAGAGAGTCTGTCTGTAGTATGGGTGGGCCATGCTGCCCATCATCTCCATTCTCGATATATTTCCAGACAAATGTTTGAGGTTGCAGTAGAATCCAGATCAATGCAGACACAGTGATCATCTTCTTCATGGTTAGCCACTCCCTAACTATTTTGCCTTCCAAGCTGGTATGTGTGTAGTCCGTGTGGGAGCTCAAACCACAGCCTCACTGTTGTGGCATGTCCCACGCTCCAACAGACTCGACATTTAGCACCAGCATCAAAACTTAAAACGCATGCCGTAACCAAAATAATTTCCTCTAATTGAGCACCAACAAAATAACACTGCGCCTCAGATCACGCGCTGACAAAAAGCTAACGTCAATATTTCTCCAGCAAACTAAACTCGGGCGAGCTCCCCCACTCCCCCGTATCTCACTCCTCCTTAACAAAACAGCTCTTCGCTCACAGTGGTGCCAACCCTAATCACTTCCCTCAGCACCAGGTGGTTCTCATTGACTGGGGCCCAGCCCCTCCACTCTGCAGGACGCTTCGCAAGAGGAAATTGGCTCGTCTACACGCATTTATTACTAGCGAGCTCTATGGAACTGAGTGGTGCAGGCCCTCCAGTGCTGCTGCTGGACTTTGTTCAGGCTCTTTGAGCGCCCTGGTTCGCTGTACGGAAACAGCTGCTGCAGCACGCACTGCACCATCCAAAGAAACAATTTGAAACACCCTTTTCCTATTACTTCCCACCATTAACCGCCATTGTGCGGAATTAGTGGCAGTCTATGGAATAAGTGGATTCTAATTCATGCCCCTTTTTCATGGGCTGCGGCTGCTGCAGTGGTTTTCCTCTGCTAATGAAGAGGATGAAAGAGAAGTGTTAATCAAACTGAGCATCTCATGCGTGGTAATAAGGACCAGAGAAGCAGCCTGGGAGTCACTCCCTAGTGATGTTTGTGTGCATGCAGGCACATGTGTATGGAAGGGGAAGTGACTATATGCATTTGTTGTGCTGTTCTGTTCCCCAATTTAAGGCTTTGTAAACTGGTTGACAGTTAAACAAAAATAAATAAATAAAGGAAGGCATGAAATAATGTGAGTCTGGGCATTGTTTCCTAATTGCTTAGCCTCAGTCCATAGGGATGAATGCCCCACTATGGACCAATCCTTCTCTGCTAGCAGCTTTTTATCCCTCCCAGGCTCCCTCGTCTTGGACCACAGTGCTAACCAGCGGGGTCTGATTAGATTTAAATGTCAAGAGAGATAGGACAATACAGTTATCTTCCAAATTATGGCCCATTAAAGGGCCTAAGCAGTGTGCCTCCCTCCTCAACTAACTAATCACCAGCCAGATTCATCATCTCACAGACTGGGGCATAATTTGGGGGGCTGTGGTTCCCCCTGCTTCTCCCTATCTGTGTGCGCGGATCACACCATGTGCAAGGGCATCCAGGAGTGTCTTTAATGCATGATCAGTGTGTGTGCATGCTCTGCGTGTGTGTCGCTCCAGAGGGAGCTGGTTTAGTGCCCCAGGCCAGTGCCCCATTAAAGGGAAAGAGAAGGAGAGGTAGTGCACATGTGTGAGAGAGACAGGATAGAGAGGAGAGGGGGTCCTCATTTAGACAGCAGGAGTGGCAGGCTGTGTTCCACCTGCAGCCAGCGGAAAGACAGACAGACAGACAGGGGGACCAGGACTGGGATGCTTCCCATCTGTCCCCTCCTAATTCACCTGCTGTCCTCGGGGTGTCACAGATAGCCACATGCCAAAAATTGAGTCTCTCCCTCTTCTTGTCTGTTATTTTCCATTTCCATTTTTCACTCATCTTCTCCTGCTTTCCCTCACATATTTCATCCATCATGCATATATCGTTCTTTCCCCTACTCATTCCCTAGACACTCTTTCTTGTCTTTGTTATTGTAGACCCTGTCACTGGCTAAGTTTACATGGACACCAGTATTCTGCTAATTGGGAACAAAAATGCCTCATGTGACCAACTTGTGGCCTGGAATGTTTAATCAAAATTAGAGGAGCTTGTTTCAGTCGTTTCTCACCTATATGAGGTAGATTCCATTTTCATCCTATCTTTGCAGAGGTCCTGATAATGGTGGCGGTGGAGTGGAGTGAGAGACGAATGTGGAAATACAGGACTCATGTCTCAAGGTGCTTTCCTCCATATCCTCATCTCTTTTCACCTCTCGCCACATTTCCATTTCCCTGCCCACATTTCAGTATTCATCTTCTATTATTCTTCCCAGAGTTGGCTCCTCTTTCCTCTTCGCTGTTTTTCCTGCGCACCCCCTCCTCTCTTTAACCTGATCCTTTGTCTATCTTTTAATATCTCCTTCCTCTCCATCTCTCTTTCCGCCGCTCTTATCTGTCTATTCAATCCCCCGCTCGTCTGTCACGGAGCACTCATATTGGGATCTGCAAAGGAACCGGGGTGATGTACATTAGGGCCCCTGACGTATGGCGACACATTATGGATTGCGCTATAAATAGCTGCTGCACGTCCTGTAAAAGCTTTTCATTACATAGAGACATTGTTCGATCAATATAAGCCCACCGCTAAATCTAATTACCAAAACGACCATGGACAGAAAATGTACATGTATTTTTGGGATGATCAGGGAAGTACGAGCAGCCACTGTTTTGACCAAAGAGGTTTCCTGAGACCAAAGAGGTTTCATGAAAAGTATTGCCAAAATAAATTGCCCATTTTAAGTACAAGGCACAAGAGCTAATTGGGACGTGGAGAGCGTAGCATAGGAAAAATGGAGGACTAAGTGAAGACGAGTGGTTGAGGAGAGGTTTAAAAATACACTCTCTAGATAATGTGTTTTTGGTACTTTAAATTTATACTCATACATTTACTGCAGATGCAAGCATTACTGGGGCCCAGCTGAAGCTCCGTGGGTGCCACTGGTCTGAGCCATGCACACAGCAGACCTGAATATGAGGTGCAGCTGTAGGTAGAGCAGAGAGAAAAACTAGAGAGAAAGGGGGGAGTGAAAAAGAAAGAAAGAAAGAGAGAGAGAAAAGGAGGAGCCCAGGGTGTCATTTCTCTCTCTGTCAGCTCCTTGCCTCCCCCATCCTCCCTCCCTCCGCCGTCACCCCCTGAGATGTGGATGCTTCGCGGGGACAATTACCGACTGACACTTCATCATGGCCCGCGTGACAGCCGCTGACGGCCCTCGTCCAAACAAATGATGCTAAGGTCGAGGTTGCGGGCCTGCCTCCGAGTCTGCCTGCCTGTAGCCCTGCTGCATGGCCCTGCACTGCATTAGCAAGCCGCACACACACACACGTGCACACACACAGAAAAAGCTACATTAAAAGAGACTCCTCTAAACCAACCACCTCCTTCCTTTAAGAAAAACACATTTATCAGCAGTGGGGGATGGTGGGTGAGGAAGGGGGGGCTTCGATAGAAGGATGGAGGTTGGGTGGGGGGCGCTACAGTACTGTCAAACCCCATCCCCCTTAGGTAAAGAGAGAGCTCTTCATCTTTGTGAGGCAAGTACGATTCTCTCTCTCTCACACACACCAAAATATTCCCTAACTCGCACACAACTACTCAGATAATGGGGTTAAACAGCAACTTAAAAAAGCCAACAAGGCAGAAAAGTGAGTAAACAGCACAGTAACGGCAGCATGCATCCATTAACCTGTGTCTTTGTGGAGCACAGATAACGCCCTGACACCCCCTTCACAAGCAAAACGATCAAGTCACTCCTTCGCCTTGGGCTGAGGGCGGCTAAGTTTAGACTAATAAAGTAGGTCAATTGCTAATAGTCCAAAAAAGGGGGCAGTATATAATTTTTAAGTGGGAAGCACAAAAGAAAGAAAGGCATACCGTGGACCTGCTAGTAGCCGTCCCTTAGCTGTGAGTGTGAACCTGCAGATTAATAAATGCTGCCTGTGATCTCTGCCCAGGGAGGCAGCTGAACAACAATCGAGACAGACATCAAACGCTTGACTAACACTGAAACAACACTTGGTAAAAATCTTGCCGGTCTCTGAAAACACTCGCCGGTGTGCATGTAGGATGGAAAGAAAAACTGAGACAGAGAAGAAAGAGAGACAGAGACAGCATCAACGATGAAAGACGAATCAAAGAGAGGAGCGCCTTCTGCACGGCACGCTGCTGATGAAAGCGGCATCGCCCTGCTAACAGGTGACAGGCTACTATTCTTCAGGTTCGTAAAAACACAAAGGTCCCTTTCAGACTTTGCATTAACATCTGTCCTGGGCAATTTAATTACAACTGTTCAGCTTTATACCTGTGGCCACGAGTGGCATAAACATTTAAATAAACATAAAAACAAAATCTCCAGCCAGCATTCGAGATCTAAACTCCGTTTTATTTCTGTACGCGAATGAACAACAACATAATTTGGGACGCAGTAAAATATTGTTTTTATTTCTCGACACCACTGCACTGAAAAAACAGACAGTGTGACATGACCTGGGGAAATGATGCATATTTTGGAGCAAACTGAAAGTCCCTCTCACTCTCACTCAAACCACACACATAAGTCATTATTTATTTATCGATCTCCACCCTGACACTATTTATTTTGGAGACCTGCACAAAGCTCACAGTATAACTGAACCCTGGAAGAATTTATCCGCGGCGCTGTTTGCTGCACTGATACACCACCTCCAGTGAAATACCACCTTGAAATGTGGTCTGAGAACGGATCACTCAAATGCATCCTCAGTGCGTCCTGGTTGTGTTGACACCTGTACTTGGAGCTGGGCACCTGCAATTGGATTGCCAAGACAGATGTTTAGGTCTGAACTGGGCCAAAGATGACTTGTTCTGTATTGTCCTCTGCTGTCCAGAAGGAACTCAGTTCATGCAATTCTCTCTGTATTTATTCTCACATTATTTTTTATTCATATTCTTGATGTTTTCCCTGTTGGTCACTCTCTGATAAATGTGTTTGGCATCTCTTATGTCTTCAAACATCTGCACAAGCCACTGTCTAACACAAATAAAAGCAGAGCTCAGAGGAGAAGGATGGGGTGGGAGGATGGAGGCTAAAAATGAAGGGCAGAGGGAAAAAAAAAACAGAGCGAGGGCCATACGTCATGCTAGAAAGGCCCTTGAGAACGCTTTCAATCTTTCCGTCAATATTCGGCGTGCAGGCCTGTCTATGCCATCATTAAAAAAGAGGATGCGTCACTGTTTATTTATCATAAGGATGCATCGCTGACAGCTTCCTGTAAACAAGTCGTATGTTTATATATGTGCATGTGTGTGTGCGTACATTGACTGCAGCTTTCTCAACACGCACTCCCCAGTGCAGGGTCTCTCTCTGTCCTTATCTCTGAAAATGAATGGCTGTTGCTTAGTAATGTAGGGACAAAGTCATGGCTTAGGCCTGCATGCTTTGTGATAATAGTGGTTAAGGGCACGGAATACTGACTGTTTTTCAAAAGCTTGCACGAGGTGAGTGGGAACAAATGAGGTGCATAATCACCTCTAAGCTGATTATGAATAGTACATTAATCTCATGTGACCCTGGAAAAGTGTGAATTGTGCACTTAGCTATTGAGGAATGAAAGGATTGTTTTTCTTTCTTCTTCTTCTCCGCTTGTTTCAACCGTCTCGGTACATATCTTGTTTAACTGTCAAAAGCAGAAGAAAAAAAAGAAAGAAGCCGCCGCTGCAAGTGGAAAGGTGCTGCGCATCTACAGCGTACTGTATTCTGTGTCCGCTCACTGACTCCTTGACCATCTGCAGTTAGTCAGTCCACTCACAGATAAGCCAAAACTAAACAACTGTTGGCTAACAACAGGGTCTCGTCAGGCTGTCAGTTAGTAACGGCGAGGGTTCAAACTTGGAGGAGGAAATGAATTCCTTGTGTTTACACACAGCAATAGCAACAGAAAAATCCCATGTTAGTACGCACTGATAATTTGGTGCAGGGAAACATGCTGTATTCAAACACGTGCATGCATCAGGAAATCATTACTCCCAGTTTGTGGGAGGATTTCTGTGCACGTCTGTCTGGTCGTGTAAGAGCAGGTGAGCGTGCCTGCATGCATGTGTGTATCTAAGCTGGCTGACCCATAGAGAAAGACAAATGGCTATAGCAGGGGGGCCATGCTTGACATTTAGGTTTCATGTGGTAATGGACGTTGACCTGCTGAGGTCAGGCCTGCCAGCAAGGCAGGAGAGAGGCCCATTCCTGCACAGGGCCCCATCCCTGTAACAAGACACTAGCAAAACAGTGGCACACACGCACACACACATACATGATCACTCACTCGCTCAGTAGAGACGAGGACATCCCAGAGGCTCGACCACGTAGGAGGGGTGTGATACAGAGAAGAGACAGATGTGTTCGGTATGTGGTTTTAAGTGTCAGTAGCAGCGTGTGCTGGCAAAATTATATTTCCTGAGTTATGTGCGCACATATTTTTGTGTTCTATATGAGTGTAGGTGCACACTGGCTTCTACAACCATAGCAACAGCAGCTTCTCTATAGTACCAGTGAGGCAGAACAGTGCTGTTGTTAAGAGAGTACCCTGTGTTCACCCACAACTCGGCAACAGGAGGCTACTTTATATACTGTTTGTGACAGCTTTGTGGTAATAATGGAGCCAGGGCCCCTGCTAGTACAAGTGGCATGCTCAGTCAAGTGAGACTTTGCCTAAGAGAACTCACATACACATACACACCAGGCAGCCCCCTTCATGCCTAATGAGACCACTGGGAGAGTGGAGAGCAGGAGGCAGGGAGAGGGAGATGAGTAGAGAGAGGAGAGAGAGGATGAGGAACACGGGGCGAGCAAGGGAAAAAGAGTGCAACCAGGATGGCAAGAAGAGAGTAAGGAAAAGACAAATACGCAGAAAGAGCAGGAGGCGCAAGGAGACCGGCTGCTCCAACTTTTGAGGTTTGGAATTGGAGAGAGGAGAGGAAAGGAGGGATGACCTGAATTGCTTGAGGAAGATGTGGGGGTGTCAGAAAAAGAGGAATGAGTGTGTGAGTGAGAGAAAAAGAAAGAGATGGAGGGAGCAGAGGTACACCCCTAGGCTGAGCAGTGGGTGGTTATGCAATGTACACAACACATGAGGGCAGGGGGGATCAAAGGCACGGGGTGCATACATAACTAAATCTGACACCACGGTGCAGCAAGAGACGGCAAGGAGGGAGGAAAAAAAGAGCAAAACATCACAAATATAAAAAGGGAGCAGACACTCCCTGGTGATAGAGGGAGAGGGAAAGTGTACATTGGGTACCAGGTACACGTTGCCTCAGCGCAGGCAACGGTGGAGAAAAAGCAGCCAAAAAAGAACATACACATGCCAAACCTGCTGTACCTCTGCCACTATAGCAGCACCTGTTCATCCAGGCAGGTGCGCGCTGCAGGGTGGAGATTGTAAGTGAGTAAATAATGTGCAGTCCAAAATGGGGGGAAAAAAAACTTTTATCTAGTGACATGAAACACGGTGAGACAGGCACAGCTGAGCCTTTAGTTTAGCTTCCACTGAAAGTGGGGTTTGAATTATCAACAGGCGCTCAGCCTAATCAAGTGAAGATGATCCGCTTGGCCTCGTGCTCATCAGAGCAGACAACCGTGTTAGACTGAACTACACTGTTCAGGCCCCACAGCAGGTTACAGTGTCAACAAGAGACATGTCACCTATACTCCTGCCATAAAGATTAAAATTCACGGCACGCCTCCGTCTCCTCGGCCCACAATGACGGTGTCAGTGGATAAATGCTTCCTGATCGCACACAAAAAATGAAGTCACAAAAGTGGAAACAACGAGTTGCACAAATTCGGTTTCAGTAGGTTTCTGTAAGCTGAGCTTCAACTGACTGCAGTTGACTTTACTGCAGATGAGAACAGAGAGTCGGCTGCATTTCTCTGATCTAAGCGTGGTACCAGGGAACCTTGGCTAGTGCTATAATTCAGTCCATATTTGACATGCAAAGTTAGAAAGGGAAAGTTCAAGAATGCACTTCCACTCCCAGACTCTGAGAGACCTGCCGGAAATGCAGTCCCTGTTCTTGTGGAAAAGGAGCACGCCCACTTATGTCCCGGTTTCAGTCACTCTTACTGTAAACATTACTCAGTGTATATTCTCATCATCTACTGAAACGATTGCAGTTGTTTCATTTACAGTTTCTTCGCTCTATGACTAGTACCCACTTACAGAATGTAAATATATTGTTTACTTACACCCTGCTCCCACATTTAAACTGCCTTCATCACTATCCCAGGTTGAACTATGAGTGTCTGAAAATCCAATAAGCCTGATGTGTATCCTCTTATGGTTCTATGGAGCAGTCCTGCTTGATCAGCCTGCCGCCACTTCCGGCAGTCCACATGCCACTGCTAATCTCTCAGAGACACAGAGGAAGGCTTTGGGATCAGTCTCTGTGTGAGCTGGGAAAGATAGGAAGCTGGCAGGCACTTATTGTCTGGGTGAGAGGCAGTGGATGACTGCAGCCGACTTGTCAGGAGAGCTCCATCCTTCCTTTGGGTGTGAGCAAATTCTCCAAGAGCTACGATGTTGCTGTTGGACAGCGACTTTGCTAAACAGCTAGATGACGCCTGACTTGGCCTGCTTCATTTTACCCAGATAATACAGGCTAGGTTTTTTTATCAAGCAAAAAAAAAAAAAATCAGGTTAAGAGGAATTCCTACAGTAGTTCAGTTAAATGCTAAAAGAAACTGAATCCCTGAGTCAAATAGTAAAAACAATAGCCACTACTTTAGGGCTGATTCAGACCTAGCATTAAGATCCGATCTGGGCAATGCAATGCAAGTGGCCAGCTTTAGGTAGTGTGTTCAGACCTGGCTTTAAAATGTGTCTCCAAATGCGTCTCCAGATCCGATCTCGGTTTTGCATTCTGGCAAGGTCTGAATGCAAGGTCTGAACAGGCCCTTACATGTTTGTTCTTTGGTCACTTACAAGCAATAAATGCAACCACAAGAGACACAATATGCAGAATTTTGGAGATCGGCAATTTCTCTCCAGTGTCACATGCAGCAAAATAACTTCAGAGCCACTATTGCTGTCACTGACAACCTAAGATTCAACATTTATATTATTACTAGGCTAGTAACCACTCCTTGAGATCCCTAATGCAATTAGCCAAATGGCAGTTCCAAGAAGCTAACTTCTGTGTTTTTTTCAGTAAGACTTGAAAATAAACATAGAAAATAATTCATGTTTAAAACATAATATTGGAAAGCTTCAGGGAGTTCCCACTTTTTAAAAAGATATGTGCTGTTCAGACACTGTTGTGTCGTGCCACTCCTTGTTTCCCTCTACAGTGTCTACAGTCTCTACAGTGAGTGAGCATTGTTATCATGACCCATAGAGCAACAACAGCCACTTTAATGAGAAATACATCAGCTTGAATTAAATCTAAAGGATCCTCTAACAAAGAGACATTATAGGAGACAGCTCATCAATCACCGTCTCTACGTTCAACACCCTTTTTGTTCTATATGGGCTTACACTGTATACAAAGCAGTTAAGCAAAAGGTAGTAAAAAGGTTTGGCAAAGTCAATGCCGCATTGTATAACTGAACAGTTATTAGCCACTATACCTACTTGGTAATAATTCCAGAGAAGACATGTTTACCTTAGGCGGCAAGCGCAGCCAATTAGACCACATCAGTGGTGCACAAACACAGGAGTGTGTAGCGATAAAGTATGACATGAGTGTCAAGCCCTGCCATTACGAGGACAGCTAGCAATAAAAATCTCAATGCAGTCATGGGAATAATATGCTCGGTTATCATTCAGTAAGGCCATTCTCCTCTATAGGAGTGTCAGTGGCACAGTACTCACTCCTGCCTGCAGGCAAGCAACAGTACTCAGGTGCTGAAATGTCTCTTCGCTACATTAAAATCAGTAAATATGTGCAATTTCACACTGTGAGTGGTGAAACTGAGCCCGAGCAGAGGGATGACTTTATACTTTAGTGAGAATACAGAGGCTAGCGAAGCGTAA
Organism: Planiliza haematocheilus; assembly: GCA_005024645.1. Classification (NCBI taxonomy): domain Eukaryota; kingdom Metazoa; phylum Chordata; class Actinopteri; order Mugiliformes; family Mugilidae; genus Planiliza; species Planiliza haematocheilus. The sequence continues at coordinate 6,706,409 of SRSE01001175.1, read as the reverse complement.
CTAAATATTAGTTACTCTTAAACTGTCATGTATACGTGTCAGTTTCTCCCTTTGCTGCACAACGCCAAGAGAATGAAGGTGCCATACCACTGTTTATAACAGATGAGCAACTACTTCTGTCAATTTCTTGTCTATCCCCCTCTCTCTCTCTCTGTCTCTCTCTCTCTCTTATTGGGGGTTTCCAGTGGATGTCCAGAGCACACGTGTTTTGGTTTACCTAGAGTGGAGCCCTATCTGAGCCATGAGAGCAGACTGTGGGCTTTGTCTGTGGCACCATTAATCAACTGTCCTTAACAAAAACAGAAAACCAGATGAGAGACAAAGGGAAGAGACGTGGGGGGTTGGCTCTTATTTAGGTAGGGGAAAAAAAGAAAAAGGCAGAGGGTTAAAAAAAAAAAAGAAGGAAGAGAGAGAAGGGGGGTGCTTGACCCAGATCCAGGCCTTCAATAAATCAAGCAGCAACAATAACAAGCAAAGTTTTCATGTGGCTTGACTGATTAATCAGGATTTTTTTTTTTTTTCTAACATGGGAAGAGCAGGAGTCTCTTTTCCCTTGTCTTGTCTCTCTTGAGACTGCAGAGTTACAGAGTGATCCTTTTTATGTTGGGTGTTTATGTCTTTGCTGCAAGGTTTTAGACATGGAGGCCTGAATTGTTCATGGTTTAATGAGAGTGAGGCCTTCAGTTCATGGTGCAGCGGGGCAATATCACTGAAGGTCTCCTGCTGCATTTATCTAGCACAGGAGGGCTGACAGAAAGGCATGGACACACACGGTCATATACGAAGGTGTAGGCGCGGACACAGACAATTATTATTTAAAAAATAAACAAGCGCTGTTTTACACACATGCCTACGCCACGCACACAATCTGCAATGCGCGCCACAGCGACAGGATGTGTAGCAGCCCTCTGAGACTCTTTGCGAGGTGGCGATCGATTGGCATTGAGTGCGGACAAGGAGGCCTCAGGATCGATAGGGGGCCATTACAGAGATGTGCCTTCTGGGACAAGGCGGAGGGGGGCGGGGTGTGGTGAAGACGCATCTGGGGCCCTTGATGCTGTCTTCTTTACCTCATCGGCAGGAGGTTTTACTTCGCATGACTACTGGGACACGCATGCACAAAGCAGAAACCTGGACACGTGCGTGCATTAGGAAGATTTAAACAGGGAGCGCCAAATTCTGTACATGCACTCGCTCACATCGCACACAGCAGCTAATGGCATCCCAGGAGACAGAGAGCACTCGTCTTAGTCTCCTTTTCTCAATCTCCCATTTCCAGTGTCCTCATGAACAATCTCCTTTATGGTTTCTCTAACTCGTTTTAGATGCCATCTTCTATTTCTATCTTTCTTCAGCAGTCTCTCTCCCTGTGCACTGTGGTGTCACCACCAGAGCAGCCTGCACTGTGCTCTGTCAGTGGAACAGCTTGATCCTAAGACTTTATGTCACCCCCTTCACCACTCTGCTGTTCACAGAGAGAGCACCGACTGTTCTATTCTCTCTCACACACACATACATGCACACCCAAACACACACACACACACACACACACACACACACACAATAGGGAAAAAGACAGCATTGTTACTTCCACAAAATGTCTGGCAGTGACATAATCCCCAGGCACTTCCTGTTTTATGTGTTCTTGAGGCATCTGCCATGATTTTGCATGAAGGTTTACTCATCGTCCAGTGCAACTGCACAGCTGAAATGACTTGTGGGAAGCGAGTCAGTTGATGTAAATGTAATGTAACTTGAGAAAATAAACACAGCTTTACCCAGCCATTTTGTGTATTTACATTAGCCGGCTTACGCAAACCTGTTAAGGAAAATATGTGAGACCACATGCTCTCAAAAAAACGCTATACTTGACGTTAAAAATATATATAACACCAAAAACCCAGGTTATTAAGGTACAATACTACAGGTGCTAATCACATGAAAGCACGCGCAGACAAACCTGTCAAGCAGGCGACTCAAACCACTGAGGCTTTTACTCCTGCCAGTGAGAAGTGAAGGAGGAGAAGGGTCTCCCTCCTCCTACTCGCTACTGCTTTCTTTTCTGCGGCCCATCTCCACGAGCACCGCCCTTGAAGGATGGTTGAAAACAGTCAATTTGGATGATGTTATGGAGACTATTAAAAGTCAGGCAAATGCTTTTACCAGTGCTTATGAAATTACACTGAGGTGCCATTGCGGCTCCTGTGAATGCCGTCCAAAAAACCCTTTTGTGGCTGATCAAAAAGAATGTGCGCAGACACACACACACACACACACATGAGCACACGGTCTCTGGACTTAGCTAGCAGTCCCCATTGGTTTGGAAGGCCACAGCAAGCTATAACAACTACAGCCTGGCCGGTCTGTTAGCAGTGGGCCCTCTGTTTCAGCAATCTGGGTTCTCTTTGCCGTTGGACAGGGACCAGGTCAGGCTGCACAATACCTCACTGTGTTTGGAGAGGCAGAGAGAAAAAGAAAACTGCAGGCATTAGAGTCTCTGTGTGCACACAAATGTATAAATAAGACGTGTAAAAGAATGTATTTTTTGATGTGCAAATGCTGAGTGTGTGCGCGTGTGTGTGTGTGTGTGTGTGTGTGTGTGTGTGTGTGTGTCATGGCTGCTGGGCCCACCATGCCCTTTCCCTTTCATGCTAGATTGCAACAACTACATTCCCTCCCAGCTCCATCATTACATCATCATTTCTGCAGCTTTTTGCTACCTCAGCACAAACAACCATTTTGGGACCCCTGGCTGCAGTTTCTCTCCCGCAGGCAGTGTTTGAATAGTGTTTTTGGATCTCTCAGAGAGGTCAGTGAACCAGGACTACCACACATCACTGTCAGCTAAAACAATACGGTGGAAAGCAAATGTGTTGGCCCATGCAACTGTGCCCACCACAAGGCAAGCAGACTGCAGATGCAGAGTGGGCCTGTGTCTCCTTTAGAATGAGCAAGCAGCACCTGTCTCTTTAAGATCTATTTCTCACAGCCTGTGGGTCTTGAGCTGAGCAGGCTAGCCTGAGCTGGGCTGCGCTTCGCTGTGCATGTATGGTAACTGGGGGGGGGAGCACACCGCCCAGCCTGCCAGCCCACCACAGGGAATTTGTTTATGTTTCCTCGCTGCCAAGTTCCTGTCAGGAGGCGCCCCAAAGAGGAACTGCAGACTACTCGGTACTGTTAGCTACACCCTCTTGCCTAGAATGACTGGGGTTTTCTGAATACAGTATCGGGTGGTGCTTTGTAGCAACACTCAAATCCAGGGAGGTCTCTTCATCAATTACAGTGCTCACACTCACTCCATACTTCAAACACTCACACTGTTGTTCCAAAACCAGCTTTCAGAGCACTAAACTTCATAAAACAAGTTCTAACAAAAAGCTTAATTTATGGCCCTAAACATATTAACACCAATTTTCTCAAAACACACACACTTAAAACAGCACAAAGGCATAGTTTCATTAAAGCAACACTTTACGAGTGGCATTCTGTTATGCAGGGGATTACGGGTATTGTAAAAACTGAGCACCACCACATAAAAACACAGTAAACAGAATTGGGTGAACACATGGGCATTAATTCAAGCGTTTGTGGGAAAACAGCTAAAGCTAAATTACTCCCCCACTGACGCAAAAGAGCAAAGCAGTCCGACTTCCAATAACACGCACAAACATTTCCTCGAATCATATCAAAAATATGATGCACTGCTGCCAGTGAATCAATCACTGCGTTACTTCTGCACATTAATAAAAATCTACGAATGGCATCTACACAACATTTCTTCCCTCATCCACGGGATATGTGCAGCCTCTCTGTCAGCGAGTGTGTTAATCTCCATTAACACAGAGCTGCAGAGTACGCTCGTTGGGAAAAAAAAAGGGCAAGAAACACAAGCTTATGCCTGAGATATGATGAGTTTGTCTTCTTCATATCATGACCGTGTGATGTCTGGTGGTCAGTGTGTGTGGTAGGAGATAAAGAGGTGTGTGTACATGTTGGCGAGTGGAGGAAGGAAGGGTCAGACAAGGCCAGACAAAGAAGCGTGGGGCCCAAGATGGCGAGACAGAGGAAAAAAAAAATGTGGAACAACAAAAGATGGAAGCATGGATGAAAAGATGTAGGCAGAGGTTTAGAGCCTGAAACCAAAAAGCAAGAAGCAATTTCTGTCAGCATGGATGGCCTGAAAGCGTCCACCCTGCATCACGTGCTGGCACATTTCACTGCTCTTTGACAATACAGCCTGAAACTTCCCATTTATGCACACATAATAAAGTTAACCAATGCCTTACTACATGAGAGCACAGGGGAAAGGCACGGGCATTAGTTGTGTGTATGAGATTCATGTTGTCTTGTCAAACTGCTCAGTTTTGTGCCTGTGGGTGCAATACTCATTCACAGCCGAAAACTTTAACCAATTGAGCATCAGCACTTGCAGCAGACTTCTGCTATTCTGCTGATGGTGAGGAAGTAGATTCTGCACAATATCTTGCTATTCAAAAGTCTTACAATAAATGAGCTCAGCAGTATAAAATACCAACTGAGCTTGAAGTAGTTCACTCGACCGTAACTCTCCAAATACGGAGCGTTCGTGTACATCTGACAAATCTAATTGGTTAATCAGAGTGTGAAAAAGCTAAAGAGCCCCAGTACGCAACATAAATGCTGCAAATACGGTCAAATTTACTGCAATGAAAGAGCAAAATATCCCATCTGAGCCGTTGGAGTTGTAGGGAAACTGACTCATCCACGAAAATGGGGCAGATTTACTCATACATGAAGTCTGGAAAGAAAACAGCATAAAAGCTGCCATATCATGTTTTTTTGTTGTTGTTGTTGTTTTAGTTTTACCACTCTCTGTGATGTCTGTAGTGTGTCAATTGCATACTATTTATCATATAAAGTGCATACTAAATATCAGGATACAAGCACTGCAGTAGTGCCGACACTAATATATAGATATCTGTATAGTTTCAAATGTTTCAAAACAAAGGTGGCAAGAAATGATTATGCAACTGGTTGTGCAGCTTTCAGTTTTGATACAGACTAAAATGCAGCATTTCACAGGAACATCTGCACACACAATACATTTAAACTTCCCCATTAACAAATTTCCATATGTGGAGTGGAATAAGAAAAAAACGCAGGAGCGCTGCTCTAGACAGAGGGAGAGGCAGCGGGCTCGGCAGCCACCACCGACCTACCGCACAGAGTGTGAATCATTAAAGGCATGTGTTCCACATCAACTCCCGGGGCCGCTTCCCAACCCACTTATGAGACTGGATCTAAATTATGATGGTGGGAGGGGGGTTTGGGGGCCAAGGGAGTTAAATACCATTTTTTTTGTGGAGATGAGAACCCTAAACCTGCAAGCCCCGAGAGTAAGAGAAAGAGGAAGATAAACTGGAAAATGAATGCATGCAAATACTGCATGAACTCTCTGCCAGCTCACAGAATAAAACAGCAGTGAATAAATGAAGCAGCAAATGGAATAATTATATGATTTCCAAAAAGTGTGACGTCTCATCATGAACAGATGAAGTGAATAAGATGAAAAGAATAAACAACTAAATGGAAAGCCAAACTGAAATGAAAACTGACCTACTTTAATTCGTACATATTTTTCTGGCTTCCCTTCCTAGTTTCTAACTTTACAAAAGCCAAGGCAACACAGTGGGATAACTTTTTCCAAGAATATATATCAAAGAGTGAGAAGAGAGAAAGGACCTTTGAGTTGTAAGCGTATTTGGGGAGAGTGCCTGCTGTAGTCTTGTCCACCAAGTCAGCCATACACCAAAAAGGGTTGCCAACAGGGGGATGTCTGCCAGACCAGTTGTCATTGCCACTTACAACACATGGACGTCTTCTGTGGGTGTGAATATGTGCACAAAACACACTCCCTCTCTGGTGTGGGCATCCAATGAAAAGGGTGGTTTGCAGAGGGAGTCTGCATTCTTCTGGGTATTGGTTGGCATAATGGCACGCATACCATTCTACTTGTTTTTGCTTGGAGGCTGGTTAGGGGGAAGGTGCTCACTTGGGGAAGGGATCACCTTTCCCCAGGGCTAGGAAGGGGACGTTAAGAGCAAAACAGGATGGGACAGGACAAGACATGAATGGACAGGACAGGGAAGCAAAACACAAGTTTGTACAAGCAAGAGAAGACAAACTAGGCAGGACAGAGCAAATTTGCAGCTTTGATTGGCTGAGAGGAATCAATCAATCTTTACGCCTCCTTCCTGTCATTATCGTGGCAACACTGCTGTGAGATAAGAATAAAATAAGTAAAACTATACTTTCTGTTGACATGTGGCCACGTAGCTGTAACAAGGAAGACAAATCAGATCAACAAAATGAATCTATATTCACAGAAGAATGGTCCACATTCTTCAAGCCAGTCACCAATAATGTTATTGTTTGGTCTTTGTTACTTTGACATGACAAAGTAAATCTCCTTGCTGCCAGCTCAGTCTCTGACGCAACAGGCCTAGGATTAGACTTGATCTCAATACTAGCTGCATGCAGGGTACAAGACACAGAGCAGAGTGTAGACAGCTATTGAGCCCATGTGTAAATAGGGCAGGTCATTGTCCTGGGAATTCATAGCGAGTGGGTGTGTTGATGACACTGCCATCATGTGACCGACGTGAAAACACAATGCAAACATCTGAAGGTGATGAACACCAAGAAAAACTGCAGAGACAAGATTTAGTAGCTTTTGTAAGTGTGGGCCAAACTGTCAGACAAATTCAAGGAGCAGCAGTAGACTTGTCTGTTGATGATAAAAATAATTAACTGGCTACTCTGGCAAACAAACACTGCGATTTAAACAGCATACTTTTTGCATCATGACCCGCCTACTGCACGTTTTGCCCGGGCACCACTCCTCGCCCACACAAACGTGTGAGAATAATGTCCTATGTCCGGAAAATCAGGTTCATATAGGAAAACGGCTTATGTCTGTGTATTAGTTTGACAAGAATGTCAGCTGTGCACACGCCAGTGAAAAGAAGGAAATGTGAAAAAACAAACACAACAGACTCAATCAAGAGCTACACATTGTGACCACAATGCCAGTATGGCAGATATATGACATGGAACAATGCTAATATATGGAGACCAGACAATGGTGTTTGGTAACCACAGACAGAAGTGTCGAGTGTGGAAAGTCCAATTACCCTCAGTAGACAGCAGCGACAAATTCGGGCTTACCCCAAAAACGTCAATCTCCCTGTCCTCCCCTGTCCAAGGAAATCTCCCTTTGAATCGATTGCAGCTCCTAAGCTCTGAGGAGAGAGGAAGAAAAAGATATTTGAAACCAAAAGCTCTGTGGTCCTTATCCACGTGCTGCAGACTCAGTGACTCCTTAGCCTTTCTGGCACAGAACTGCTTCACTACATGAAAACTCTTACACTCTTTTTCCTTCTCATACTCCCTGTAATCTCCCCACCCTTTTCCAATAGATTGGACTTTCTCACTTGCTACATTTGTGCCCCAGACATCATGTGAAAAGTGGAGTAAAACAGTGCTTTTGTGGTGTGTGAATTACCTAGGGCCTAGGCAAGCACAGTAGTGCTTATGGCCACAACTCAATTACAGCAATGTGAATCAGGTGGCGGCCTAGAAATCCCCTCAGCCTGATGCACAAATAGGGACACAGAGGCGCCTTCATTGCCAAACAGAGACAAATCTAAAGTGGCGTGTCATCTTTGCATAGTGGAACAGCTAGGCCAATGCTGTACAGATGAATGGCTGCCGCGGACAACAATCTAGTGACACTGGTTTGGAGCCAATGTGTGAATAAGGCCATTTTATTTTTGCGAAATTATCAGAATGTTTACAGACAGCTCTGGTTGCAGAACTAAATTGAAAGAGTCACATGGCACTTAGGATATCTGATAAATGGCACCTTTGTGCTGTAGAAAGCTTGGAAAATGTTACGTGAATTGTTTTTAACTAAAAACAACTGGATGGAAATTACACCACGGTGGTTTGCACATGTTAAAAGGCACTTTGTTGGATTTTATGGATTCCATGGAGATGCCAAACGGCACGATCACGGTCAATCATATTTGAATAGAAAATTGTGTTGTGTCAAAAACACTCAAAAGCAGTGAGCATATCCTTTCTTCGTCTTTAAGGAGAAAACAGAGAACATCTCTTTTTAGCATGTCTTGGGATCCTTCCAGTTCCAATAAAATGTAAAACTGTGGACCAGGGTTTCCAAATGCATGTTCAAGAGAAACCAATGACATTTAAAACTGTGGTCTGTTTGGGTTTATTTCACTTCACTTGTCACAGTGCGAGAGCAAGTTTCTCTACTTCAGTTAACAAAGAAATAAGCTGGTTGTGTCAAGACAGCTTTCCTGACAGCCATGGCAATGGCTTCTATTTAAAAGGGTCAAGAGACCACTAAGAAAAATACCCTTCCTCCAGGCAGAAGTGGCCTTGGTGCCATTTTACAAGCAGCAAATATATTTCACACTAATTTGTTATCTTGGGCTCTTGAGGACAGTAAAACAGCTGAGGTACAAAAATAGCATATTTTAATGTTTTTATCATTCAAATACCTGATTTTATTTACATTGCTATAGCAACCTCAATGTAATGTTAATGAGCAAACATACAGTATTTCCCAGAGTGCACAAAATGTCATGCCAGAGTGATGAAACAAGCTTTTCCAGACAATATTTCTTCCGGTTATTGTGGATATAACATTTGGCATTTGTGTGGATGTGACTTAGACATGCACCACCCACCTAGAGCAGACCAGACACCCCCACCCCATAGCAATGATACTCCTTGATGGCAGCAGCCATCCCCAGCAGGATGCAGCCTGACACAGACACACACACAAAAACTGTTTAGGAGCAACTGAAAAAACATGAAGAACAGCACAAGGTGTTGACCTGGCCTCCAAATTCACTAGATCCCCAACTGATCAAGTATCTGTGGGATGCACTGGGAAAAGCCTGAGCCACAGAGTCACTCTCTGATGAGTCACCACTGTTTTGAAGGCACAAGGGAGACGTACAAAATATTAGAGATTAGATCGATGTGTATATAGAGAGCTGTACTGCTAAATGTGCAGATCCTAAAATTATATAATGCATTACAAACATGTGACATTTGCACTCTCTAACAAGACACTGTATTTCAACAATACTACTATACTTTTACTGTGAACAACTAGCCTTGAGGTGATTGGTCAGTCCCATTTAAAGCATAACTGTGTTTTGCATTCCCATACAAAACACTGTCATAGACCATAAATATTCAAAATTCTATGATCTCATACTACATTAAAGTCCACATATACACAACCAGCTAGATTCTGCATGTGCTTTATATGTGGCAACTTAAAGCTATGCTAGAAAAGCCTGAAACAATAATACATTTAATTGCATAAATTGCAATCCAAATATCAGCAGGCAGTCAACAATCTTGTGGTAGTTAGATACTACTTGTCACTCTGGCAGGCCACATTTTAATGTGTAACACTCTGGCTCTGTGCTGTGCCTTGTGTTTCCAACCTAACAATAAGCCAGTCACTTGGTCTGTTCCCTCAATGACTCCTCTTGTCACTTCCTGTTTTATTACACGCCCTCACTTCCTGTTTGTGAATCTGAATGGTATCTGAACGGTGCATACAACAGATCAAAAGCATCTTCGTTTCTAGAAGGCAGAGGTAAGACGAAATAAGGATGGAGTTTACGCATATGTATGTATTTGTGCGAGTAAAAGCATGTGTGTGCGCATGTGCGTGTGCGTGTGAACCTTGAGTCGACCCTAATGAGAGTGGACAGGAGTAGCCCAAGGTAATCACATCTTTATCCTTGCTGATAGGCGAAAGAAACTCAGTTTATACGAACTCACCTTTAACACACACAAATACACACACGCACAAGGAGAAGAGCATGACCCTCACTGCTGGAGAGCTGCCAGACAAGACCATCTGCTTTTCAAATGGAACCCAATTTACCGAACATAGAAGGCCTCAATTGCACAGGAACTCGCTGTTCTCCCAAAGCGGAGAGTCCGAAACAATAATAAGGTAAGGTCACCCATCCTCAATGCACCACCTAGCATCAGCACCTGGGATTGGGTTTTGGGTTGCTCAACTGCTGACCGTTTAAATGGTTTTATGGGAATCAATCCAACCAACGTTCAAGTAAAATCATTCATCAGCCCTGGGACATTCACTTACTCACTGTGACAGGATCGTCCCTGTATAAACTCCTAGAACAAATACATAAAAAAATCTGATTATGAGTATGACCAGCAGCCTCCAATGCTTACTTGGGAATGGCAGCCCCGTGGCGAGAGTCATGAGCTCACATTAAAACAGACACAATGTGTTGTTTTAACTCACTCGGTTCTATAACATTCCGCCGGTCGCGTGCATGCCCTCACATGCACATTCAAAAATATAAACCCCTCTTCTTGAGGGTCTGACTCTCAGCGGTGGAAAGCCCCTTCAGTGACACATAGATCACATAACCTCACTTGACATAGGAGGAGAGCACTCCCAATGGAAAGTTGCGGATTCACACACGCTGAGCGCCGGCCAAGGCTCCAGACTGCCATTGTCCTTCAAAGTCATCCAAAGAAAACAATGAAGAGGGTCACGAAAGGCCCCCTGTGGAATGGTACATAACCAGAGAGATTCAGAGAGGAAGAGACAGACTCGGAGAGACGGAGACAGATTAAGAGGAGAGTGAAAGAAGCTAATCCACTGTGACAGCGTTATATGGAACACCTAGTGCAAAATATGATCATCTGGGGACAGGTGAATTTCACTAATGTTCAATCACTCAGGAAGAATCTGACACCGCTCGAATGGAAAACATGTCAGCTCCATGATGTAGGGAAGAAAAACACATATATAAAGAAAGAAAATAAATTATTTCACCTCTATGTGCGGGAAATTATAGCTACCATAATACATGGTGAAAACACATTCATTCAACTTTATAACTATATTTTACAGTGTGTAGTAAAATAACAGGAATTTACGTCTCACACAGTGCAGAACAGTCGAGTAATCATCCAGGCAAGTGTTACTCAGGTCAAAACCGTGCACAGGCAGAAAAAGGAGATAAAACCGAAACGATATCAAAGCTTTAGTTTGTGGTGATGTTAATCATTCATTAGTGCCGAGTGACCCTTATTATAAAACCATCTTTGTTGTCATTATTCATCTGGCAGAAAATGCTAGCCTGTTAATTCAGACGCAGGATGTTGACAATAGACGGTGCACAAAGGGCTTGGAAGGCACAGTCCCCCTCCTGATTGGTCTTTCATATGCTAATGAGGAAACTGTTTTGGGTTTACTGGCCTGGTTGGAAATGATTTAGGGCGACACCGGTGCTCTGAGCCTTTATGTTTAGCCTGGCCGTGGGGGCTCATATATCACCCTGATCATTAATCAATTAGCGTCTCCTAGCCACCTGTCGGACACATCGGCGCACAAAACATTCTTGCCCTTGGGCAGTTGCTAGACGATGATCATCAGCAGCACCACTATTACCTACCAACCGCCCCGGCCTCCCTCCCCTTTATGTTAATACCCAGATGGATTACATAATCAAACCAAAACACTGTCCACAGTATCAGGACTGCTCCCAAAGAGAAGCGCAATGGAAGCTGCTTTATAGGTCTCCCCCTCCCTACTCAACTGAACACCAAGTTTTTTTGAACATGCATCTGCCCTCCGTTGTCACAAACAGAAAGGGCCGAGCAGAGAGGAATTGATGCCGACCTTGAAGGAGAATCAATAAGCTGACGGCTATTCAAAAGTGCTGAATGCACGCCAGCGCTGCGTCCGCCGTTGTTTTAAATGCAACTGCCTCCAGTGGAGTATTGATGGTTGTTTGGTATTGATGACGTGTCACAGAGGCCGAATACATGTGAGATGGAAAGGCCCAAACTATTCTGTGTGACATTATTCCAGCAAAGTGAGAGAGTGGATGAACTTAATGCTGACTTGCAGGGTGAGAAGTAAAGGTGTTCATTCGTTACACATTCAGCTTTAATCACACACACACAGGACCTAAGTCTGTGTTATGGTGAACTCAGAGGGAGAGTTGAAAAAGGTTGGGTCAAATTTTTCACGGTCTGTGTTGTTTTAAAACTCCATCAGGCTTTGTGATCTCATTAACTCACTCGAGACATGTTTGAGGTCCAATGGCGACTGAAAACTTCCTCAGAGGCTTCTATTTAACCACTGCCCTCTACCCAACTGCTGCAAATAGTTTTTGTATGGAGATTTGTATGTAAATTTGAACTCATATGCACTCACTGCCACTAGACAATCTCTTTCCCCCAGCTTTCCTTCCCTGACAATAGACAATTCCCACCACCCTCCCATCCAACGCCACAAAACCCTTCACATTTTTCACACTTTTTTTTTTGTTATTTGGAACTAATTCTTAAAAGCAGCTGAGGAGATAAATGGCACTAAAATTATAGCCTAATCCTCCAACCCTCAATGTGGGGACATGGAGAAAGTAGATTTGTCAAGGCTTGATTTAGCAGTATTCTTTCATTATAAAAGTAGCACTCTTCACGCAGCTTAGCAGTACGAAATGGCTCAATCAGTCTCATGTGGAACACTTGAGTGGGAAGGGGGGAAAAGGATGGCATAAGGGCCTATCTGTGAACCCAGAAAACCTGGCATCGTTCTTGTACCATTATTGTGTTGCATTTATTGTTATTCCCACCTGCGCTGCACTCTTCAACTCTGAGGTTTACCCCTTGAAAATGACATTCAACATCCACTTCTAAAGGCTCCAAACACAAAAGCTGTTTCAATGGGGGATTGCAGAAAATCTGAGCCACTGTGTTGGGTGTGTGAAGTGAGAAACACTGGTCTAGCCACTGGAGACTGCGAGTTATTTTTCTTTTTTCTTTTTCATCTGGTAAATCCAACCAGCTCAGGCGAGCAGCCAGCTACCAACATTATCAGGTGGATTTTCAAAAGAACAAAAGCGCCTCTGCGATTCTTTACACTGCCAGCGGAAAAAAGCGAACAGAATCGAGCACTCGGTGTGTGCGTGTGTGTGTGTGTGTGCGTGTGTGTGTGTGTGTGTGTGTGTGTGTGTGTGTGTGTGTGTGTGTGTGTGTGTGTGTGTGTGTGTGCACGTAAGTCCCTTGTCCTTGATATCTCAACCAAATTCGTTTCTTCCAGAAGATTATTTCCACGATAATCTCACACTTTCCTCTATTTACTTATCTCCTCAGGAATAGTCCTAAAAACTGGCTGTGATATTAGAAGTGTAAAGGTCAAAACTAAAGCTGAGAATTCAGTGAGGAGAGCGTATCAGTTTGGACTCACTGTATCTAATCATAAATGTATTTCTGAGGCCACAGGCCAAATAATAGATATTTCTGGAAAGATAAATCTGGCAGAGGAAAACATCTCACACTTGACTGCAAACAAGGTAAGTGCATAGTTGTGTTGGCTGGTATCTGTTGGTGGACAAGCGGTGCTGGAGAGAAAAACTATTGCCTGAGCAGATAAAGGCTATCCACAGAGTACAGAGGCGGCGAGGAGACAGCGAGAAGGAGGAGGGTGATGGGTGACAGGGCAAAGGCTTGACCTCTCTGGGTCAATAGGTGATAAGTAACATTTATCATACCTTCACAAGCTGCTAAATGAAAAACCAGGCAGTTTCTCTCTGAGGAAACTCAACCGCATTTCGATGTCCAAGTCCAATGAAGGCTGAGCCCACTACTGGCAACCAGATGCCCTGTGTTTACGATAGAGACAAATACTGGAATCCCTAAGTGGAAAAACATGCCATGCTGGCACACAGTAGCGGCAGTGAAACATTACATCATTTTGACAATTTAATGAGCACAGCCTGGATCAGATCAGAAGTTTAAATACCTGCCAATGCCAATATAAAAGCTTGTATTTCACGCTTCATGAGAAGGGCTAAAAAATAAGCTTAATTTAATAGGACAACAACGGTGGGAGGATGAAGGGTTGAAGTTGAAGGGGAGGCGAGCAGCGCTGGCTAAGTCCTGATGAAAGCCATGCAAGGTATCTGAACACAGGCGATCCATGGAGCCACAGCTCAGCCACACTGACATTCACATGGAGGAAATGACAAAGAGGTAATTGAGTGCGGGGACCAGATTTGGCACGAATTTATCAGAAAACACCCCACCCCCAGGAGTCTGACAGTGGCTCTCTGAAGGAGCACGGCAGCTCTGTATTGTTTTGGTTCTCTGGACAAGTGGACAACAGTCTGAGTGGGCATCCCGGGCTAGCGGCCAACAGCGAATAAAAACACGCTGTTGTGCAGAAGGACAATTAGGACGAACTCACGCAACAGACATCTATCTAGTGGACATGACAGTAATTTCACAGATAAAACAAATATAGCCTTCTTTGTAGACATTTCATAACGTGTGCATGGGCAGACACTCTACAATGACTCTACTGGAAGTGAAATGCACAAACAAAACACACATTAGAGATGGTATCGCATTTCCATATCCCACACCTCCAACGCTCACTGATGATTAATAGTTTTCTGTTGCTAACACAAACTGTCCCTCGAGGACCAGATAAAGTCAAAAGTTATTTTAAGGTATTTGTGCAAGAGGTGTCATCCAAATCTTGCAGACTTATGAGATGTTTGATCTGACAGTTAGGTCTCCTAATAAGTGCTTTTCAACCAGCATCCCACGCAGCAGGAGATGTTGCGGGCACTGACAAATGTTGCACAATGTAAAAACCACAATAACAACTTGAAGCTGAAATTAAATAAACAAGTTAAAGACTACACAATAACAAACGAAAGGATTCTGAATACTTCCTACAACCTAATGCAACAATAGGCTAGGTTTTCACTGTTAAACGTCCAAACATTGGGCTGAACACAAACACTTGATTCCTGCAACCCAGTTATGTTGGAGAAAAGTCAAAAGGAAGGGAAGCGGCCTTTTCGCATGTGCACAGGTGTGACAACGGGCAGAGCTCCAAGTGTTCGGCGAATAGTTTTTCTCTTTATTTTTCACATTCTTACGTCCATCCTTTTCTGTCGTCACTGTTGAAGCAAACCAGTCACTTCTGTGCTGTCAGTGATGTCTGAAAAGTGAGTGGCTTAAGAAATGAGGCACAGAAGAGTGAGTGTGGTTTTCACAGGCAACACTTAAAATTATCAAGGCGGGAAGTGTTGCTAATAACATAAATTTCAAGCGTCTCAGTAGGTCACACCAGTGGGTCATCATGCACAGGGGACATAACTGTTTGGAATACATCTACACATGCCGTCAATGGATAAATATCCCTTCAATACCCCTGTTTATGATTTTGAACAATGCCATCTTTTAAGAACATTTCAAGCATTGAGTCATTTAGTGTTGTCATTTGTTGACATATGAAACTAGTGTTTCCTGCAGGGACTTATTGTGTAATTGTATATTACCAACGAGAAGCACATCACAAGGTAGCAGCACAAACCATTCAACAGCAGGACCCCGAGGCCCTTTCACAGTTATTTCTTGAGTGTGTAGAGTCTTTGTTGTATTAAAAATCACATCCTGCTGTCCTTTGGTTCCCCTGATCCGTTTCAATATATGGGTGTATATCTATCTATCTATCTATATATCTATATATCTATATATATATCATATGATCAGTGATTATTATTGATGGGTATGTCTATTGGTAGGGGAGATAAAATCGTTTATCAATGATGTATTGTTGCAGAGGTTTTCGAGCAGGACAGCAAGGTGTAGTCTAATCCATAGTTTGTGGTTGTAGCGCGCTTAAACTATGTAGGTTCATCCCAGAGCGTTCTGCAGAATGGGGATTGAGGCCATCAAGGCATTTTTAATGGATTATATAAAGCTCTGTCTCTTTCTGATGCTTTCCAAACATTTATTTATCATAATCCTTTGTGCTCCTTTGAGCACAACACAAAGAGTGTATTCTCCACACACACATCATCACACTGCAATGTGACCAAATACAGCAGCTGAGAGTTTCAATTAAGGCCTCCACACACAGCATTAAGCGAAGCTGCTTTCAGTTATTTATAGGTATATCCTGATCAGGTTTTTTTCCCCCAGATCCAAAACCGATCTTTTAATTTTAAGTAGTGGCTGATCCGAGTCCCATCTAAACTGAACAAAAAACTCCTTGGCTTTTCTTATATTACTTGTATTTGTACTTGTATGGTACATACATGATCTAGGATAGGAATAATGCTGTCAAAGCTAATATATGATAATAATGTGATGCTGTCTCAAGGAAAATCTTTGAATCAAGCATGTGTTTGTTGTTGCTTCAGTACTGAGTGACAGTTTCTTATTACCACTTTGTGGCATATCTACATTGCACAATTTATAAATTTCTGTCAAACTGACACAGCAGTCTTCTACTTCGATTTATAGCAGCTTTGACGCTAACCAACTGCCACTAAAACGAAGAAGAAGAAGAAGTAGTTGTCTTCTTGTTCATTTTATGTTGGCAGCTTTGCCACTAGCCAACTGGCATTAAAACAGAAGAGGAAGACGTTTTTACGTTGCTGGGACAATACCACTCTCTAGATACTGATCAGGACATCCCTAATTGTTTTAGCTCTCTTTCAGCGTCACTTTCCAAGTGGAAAACAATAGGTAGGGTGATGCGTTAAAGTTTTCCAACCAGTCACTGTCACTCCAGCATAAAAAAAAACAAAAAAACATTGCTGATATGTTCCGGTATGAAAACCTAATTTCAAGGACAGTCTATGCCCTCCTTCAGTGAAACACTTGAGATTTCCGAACAGCAGTCCGACACTATTGGATGTTTCTGGTTGCAGCCTCTAAATAAATAAACAGGTGCTGGTAACATGTTCTATTAAATGATCTGGGCGCTCAACCGCATAAACAGGTTATGGGGATCTAAATAGATTGATTGATTGACTGATTGATTGATTGATTCGTGATCTAGTCTGGCTTTTAGCACAGCTCTATTGGACAGCAACCACTAAAGACAGCTTAATTATCATTTAGTTACCACTTGTGTTTCATGAAAGATTGAAATCAGGGCAACAGAAGCCTTCATAATATGGCCCAACTCCAACTGACAGTTCCTATTAACAGACACTTTGAGCTGGTTATTTATTTACTGAATGGAGCTCTTAAGGAGGCAGAATGTAATGACTAAAATTGCCCCAGAAAAAAAATCAGCAGCTTGCCAATAATTTCATCCAAATTCCTAACCCTAGAAAACACCTTAATGTCACCTATGCTGTAGCTCTTTTATGTTGTGGATGAAGAGAGTTGTCTTGTTCTAAATCTTCCTTCCAAAAGACATGCATATTTTGTTCCATTGGTGTTGAATAATTTTACGTGATCTGCAGCTAAATAGATACCAGACATCATTGACTAGGACAAAAAATAGCCAATGTATGAATTGGCAACTGAGTAGGCATTGACTAGGAATGGCTGACACGTACAAATGAGCGTTTCTGCAGAAATCACCCTGGAACACGAAGCAGAGTGGTACAGAGAAGCCTCCTGGAACACAGTCAACACATTTCACACACGCAGGGCCTGGAAACAACACGCTTGGGGCTTCCACCTTCATTTAGATGAAAATGGACCTCCTCGAGAGGAAATAAAGCCATTTTTAACTCCCCTTCTCGCTACGAGTCACCCTCCCATAATATGCCCAGTCAATGGACTGTGGGTCTATTCAACTGCAGGCAGCCCACAGCACAGCCATAAATAATGTAGGGCAGCTCACATGAAACCCTAATCACCATTGTGCTGTCACCCAACAGAGAAGATTGCTTGTTTAATTTACTGCGCCGCATCTGTCTCAGTTCTGCCCAATTTAGTTTCTCAATTTCAATGGGCAAGTACTCCAGGTATTTATCAATATGCTTTTCACCCAGTGCCATGAATCAGTACGAATGTGACGTTCATGTATCTAAGGCTGAGTGAGAGTGCGTGCGTGTCTGTGCGTTTTTTGTGCAGATGCCTTTTTTGGCTGAATATGTGTATGTGTTTCACGAAGAACAAAACAAGAAAGCTGCAGCTTGTGAAACAATAAAGGCTGGCTGAGGAGACGCCATCAACACTCAATAACCAGAGCTCATTATTGGTCATATACAACGTACTTCATTACATTACTGTTCCATTAGTATGAAGACATTTGCATATTCCAGTCACCTCTTTACAGCGGCTGTTGATCATAAATGGCAGCCATATGCTGCCTGGTGCGCCATATTACAGAATTATTACTGCGACACAAAAAGCCTAGAAAAATGGAAATTACGTTGACACGAAATGAAATGGAAAACCAATCAAAGCATCCAACGTTATTGATAGCGCCAAGCAAACTCAATGACTCAATGAGTATCATTTACAACCACAGGTTATGCTGTCTCGCTGACAAAAATCTGGAGGCTGAGGCCTTGTGTGCTGTGCTGGGCTGGGTGCATTTCTGAGATTCCTTCCTCACATGTACTGTTTATTTATGTATAAACTACCAACACATCTCTGCAGCTTTTTCAGGAAGATGAACTGCTGCATTATAAATCTACACAAAGGTGCATGTAATTAGTGTGTAATCATTTCTTGCTGCACGCTTTACGATGTATTTCTGTCTACTCCTTCACAGCAGTCTAATCATTCCTGTACTGCAGTGTTTCTGCAGGGCAGTGATTTGGTGGGATGGCTCTCTTCACTTGGTCTGGCTGCACTGTGATGGCAGCCCACGGAGACAAATAAGTAGCAGCAGCTCACTAGCTTCACAGACTTGGCACAAGCCAAGGCAGCGGAGCAGTAAGATAACGATGCTATGTGTTGAGCCACTTACAAGGAGCTAGCTGTTCGATGTAGCGGCAGCAAGAGTGGTATCATCTTTGTTCAGGACCATTATCTCTTCCACCGTGGTGTTCTCTTCTCACTGATAAATGTGGCCGAGCAACTGGAGCTAATGTGCAAGCAGCTGCAATCACAGCAGCTGGGTAATACACTGTCAGCGACCACATACACCCACACAGGACGCACAAGAGAGGGAATTTGTTCCACTGTTAAGACGCACTGGTTTGAACTTGAAACTGCACATGAGACTCACGTTATGTTTTCTATAGTCAACTGAGAATGACACAGTTTGGTGGCTTGCTTAGGAAGCTGAGGTTTGCCATGATGATTTCATAAAAGTTTCTACTTTTCCAGTATGCGTGTTTACTGCTTTTCTCTTCTGCTGCCAGTGTAAACAAGGCTTCTGAGGATGTAGTCTTGGAGTTTTGCTATTTTACTGAGCACACTAATTAAGATACTATCAGTAGATCAGTCAAAATGAAAAATAACAAAGTTGCAATTTTAATCTGGAGCTAATCAGTGCGACAGGTCTGTGTGTATTTTCTCTGTTTGCCATCTAAGCCTTCTTGTTGCAATTTTCTACTGTCAAACTATTTAAAATGACACCAGCATTTACAGAGGCAACATGAAAATGACAGGTTTTTGTTATTCTGAACATGCAATCACGAATCAGTACAATGGTATAACTGACAGCAGACACAGTGCAGGCACAGAGAAGCACTGGTATTATCAAGGAGCACTTAAGGACAGATTGGTTAGTCAGACATCTGTGTAAGTGACACCGGCTATCTAGCTAGCTGTCTGACTCATGGCAGCAGAGGGTTAACTTGGCAGCTCAGCTGTACAGCGCAGCTCTAAAAGGAATATTAACAGCATGTCCCTCAGCGCAGACTGAGAGAGAGCAACAGGGGAAAAGGAGGATGGAGAGAAAGAGAGAAGTGGAGAAAAGGCAAGGAGCTAAGAGGTGGGTGTGCGAATCCAATTTCCAGTGACAGTGTGCTCAGGATCACTGTTTCAGTGAAAGAACATATCATCTGTCAAAGTTAATGGCAGTGTCCTGGGGAAAATGAAGGAAAATAGAATGAAGACCATTCATTAAGAAGGTGGGGGATGGGGGCGTGTCGAAGCCGTTGGAGTGCTATACAGTCTCTGCGGGAAAATAAATATATACACAAGCTATTATTTGTGCATTTACAAGGTAGCAGCACAGCCACAGTCATGAGCTGGTTCTCATGCTGCAGAGGTAATACTAGTGCAGGAGAGGCTCAAGCACAGAGCTATCACCGGGAATGAAGAGGTCATCCTAGCTGCTTGGTAGGACGGCTGGCAGACTAGCCAACAGGCCCGGACAGCCTGTCTCTCACTCAGAGCTGTGGATGTACTCAGTGGAAGCAATTGATACCATTGTTTTATGAAGAGGAGGGTGGAGGGGGATTAAGAATTAACAATAGGGCTCTTTCACTAGAAATGTCAGCCATCACGCCGGGGGACTGTCCGACTGGGCAGAGACGCTTTTGCAAAAAGCCAAGGTACAAAATGAGTGTGGAAAATAGTATGAAATTCTGTGACGAGAGCAATGAAACGCTGTGACATAGGCCAAAACATTCACACGCCAACTGGTCGAAATGCAATCTCAAACATGGGACGGACGGCAGGCTATGGGAAAACGTTACAACAGCGACCATGTGACACCATGTCAAACAGAAACACAACGCATTCAGTTTACTGTTGTGTGAGCCGGAATATCTGTTAAAAACATGCAGCACTCCAGCGAAACATGTCAATGATTTCAAGGTCTAATAAAACAACCTGAAGCTTGAAACACATTCAAAATCAATAACCAGGATAAAAGGTTATATGGGTCTTTAGCTCAGCCTCATTAGGAAAAAAGGAGACAAACGTGGCCTGGTTCTTCAGGCAAATTAACATGGTGAGGAACCTAAAATATCACAACTGATGATCCATTCTGGGACATTTTATTATGAGACTATACAACAGAGAGACACAAAGTTCTTTCTCTGAGTGCTTTGATAACCCCGCTGGCCTTGGACCTCTTTGAAAATCTCACTCTGAACGTTTGAGGTGAATACAAAGAGCAGGTTGAAGTGAGGTACCCTGCCGCTTTAAGGCTGGGATGAAACCAAGTTATTCTACCACTCTGACCTAATTGCTCTCTCACTCTCCGAACATGAACACTGGGAGCTGTGCACTCTGACACGTAAAGATTATTTAATACCATCAAAGCCATAAAAAGAGGAATAAAAGGAGGCGGCGCAGAGTGGGGAGTGAGTTAACCCTCACGCGGCAGGCAGGGCCAGTTTATGTTGAAAGAACAGAAAGAGAATCAGTATGCAAAAGCAGGCCTGTCTTAACTGCTGCTGGCCAACGTGAGTGGAGCTCCCACATCACAGCAACTCCATTTCTCCTCCTCCCAAAAAAAAAAAAGAAAGACGAAATCCCACTCCAGCTTCAGCTACACTCTCCTGATATCGGCTCCCACCCTTCTTCTCTCCCGCTTTTCCCACACTCGCCCCAGTCCCTAAGGCAATGACTACGTCATTGGGCACCACAGCAAAACCACTGTAATATCCCAATTTATTTCTACTTATTCCGACAGACTCTGAGCCTGATTCATTTGGGTCAAGGCTGGTTTTATTACAGCAAAGCTACACTGCAGGGCTCCGGACTCTGGTTTAAGGAAATAACCGTTTCCCTCTTCGGATCAGAGATGTTTTTGTGTTGACAAACAAATTCAAAGAATGACACCCACCCCATTGGTTTTTCCAATTTACAGTGAGCAAAACTGCGGTGTGGTTTCACTTTAAGTGCTTCAAGTGCTTCCTACTCCAAAAACGGAGTTACTAGCAGTCACAACCTGACAGCGTGTGGGTGGGACGGGGTAGAGGTGTTTACCGTTAAGTAAGCACTGGGTGACATCTCCAGGGTGCCCTGCCATTGTAGGGAGCATATCTCATCCGTCAGTGCCTGATGAGTTTGTACAGCGCAGCCACAGCCTCGTGAGTCAGCCTGGCTTGTCAACATCAGGCAAAAAGGCTCCTGTGGCGAGCGTGTGCGTAGACCACGACAGACCAGACTAAACCAAACCACCTGACACACTAATGTGTTATTCAGAGAAAGCTAGGTCCAAAGCCACATTCAGCCAAGAGAGTATCTCGTCACTTTTCTCATTATCGCGGACCTGAAATTTGATTTTGAAAGGTTTTCAGTTTGCTCCTAATCGGCTTGCTTTTACACCTTCTCTGCTGTACAGACGACAAAATACGGGAAAGGGAAATACACTGTAATATGTATATAGGTCATCCAAAGATTTATAATTTAACAGGCAATTCTAGTTTACTCTATTATTCAACAGACATATATAATCTGGAAAAATGCCTAGGCAATATTAGAAAAACCGACAGATAGAACATCCTGCATCCGTACCCTGCACATAAATATCTCCACATACAAACAATCCAAACTGCTTTAAGAACTCGTCGCTTCTCATCTGGTTAATTCATTTGTTCCATGTGCGATGAGCAAAACTATTAACAACTAAAACTCACACAGCGAGGACTTACTGACTCACTACTGCTGCGCAACGATAAAAAAAAAATAAAAAAATCCTTTCTAGTGTTTTTCACACTCGACTTTACAATTTGCAGAGAAAAGAGAGGGAAACGCTGAGGGGGTGGGGGGAGGTGAAGCGGCAAACTGAGCATGCCGCTGCCTCGACTTGATGATACATTTAGTACCATGTGAAACTGAGGCATGCGAGACCTTTAACTGGCACTGTTCACATGAGAAGGCAACCAACTTCCCGTTGACGCTTGTCTGTTTGACGGCACCGCAGAAAAAAAAAACACTCCTGTTCACCACTGCATTTACATACGACACAGTTTAAACACTGAATATAAAAATCTTCCCAAGGTCTTCACGTCGCAATACACTGTTATGAGGAACAACTCTATATTTTTTCTTTGCTGCTGCTGATAACTGCTGATGATTATTTGGAGATAAAAATGCCTTATTTCCTCTCAGCATACAGAAATAATAGATAGATATATGACATTTACTAATAAGTCCCAACATAATACCTTTTCAGAAAACCTCACAGATTATATAGTTCTCATTTGATCTAAAAATGATTTGTCTCTCTCCACTGAACAATTAATATATTCCTTCCACAACAAAGTCACATGGTGGTCATCTTGACTGCTGCCCACCCTCATTTGAGGACATCGCCTTTCTAATGATCTCAGAAGTGTTAATATATTTAATGGTAAATTCATTTCTAGGTGTAGACATCAAACATTTCAGATAACCTCACACCTTATCAGGAACTATCTAGAGCACGGCAAAGTCTGGTGTGTATTTGCACAGTAATTAGTGGTGAGACTTTTGTAACCTTTGGTTTTCTGTTAAACCGCTCCCCTCGTTTTGCACGACATCTATATGTCACTCACGTGGCAATCCAACGTATTCAAGACTCAAGATTTCTTTATTGTCAATTCCTCAATACATTTGCAACATACAGAAAAAAAAAGAAAAAAAAACGTTTCTCTCTTTCTCACGTAATAATAATTAAAATAAAAATAATCTAGGTCTTTGCCAGCTTGTGAAGAGAGAAAAGTTAAGATCACAGCAATAATCTTTCTAATTACATACTTCACAGTTGTAAAACTGTGTTACTACAATCTGACATGGAATCAGGTAGTGTGAGACTGCAGATTAAAACATTTACATCAAAAGTTACTCTCAAAACCATAATCCTATGTGACAGATTAGCGGGACAGGAGACGAAAACTGTCTCGAGTTTAGCCCAAGCCTTACCAATTAAGACGAGGGCACAACATTTAACTGTGAATCACACATACGAGAGGAGGTGACAGGGTGGGAAAACCCTCAGATGCAGCAGATTTGCCACTGAGTGACTCTTCCTCTAATGCATCTTGCTCTGAATGTCAAAGAAAAGGTCGGGAATCTTTTTCTCTCACCACCAAACCAAAGAAAAAATATATAAATAATAATCAGTCTGCAGTGCCAATGCAGCCAGTGCCAGGGAGGCATCATTAAACCTGTGGTATCGTAAAATATCATTCAATAAATGACGCTGTGCCAGACGAGTAAAGTGCAAAGACTTACTCAGACACAAGGAGGGGTCTAGAAAACACCTGTAACAGACTTAAACGGAGGGTAATGAGCACTGCTGTTTTTACAAGACAACATTTTACAACACAACACTGCAGGTTTACTGACGCTGCAGGGTAAAATGCTGTAACAGTGCTGACATTTAATTTGAGGAGATGCAGACACCTCAAACAGCCACATTACGGTGACAGGTGATAATCGGGGGTGTTAACATATTGGAGGGGATGCCTGTCCGTTTGCAGAGGTGCTTAAAGGTTGCTTTTTGGTTTTGTGACAAGCGTCGACTGGGTCACCAAGTTTCCAGCTCCGTGTGGAGAGGACATCAGAAGGAATGCAAGCGGTGGTCGAGCCACTTCTCTCTCTTTTGTCTGCAAACCTCTCATTCATTAACACCGAGGAGGCAAAAGCCTCTGATGAGATCGGTATTGATTATGCACTCGGGCAAAGTTTAGCAGCCGACTACCAAACGACACGAGAAGAAAATGTGCGGTGAAGAAAACACACACGTCTCTTCGCATTCCGCTGTCCCGACGTTGTAACAACGGTTGCTCTCTTCGTAATGCTCAGACGCACAACATTACACAATAACTACATACATGCACACTTTTCGGAAGCGCCGAGCTAAACTGTTGGCGGCGTGGCTATGCTAATTGCCTCAAAGGAACTGTCAGCGCTAATATATACATATATACATATATATCTTTAGAACCTACAGGGAGAAGCAAAGACGCGTTAGCTTTGCATGCTAGCAGACCTGACAGACGTTGTTTTCACTCATATAACATCGCAGTAACAAACGCACATGTAGTTTATTTTCGACTGCATGCTAAAGTGGCCAACTTGACAGGAGTTCCCATCGACAGTTATTCGTTTCTAACAAGGTAAGGCTAAAAAAAAAAAAACGTCACAACCGTGCACATTATAACCGTAGCCATGGCGCATTCAAACCCCTCCAGGTGAAAGGGCTATGGTTTGATACTGCACCCGGCTAAAACCTCAGACAGAAGCTCAAAGCTGGCCGCACGCTGTCAAACGCTGACAAGCTGTCAATGACAAGTGTATGGTAATACCTGGGACCTGTTGACTCCTCCTCTCGCTCCCCTCGGACTGCTGCTGGAAGTTCAGCCGCGCAGCTGTATGTCTCCGCGGCGGCGGCGGCGGCGGCGGTGGCTTTTTCAAAGTTTTTCTGCCCGCTCTAAAAATCTCCGAACGGCGGGCCCCCGCGAGCGCCGGGCTGAAATGGCCTCCCCTCTTCCCGGGGCAAACCGTAGGCAAGAGGCGGCGAGTCGCTTTCAGAGAGCGGGCAAGTTTGGCACGGCTCTCGCAAAGGCAACCATCGCAGTCACGTTCTCTGGCTGTGAAATCCAACACCAGCCCTGGCCACGCCCCTTTCCTTTTATGGAGGGCCAGTCCTCAAAAGTGGATGTTGTGCTCCCTCCAGATGTGCAGTGTGCTCTGCTGAGGTGAAGCGAAGCAACAAGAAAACTGCACCATGTTGCATTTTAAATGGGTTTCCTATAGCTTACTTATGCTTCTGTTAAATGCAAAAAAACAAAGTGACTCCCCTTTTCTCTATTTTCAGTCTGCATGCCAAAGGCCCAGCTTTAAGTGTTGCAAAACTTTATACTTAACCTTTAATATGAGGTTATAGTCAGCTGCGTCTCCAGTGGTCATTTTGTAACTCATTTTGTAATTTTTTAAAGAAATGCAACCAAGCACAAGTTTGCAACACAGAGTGTGACAAATCAAAGGAAAAAACTGTAAAAAAAAATCCAACACATTTTTTTTTTTTACAAAAGAATATTTTGCCCCTTACCCCAAAATAGCTCCATTTGTGCACTGAAGCACAAAACAAAATATCTACAAAAATATATGGAACGATAAAGCATTCAGTTCGCAGCAAATTAAAGTATTTTTTTTTTTACAGTTAATAATAATGGCTTTGCCCTAAATTGAGTTCACTCTTTTACAGGAATATCCCATGGGAAATCTAGCCTTCAGCATTTTCGCTTTTTGTTGACTCTTAAAACGTCTACACAAAAAGTAATCTCAGTATCATCACAGTGGGACACCAGAGAAGCCGTAGAGTCTTCTCATTTTGTTAAAATATGTATCTTTTGCATAAAAGTTTTAACAATCCGGCCCCTCCTCCATTGCGTGACTGTGCCTAAGTGTCCTGCTGAGAGAACACCATTAAAGCCTCTAAAATATCTTCCATCGCAGGTTGTACATACCCTTTTGTCACACTGCATTTGGGCAGTCAGCCTCTTCTGTTTAATCCACCACACCAGAGGAGCGCTGCGGCTGATCACATAAAGAGCCACCGGTATCGCTTTAAAGCCTGCGTTTGTCTAAGAGCACTGCATTCGTTGTAGAAATGCATGTTTCACTGGTGTGAGAAATAAGTAAATAAATACATGTTTACCAGTCCAGCAGAATCATGGCTTGCAAATATAGACCTCATAAGCTTTTAGTTCAAAGAATGTCCTCAAAATGAGCACTCTCAAAAGGCGTCTTAATTAAGCTATGAATATACACAATAAATTACTCAGAATTATTATAGAATCATTGTCATTTTCACCCTTAACGTGTGCATAAAGTAGTAGCAGGTGCAAAGGAACTCTTGCATCTGTGAGCATGTTTGTGTGCCTGGGGAGAGCACGCCTTCTCTTCTATCTGCTCTCTTCTAAAAACTGAAATTTTGTGACAAGTGGTAGACGTGAAACCCCTTGTCCCATATGATTGGACAAAAGGCCACGAGACAGCCAGTGACATGTTTTGCCTCCGCGGTAGCTTCTCGATTGTCTTTCATGCTTCCCTGGGAGCACTGACGCCGCTTCAGAGAGAGCGCTAGCGTCAGTGTCCTCCTTGCTTCCCCCTGCTGCCTTTAAGGCTTTCTTACACAAAAGCTGTGAGTGGCGCTAAACTGTGTCAGTTGTCACACATCACCACACGAGTGAGGAATGCACCGCTGAGGGGGCTGCTCGGGACACGGGACGCGGAGGCATGCGAGTTGCCGTGGACTGAAGGAGTTGTCAAATGCTAGAAGTATGCACTGGTGGAAGTAGCTGCTGTCACAACAGAATTGTTGAAGAGATGGAGCTGTCTCGTTTCACTGCCTTTTCTGACAGGTGGAACTGGGGGCCTGGCATGCATGTGTTTAGCATGTGTTCATGTAGATTAGATGGACTCACCCTTGTTCTCTCAAGTACAGTGTGGGGATTTGTATTGTGGAGCACTGTGCTTCCTCTACATATCTCTAGGTTGGATAGTGAGGCCTCTTGGGTCTTCTTAGCCCAGCTGCATCCTCCCCTTGTAGCCAGGTTTACACTGGAAGTTATTGGAGCTGAATCTTAACAATTCTCCATTCTAGTCTAGCTAACATCTACTCTGCAACACATTAATAGACTGCTTATACACTTACAGACTCCAGCATGTACTATACACCATGACGGCTATGTCAGGAATAGTGAAAAGCTATGTGATGCATGTGCCATTGAAATCTCTACAAACCCTCCCTCTATGCAAGAAGACCTTCAGATTGTCTGGTTCGACAATGGTACAGGTACTTATACAGCCTAGTGGACACACCAGGCATAGTGAAAAGCTACATGATGCATACACCATTGAAATCTTTACATAGCCTCCCTCTATGCAAGAAGACCTTCAGATTGTCTGTCTTGACATGGTGGCTTGTAAGGCACATGCATCAACTTGCTGTCTGCTTACTGTACAGGCACAGAAAATCAGAATTTGGACACGCTTCGAAGATCCAAGATGTCTAATGCTGCTTTCAACATTTTTCAAAGAGTAGCAAAGAGTGACAGATGAGCCTGACAGTGGCTTGAAGGATTAAGTACAGCACGCATGCAGCAGTTGCATATCTAAGCTTCTGGTTTGTAGAACATTTACTGCAGACTTTTGGTGTTTCAGGTTGGTTTCAGGCTGTATAAAGAAGGGCCAGAGGGCAGAGGACAGGGCCCCCCAGATAATGAATAGAAAAGAAAAGAAGATTAAAATAATAGAGAGAAAAGAGGATTAATTACTCTTATTAAACAAGACACTTTTAGGACCTAACAGCACCATCAAAGCTAACTAACTGATTGTCTAGTTAATTTTACTCTCTGAAAGTCTTTCGAGTTTAATTACTTTTGCGTTCATGAGCCTTTTCTGGAGTCATTGTTGTTGCTGAGGCGGCAGTGGTGGTGAGCCTGCCAGCACGTGCCTTGACAACACCAATGACAATCCATCCGTCGCCACCATTGGCATCAGCCGCCCTAGCGTCGGTCCCAGTGACTGCTTGTTATCGCGGAGCTCGCTCAGATTGGCTGCTCAGCGAGGTGAGTGGGGTGCATGAGGAGAGAAACGGAGGTGACTAAGGTAGGCGGATGATGGAGACAAAAGATGTGTTATTTCTTCTCATGCAGGCTCAGATCGCACGTGCCTGTTATTCAGTGGA
Organism: Planiliza haematocheilus; assembly: GCA_005024645.1. Taxonomy (NCBI): domain Eukaryota; kingdom Metazoa; phylum Chordata; class Actinopteri; order Mugiliformes; family Mugilidae; genus Planiliza; species Planiliza haematocheilus. Next base: position 6,677,971 of record SRSE01001175.1, on the reverse strand, counting down.
AACAGACCTTGGGGTGTGATCAGTTGCAACCCTTTGGCCCAGATGCGGGTGACATGAAGCAACATCACAGTACCTACCAGCCAACCTACTACTTACTAGTAGGGAGGCGCTAAAACAGACATAAGTTGCATAGTGTCAGCCCAAAAATAGTTTCTGTTTTTTGTTATAAGCCGAGTCTTAAACATCATAAAGGCATAAAAGTCACATTTCTCATGCAGCTCTCTTCAACAAAGACACTCCAACTTAACTAACTATTCATTTAAAGCCTCGTTAGCTGAAAACAAATGGCAAACACTGCATGACTGGATTCAGACAAACAGCGTCCCAATACCTTCTTATCCCTCCATTCATTCCTGTGGAAACAATAACATGAAATAGTCCCTGTAGATGGTTATTGTTACATGACTGTGGTGGCGTGTCGCTCTCATATTTCTTTTTACAAGGCAACTTGTGAGCCCTTTAGCAGGTGCTCAGTTTCTGTCTGTAAACGCTGGGTGCCTGTTTACAGTCCAGTGTGAAAGTCCAGTGCTATTTCCAAATTGTGGTAACACTAGCCAGCCTGATCAATGTTTTTACCCCCTGCTTGGGGCCACATACCACATGTCATATCCTGGTTCACACAGAAAAAAAGACTTGTCAGAGACCAAGACCAAGGCGGGCCCCCCTCCCTCTGCCTAAAGTGTCACCCACACCCAAGAGAAACATTTCCAGTTCGCCAAATGTCAGTTGGCAATTACAGTGGGGTGTCTGATGCACCAGGACAACACGAGAGCCCACGGGCATGACGTCAAAAAGGGCAGCAGTCTGCCAGCCTTTCTTGGTTACACATTTGGGGATCTGTGACCTGGCGTAAGGAGCTGAAGCTGCATGAAGGTGTCTGCTGTCGCCCCCTCAAAATCAAATATTTATTTGGGATTCCCAGCAGCCAAATACTCATCGTTCTGTAACTCCTGTTTATTCACTTGTCTTCCACAGCGGAGTGTAACGGTGCAACCATTATTTCTGAAAGCCTTTTTGGAAGTACAACAATGACATGAAGATATCACATTACTTGAATGCTGAAAAGCAGCTACCCCGTCGGAAGCTGAATTTGTCACTTGTGTCTGTAAGTGTCTGTACAGCAGTGCTGAAAGGCTACATAGCTTTCATGTTGGCTCACTTTATGGTGCTAGACTGTGAAGAGTAAAGAAGAAATGTGCGAGGGGAAGAAAGAGAGCGCGCGGATGAGATGGTATCAGCCGCATGGAAACAGTTAGGCCAAGCCTCAAAGCCTCTTTTGAACTGCAAATGGCTGTTAAGAAACAGCTTTCACTCGGAGCCCTTTTGAATAACATGCCACCGACATACGGGAGGACTCAGAGACAGTACAGGACGCACACACGCACACACAACCACCGCCGCCACAGCCAAAAGCCACAGCCAAACACATACACAGCCCTGCAAACCCACCCACCTAATCTCACCTGCAAGAGAGAAAACCCATTATACAGCTTAATTTTCTCTTTCTCATTTTTTCCCCTCCTGGCGCAAGAAAAAAAAAAAAAAAGAAGATTTTTTTTCAAACCTCTGACAGGCGAGCCTTTCGCAGGATTTAGTCCATCTGAAAACATGTGGTAAGCCTTGTGGAATGTTTCAAATGACTCCCAGATGTGGGCCGCAGACAGGTTTAACCCATTCTCTTCCCGCTCAGCGGCAGGGACGGAGTGCGGAGGAGGCCTTGCAGGGAGAGAGCCTGAGCAATATTCGCAAAACTTTTATCCCTTTCCGTCGATTTTTGTTACTTTCAAAGCATTAGGGCTCACTGAACTGCAGCCTAATGTGATTTGCTGTGAAGCTAAAAATGGAAGTTCTCTTATGCCGCATTACCCAAGAATAAAGAATGCGAGACTGACGCTTTTTCCAGATGACTCAGCAATTGTAGGGACCTGACAAAATAAATAAAGCAAAACACCTTTATGACAGATAATTCATACTCAGTTAACTTCTATGCATTGCGTTACAGGCCGTTTCTTGGCCCTTTTTTCCCCCACTGCAAAGCCACGAAGAAAGCAGCACAGCCCTCATCATCGGCTCTAAAGCTTAAAACATTTCACTGCATTTCTGCTCAGCTTTGCCAATACCATAGAAAATAAACACAGTAATACTTTAACCTCACTGACGTTGTTTACGAGGTATGATTTAGACAGGATCCAAAATGGGGCTGCTGGATTGTTTTATGAAGGACATTGTTGTTGTAGTAACACTCCCAAAGATGGCGGTTTTGATGAGATAGGGAGGGAGGTAGCAGATGAGCCAGACTACTAAACGGGGTGGAGAGAGTGAGCTGCTTTATATCCTATGAGCAACAAACTCAAGTGACCCCGTTCCCTGTTCTCTATCTCTTGCTCCGATGTTCCCTCCCTCCCTCCACCCTTTTCTCTCTTTCCTTCTCTCTCTCTCTCTCCTTCCCTCTGTACTTCCCCCTCTCTCACCAGCCTAGCCAACTGTGAAGCAGTTGTCCAACACGCCCGTCAGCCTGCCAGCCAGCATGCTGGACTGAGTCCCATTATACACAATCATAACAGACAGAAAGGGTACATACAGACAACCTAGAGTATTGCGCTAAAATTGAGGGCAGAGGAGAGTGGCAGGGAGTCGCTCTGGCAGCAAGTTAGCAAGCGAGCGAAGAAAGTGAGGGGAGCAGTCGGAGAAAGAGAGATAGATGGAACAGTCGTGTGCTGTGAGGCTCTTAGCAGGATGGGCCATATGAGGCCAGAGCAGGCTGGGAAAGATTGTTACCGCTTTGAGCTTCCACATGTGAATGCACCGCAAAACCCCCTCTCCCCCTTTTTAAAAAAAAAAAAAAAAAAAAGAATTTTTGCCTCCCTCCCACAAACTCCCTAAGGAAAGTCCAGTGTTTTAAAAGAAAAATCACAAACAATTGCAAGCTCCAAATCCTGCTTTTTAATCCTGAAAGAGAGTCGGACATGCCTCTGCTTCCTTGGCCGTGCTGTGTCTCAAAGCAAGCTGACGCTCCTTTACTTAGCGCCGCTGTCAGGACAGAACAGAATCATATTCATGACACATCAAACTAAACGTGTAATCAGATTGATTTCCATGTACCTTTCTATCTTTTTCCACCAAATTTCTGATTTTTTTTCCCTATAGGTTCTATGCCTGAGAAAGATTCAACACAAAGCGTCGGATGTAAAAAAACAAACAAAACACGAACACTGTCGTAGAAGGTGTTGAATTAGATGAGAGAATAGTCTTGTGTTAGGATGGAGATAGGTCAATTTGAACGGACGCAGTGGGAGACCGCTAGCCAAGCTAACCTCAATGTTCAAAAATACACATTTCAGCACCTCTATGACTCTCTAGTTAACACGTTCTCTCTTTATGTGCACTTGTGGCAGTGTGAGTTTGCCAGACAAATGTGATACGAAGTGTTTAGTGTGGCGTTAAGGGTGCTAGAAGGCATATTCTTTAACTTTGCAGTGAGCTGTCCTTTTGTGCTTAGCTAAGCTAAACGCATTGTGCCTGTAGTTTTAAATTCACGTTGCAACATTAAAGTTGTATCAATCATGTTATGGATTCAATATCAACAGTCCCCGCACGTGGTATTCCAAAGGTCAGAGTTCATGGATTGGGAGCGTGTTGACTGGCGTTTTCAGAAATTATGGAGGTGGGTGCTGATTGGCTCGCTAAACCTCCCTGACCCACAGATGATGTTGTCACTTGAACAGTCACTTTTCACTTTTCCAATGGAAAAGCAGCATAAAGCTAGATACAACTACGTATACTATATGGTTTACAGCGGTGTAGACCACGACAAGTGTGATTTGTACAGTTAGCAGCGTGTATGCAGCAATGCTAACACAGCAGCGCACAATGGTGTACGTCACCTGCATAGATTTTGATGTAGCATCTGAGTAGATCTATTGCAGAGAGGCATAAAGCCAGCATTACCGTGAGAATAGGGCACCACCATAGACGACAGAAAAGTCAAGAAACTACAGTCAAAGTAAGGAACTAGTTTTTCTGTGGTGTCGTTATTTTTAAAATGACAGAGCAGATTCATAACGGGCCAGGGCGTAGTCTCTGTTGAGGCAGGTGAGCGCTGAAGGGTTACAGCTGGCGGAGCTGTAATAAAAATATAATATTCACCTCTTACTTAAGCATCTAAGCCAGACATTTCTTGCAAGAATGTCAAGTCAAGCCGCATGAACATGACACACTTCCCAAGCTGACCACCTGGCAGCCTCTGCCTGCACAGCATCTTTACGCCCTCGCATAAGGTTGTTTTACACCTCCTCCCGCCGCGTCTGCCATTTTGGATCATCGGGGTGCCAGTCGCCAACATGTTCTCCTTCCCATCGTCTCATCAGAGGAAACCCAGAGAGTATGTCCCTTTAATTAGACCGCCCGTGAAAATAATGGTGCATTAATGACATTTCTACGGGGGCCAATGAGCTGGAACAACAGAGGAAAGACTAAATCACAAATCAATTCCAACAAATGTAATTAAGGCTTAATTAGCCTCCAGGGTGTCACTGGAATGCCAGGGAGGGGATGATGTGGGGGAAGAAAGGAAGAAAAGGGGAAGTGAACTGAATTTTAGAGAAAGCTGGATGATCCTGGGTCCTGAATACAATGTACGCTCTATTTGTAAGGATCACCTGCATGCGTAGCACTCCCAGACAACGTTCTACATTTATTTTCATACTTTATAATGTTCTTTAATGCTCCCAGGGCTTTGATTAAAGTCATAAGAAATGCTAGATTCTTTATGCTAAATGTGTGGCTCTTGGCACGTGGCTGTGCGGTTTTAAAGGGGTGGGCTGATTTAAAGGCAACACTTCCAAGCCGGAGCCACACCGCCAGCCCTGGGTAGAGAAGTGCTAATTCTCTATAAAAACAGCAGCATGTACGGTTAAGCCCAGCAACATTCTGGTGTTAAAAAGAAAGGAAGGAGGGGGGGAGAAAGAAAACAACAGAGGGAGAGGGGGGGAAAAAAAACAGAAATGCAAAACCGCAGGGAGGCTTGGATAGGACTGGCCTGCCTCGCTGGATGCCACATCACACAAACACAGACTCTCGCGCCAATAAATGAGCTTCATAAACTGCAATTAAAACCCTGGGCACTAATTTAGTGGAAATGGCAGCCTGTAAAAAGCGAAGAGTGTTGGAGAAAGGAGGAGAGGAGGGAGAGACACAGAAAAGGGGAAGTTTCTGGACTTTCTTTTTTCTTTTTTCATCCCTCGCTTTAATGCAAAACACACTGGTGCATTTTTCTAGCTTGTACCACACACGTGCAAAACACACACTCAGCGCTCCTTTATCTGCACACTAAAAAAAAACAAACACCCGCTTTAACTTTTCATGCGTGAGAACTCTGATAAACTGCATCAGATAGAACTAATTATTAAGCGGAAGCACAGAATGACACAGAAATACTTTGTGCCTCCTTCAACATTCACACTGTGTCTCTTACACATGCATTCACTTCACACTTGCACCCTCTGAGGCCTTTCCCAAAGGCCAACCACGACCCCTGGAAGCCGGTTTGTCATATCAAAGGTGGAGTGGACACGGCTGATGGGGGACATCTGCCACAGCTGTCAGTCTATCATGGCTACAAGACTATAGAATAATAAAACAGGCCCCACACGCTCAAAAACATAAATGCAGGTAGCCAGAGTGCCAGCTCTATAAACACATCTCCCCCCCTCTACCTCTGCAGTCTAAACCGTCGAGTGACATACTTGATATTCACGTCAGGTTTGTGTATTTTATGACGAGCACAGCTGTAATTGGGGGTGAGTGGTTATGTCACGCGATGCAGCGCAACTCTGCGAGATAATGTTGTGCGCAGCTTTCCGCTACGCCGCAGAGTGACAGTGGAATATCAGGGGCTGTGACCGGCGCAGGGCGCTGCGTGTGAATTCCTTGTAAACCACCAGCAGCCATTCCTTCGCACAGGATGGGTGGTTTCAACACCTCTTCCTGGTTAAGATTACTGCTGAGTATCGTCTGACCTTGAGCTGGCTCGTCTTCCCGCTCCTCTAAGGTCGTCCGTGAGCTGGCCGGGGTTTTTCAGCGTTACGCACGGAACCCTATCAGCTCACTGAAATGTCAGAAAATACGGCAGAAATGGTAATACAAATGCTGTCATTTCACATCTGTAACTGCAGATGTGAAAGATAAAGCGGATCGGTGAGTTTTCACAAATGTCATGTGACTCATCTGTAAGTAATCTTGCTTTTTTCTTCATGATTGCTATGTGTAAGTGGAAGAATTTGCTCAAAATACTCCAACTACACACACAGGTGGTCTCATCATCACTGCACCTCATCCCCGAGAGGACCGAACGTACTCTACACGGAAACCAAGCAACTGAGGCCATGTTGCCTTTTTTAATTGCTTATTGACTAGCATGTCATGCTGTGACAAAAACACGGGAAACAACAGAGGAAAACCTGGAAGTGATGAGAATTGAGGGATGTAACGCATGGCTGAGCAGGAGGCTATCCCGGAGGAGGAGAGCGTAAAGTGAACTCTGCTGGAGAGTACATAAAGGGGATTTTTTTTTTTTTTTTTTCTAAAACCCACCCTACTCTGGCTCACAGAAGGGGTTCCAGTTTTAAAGCGAGGCATTTCTTTATGTTTATTAAAGAGTTCTTGAAAAGTTACGGCGGCATGAAATTGAGGGGAGCTGCTCAGAAGGGCTGTTTTTAGCTGTTAATCCGGGCATCAAGAACATCTTTGTGAAAGAAGAGAAAAACAACTCGAGCTTGGCGACGGAAGTTTGAGGTTTATCACCACCCAAATCCTCTGCTCTATCTCTTTTTGGTTTCCTGTGTAAGTCACCATTTATACTAATGTGCCCTTAAGGACTCTGCGCGCAAGAAGTCACAAACGGTTTAAATAACACAGAGTTCATCTCAGTTTCAGGCACGTCCGTGCATAAAATAAATATATCACGAAAAAAAAAAAAAAAAACATAAGCAGGTTTTTGCTTGCGACGATGAGCAAAATCTCAAACGGTGTAGTTTTTGTTTTTAACATCAAAGTAGATCTTATCATGCACCGTGTACTTTCACTGCCCTCAATTGAGAAATTACTAAAAAAATAACAACACCCTGTTGGACGGTGCAAACACTATGATTGTTTGTAGTGCTGAAGTTTTATAGAGAAATACCCATTTTTGTTTCGAGATTATTCTATTAATGCATACATACATGTCCACGTTTCAGTCACTAGTTTCACTGTCTATATTGGCACCGTGACTCACTTTCACTATGACTCATTGCACACAGTCACGCAAATGGGAAATGATACCCACATATAATGATCAGTCAGGATCAGATGTTGCTCATCTGTGACTCCTGCCGCCTTTCCCAGGGCTACGAATACTACGCAGAGACTGACAGAAGCAGCCAGCGAGGAGTGACCGTAATCCTCAAATGTCCCCCTCATGTGATTCACAAGGAACCTGCCGCTGATCTGATCCAAATGAGGCGGAGAAGGAAAACTCCTTCCCTTGATCTCTGTGCGAGGGGAAAAAAAAAAAAAAATTAAATAACACAAGGGCAGCTAGAAAACCGCAGAGGCATGATGGTAATCTTGCATCGCCACGCCTCCAGCTCCAAGACCAGACGTTTGCACGCAACAGGGATGAGCTATGGCACAGATTTCCTTTTTCGGCCAATATCAAATGACACCAGGACTAATATTTTAATATCATGAAATGGAACTGTTCCACTGGAGGTCGGTGGAAGTTGGTATCAAAATGTGAGCGAAACCTCCAGTAATCGCACGTTGGCGCGTTCCGGATGAACATAAAGCAATTCACACCTCACAGGTTCACATTACTACAACTTATGCCTTTGAGTTAATTCACAGAACCACCAACTTTGCTCTTTCCTGTTGTCTCTGCCAGTGGCGGTGTGGTTTGTCTGTGCATCTGTGAGGGGTGAAAGAAAGAGGAAGTCTAGTTTCTTGTGTATTTCTGCCTACATTCTGTGCTACATTTCTCTGTAGCGGACACGGAGCAGTTTAAAAACAAAATTTAAATTAGGCTTTATATAAATGAAACCACACACATATAACACTAATACACCACAGAGCGTTTTAGTTTTAGGTCATGTTGTATTTACTGTTATAAAAAAAAATGCTGGGACATTACTATAAAAAGGTTCCCGTCTGCAGCTGTGAATGTCATTTTATTTAGAATGCTACTGTAAGTGCGGTGAGCGTGCTGGCATCGTAGCAAAGGTGATGGTGGAAAGTTTGGGCTACCCTGACAGGAAAATGTTCTCAGATTTGGAGCCAGTGTGTGGCATCTGGCTCTGCAAAACGTCCGCCGTATCATCAGTGAGTTGCAGAATGTAAGCGTGCATGTTGAGTTGGGAGCAGGAGCTGAAACAAGAGCGAGGCACGAGCATGCCGATGGGTGGATGGGTGGGGATGAGGTGTCTCGTCAGCTGGAAGAGTGCCGCGCTTCCTTGTAATCCGCAACACGTCTGAGCCACTCATTATTCCAGAGCTGATTAGGCAGCGCAGTTTGACCTACAGTGATCTCCCCCTACGGGAGCAGCCGAGGCATCCAGAGACGGCCAGATGTGTCAGGAGCTCAGTGACAAGAGATTAAGGTCGCACTGTCCTGGCTGGATTAGTGCCAGGAGCTACATGATGCTAATGGGCTGGCACTGCCAGGCAGAGTGAAGGCATAGGTACGCTGGCAGATGTCGACACAGGGCTTTTGTGCTGGCGCCCGGCTCCTCCTTCCACATGCCTCCACGATGAAAGCCACCTTCGCTCCAGCCAAACAGATAAGCAGGGATGAAGGAGGTTTGGTTGCTGCGGGGTTATGAAACAAGTCACTCCAGGTAGAGGTCGCAACCTTTTGATCTACTCACGGACGGAGAGTCACTTTTTACACAGCTTCATCGGCCTTACAAAATAAGTGTTTTATTTCCAGATATGGATGGAAACATTTAGGTAAATGTACATGATGGATGCTGTAAAGTAGGAGAGTAGTAGAGTAGAATGCAGTGGAACTCAGTAGCCAGCCAGAGACCTTTTGTCCGTATTATTCTTACATGTTATTGCATCCACGCCCCGTTGAAAGCTGTTTCTGCGAGCCTGTTGTTGTTAATCCAGAGCAGGAAAGATGAAAAAAAAAAAGCATAAAATTAATAAAAATAAGCAAAACTGTGAGTGTAACAATGACATATGCAGCTCAACGTAATGCAACAGAGTGCAGGGTCTGAGTTTCGGGAGAATTTTTCATCATGCAACTTTACTGCGGCTTCACTATCACGTTAAAAACATAAAACTCTACACAACATAAGCAGAATGTTGAGACTGCAAACTCAAATCAAGTTTTTCATCATCTGTCAGCCCGTCTGTTTGTTTTTTTTCTTATGATGTCAAAAATGTGACATTTGGGAATTGCTCATTTTGCCTGTCACTCTGCCCGTAAATCTAAAGATAAGCAGTTTACAGTGATCTAAAAAGCAGTAAACATGCATCAGGAGCTGGAACCGGCCTTTTCTCTTTGATGAATTACTTTTTGGATGAGGCTTGCATTCTTGTCATCGTCCCCAAATTCCACCCGAATGCCAAAACCAACTGTCTCGCTTTTAAAATTCATCTCATTTTTTCTTTCTTTTTTTTTTAAGCACTCAACTGGCCACTGTAGTGTTTAGCAAATTTTTACTCGAACAACAGATTTATTTGGGTTTATTTTTAGCAGTGGATTAAGGCACATCTGTTGTGTACGATTTAAAGTTGAGCGGGAGGTTCCATATAGCTGAGCTTCTGAGAAATTATTTTTATCCCCTTGATAAAACTACGTGACGACCCTGGCTCCAATACACACTTTGTCAGGGAGCCACCAACTTTGAATGAGTATTTCCTTTGAGAGATTAGTACACGTTAAAAACCATTTACTAAGAAGAAGATTTAAACTTGGTATGTTAAATTTGAATTAAACCGCCTCCCGGGGCGGCTGTGGCTCAGTAGGCAGAGCGGGTTGTCCACAAACCAGAGGGGTAGCAGTACAGTCCCCGGAATGTGCCAATGCCGAAGTGTCCATGAGCAAGACGCTGTGTTAATTTCTATAAATGCTGTTTTTACTGTTATTTGTGTAGTTCATGTACACTGATGGCCATAACATTATGACCTAATGTTGTGTAGGTCTCCCTTGTTTCTCCAAAACAGTTGCGACTCATCAGAGAATGGACATGGACCTTCAGAGGATGTCCTGTTGTGTCTCTGTGGGACATAGATGCCATAACCTATGCACGTAGCCGACGCCTGTGCGAGCCATTTATACTTACGTGCTCATCAGTCTGGCTTGCTCTGTAAAAACACTAGTTGGGACCGTGTCTTTTTTGCCAGTCTGGTTAATTTTTTGTTTTCACTTTCAACAATGGCGACTTTCTCAGAAATTTTGCCAGACGTGTCATACAGATGTTTATATCTCTGGACTTCCTCAGTTAACCTTTCCTCAATGCATTCCATCTTTACTGATCCAAAGATCAATTTGAAAATTGCAGAGATGGAGAAGCAGCTGGAAATAGTAATAGGTGGTTTAGACTTCTGTGTTGAGCTGATGCAGAAGCTACGGCGGCAGCGTAGACCCCTGTGCAGACCCTAGCGCCGTAACTGACATGCACCTCCCCAGAGATGTAACTATGTGCCACGGCGACGCAAAGCACAAGAGCTGTGATTGGTCTGCTTGGTTGCTGCATGTTTCCACTTTAGTATTACCATCTGCTTCTCCATCTCTGCAGTGTTTGAATTGATTGTTTTGGATCAGTACAGAGGGAACACACAGAGGAAAGGATAACTGAGGACGTTTGTATGATTCGTCTCAAGATAGCAAAAGTTTCAGTCGCCATTGTTGAAAGTGAAGCAGGAAGAAGTAACAAAAATTAACCCGATTCTCAAAAACGACACTAGCGTTTGGGCGACATTGTCACAGGGTGAACCAGACTGAAGAGCAAACAAGTAGAAATGGCTCGCACCAGCACAGGCTGCATTCATAGGTTACGGCGTCTATGTCCCACAGTACTCTTAACGGAGCCTTAAAGCGGAAACACACTACTACCAAGCCGACCAATTGCATTTTCCACTTAAGATACGTGGGACACGCTGATGTTGTTCGGGTGTAGACGGATTCTTTGGCCATTTGTGCGTCTCAGTCAGGCTTTTCTCTGCAGGCTCTCGCTTGTTTACCATCAGCTCTATGCGTTGCGCACAGACCAACTCGCCAGCAGTTTGCAGCTTGCTGCGTCAGAGACGTGAGCTGAAAGAAGAAAAAGCCTTTCTTTGAAACTGGAAGGACAAACACACCTAGTGTACTTTTAACTGTTGTGAGGTTATGTGTTTTTGGATATATGCAAATGTCGCAACACCCGACCGTTTCCAGAAGGCCGTGGAGGGAGTGAAAAAAAGGAGGCAGTGTTTGCTCAATCAAACAAGTCTGCCACTGATGGAAAACTCATGCTGCATGTAAACAGGAATATAAGAGGAATATTTAGAATCAACTTAGCCGACTAAAAAATATGAACATGTCACCGTGACTCGTGTTTTTATGGTTTTCTTTCAACTGATGTTAACTATGTGTACAACAGCAGGCTCAGTTGTTATCTTTGCAGAGAAGTATAGAACATTTCAGCATTATCCTTTAAGTAGTTTATGATTCATCAAACGTTTTGTTGAAATAAATCCATTGACAAATGGTAAACACTGTGGAATATCAGGGAGCGTTTAACAGATGAGGGAAGTGACGGCAGCACAGTGGACAGTGAACTGGCCAAGCAGGCAGGCAGACTCCAGGCAGGCCTGCTCCTCAAGGGAACGCTTGGAAATGAGAACGTCCACATTTCTAGACAGTGACTGGCCTAGTTTCAGGAATACAGTCCATTCTCTCTCTCTCTCTCTCTCTCCCGTTTTTTCTATCCATCCCTCTCTTTGCCGCTGCAGTGGAGCAGCCAAACAAATCATGCAAAGTTAACGTCAAATTGTGGTCTCAAAGGTCACTGGACCTTTCACAGAACAGCCAACCTCTGTGTTGCTGGAGGGTGGAGCTGGCCTGGTGAAAGTGGTGGAGTTGTTTTTTTCTTTTCTTTTTCTTTTTTTTGAAGCTGGATGCCGTTACTTTCCATCATTTCCCGATCTTCCGTCCCTCCATCTACACATCCAATCATTTTTTGATACCTTCCTCATTTCCCATGCTTCTATATCCCCTCCTCTGCCTCCTCCCTGTCACATCCACCTTCGCAGTTTTAAGGGCGCTGGCTTGTCGATGTGGAAAGCCGACCTGTCGCTTGATATTATGGCAGACATAAGACCAGTGGAGTGACACAAGGTGTACGAGGCCAGAAAAGTCAACTAGACTTGAGTGCTGCATTAACTCTCTCTCTGTCTGTCCTACTTGCGTCTCTGTACCATATCCCTCAGGACCCGGGATGCTTAGAACATGAGGGAAAGGAAGGAGATGTGGGAGAGTGGGATGTGGAGGAGGAGGAAGGACTAGCACATCCTGTAATAGAGGATGGACGGAACATCACAGGAGAAACGAGAGGCTTTGGAGCGAACCATAATCCAATAACAGGTCTTGTGAAAAGACACGCTGACCATAAAAACTCCAGAGAGGTTACGTGAGGACTTGGCGAGCTATATAGAACATGTCAAGCTTGCAAAAGAGGTTGATGAGAGAGCGAGGGAAGAGAAGACAAACATTTGTTTGTTCATTTGTTAATCCCCAAACCAGCCTATACCTCTGATGTGTTCATCCTGATTTCTCGCTCCAGCAGAAAGCCGCATCCCATCAGGATTTCCCAGGTTGGTTGATGGTTCCAACCCACCCCCAACAACCCCCCCACCCCTCTTTACCTCCATTTTCCCCACTTTCCCCCCATTTTAACCCTCCCCTCTCTGTCTTTCTGTCAGTATGACTTTCTCCTCTTGGCATCGTATCACTCACTCCCATGGCACTGATGTGTGAAGAGCACTGGGGGGAGAAACCTCCACCAAGGGGCCTGTTAAGGATTCAAGGTCACCGCTTGACAAAGCGTACGCCGTTGCGCGTGCAGCGTTTCACAAGACATGTGATGTTTTGTAATATTTGATGTGCTTCCGTGCAAATCAGATGTGTGTGCGCGCCTGTTTATCAGTCCTTGTGAGGACCGGTTAGAGTCTTAGACCTTGTGAGCTTAACTCTAGATCAGATCTTTCAAGGGCAGCTCAGTGTCTGGTTTTCTGGTGTGTGTGTGTGTGTGTGTGTGTGTGCGTGTTAGCAGTTTGTGTAACAGGGTGACCTATGGGCCGGGTGTGTCCGAGCACTGGGGGTGCACTCTTCTAGATGTTCTGTTACAACATCACCAGCCTTTCTTAAGACATCTGATCACACATTTGACATCTGCTGAAAACCTTGTATCTCCAGCGTGATGAGCGTCCAGGAAGAAACTGTGTCATGGTTGCGTCATTTTGTGATCTCATTAACGCAAAGATTAGAGGCCGTTTCTCAGTCGCAGAGGAGGTAGAGATGCTTTAACTAGATAGTCTGGCAAAAAACTCCACATGCGCCTCTTTATTTTACCTCTCTTTGCCTGCCTAATATCTCGCCTGTCTGCTGTCGAAAAATAGTTGAATAAATGCCTGATCAACAACATTTTCAGAACACAACTGATGCCTAATGTAATATGAGAGTAAAAAAAACAAAAAAACAGCTATCAATCACAAGAGAAGGAAGCGATAGAGGACTCACCCGCTCTTATTCCGGTACACTCTCTGAACGACAGTGATGTAGGATCCGAGGCCATCACCCAAGCTAACATTGATCACTACTGGCTGTCAGCGTAGCGCCAAATCAATCACGCCCATTGATCCAACACCATGGGAAGAATGTGCGAGTGTGTGTTTGTTCACGTGTGCGTACCGGGGAATGTTTATTGTTGCGGGCTAAGAATATGATAGTGCTGTAAAATCTGAGGGAAATCGATGCTGATTTACAAGGCTTGAGGAGCGCCGGCAGAAAAATTACTCACGCAGACAGCATCGCTTTACAGGATGTATGTTTAAATCCACTTCATTATTAACAATAACGCGCACACAAAACCTCAGTGAGTTCTATGCTTCCTTTAGGAGGAGACAGGTGAATCAGGCCGTAGCTAAAGGCCATGAAACGTTCCCAGTTGACTACTTGCGTTAAGAGAATTCCTTTTGGCTGGACCGGTTTTCTGAAATTGTAGACACAATTTGGTTAGATATGCACATTTCCAGAACACAAGTCTGGTGTTACTAGTTACTAGTATTGCTAGTGTCAATACCTCGAAGAAATTTATGAAACATTTATGAACCAGCCCCATGGTAAAAACCTTCAGAATATACAGATGCAAGTGGAAAGTTTGGTGAGTGTAGCTGAAGTGGAAAAAAATGACCTTTTAAACATAAAGTGTGGTAAATTTCAAAAATTTAAATTGGAAGCCACTGTTTAAGTATTACACATGGAAAGCTGAGGTTAAATCTGCTTAAACATGAGCTGATTTAAAATTAATTTTATTGGCATATAAGAAAGGTTGTTAACTCTTGGAGCTCTTTTTTTGTAACAGAACCAATTAGAAAACAAAGTCAGTAGCCAGAATAAAGACAGCTTAATTCATGCTTTTAGAGATATTTGAACACATCCCAGTGTAAAAACCATCAGAATATAGAGAAGAATACATCTGGTGGTGGTGAGATGCCACTAAAGAAGATTTGCTGGCTGGCTAAAATGACTGTTCATTTTTAGAATGCAACATTTCTTAAATTTATATTTTAATATAAAATTTAGATGGAAATGAGGTTAAATCTGCACTCATTTATGTCCAAAGCAATTTAAATAAAATGTTGTATAATGGTGTATAATTCAGGCTGTGGATGATATCAGAACAAACGCATCTATAAAAAACCTCCAAAGATTTTAAGGTCACAGTGTAAAAAAACGCACTTTAAGAAAACAGCTATTGTATGTGTAAGTTTTATATATAAACATGAACACTAATTTGTGTCCGATAGACAAAATTTCCAAAAGTTTCAAAGAAAATATTATTGAATAAACTCAATATAATTTTATTTTTTTAAATGCAACGTTAAATGCAACACCAGTTCCATCGATGCGCAAGACGACACATTTCTTGCGTCCTCTTCCCCTGTGATCAAGAGACTCCAAGGCGACAGGACACGTCTAAATGTCTCCTCTATAGACCTGTCGGCAGTCCAGATCATTCCAGATCCAGCTGCTCCAGAGACAGGAGGGGTTACATATCCAAACATCGCAAATGAAAAACACAAAGGAAGTAACGCAGCGATTTTATTAGAGACGGTTTTATGTTCTTTGGCTGTAGATTGTGACTCCTGATCATCCTGCCTCCCACCCTGGAACAGAGATCAGAGCAGATAAAGTGGAAGGAGAGAGAGAGAAAAAAAAAGAGTGGGAGAGACATGGCCCCAAGACCTGCTTTGAGCCTCTCTCTCCCTCAACTCTTCCCTCCGTTTTCTCCACAGTCTGCCCTGGCAGAGTTGAAGATGTTTGACACGGACATGGTGATAAAAGGCTGGCGAATAAAGAGAAACGAATGTTACAGTGGGTGGGATGAGTGTGTGTGTGTTAGAGAGAGAGAGAGAGAGAGACAGAGTAAAGAGAGGGGGGAGAAAATACAAATGATGACATGCTGGTGGAATGAAACAGAGTCCTGCTGCTCTTATCTATCTGGAGAGGAGATGAAAACAGAGTGAGTATCACACAGGGGCCAAAACATAAAAATCAGATGGCGGGAATAGAAGGAGAACAGGAGAGGGGGGAAAAAAATACCACCGGACCTCCCCCCCCAAAAAAAAACTATTGGGACACGAAGAGGCTGTCTTCGTGGTTTAAGAACAATGTCCTGCATTCTTTCTGTCAACCACAAAACTGCAAGGCACTTCCACACACATGCACACTCCACTTTTCGGAGCGCATAAATGCACGGCGTCCTCGCACACATGCTCACAGACAGACGAAAGAGAGAAAGAAAAAAAATCAAGGGAGGCAAATAACACATGAAAGGATGTGGGGAGATGTGGTGGGTGGTGCGTTGGCGGTGGGGGCAGCGCAGGGGCGGCCGTGTGTGTGTGTGTCTTTTTATCAGGTGAAGGAGAAGCTGGGGGGGCGAGGGGGAGGGGCGGCGGCGGGAGGGGGGGGGAGAGGGTGGTGTAAGATTTATCTGCTGCCGTCGGAAAACTTTGACCCCGGAGTTGTAAATCTGTCAAAGGAGTCTAGCCAGCTCAACAGGAAACACGAAAAGGAAAGGGGGGGGGGGGGGGTTGGAGTGGGTGGGATGTTTGGTGGTGGGGGGTGGGTATGGGGGGAGGGAGGGGGCACGCACCCATAAGCTCAGCCATTTCAAAAGAGGCAATTTTCAGAGGCGATGGTTTGGGGCTCGGAGTGGGTTGAGAGGGGTGGGGTCGCTGCCGTGTTTACAATCCCGAAGCTGATCTCTCACAGCCGGCGAATCTCCCTCCTGCCCCCTCCACACGCCTCGAAGTCAAAAACAAAAAAAGAAAAGAAAAGGAGATTAGTGTTGTTGTACGATCGTTGCATCTCCTAGTGAAGCGCTGGTGCATCTGAGTGGAAGCGTCACTACGGCTGCTTCTCCGCAGACTGTGTGTACATTTATGAAAACTGAATGTGCTGAGAGCGCAAAGCAGACGCAAAAAACATCAACCCCCCCAGTGACATGGTCACTTGCTTCTGTGAAACTTTTCTCCCGGCTGCGGCGGCCACGTCTGTGATCAGTCATCATGAGTTTCTGAGCGATTGATCGCACGCGCCGACACGCCGCTGCACATCCTAATGAGTATGAAAGAGTTATTTGACTGAGGGTCTGAATTTAGAAGAAGAGAAAACGCTGCATTTATGACTCAAGTGGTTGAAAGGAAAAGGACAGCCCGTTTAGGTCTCAGAGGGCTGGGGGCAGGTCCCAGTCCAGCCCAGTCACATGGCTGACACGTATGGGCCGTCACAGTCAGAACACCCAGAGCGAGGCCAAGCAGCATCGAGGTAACCTGCCAACAAACAAAGTGATCAACGGCTACGATTTCTCCAGCTCGACTGACTAACATATACGCGCTTGCATGCCCCATGACTTCAATTGGAACAGAACTTTTTTGCCGTGAAGTGGTTCTGCCCGCTGCGTGACTCCGGTTTTCCAAACAGGGAAGAATCTTTTTCAGCCAGCTTTACTGACAGTTGAATTCCTTCATTAGAAGAACCAGGACTGACTCACGTTTTCAACTTCTGCATCCGTTACGACTTCGTTCATCTTTCAAACAGCCTTTCTGTTCCCCCTTGGAAACTCGTCAGCTGTTGTGTAACCCACGCGGGACAAACATGCGCAAATAGAGACACAATGGGGTGGCGTGTTTACGCACGTATTAGGTGTTGCAGTTTTGAGAGGATTATCCAAGGTCTCTACAACTCCTCTTGATCAAGCCAGTTTGTTGCATCTGACTGGGCAATTATTCCGATTATTAGCAGAATTCAAGGATGTAAACTTAGTCATAACAGGACAACGTAGCTGCCCTGTGCAGCTGAACTTGCAGGAAGTGCTATAGACGTTCTTCTCCTATTTTAAACGAACATTGAAAGGTCAAACTTCCGTTGCAGGACGAGCCGCACTTTTACAAATAGAAATTCATATTCAAATCCACTGTTTGAATCGACTTTAGGCACACTACCAACAGGCTCACTCGACCCGACATCTATCCGCTTGGAATGAGTGTGACCGCGGTGTCCTCTGCGTTCAGTGCTGTGAGCCCGCTCTTTGCCAGGGGGCAGCGCAATTGGACACGCTTTTACGCGGACTAAAAGCATCCATTACCGAGCCCTGGGAAACGCCAGCACCTTGGCACAGGGTGGCACGCTGTCACAGGCTGCAATGGGAACAGCTCAATTAGCCACCTGGCTGCCGACCCACCATCGCGAAAAACCTTTCAGCTCGCGGGGGCAGAGGTGCAGTAGATCAAGAGGAGGGTTGTTTTGGCCGCAGATTGCGCGCACAGGCCTTTCCCAGCACTGGATATTGTTTTTCTTTCTTAATCATCAATAAAACGGCTCCATGACAGGAGTAACTGGTAGAGGGAATGAGATCATCCGAAAGCTATTCTTCAGCACTTGCAGCTCGCACCTTCACGTGGCAGCGCCTGAACCACAGTCCCAGGAGAAAACAATGAGAGACAACGAAAGGGCCAAGCTACGGTGTCAGCGGGTTCATTCGCACATTAGCTCAGACGGTACGGCGTAAATGTTGAGCAGCATTCGGTATGTTTGTGGACGGCATGTTTGCACAGTTGTTGCACACGCACACACACACACACACGATAAAACCCACAAGGTGCATGTAGGACGCATTTCTGGCGATCTGAGTTTGACCGTCTCGCTGTGGGCTAACGGTGTGTGCGAGAGCAGGCCACGTGAGGCCTATTCTATTTCTGCATGTACGTGTGCGCATATATAGTAGGTCTGTAAACGACAAAGGCTGAGGCCAAACAAGGGCATAGACGGCCTGTGCCCCAGACAGACAGTGAACGCGTGCACACGCAGCCACTCACACACGCTTCTCACATTACTGTGGGTAAGGGATTTTTTTTCGTGCTTTCGTTGAGTGAAAGAGAGAAAGGGAGGTGTAAAGCCTCAGTCACGCAATGCCGATTCTTTGTGTGTGTGTGTGTGTGTGTGTGTGTTTTGTGTGCCATGGCAAGTACAAGTATGCCAAATTAGGTCTGTATGTTGTGGTTGGTTAGAGGGAGCATCTCTGCATACAAAGATCTGACACTGAGATAGCAGCACACGGGAAGTCACTGTTCGCCATTCCATGCCCTGAAACACCTAAAAAAATAAAAAATAAACAAAAATATCCAACACACCACTGTGCACAAGTCTGGAAATGCCAGTAGTCTAGAACAGTGAACACAAGAAACAGCCTCAGCGATAAAGCAAACTACCAGGATGACTCTGGTGCAAGCGCTTTTCTATATATATGTAAGCATGCCTGCAGGGGACATGTGTGCATGTGTTGGCATGAGGGAGGTACAGAGGGCATTGGAGGCCACGTTTGGGGAACTTGTTGTGGTAACAGATACATGTGTGGTTTCACAGAAGGGGAAGTGAAACCTGGAGGCTGCAGCTGTTCATGTCTAGAAGGCCTCGTCTGTGCTAACAATGAGAGAAAGGAAGTGAAGACCAGAAATTGCCCGTGCACCACGGTTATCTGTTATAATCTGCCAGGCATGTGCGTCTAACCGTGCATGTTATTGACGTCTGTGCCTACCAAGACACAAGGGTTTTTCAGGCCTTCCTTGGTAACCGCTGGGGTGGTGATGCTGGGAAGTAGATCTCAGAAATCAAAAGTTGAGAGCTGATTTTTATTCCTCACAAGCTGGTTAATAATTCTGGTTTTGTGTTCTGATAAATAAATTTTCCTCGGCAAGAAAAGGTCAGAGTAACACCAAATTGAAACTGCCACTCGTGCTCACCTAGACTGTTTCCTCCGTCAGGCAGTGTGTCATCCGTGCCCACAAAGGTCACAGTGACTGGCAGTAAAAAGACTTGAGAATTGAAAATGAATCACACTTTTCATTTCACACATTTTATGAATGGGACTTTTTGTACTCGGTCTGTCACTTGAGCGAGTCCTGCAGGAACAAGACTGGAGTTGTGCTGCGGCCTCTCTCCAGGTGTCGAGGTGTGTGGCTGCACAGCGAGGGAAAACAAAACGAGCATGCTCGCGGATTCTTTTTTTTTTTTTTTGTAAATCAGCAGAGGAGTTGAGAGAGGTGGAGGTGAAGGTTGCTTTTGGCCCGAACCCAAACACCCCCACGCTGTTCCTCCCCGTGTTCTCCCCCGCCTCACCCATCTCACAGACTCCCACTCTAAGCCCTGAGCTCCAGTATGAAATCAACATTGGGCCTGCAGGAAATGAGAGATCTCCACAGGAGATAGAGGAGGGAGGAGAGGAGGAGGAGGAGACAAAAGAAAAACAGCAGAAAGAACCGTAGATTTGACTTTTGACATCCAAATGTCTACTCTTCATGTCATGGTCCATCTCTTTCCTTTCTCTACACTTGTCTCTCTATCTCTCTTGTCTCCTTGAACATCTGCTTGCTGTGTGTGTTCGAGCATGCAGCTGCGCCTGCATCTACGGCGCTAGCCCTTCGAGCTCGCCTTATGAAAGGCTCCGGGCTTGTTGTTCTTTCCTGGCACACTAATTCGCAGGCTAAGCCAAGAAAGTGGACAAGCGGCGAGCTATTTCAGCGGGGCCTTGTTTTTGTTGTTCCGCGCTCAAAGACAACATGACCCCGCGCGACCTCCTCCAGCTACTCGCGGGCCTGGAAAACACAGCGGAGCGTTGAAGGTGCGCGAGGCGGGCCGCGGCGCTCCGAGCGCGGACGAGCCTGCGCTCCGCTCGGGAATGTTTTACTTGAAAAACGCTGTGATTCAACGAGGGAGGCCACTTTAAGAGAGGCCGTCTGAAATGCACAGCGCAGGGCCGAGGGGGTGTTTTGACTTTCAACATGTACACACAAGTCCGCGCACAAATGTGTCCCTGTGTGCCGACTATAAGATATGACTAAAGATAAGTGAGACGCGCACACAAACGCACACACACATACGCACGAAAGGGTGGGGTAGCAAAGAGGGGCTCGGTTAATGGCTTTTAAATTTCCACTGAGTGAGTGACTTACAACTGTGGAGGAGCACAGCTGTTCCTGATTTGGGGAACAAAGAAGGGGGAACGGCAGCGATCTGAGAGACTGGACCGGGCTGCTCTCATTTAATGGGCCAAAATCTCCCAGGAATGATACAGATGTGTGCGCGCGTGTACGAGCCTGTGTGTATTTATGTGTGTCCACACTTGCCCAAAAGTATCAGCGGTCATCCTTCATGTACTTTTCTGTGTGAAGTCTCTTTTGTGCGCATGTGTGTGTGTGTGTACTTGTGTGTAGGAGGCTGGGAGGGCAACAGGATATGTCTGCGTCTGCAGCCATAGATCAGGGCAGCAGAGCAAGGGAAAGCAGACTTATGGCTCTACGGAGCTGAGCGATAGTGAAGGTCAACTCATTTGGGAATAAACGAGAGAGAGTTTGGAGAGGAGGGGAAAGAGGGAAGAGGCTCAGATGCACGAGATTTAATGCTGGGGGGGGAGGAGAAGGAGAGGGAAGGGGGGAGGAGATTAAGGCCAGAGCGCATCTAAGCATGTAAATAAAAGCTGAAAAGTCTGCGTCAGCCAGGTGGAAAACATCCAACTTCGATCAAAGGTTTTTACATCTCGGGGCAGACAACAATGCAACACGTCTGAACGCGGCCTCGCTTAAAAACTGTACGCTTCTAGATGTCAGACTTTTTATAGTGGAGTTCCATGCCTTGAAATACTGCTTCCTGATCCCCCACCCACACAATCTCCCCACTCACACACACACACACACTCTCTCTCTCTCTTTTTCTCCCCTCCGAGTTTCGCTTTGTTTCCTGCTGTTGCTGCTGCTGCTGCTGGTGAGCGCAGCCGTTTTCCTCAGAGGCCCCCTCGCTTCACTGCAGCCTTGTAAAACATAGCAGGTCAGCGTCACATGACCGAGGTCTAGGACACCGAAGGCCGGGGCCGGGCCTCGGCCACGCCAGGCGGGAGTCTGGGTGTCAAACTACGCACGGGTGGGGCGTCTGTGGAAGGAGACGGATGGAGAGTGACACTGAAGGGAAAGAAATAGTGACGCAGATATACGGCGAGGAGGAGGGGGGGAGGGAAAGAGAAATAAAACAGAAGTGAGGGAAGAAGGAACGAATGCTCACAGTAAAACAATAACTCTCCTGAGAAACTGAAACCGCGAAAAGAATATTGTTTCCATCCATCCCTCCCTCCCCAAAGAACACCTCTCTCAGCTCTCATCTATCACCTCCTAACCCAAAACGGTGGAATCCTTATTTCCCTTATTCCTCATCCCGTACCTCTGCTCGGAGATGCACATCAGATGTAGATGGCGAGTGCGCCACAGCCCCTCCCCATTTCCACTGAGTGATCGAGGCTGACATACATATGGAACACACTCATCCTGGTAGCACTCAGAAGAAGAGGGGGAGGGGAGAACATGCACACACCAGAACATGGATCCACATGCGTGTACATGCAGGCCCATCAATCTGGAGCATTCATACGCTATCTATAAACACAGTGAATTCACTTTTCTGTCAGTTGCACTGGTTCACTACGTTCTGTCTGCATTTGTTCTGCTGACATTTTGGCTTCCTTTACGTTTAGTTTCTTCTTGTCTTTCACCTCTTGGCTTCCTCCTATCTCTTATCCTGCACTAAACACTTGTGGAGTGTGTCCCCAGACCTCTCTATACGAAGCCTGTCACGCTAATGGATTCCACCTCCTGGCTGTCAATCCCTCTTTCACATCTTCTGCCCAGTTACACGCACGAGTGTCTGCTCACCCTCATATACTGTAACTGAATCTCCCGAGGACGTCAAATATCCGTTGATATTTCTTTATTATTTCCACCGGCTCTGGTGCAGAAACCTTTAAAATGAAGGTGCTGACCTGTGCCACCACTCACTGTATATAAAGAACATGGGTCGCCCGTGCGAATCCTGAGTGGGTGGGTCCGGTCGGCAACACCTCGACAGCGCCCGACTCCGCTTGACTCCCTGCTAGTTCAGGAATCGTTAAAGAGGTGGAGCACGAGTGGAACTGAGGTGGGGGCACCACGTGACACAGCGAGCAACCTGAGGAGCCACCCACAAAAGCATCCACTCCTTTGTTTCTGCACAACATTAGCTTTATAAAAACTCAGCCTTCCAGTTGTTGTGAATGGTAAGATTTTTGTACAAATCTAGAAACGTGTTTGTTTCTGCTGCATAGTTGGTCTATAGGGACTGGTTCGCTTGAAAAGCCAGCCCTGAGTACTTCCATGTTGGTTTGGTTTGTCTGGCACCAGCAGCCTGAAACCAGACCAACTTTCCCGCCTACAAATTATTTGTTGATCTGAAACCTCTCCGCTGGGAACTGATGCTGGCCTAATCAAATTATATGGACCGGCCTCACGTAATGACGGACAGAAGAATAACAGTGACCTAGTCATACACGTCACCTGAGTGTCAAATGGCTAGAGACTAAATGTTGGGAAGTACTAAAGTGAGTACTAAAGACAAAGTTGAGATGGACTCTTTGGGATTGGTACTAGTTTTTCAGGTATGGGGTTGTAAATAAAAACTAAACTAAAATCACTTCAGGTCACGCTGCTGATTTTTCTTTTTTAAGATGAATATTTGCGTTTGAACCAACGTGATGCACCAACTCGATTGTCCATAAAGCCATGTCAGTAGCATGGCACCAAATTTAGTTAGAATTGTGGAATTGGGAACCAATGCAGTTCTTGAGCACTTCTGGTTCCGGTTTTGCTTCCCGAAAGCACTCCAGCAAATTTGAGTTTGGGCCAAGTCACTGCAGCTTAAAAAGTAACATGGAGGACTCACTGGTCAAATTAACAATACACAAGGTGTAGCATTTGAACAGTGCTGTGAACATTTAAGATTTTCTCCATTTAGTTGGTGTGCACAGTACTTTGAGTGCTCTGGTGTCCTGTCAGTGCTGTCAGTGAGCTGTCTCTTTAAAGTATGCAGGAGTTTCTCCATTTGACTTTGTGCATCTGTGAGACTTGTGGCTGGAAATGTCCTCTGGAATCTACATTCGACAACCTCACCTATTCCTCACCTCTTTCTCCTCCTCCTCCTCCTCCCTCACTCCATCTTACTCATCCCACATGTCACATCACATTTCTCAGGCGACCCGAGGAAAAGGGCAGAGGGCTAGCGTATTGATGTGGGTCGCTTACAGGAGCACGGCCGAGGCAAGGACGAGGACGAGCAGGCGCACACGCGTAGAGGTGAACTACGAGGGCGACTCTGTGTGCTCACGCCGTCCTTCACCTGTCACCTGCTTTCATCTGCAGTGTGGCAGTGACAGGACTGCAGCGTCAGTGTTTGCATGCGAGACAAGTGTTTATTCGTGTATCTGAGCACATGAAAGCACACCTCAGCCCATATGAGCACTTGCCTTGGGTGCACTTACCCCGCCAAGGCAACAGTGCAATGTCACACTGCATCCTAGTAGCCCTGGTAGTTTTAAAGAGCACCCCGCCAGCCTCATCTCCACGGCGACCCGATAACAAGCTGGGCAAGGACGACACCTATTGGTGACTGTGAGAGTCTTCCCCTGCGATGGAAACAGTTGCAGAGAATATATGAGATGAATAAGCAGCGATATTGAGTGCATTCATCATCCGCTGACAGTACATTCACAGAAGAAAATTGACATTAGCTCATAAACATCTATCACAGGCCTGTGCATTCGGCACATTTGAGTGCGGAATGTGCGACAGATGAATCAGACGCAGCGGAGCAGAAGGAGGCCGCGCTGTGATATTTTCTGTGTTTTGTATTAGCTCCCCGCTGCTTTCGCGCAACTCTCTGTCCCTTCCCTCCATCATCTCCTTTCCCATGATGCATCTTCGTGACTCCTGTTACTCCTGATTTATTCCCGTTCCCCCGCAGCCGCAGTCTTTTATGTGTCCAGTTAAGCAGTTCTCTCCTCTAATTGGTTAATGGGGAGCAGAGGGGTTTGGTGTAAAGGGAAATCCCAGGAGCCTTTGAGGCTTGCTTCATGCCCACTGGACTGGAAGGGAGCCAAAATGTAGTCTCTGCCAGGCCCCCCTTACACCTCCACTGGACTGGAGAAGATCCAAGATGGATGCCTGCAGGGCTGAGCTGCTGTGAAACTTACACTATTAGAGATGAAATCTGCAGGAGAGGAGCTCTGCATCCATCAGCGCTCCATTGTTGCAGATTACAAATGACTGATGCTTCGACATATTCACATCACATGATGCCAAGACCCCAAACTGCCTCTCTGAAACAACTTTAATATATAATAAGCATGACTTAATAAACTGTGACAAGGACAAAGAAATCATATCACATAAATAATGCATCAAAACCAGATCCATCAGCTCACAAGACAAATTCCAAGACAGGAACTGCAGCATCATATCAAGCTGCCTGTCCCGCTCTGTGCTTCAGGAGAACGCTCCACGGAAAAATGGAGCAGTTTTTAGAGACGGTGTCTCGAAGCTCAGTGATCCACGATGCTTCTGCATGCAGCTGTCTCCCCGAGGACAGAGAAAAACACAGGATGGGAAGAGGGGAGGAGAGGCGGCAGAGGAGGAGGCAGAAAAGGAGGGGGAGGAAAGTGCACGTAACCCTACAGAGACGAGGAGACGTGGGGGGAGAGTGATGCAGAAGGAAATTATAGACAGGGTGTTCAGTCTTTATATAGATTCTTCTGTATTAAAGGTCAAAGTGGAAAGAAGACGGACTAATGCTGTCCATTATGTGGCTGTAATCTCCTCTTAGCGTACCCTCTAACCGTCAACGGTAGTGTGAGAAGTACACATCAAAAATACTATCATCTGTCCCAGATTTTATAAATCCACTTACAGAGGAAGGCTTTGCAGCAAGAAAGCACTGTTTATGTTGGAAAATCGTCACTGTAGCGGCCTCTTCTTCACAGCTATCACTCAGTTTGTTTGAAACAGAGCGAATGACGACATCACAGTCGATGACAGTCTTTCAGCAACTTCAGATGATTCATTGTTCCCACTTAACAAAGCCGAAACAACATTTCACGGGTGAGAATTAACATTAGACCAAAAACTGTTGGAGTGCCACATTTTACGCGCAATTCTTAAATGCTAGCATCGATGTTCGCTTGTTGGATCTGGCTGAGTTACATGTTCAAAGTAACTCGGCACCAGTGAAAGAAGTCTTAAAGGACATGGGGACGAAGCGACTAGAGTTAAATTATCTTTTTCTTAAGAACACGCAGCCCTGCGCCACTGTAGTGATGTCTGAAGAGAAGGAAGGTTCGCAGGAAAGTCTAAGACAAAACCGAAGAAAGATGGTGGAACTGAGAAATGAGTCTTCGTCCTAATGTTGTGTATGTCTCCCTTGTGCCTCCAAAACATGCTCCTTCTGAGGGTGTCCTGTGGTGTCTGGCAACTGAATGTTGTTAGTGGGGGCCTTTGTCCTATGGGTGGAGGGGAGGGGCCTCTGTGGATCATCCCACAGATACCTGATCAGTTTGGGATCTAGTTAATTTGGAGGCCAGGTCAACACCTTGTGCTGTTTTTCATGCTTTTTTGAGTTGCTCCTAAACCATGTTCGCGTGTGTGTCAGGCTGCATCCTGCTGAGGATGTCTGCTGCAGTCACAGGAGTTATTGCCGTGGTGTCTGTGATACATGTCTAAGTAACATCTACACAAATGGCATGTCCAAAAGTTTCCCAGCAGAACACTGAATTGTCACAAGATGGTCAATATTTACATCATCTGTCAGTGGTCATAATGTTATGTCTTCACTTATCACGCTTAGCTCCAAATGATCCTGTAGCCCACAAATTTAGATCGGGATTAAATTAAACAGGGAAGTTATGGCTAAATGGACCCTTTTCCTGATTGTGATATAATTTCTGAAACTAAACATTAGAAGGTTGGAAAAAAAAAAGTTGCCTAGTCTGATGAGTCCTGATTTCTGCTGTTAGGTTTGTAATTTGTCATAAACAGCATGAAAGCATGGAGTAACTGAGTATCGTTTAAATGCCACAGCCTACCTGCCCATGTAAACCCCTTCATAACCACGGTGCACACATCTTCTGAAGACTACTTCAAGCAGGATAAAGCACCACTTCACCAAGCTGAAATCATCTCAAATGGACTCCATCATCACCAGATCTCAGTCCAGTAGAGTGTAAGGACACAGTGAAACGAAGTCACATCATGAGCGTGCAGCTGACAAATCTGCAGCAGCCGTGTGATGCTAACATGTCAGTATGGACCAAACACTGCAGCATTTCCAGCATCTTGTTGAATCAGTACCAATGCAGAACTAAAGCAGTTTTGAAGACAATAGAGGGTCCAGCCTGGTACTGGCAAGGTGGCCACTGAGCGTATCCCTCCGACATCGTCATGCACGTTTAGCTTTAGACAGTAACAATTCTACTAATCAAGTTTTTAAGTTTTTTCATGCAAAACGACTCTTTTATAACATATAAAATAATGAACGCACTCCTACCACGAGCAACTAAGATAATGAAAGGGTATACTTAGTGAGTCACAATAATCAGTGGCAGCGACCCAGTAAGTATAGTTTTCCTTTCTGGACATTCTGCTAATAACACTTCTCCACTATACTATTAGCAGCTCTCATCTGGCTGCCTACATGCTGGGAGATCATACGGAGCATTCGCCACTCTAGCAGTACAGCCAAAATGTCCTTGAGCAAGGCACTGAAACCTGAAATGCTCCATTGGATGCGCTCAGTGGCTTTTATCTAGACTTTTATCCAGCGGCGTCCAGGCGTGAAAGTGTGCAGCGGTATAAATATGAAGTGAGATGCTGCATGACAAATCAGCTCTCCCCAGATGCTGTAGCTGAAGGTTAAAAGAAAGGTGTCCCCTCGTTCTGTGACACCAGGATGCTGAGATGAGACCGTAGTGTGGTATTTAAATTTCTCCTTGTCCTATCAGCTTGAACCCACCAGCTTGCAAGGGAAACGGAGGTCAGGGTTCAAACTGTGACAACTGCAAATGTCAGATGACTTGTCCCCGACTGTGACTGTCACCTCGGCTCACCGTTTTGGGAAGCAGGAAGATGTGGAAAAAAAAAAAAGGAGAGGGGAGGCGAAGCGAAAAGGAAGCCATCTCTAGAGGGTGGGCGGATGTACATATGAAAATATGCAGTTGCATAATGGGACGTTGCGTAATATGTCCCATTTTATACCACGTCACTCACTGGTGTGACAGTAGGATACGGCGTAAGGCTGCAAGTAGGCAGGCAGACAGGGAGAAACATTTAGGGGGGGAGTGGGGGGTGAAGGGAAGAGGGTGGGAAAACACGCAAGGCTTATGGTTCTGTCTCCGAGCAGAAGACGTGGAGTGACGGAAGTAGACAGCCAATGGGGTGTGGGCGCGGAGTGGGGAAGCGAGTGGGAGATGGAGGGAGAGGAAGGAGGAGGAGGGGTGGGGACGGTGGCAGTGGCGGGTGGAGATGGTGTGTGTGTGTGTGTGTGTGAGAGACGGTGGGTGGGCGAGAGCGCGGTCGGTACTGGTATTTCTACCCTGTCACATCGCGTTAGTGTGCAGCCGAGCACGACTGCTGAGCACACCGCTCTGGACAGCTCTGCACACACGGGGTGAAGCACACACACACACACATGCACAGGTTTAAATTCACAAGGACACAGTATCTACACTTGAGTGCACACTCTGTAATCTCCCACGAGGACCACAAGGACATCGAAAACAAGTGAGCACCAATGGAGGGTTGACACAGACCAGGGGAGAGTGCTCAGCCTTCCAACTTCTATCCGCCCGTCCATCCATCCATCCATCCATCGTTATGCCACTCTCTAGATCCCATCAGACATTTGTGGGTACAGCCATCACAGAGGCATAATCATTTCCTTTTACTTTTCCCGCACAAATGTGCGCCCTAAATGGAAAAAATGATTGTTAAAAGTAAAGCTAATCAGAACCAAATGAGGCCTGTCTGTCCAAAAGCACTCCTCAGAAAATATTACAACCTGATGTTCTTGGCTCAACAATATCTTGTTTTGGAAAGAAGCTTCAAAACCCAGATGTTCCGAATGCGCAAAAGCTACAAACGAACCATAACAGTTTACTTTACTGTAGACTGACAAACACATTGCTGCGCTGAGAGCAGCCAAGAAGCATCATCCTCATCAAACAAAGCTATTGTGTCAGCGGGGGCCAGGCAGTCAGCTCATCCACTCTCCGGTCACTGTACGTAACCCCGTCTTTGAGGCCACGAGCCCAGAGGCTTTTACACAATATTTTCCTGAAGAAAATGAGCGCAGCGGGGGGGGGGTATTCGGATGACAGTGCGCCATTCACACCGCGGCCCTCCTCAGGCGGAGACAACAGGACGAGGTGAAGGAAGCAGATGGAGGGAGGAATGGGAGAATGAAATGGAGGAGGCAGGAATATTTCTCTGGAAACGCCGCATTCACATGGCGCGCCTGGTGGCAAACCAACGAGGGGGGGGGGTGCAGATGGATGGACGGCTGGAGGAGGAGGAGGAGATGGAGTGGCGAGGTGTGATGTGCGGTGACCCGAACTCTTCGGTGACGCCATAAGCTCAGAGGCACGCTTCAGCTGCTTTGAGCAAGGAGAGAGATATAAGCCATCGGCGCCGATGTGTGACAGGCCAGAGGTCAGGGAGTACAGACTGAAAAGCAGAGAGTGCTGTCAGCTCTGCAGACGGTCAGAAAGGTCACCGTTACATAACGGGACCCTAATATCCTCTACAGCTGTAATGTCCATATGAGTTTTGCTGTAGATCGTCACCGTAAGGGCACATTTACTCCAGTTTATTTCACCTTCCCCAGAGCATAGCAGCAACGACCACACCACTGGCATAGTGGTGGCACCCAAGGTTTTATTGGCGTGTAGCGTTATTTGTTTGCCGTGGGTGCAAGAAGAAGGGATAGCGCACTTTCTGTGAAGTGGTTAAGTGTATGCAGGTGTTGCAGTGCACTCATTGACAGTCAGCGTATTACCTACAGCAGATGGTGGCTGGCACGCTTCAAGTTCGGAGAAGCAGAGAGGAGTATCGGCACTGAACGGCTGCGGACAAGGTCAGCTGCAGCGCATATTTTAGCCAACTAAAAAAAAAAAAAATCAATATCACTGAAAGCCACGTTATATTTAGAATACCAGACAGCCTAAAGCCGTTATATCGCTGTCTTCAAAGCCACCAGGCTCCATTAACAAAAACTGTAATTTTACCTCTCAGCAGTATGGGAGTCGCTGGTCTGCTGCTGCCTCCATCAGCTAATTTGTTTGTTATTGTGCCTCTTTAATATGAATCTGAATTACTGTGTTAAAACAATAAAAGTCAGACAGCGGCAGGTGGTGTTCTGTGGCGTAAAATTTGTGTATTTGGTAATGGAGTCTGGTATGTGAGTTGCTGTAACCCTTTTACAAGTGTGAGGCAGAGCAATGATGATAGTTAAACTAGTGTACACTATATTGTTTTTGTTGCACTCATGTTGTGCGTGTTGTCGCTGACCTCATCCGCAGCAGTTTGTTCTGTGCCAACGCCAGAGTAGCTAGGTATCCCTGCCAGGACGTGTGTCCCTAGCCTCTGAACTCCATCTTACATTATTGAACATGCATATGAATAAACAAACAAAAGGTCCTCATAAATAGCTAGTACATAATAGCATTGTGAATTTATCATGAAAACCTGTTCGTTTTAGCGGAGAAGATGTGACTGCTTCGGTTTTGTAGGACACATTGTCGATTTGGCGCAAAGAATAAACTTCAGTGAGGCCTGCGGAAGACTAAAATGATGCGTTTCCATAGAAATGGCTTGTGTTACTTTGCAAAAACTTGCAAGCTAGGTGAAAAGTGTAGCAACATCAGGCTATCTTCACTGTTCTGTCAGGGCAATCCTTTGTGCTTCTCTAGACTGGCAGCCACAACCTACTGGACGTAATACACAGACTATAGATAAATGCCTCGCACAGCTGTACTTAAAAATAACTATCGCTTTAAATTAAGAGTTCACAATATGAGAATGTGTTAGCCTAGCCTAGCACAGCACATGTGTTAGCCTAGCATAGCACAGCAGGAAGACAGGAAACAGGAACATCAACGGCACCAAAGCGAAAATTGATATTTACCGGACCAGATGTGATACTTATCTATTGTTGCAGGTCATTTTCTCTATTTTTTCCTTCGCCATCAGACTCAAATTAAACTGTCATTTCCAGGAAACCTTGCAAATTAACTCACAATCAAAACACATGCAAATACGAGTTGTTGTTTCTCTTTTTTTGCTCTTTCTTTTTGTTCTATGTTCCTTCTTGTTTATTCCGACTTACAGACATTAGAATCAACATAATCGGGCCACAAGTTCAGGCTGGGTCCAGTAAACAAGATGCTTGATTTGCTTGGGACTGGGCACTGTGCCGTGAGTAAACCAAATCAAAGAGCAATGCACCAGAGTGAGAAGTTAATACCGTGTTTGGAGCCTGGAGAGCAAACTGCACGAGTGAGGCTCCTGGAATTCTTCCTCCAAAAGCAAGGCATCTATGCGGGGCTCGTCCCTCTGCCCCCCAGAGGACTGATCAGGATGTGGGACGCTCAGAGACGGTCCATGCGGAGCCGTCACTCAGAGAGGTCCACGCCGAGAAAGCCTCGGGGGAGAGCAGAGAGGACACAGGTAGAGCGCAGGGAGCCCCTGAAGTGTCTCATTCAAGGTGGAGAAAGAGAGAGAGCGAGACAGAGATAGAGATGGAGAGAAAGATGTCATCACTTCATCTCCTCCTCCGTGTTGGTGTGAAGGGAGTTGCAGAAAACAGATGACCTACATTTTCTCGGAGACAGACTCAAGCAGCGAGGCCTCCCTGGATAGAGGGGAAAAAAAAGACAGGATGAAGTATAGAAAGGCAGAAAAAAGAGAGAGTCTGAGGTGGAGGTATAGAAACAGAGACTTCCAGTTTGACAAGGCAGACACGGAAAAGGCATACAAAGGGAAACGGGGGAAGTTTTGACGGTAATCCTCCTCGACTCTTCCTTCCCTCCCTCTCGGGTGGTTATATAAAACACATCTAGAATTCTGTTCTCTGCACATCAAAGAGCCTGCACCGCTTTGCAATCTGCATATATGATGCGTCCAGGGACGCGCAGGAGGGGTGTTTGAGTCAAAAATAAGCTCCTTTTGGAGAGCGTTTCGATTACATTGTGTTCAGGCCAGCCACTTGGATCCGTGTCTGGTTAAGTCGTCAAAAAGACAATGAGTTGTTCTTTTTAACCCGAGAAAGAACCGGGTGATTTACACCAAGACACGTGCTCCAAGGTGGAACGGCTAAGTTTGATGTGTTTTATTTTAGTCTGAAGTCTTCCATGCGGTGATATGCAGGATTTAGCAGCCACGCGTTGCCTCTGTAGCGACTCTGAAGTCTGGGTGCTGTCACCAGAACACTGTGGCTGCAGATTAAGTCATCTAACCGGAGGATGAGAGCTTCATGACGCCGCAGCGCTAGCTTCTGTTTCTGCTCCAATGCTGCCACCTGCTGCTAGTAAAAGAGCACATTTAAGAGAACGAGGCCACATTCAGGCAGGATTATTTGTTCAGACAAAGATTGTTTGCCTCAGAATGTGAATTTGAAATTTGTTATTTCATTTCTGAGAAGGTAACAGAATACTTTTACAGCATTAAGTGCATTTTGCTGACACGATTTACATGCTTTAACTTGAGTATGGTTCCGTTTGATTTGATTTGCTTGAGTTTGTGGCATTTTATGTCATGACTTTCAGGGTTTATCTTGATGTTTTCAGCAGATAGTGGCTCAGACTGATAAGCAAATAAGTAGAGAAATTAAAGTCCCAATATGCTCCTGCTGGGCACCAAATGTCTACTTCCCTGAAAAGCCCCCTCTCAAGAGTACTGGGAAAAAGTTTCCACATCACTCTTATGTAAGCAGCATATCGGACAACAGCTGCCTGCCAAGGCCTGTCGTGTTACTGACCGTGCTGGTACAGCATACAGATTCAAAGGGAGATGCACAGAGGAAAAAAAAAACACACATTCCTGACGCATTCCTGTGGAAAATGTCAAACGCGCAAGATGACAGTAGTTGACATATTGCTGGCAGAGCTTTAATATTCGCATTGTGCAGGTGCAAAGCGATGACATGAGGCCGGTTTAATCCAGTGCTATACTGAGGCATGTGATGGTCTGAATGCTGTAATGGAATTCCTGCAGAAACACTTAAATGAAAACCTGAATGACAAGAACAGGTTCAGTGTCTGAACGGATTACTCATTCCGCAGCACATATATTTAGCTGTACACTAAATTGTGGGAACATAAACTCTGAAATCATTTCCATGTCAAACAAGTAGTTAACAAAGCAACATGGTAAAAGTGTTAAAACTCTTCAGCAATGCTGCAGAACCCGTTTCTGGCCTGCTGGTCATGAGAAATTCAATGCAGTGCTAGGCCTCCCCAGTCGCCTCCTTTATAGTGCACCTCACGCAGGAGGTTCTTGAGGAATGCCGTGAATCTAATCATTCACTCTTAGTTATACTTTTCTTTCTTTCTTTATGAAGGAGGAAGCCAGCAGTGGATTATTTACTTTCAAGACAAAGACATCAGCTATGGTTCCAGGAAGCTACAGAGGCATAACCGTTCCCTGGGCTTTTCTGGGGAATGGTTTCTGGAATACTGGTTAAACAAGGAAATTGGAACATGACAGAAAGTGTTGGAAATCAGCCTCGGAATCCGTTTATCAGAAATCAGTAAACTCATTCATTCATTCTGTAACCGCTTGTCCTGTGAATGGTCGCGGGCGCTCACATTCACACCTACGGCCAGAGAGAACCCACGCAGACACAGGGAGAACATGCAAACTACACACAGAAAGGTCCAGTCGGCCCACGGATTCAAACCCGGGACCTTCTCACTGTGAGGCATCAGTGCTAACCACCTCACCACTGTGCCGCCCTATACTACTATTGTGTATTACATTTATTATTTCAACTACTTTCTGCTGACAGTGGATTGATGATGAGGATTAATGTCAGAATGTTTATCGCCAGTGAGCAGTGGTGGAAGAAGTATTTTACTTAACATTTTATTTAAGTAAAAGTAGCAACATCTTAAATATTACAATATTCCAAATAATGTAAAAATAATAATAATAATAATAAAAAGCTGTCCGTCATTCGTTACATCCACAGATGGTTTGAGTTTAACGTCCTGCTCTGCTGTAAATTAAATGTAGACATCAGATAAATGTTGTATTGAAGTGTAAAGTACCCCTGTACAAGTACCTTAGCATTTTACTTAACTATAATACTTGAATAAATGTACTAGTACGCAGCTGTATATGATATGGTGAATGATGGTAGAATGGGGTGATTTCAGTCAAACTGTTGATATGCCTGGACACCCTATCCACCTCACAGAGACAGGTAACTTAGTTAGTAGTCCTAACTACTTGAACTGAATGACTTGAATTAAATTAAATTCATATGGTGGATTGTTCCATTGAGTAGGGTGAGGTAAACCCAGCCCAGCTCTGTGCATCAAGTGTATTCCAGAAAAGCTGACCCTTGTGATGTTTAGGATCAGCAGTGACTCATCAGAGCCAACGAGGCCGTCTTATCGTCCGTCCTGCCTTCGATCATTTCCTTATCTTTTGATGACTCCCAAGAATTTCCCTGTGATGTCTCCCTTCGTAAAAAATCATCAGAAGTGGCGTGTGAATCAGTGACCTCTCACACCATGAGGGTCCTGGTGTTCACATATTTGCCTCCCTTGTTCCTGCGAGGCACGCCGAAGGCCCTTCTGCTGGAGCCGCTTCTCAGCGACCCCATCTTCAGCCTCACGCTGCTGGGCGCGCTCACCGACGACGTCTTCTCTTCTGGTTTCTCCTCCTCATCCTCATGCTTGCAGTTGTGGAGGTTCTGGCAGACGCAGGAGCGGTCCGGCGGCGACACGTCGTGCGACATACAAAACCACTTTAGGGAGCTGTAGAAAAGCTCTGTGCAGCTGGAGATGGCCGAGATCAGCCCCACGACGAAGTAGAAGCAGAGGAAGACTGTTTTCTCTGCGGGGCGGGAGGTGAAGCAGTCCACCGTGTAGGGGCAAGGAAAGCGGCTACATGGGAACTGGGCCTCCACCTTGAAGCCGTACAGCCACCACTGCCCCACCAGGAAGCCCACTTCTGCCACTATTCGGAAAAGCACGTTGACAATGTAGAGCCGCCTCAGATGGAGTTCTTCTCTGTAGTCCTGGCCTGTAAATTCTCCAAATTTGGCGCGGTTGATCCTCTTGTTGTGGTGATGAGTGGCGTACATGAGGAAAACCAGGGAAGGGGTGGCGATGAGGACGATGTGGAACACCCAGAACCTGTACTGGGAGATGGGGAAGGCCATGTCGTAGCATACCTGCTTGCAGCCAGGCTGCAGTGTGTTGCAGGCAAACTCCTCTTGCTCGTCCTCAAACAGGTCACTGGCCACGGTTCCTAGGATCAGGATCCTGAACACGAGCATGAGCAAGAGCCAGAAACGACCAAGCATCGGCGAGTGGGCCTGGAGGTTATCAAAGAGCCCACTGATGAAGCCCCATTCACCCATGACTGCTGCGCTGTCTGGTTCCCTCTGGAGATCGACTCGACCTGTCCCTCTAGCTGCCAACGGAGTCTCTGTGTTGAAAGAAATGAAAGGAGCTTTTGACACCAGTTCCTGACTCATTGTGAGGCTAAATCAATCATCAGGTCAAAGACTGGTTCAGGGTTAAGTTACTAATAACGGAAACCAAAAGCAAAACATGATTATAAAACCCGCAACTGAAGCATGTCACTAAACTAATAAAACAATAACACGTCAAACGATAAATATTCTTTTGCTTTCTGTTCACAGATGATCAGCAACTAATTAAGTCATTTTAAATTCTGATGTACAGATTTTCTACTACTACTGCTGGTTCCTCTCCATGCATCAAAACTTGTATGTATAGATTTATAAATGCAGTTTTAAACACTTACAAGTTGCTACTTGTAGAAGTATTCCAGCCGGTGCTGCCACTTGCCAGCTACTCATGCACGACACTATGCGCAAGTCACAGATAAAATGCCACAGGCTGAACCAGTTTTGTCAACCTTGTTAAGGCGACGTGAACGATCCACTTCCTCTGGTAAGTCTCGATCTCGTTTTGCCCTTTACTTTTGGGACGTGTTCTGGAACAAACCGAAGGACGATGTCCAAGAAACATCCAAACCATCTTCAGAGCATATTCCTCTAGTGCTCTCGCCAAATGGCATGCGTTTGAGGTTTTGCCGGGGTTTATAATTGAGAGGGCGGCAACGGTTTAGGAAATTCCTGCTGCGTCCTAATCTGGACCCACCGTGTCCCAGACAGAAGCAATGTTTACCCAAGAGAGGCAAAGTCTTGATGAGCATTTCAAAGAGCTTCCTAAATGGCAGGAAGGGTCTGTTTTAGGTTGTACCTCCAGTTTCCTTGGTCACAAGGATAACAGTACATACAACCAATACCAAGTCTAAATGAATAACATAGAAATCTAAGTCATTTGGACAAGTTCTACTGCAGCGATTTATTGTTTAATTTATCCAAGTCGGAATGACATAATAATAATGGAATGTCACTTACCCGTCCAAAATGTCCCTGCCAACTGTTCCATTGCATCTCTCTGTGCCTATTTGAAGCTGATGCTCCTCCCAATGTACCTTAAAACACACCTACTAAGATGAACTTGTTCACACAGGCAGAAACAAATAATATATGATATGAAGCTTTTCACACGGCTCCAAACACAATCACAATCAATACAAAAGCTTTATTTTTTTTTAAATTCAAACATGAACAGCCATTGAAATATTTACAGGACAAAACACAACAGAATACAAGAGAAAAGAAATCATCTAAAGCTAAAATTAGATGTGTGCAGAGACTTAACAGCGTCTTTCCTGCTGTTTGACAGGATGAACCACTTTTCAACAGACTTAAAATGGGAGTGTAAATGCAACAGCATATACACAACCTAAGGACCTACGTTTTGCATGAACTCTAAAAGTTTTATATAAAAGCAAATGGACACAGTGACATTTAAAAGTCTGAGTCGGAGTCTGAGTCCAGGTTGTAGGTGATGGGTTTGCGTGCACGTGCGGGCTTATCCCGGGGTGCCACGGCAACAGGTGCAGCTGCCTCTGCGTCTGACATCTGGAAGCTTTCGTCCTCATTCCACTTCTTTGTTTTCTACAAAGAACAGATGCAGGTGGAAATTATTTAAACAGTCATTTTATGACACCCAATTAAGACCTCACTTGAAACTGCTGAAATAACTAACCTTGCTGCCAGCAGTTGTCTTAGCCTTGAGGCGTGACATGAGGTTGCCTGAGCTGCTATCGGAGTCGTCGCTGCTTAACTGCTTGCGTTTTTGAACAGGCTTTGGCTTTGCAGCTGGAGCCTTCACTTCACTTTCTGAGTCACTGGAGTCAAAGGAAGGGATTTTCTTGGCAGCTTTGGGCTTTGATAGAGCGTCCAGGATAGATGGCTGCTTCACATCTACAACAAAACACAGGGAAAAATAAAAATAAGCACAAGAGAAAAGTACCAAAATGTCCAATAGGCATGTGGATAAACCACACAACTATTCTGATCAGGTCTGTGTTACCATCAGCCTTCTTCTTGGATGCAGCTGGTTTCTTGGCAGCAGCAGTTTTCTTGGGGGCAGCCTCTTTGGGTTTACGTTGAATAGGAGGCTTGGATGCAGGCACCTGATCGTCCGACTGAGCTGTAAAGTTAAACAGAGAGTTCATAGTAAGTCCTCAGTCTATTGGTGCATCATTTCTCTAGCTCATCACACAAGTGCCCTATGAACAGTACTTACAGCTCGACTTAGAGACAGCTTTTTTAACTGTTGATTTGCTCTTTGTCACTTTCTTCCTGCAAAGAAATGATGTTTAATTTAGCTAAAAGCAGCAGGAATGTCTCAAGGTGAAAGCAGCTTTACATATAAATCATTTGTTTCATACTCACGTGGGTTCTGGCGCTTTGGGAGGTGGAGCTGGAGAGTTCACATCGCTGTCAGACATAGCGCTGGGCTCTGGGGCAAAGCTGGTGTCGTCATCACTGATGAGAGCACCCCGTTTTGGAGCGGCCTTTTTCTTCCAGTCATCAAAATCATCCTCGCTGTCTGAGACGCTGTACTTCACAGCAGCTTAAATGTACAGAACAACAGACCGCTTTAACAATGCTGCAACTGACTGTTTATCTAAACAAAAAACAGATGTTAATTATTAGGATAGATGACTAGGCTAATCAAACGACTGTAGCAATCAACGGGAGATAAACTGAAATCAGAGAGTTAATGAGTCTCAGGAAACATCTTATCTCGGGATCCGGGTAAGACGAGAGCGTAGGCTAGTGTTTTGTATGTATGAGTAATCAGATAACAGTTCAATTAAAGTAGAGACAATGAACGGGACACATAACAGTAGATAAACTGTCAGCAGACATAGCAGTGCGGGTCACTGCTATGTCTGTGTCTCACTACACATAAACATTACTATTACTGTCGCTTTGTGAGAATATCTTGCACAGACTCATACTTATTCAGGTTTCCCATGTGGTCAAACAGAGCTGAAAAGAGGAAAAACACTAATGTTACAGATGATTCACCTTTAGTTTTGCGCTCTATCCGCTCTCTGGGACCAGCATCTTCCTCTGCCTCCACTTCACTGGCAGACAGATCATCGGCCTCATCGTCCGACCACGGATTCTTCTTGGGCTTCTTGGCAACGGCCTTGAACAGAAGAGTTGTCTGCTTGCCAGTCTTTGATGCCGCTGCAAAAAAAAAAAAAAAAAAAGAGAAAAAAAGTGAGTCTCAGTCATTTTAAATAAAAATACAAAGCAGCTTCAACACAGTAGGCTTAGATTTATGACTTTAAAGTGTAATTTAACATTACTATTACTGTCACATTGTAATCACCATGGTCAAGGTTTTTGATTTTGTTTTTGTGACTGCTCTAATGCATTGTAATATCCATCTTAGGATAAGCACTTATATGCACAATATAAGTTAGTGTTATTGCAGGCTTTAGTAAACGGAGCTTCAGAAAAAACATTTCACTGCACAGCTGTTATTATTATGTTCTTGGATATCAACAATAAACAACAATATTCATATATGCTTGTTTTAGAATTTCAGTGTACTACTATTATACAAATGCCCCAGAGTCTGTCAGCATGCTCATCTTAGCATTATAAACATCACATTTTGTTGCAGGCTCAAGCGTGTCACCTGACCGAGTGTAATTATGGGGTTGAAAAACTGCTCTTGATATAATAAAAGACAGAAATCTCTAAAGGTGATAGCTCCAAAATTAGGCACAGGCCACCAAAACAATCTAAATGGATAAACAGCAGTAGAGGCTTCTTAAGAGGAAGTAAAAACAGTAAAGGAACCTTTCCAGAAAAATCCTTAATAGTGTTTCTCACCCTTCTCCTTTGGCGGTGCTTTAGTTTTCTTGAGGAGTCGTGCAGCGAGACTAGTCTCCTCCACTGACTCCATATTCTCTGCATCATCTCCAAACTCCATCTTTACCACTACATCTTCATTCTGTGATGGAAGAAGATCAAGGAAAATGTTGGGGTGTGTGTTTATACCAGTAATTATCACTAGTAAATTAGCATGGCAGTAATCAAAATTATTACTGTCTAGTGGTATTAGTTTAATCACAGATAAAAGGACATACCTTGACTTTCCTGCCTCTCTTGCCCTCTCCTTTCTTCAGATCAGCCTTCCTGTTGGCTTCAGCTTTCATTGTGCTGGTAACACGTGGAATAACACGGCGGCCTTGTGGCGTGGGCAAAGTCTCCTTCTTCATTTTCAGTGCTTTGCCCTTTCCAGCGCCCTTCACAGGCATGGTGGCATTCTCCTTTTCTTTTGCCTCAACACGCTAGGCACAAGAAGAAGCGAGATCAGAGGAAGACTCAAGACGTCTGACAGTTACGGCTTTAAATGTATTCATTTTTAAAACATGACATGGTGTATTTATGGCTGGATGTGGTTTAAAATGAAGTGACGGAGCCAATACCTCCAGCTCCTCTGAGAAAGCAGCGAGGTCTTCCTTCCACATATCTGCTGGAGTCTTCTTCTTCAGAGTGTTTAGCTCTGTCAACTATAAAACAACATTTGGAGTCAGAGACGAATAACGATAGAGACCACTTTCTGTTTTGAAACGTTCCAAACAGATGAAACTATTACCTTAGCATCCCTCTGTTTGCACAGCTCCTCTTTCTTCTCTTTAGTCAAGAACCACATGGGCATGCTCAGCAGGTAGTTGTAGTCTGGCCCACTGGTGTCTTCTTTCTCGGCTCCTTCCTCCTCCTCCTCCTCCATCTCCTCATTCTAAGAGAATGAGCAGAAAGTTGATTATTGGTCATAAAATTATTGCAGGTGAAAACTATGTGAACCAGAAAGGCTTACTTTCTCTTGCGCCTGCTTCCAAGCCTTGACTGGGTCGGAGTCATAGCCCATCTGCTGCAGCATGCGAATCAGTTCTTTCTTTGGCTTGTTCTCTGCAAATAGTTGGTGTTAGAATTCTGATAAAGGAAATCATACCTCATACATTACAGTTTTGGATAAGATGGTCATGTAAAGTTTGACTGACATTTCAAGCTCTCATTCCAGAAGATGTTTTACAAGAAAAACTTAAATAGATTTTATTCAGCTACTAACCAATAACCAAGGTGCCCTGAATTTTCTCCAGGATGAAGCGAGCCTGGTTGGTGAGCTTAGCACTCTCTGCACCCAGCATGCCTGCCAACCAGTCCTTTCTCAGGACGTAGTACTTCATCCTCAGCTCAAAGAAGTCCTTGAGAATATCCTGCACAGACTCATACTTCTTCAGGCTGCCCACGTGGTCAAAGAGAACCTAAAAGAGGGAAAACACTAATGTTACGGACACTAAACTGGAAACAGTCTAGCTTTTCATTGTCTTATGAATATGTGGAAGCCATTACCATAGAATTGCAGGTGAGAGGGCTCTGCAGCTTAAAGACTTTATGGAGACCAGCAGCCTCCACCTCTTGCAGCTTCTCAGCCGTCATCTTGACCACAAATCGCACTGTGGTGTCAGTGTGGTATTCCTTGTAGTCTGTGATCAGAGGAGGAACCTTCTCCGTGCCATTCATCATGGGCTCCAGCACATTCTCCTTATAGGTCTAGACCACACACACAACCACAGTAAAATAATCCGTTCAGTTCAAGTCAAGTCAATGTTAACAGTATTGATGCACACAATGGAAGATCTTGAATACATCACTATGAGGAAGAACAAGGCATGAATGACTAACCTGTGTCCAGGATTTGACAGGCAATTCAGAGATCTCGATGGTGGTGGAATCAATGATGGACACCTCTCCACTGTTCATGAACTGGTTGTCCATCACCTGCTCAATTGTGCCTTTGAAGCCTTTGTAGTTTGGAAGCTGGGAAAGAAGCACACTCATCATTTCTTTCGAACATCAAGAGACATAATACAGATCTTAAAAGCATGTCTCAGTCCTCACCATGGGCAGAGGTTCCTCTCCGTTGAGCATACGGTGGATGTTTATGATGATCTCACGAATGTCGTAGTTGGGAATCTTGCTGGCCCAGCCTGTGCCAATACCCTCGGCACCATTCACCAGCACAGTGGGGATGATGGGCATGTACCACTCTGGCTCTACACGCTGGTTGTCGTCATAGTTGTACTTGAGCAGGTTGTCATCCACTGCTGGGAAAACAAGGCGGGCCAGGGGGCTACAAATACAGAAGGTTGGCAGAATTTGAAAGTTAATCACTGACAGAATAAACCATGGAGATCCAACAATTCTCAAACTCCAACATGTGCACGTGACCTGTAGCTTTGGAAGTTCGTATGGTGCGTGCTCACCTGAGCATGGTGAAGATGTATCGAGGACTGGCAGAGTCTTTCCCACCATGCAACCTGGTTCCAAACTGTCCCAAGGGCTGCAGTAGGTTCAGGTTGTTGCTTCCCACAAAGTCCTGGGCTAAACCAATAATGGTCATCATCAGAGAGACCTGAAAAATGGAGGAGAATTTTGTATTTTTTGAGAAGCAGTTGCTGTTGAAACCTTTTACTTTACCCAAAGTAAAGAACAATTATTTAACCAGATACACCAGTTCAGTTTATGAATCTGGTATTGGCTGAGATCACATTAGCACTTTTACATGACTAAGTTTATAAGGGCCCTAGCATTTTGTTAATAATCAGAATAACAGTCTAATTAGAACAAAACTCCTTGGTGTGACATTTTTCTCCCCGGGACACGAATGCTACAATTGTCAAGCGTTAAAACCTACTGGCTATATTAAAAGGACACGTTTCTTGCCAAGTCTCATTTAAAAATAAACAAATCAGCTCGTTCTATCCATCTCACCTCTCCGTGGTGGTAGGCTGACATCTCAGCCACAGAGCCAGCCAGCTGGGCCACCTTTACTTCCCGTTTGTCATTTCTCTTGAAGCAACAGAACAAAACCTTCCTCTGGCCTGGTTTCAGACCTGACAACACAAACGCATTCACACTTCAGGCACGTTTCACCTGAATGTAATTTCTTGAAGGCTATATACTTTTGTTTCTTGCTTTTTGGCAATTATAAGAATTTCACGCACCATCCACCAGGCAGGGAATGGACCGCTCATTGTCAGAGTTGGAGAACAACACCAGCTCCTTGTTGACAAAGTCATTGTAGGAGAGGGACTTGGTTGACTGACCATACAGGTACTCCTGGGAACAGACAACAACAAACATGCAGTCACATCCAACAGAAAACAATGAGAATGTACATAAAGTATGATGATTGTTGGGCCATTACCTCAGGCAGGTTGTGCTCTCTGCGCTGGCGCCTGTTGGTCATGAAGTTGGTGAGCCACTCTTTTCGCTCTTCCACCTTTTTCTTGCTAAAGGCCTGGCCAGAAGAAAAAACAATAAATAAGAATAGATCAAGCTGCTATTAACTCCTAACCAGATAATCACTTGAAGATTAAATCTGATGTGACACGGGAAACATCTTACAAGGGTGATAGCTTCATCGTCTTCAGGTCCAGAGTACTTGAATGGGATACGGTGTCTCTGCATATCAGAGAAGTACTCTTTGGCTTCCTGCGATGTGCTTGTTCCCAAACCTGGATGGACAAAGGCCACAGAAGGAAGAGAAGACAAGTTAGAGCGATAACACAAGCAAAACTATAATCATGACGTTACCCAACAATGATGGGTTGCTTACTTGTCTGTTTTACTACCACACAGGGGTTTATAACAAACCTTTGTAGTATTTGACTTTCCAAGATTTGAGGTTTGACTGACTCTCCTTCCATACATTGAATTCAGGGATACTGTAGAAAGAAAGCTGGGTTTTCTTGAATGAGGCCTAAAAAGAGGGATAGAAAATCACTGAATATCATTTTGTCTTATTTAAATGCATCATATTGGATAACATTATGGTCCAAAACAAAATTAACATCCAAAATGTACTTAATTCAGGTCTACCATAAAATAGATTCTTTTTCAGTATTCTGGGTTTTGTCACCAGATGGTAGTGTTGTTGCAACTTGGGCCTCTTATGGCAGTAAATGAAATTTGTTTTACAGGAATTGTTATCCACAAATAAGTTTGCTACGTGCGGTAAATTTCCAGATTTACAACTAAAACATCTTATTTGAAACCTATTTTAAACCTTTATTTGAGACCTGCTAATGCTGCTTCCGATTTGCTCCAAATATAATAACTTGTAAGATTATTAGACTTTTGTTTCAGTGTGAGATGTTTAAGTGAGTCTATGTACCTTGATGATCGGGGTGATGAACTCTTCCAGGAAGTTATGACGCAGTAAAGACGGCCAGTTGTGATGGATAAAGTTGATCAGCAAGCCCTTAATATGTGAGCCATCTTGATCCTGTCACAGGAGAACAAGTCAGTCCAGTTATGTTAATATAGTTAATCAGTAAAAGTCAAGAGTAATACTAGTTTAACTTTTACATCTTCAATATTATATAATCAGTAAACACAAAATCTTAATTTCTGAGTCTTATCTTAAAATATTTATTCTACAAAATAACAGGGTTTCGATGACGTAACCAACAGCCAACTATCCCAATCTAGAAACCCAGTGCTGGCAGGCCCAAACTTGACCCGTCAATGCTACTGCACTAAAATCTTGTCCCATGACCACAGAATCTTCCCAAGCCGATATTTGTTTAAACAAACGACCGCTCTGTGCTGCCTGTAAAGCACGTTCTCCAGAAAGCAACTATGCTGTAAGAAATGCGAGACTCACAAGCCTTACTAAGAGCAAAAACACGCTCCTACTGAGTCTTGTATAAAGCTTAATTTTTCCTGTTCTTTTCCCAGATTTTAAATTCTATGCACAGCTGTGGCAGGAAGATACCTTCTAGTGTGTATTTGATGTGTGGTGCTTAATGGTCTTTGTGGCTGTGGCTGATTTAACTTTAAAGTGAATTTGTATTTTGCAGACTAGAGAGCGGAATAATTTTGCAGTCAGTGGTTTTGGGTTCCGTAGTTTTTGTAAAAACCTGAATCCCAGACCTGTTCTCACACATAATCTCAAACATTATCACAACAGATTAGATGTACAGAAACAGATGTCCGACATGAACATTAAATAACGCACCTGATCTGTCATGATCATGATCTTGCCATAACGCAGACTCTTGAGGGACTCTGGGTCGCTGTAGTTCTTCTTGTACTGAAGACCCAGGATCTTGATGATGTTGTTGATTTCAGCGTTCTCCATAATCTGAACAGGAAAAACAAAATAAATATTTACTAAAATGGGTACAGAGTGATGATGCCAAACCAGTTTTGATTTTGATTTAAACAATTATGTATCTACAGTGAACTAAGATGAAACAAACATTCCAATATACCTGCAAGACCCACTGACACCTGTCATACAAACATCTGTAACAGATGAAGAACACCTACTGCCTATAAGCAAATATGCATCTGAGTCCAACCTGTTTATGTGATGCCTCCCTGACGTTGAGCATCTTGCCTCTGAGAGGGAAGACACCATAACGGTCCCTTCCGACCACCCCCAGCCCAGACACAGCAAGTGTCTTAGCTGAGTCTCCCTCAGTAAGGATCAATGTACAGCCAATGGAGTTCTTCCCACCTGCCAGAAAAAAATATATTAGCACGGGAAGACTGTTGAGATTTTGTATCAGGCTGTATTCAA
Organism: Planiliza haematocheilus; assembly: GCA_005024645.1. Classification (NCBI taxonomy): domain Eukaryota; kingdom Metazoa; phylum Chordata; class Actinopteri; order Mugiliformes; family Mugilidae; genus Planiliza; species Planiliza haematocheilus. Next base: position 6,633,029 of record SRSE01001175.1, on the reverse strand, counting down.
AAAAACAAAGCAAAAAAGTGTGTGATTACCTGCATCATTGGCATCATCCAGTTTTGGCACACCTTTGATTTTTGTGTGTTTGACAGCTGAGCATTTCTTGTTGAGCTGGGACTGAGCCTTGAACTTCACCCAGTTCATGATACTTTCCACAATCCCACAAGATGTGGCCTAGTGGGAACAGAAGATGAACAACAGTTAGTGACATATGAATGATTACACCTCTGAGGAATGCACCGTCAGCGATTTTTGATCATCACCTGTTTAATGAACTTGTCACTGAGGGAACAAGTGGATCCGAAGCTCTTCTGTTGCAGTGTCATGTTCTCTTTGGTCTGAGAGTCAAAGGTGGGGTTCTCAATCAGGCAGTTGACAAACAGCCACATGTGGTTCTTCACCTAGATGTAGAAACGGTGAGGCACACTCAGTTTGACACAGATATCCAGTCTTACACCGTTATGACAACGTAATCACAGAACTGCACCTTTCTTTAAAATAAAAAAAAGAAAAAGAAACAGATGAATGTACCTGGAAAGGCTTGACTGTGACTCCAGCTTTATTCTTTTTCTTCACCACTTCGATGAGCTTACCAACCACCTGGTCAGCAACATAGTCGACATGCCTGCCTCCCTAAGGTCCAGACGACAAACAGGGTCCCATTAACAGAACAGATACCGTAAGTCTTAATCACAGTGACACAAAGTGGCTGGGACAGCAGCCAAAAGATCCTGGTCTACTAGTTCAGTCTGCCTTAAAATGCTTCATAGCTGCCCTAAGATGTAAATTTAAACAGGACTGACAACATAAGACAATTATAATTGGCACTCTGTATTCAAAGACCACTTAAAATTGTAAAAACGTGCTTTGGCATGAAGGTGAACCCCCATACTAATTCATGAATTACTCCATTAGACATGTACAAAATACATGCACTATAAAAAAAAATCGAATGCACTGATACATTACCTTGGTCGTGGCAATGCTGTTGACAAAGCTGACTTGGTGGAAGCCTTTTTCGCTCATGGTGAGGCAAACCTCCCAGCGCTCATTGACAGACTCATGGATCACAGTGAGGGGACCACCCAGTTCATCCACTTTGTCTTTCACATACATGTCCACATAGCTACGGAAACCTGTAACCTAGAGTCAAAGAGTCAATGTTAATCAATTAAGTTATCTCCTGTATGTATAGTATTACACCACAAGGTGTAAAAACTCCAAAACAGCAGTTTGACACCGGTCTATGCAATATTTTACAATTCAATCCTACTCTATTCCATTATTTATCTTTTATAAACTACTCTTTTTGCTCTTTTGCGCTTTTCCTTAAGCTGCTATAAACTACAATTTCCCGATTGCGGGACTAATAAAGGTTTTCTTATTCTTAATCTTATGTAATAATTACCAAATTAAAATCAAAAGGCAATTTACAAATAATCAAGGTACGTGCAGTAGTTTATACAATTTCATCAAATCATCAATAAACTGGATTATTTAGGTAAATATATAAACAATGTTAATCAGTCTTGCTATCGCTTATCCGTCACTGACACAACACCACACTCACTGTAACAACTCTGTGAAGACATGTTCTGTTTTGAAGAATTTAATCTCAACTTGATTCAGCCTCAAATTTTCTAAATCTAAATGCCATCCAAATTCATTCTACAGAAAGTAGGATGAATTTAGATGGCAATCCTTGAGCTCAATTTTTGAAAATAATCAAGAATAACAGAGTGAAAGCACATGAGAACTTACGGGCAGCCTCTTGCCATTGAAGAACACCCGGACACCCTTAGTGGATCCAGCAATGTCATAGGCCCTCCTGGTCATCAGAGCCACCGTGTCTTTGTCCAGGATGCTCATCTTAAACTTGGGCAGATCTGGTCTGAAGGTGACGCAAGTGAATTCCTCTCCATCAAAGGGTTTGATATTAGGATCTCCTGTTCTGGCCATGTTATCATACCAAGTCTGTGGAAAAGGTGAGTATACTGTAAAGACATTTACTCTTATTTATAGCAGTCACCAGAGGACACGTGTGGTTCATCTTCCTTCCTACCTGCTTGAAGACCTTCCTTGACTCTTTACAGGCAGTCTCCACGGTGAACTTTGTGCTAAAGATGTTGCACAGCTTAGCACCATATCCATTACGTCCACCTAATGGACAAGTAAAGATGTCAGTTTGAAAGAGAAACACTAGAAAAGTTACAATCTTCTGATTAACAATTAAATACTACAATTGCACATGAAGCAATGGCAGGCCTTACATTACATTTTCTAATAATCTCATGTTAAGTCAACGTCCAGAAAAATATTAGGTGGATTACGGGTGTGTAAATTCCAATTGCTCATTTTTAGAGAAGCCAGTGAATAAAGAGATAGAATAAACTCTTTTATGACGGTTGCAATGATTCGTAAACAGTAGCAGTTCAGATGTCATGTTTAATGATAAGAATCGCTTAAAACAATTGGTCTTACCAGTTACTTTCTTCTCGTCATCATCATAGTTACTGGATGTAAGGAGCTGTCCAAAGATGAGAGCAGGCACATAAACCTTCTCCACCTTGTGCTCCACTACCGGAATACCCTTCCCATTGTTCCAAACACTGATGGTGTTGTTTTCACTAAAAGAAAGAACATGCACACAAATGATGTGCTTCTGTGATATCAAGCAAAGCTGGGTGTGAAATGGACAGTGTGGGTAAATTACAAGATATGCTGAGATTGTAACTGTTAACTGTGCAATGATGTATAGTACTTACACATCAATGTTGATTTTAAGGCAGGACATGTTCTTGTCTCTCTGCTTATTGTCAGCTGCGTTTACTATTGGGGCAATAGAAAATCACTTAAAAAAAATCTGCTTCAATAAAGAAGTCCTGTCATGAGATGACCAACATTAAGATCCGTTTACTCACCAAGGATCTCATCAAAAATCTTGTAAAGCCCGGGCACAAACGTCACATCACGGCAGTTCAGACCAACATCCTCATCATACACCCACATTTGCTAAGGGAAGAAGTCAAGTAATTACTGCAAAGCTTTTAAATTCAGTCATATAATCTGAACCAGTAATGCTTTGTCCTCTGAGTCAATATCCTGCAGCTCTGAAGTGAAGAACAATCATAATAACCACTGTGAGATTCAGCCCGAGACTTAAATCAACAAAGGTTAAAGAAAACCATCAATCGCAGAAATTCATGCAATGCTATGTGAATTCTTACTTGAGTGACAGGCTCCACAGAGCCAATGTAGGAGTCTGGTCTGAGCAAGATGTGCTCCAATTGCGTCTTCTTCTGATAAATCCTCTCCACCGACAGCCGCTTCGGATCTTTCTTCGTCTTCTCCAGCGGCTTGTTTTCAAAAAAGGCCTGATGCAAAAAAACACATTGTTATGTTTTATGTGCACTACAGTAAAGCAAGTGTATGCTTTAGTATTAGAGGTAAGCTCCATACAACATCTTTGATTCACATAGGTTTAATAATTTAACCTAAAGAAGTCCAGTATTCCCTGTACAGTCTGCAAAATATGAATGTTATAAGACCTGATTTCATTGTGCTCCTCAAGGGCACTTTAGAAACATAAACAGTGGGAGCACGGTTAGCGTTTATAGACACTTCTCTTTTTAATTTCCGCCATAATAAAAATAGTTCACATCATTTACATTTGCCTCAACAATTCGGTCACCTTTCCACACATATACCCCGTTAACCCAGTTTCGTTTACAAGTAAAACATTAAGTTGAAAGGTCTGTTTTTGTCATCGGTTAACGGAACTTCCTCCTGGATGCTGAAGACTAGCTTCACTGAGAAATTTAAATAAGTGAATGCAATGCTAACTTGCACAGGAAGAAGTGTAGCATTACCAAACATTGACTGTCTGGACAGTTAATGATACGGACTCTTGAACACTGGTCGCCATCACGCCTGTCTGTCCATTCACTTGGGGTCCCAGAGACCCCAAAGATAGCACAAGGGTTATACTGCACCATGTGTCTGGGACATGAGCTATAACGTTATTAAATGCGGCATCCATTACACGCCGTTTTCTTGAACAGTGTATTTGCATTTATATAATTTAACATTATTAATGAACATATCGTTAATGTTGCTTTTAACTGCAACGGTCTTAGCTAGCAAATGTAATGACGCTAGGGGGTTTCTCTGTAGCAACAAGCTAAAAGTTAGGTGTAACAGTGTTGGCGAATAATGAAGTGACAAAGTTACCTTCAGTGGTTCCGCCATTCTTCTTATTTACTGCTAAACCTCGCTGCCTGCAAAATCGTGTAACTTTCGTTTACAACTAGCCTCTAAACTCAAGCTAACTCACAGCTAACCCTAATGATAACGGCTGCCTGCTGCCACCAAAACGTACGGCTCCGGTTTGACTATTTGAAATCGGTGCAAACCTCTCGCGCCAGCTGTACTGACCAATCAAACGACGATCTTCGAAATAATTCCCTCCCATTTTTTTTTCCAGCGAGCAACTAATCAGCGACGGTAGAAGTGATTTAAGCCCACCCACTCTATTTTTCACAGCCAATCAACTCTCCAGTGTAAAAAAAACAAAAACGAAAACGTACTTGAAATGAACGTTATTATACATAGCTATCAAAATTAGGAAAAGTTTTTTGTTCTTTGTCAAAAAAAAATATCCATTCTCATTTGGCAATAAATGTCCAATGTGAAAATATGCAATACATTTTGCATACACATACTGAACAAACAATACATATTCCAATTACTGTCTGTGCTGTGGCATCTTTTAAGTTCCTGCTTCCCATCATGTCCAAGGACACGACAAAAGCCAGAATTTGAAACACAAACAACATAATAAATAAAGCTCAGCAGAGGACGTATTTCCTGCACCAGCAGTGAAAGTTTGACTCCAACAGGTTCTCCTCAGGGCATTATGCATGGCCACCACTGAGGTTGTTCTTTGCTCTTGCACCTGTGTGTAGTTTGGGTCTGCAACCACAGGAAAAGAGCAGACTTCAGTAGACTATGGCAGCAGATAGGTGTCTCCTATCATCCCTGTAGGACACCTGCAGGGAAGCATGCAGATAAAAATCATCACTGGCCCCCACACACACGGCACACACACACCATCACCACCTGTTTGAACTCCTTCCCGTTCGGCAGGTATCACAGATCTCTGTATGCCAAAACCACAAACTACAAGAACAGCTTCTTCCCACGGGCCGTCTCCGTCCTGAACACTTGCAAATGACTTATGGATACCTAGATGCAGGGAATTCTGCATTATGTTAACATATATACATGAATACAGTGCACAGTTTAGGTCCAGTCTTCCTTTGCATTGCAGTTGGATTTGATAGTTTTCTTTTTCATGTGGGAGAGACTGGAAGTAATGATAAATCAGAACATGTCAATATACATTAAATAATTCAAATTATCATTGCAATTATTACAATAATCTATTAGACACACAGTTTCACCACAGAGCTTTTCATAACTTTGAACATAGTCTAAAATCTTAAAAACAGTACAATTTTATTCTGTTGTTTGATTCCATTTTAATTCTGAAGTTTAAATTTTTACCACAGCCTCTCCTTTGATCTTATTACAACTTCTGGCATTCATGGCAAAGGTGAGACAGATTGATCTCAACAGAAGTGATCCTTGACTTTTTTGATAAGAGGAACAATAGCATGGCTCACAGAGGATATTTATTAATGTTTCAAGCCAATGAGTTCATAAACACTCTGTCCTAAGGTCTGCTGATACACTTGTGGTCTACTCCACACAGAGGCCTTTATGTCCTTTTAAAACTTCCAAAGCTTCAATTGTTTAAACATGCCAGTCATACAGAGATCAGAGAAACACTGATCACCTCAGCTGCATGGTATTATTCAGGAGCTGCACTATTTAACATCTGTGCACATCTAGCTCTCGCTTTGAATCTAGACACTGATACCTTTTTGGCCTTTCCGTGCCTTCACTCGATAGCGCTTGTGAAGAGAGGCAGGAAATTATGTTATGAAAGATGGGGGTATAATATGCAGCAAAGGGTGCACACTATAGCACTCTCTGTTCTGCCTTCTCAACCAGATGAGCCGTCTGGGAGCCCCGTCAGCAGATAATTTAACCAACAGTGCAGTCGCTTCTCACACAAGGTAGATACTATGGACAAACTATGAGGAAAAGTTCCCTTTTTATTCACATGAAAGTGATGCAATTTAAGATCTATATTTATATCAAAACACCATTTGGTTCCCTGGGGTTTAAATCATTGCTGACCTTTTAAAACTTGAAATACAGGAAAGCGTTCAACAATGTTTTCTGGAACAATTCTTTGACTAAAGTGCACATTTATCAATATCATCTCTCCCTCATTTCATCCAGACTCTCTAACACACACACGTACACTGTATATGATCACTGTGGTTGTTGTGTTTATCTCCCCAGAAGATAAACACAATAACCACTGATGTGTTTTATTCAGCTATATATTCCACAGAGCTCTGTTTAGCTTACTGCTGTGTTCAGGTGAAAACACACAGGAATGCAACCTTTAGGAAAGTATTAGACAGAAAAAAAAGAACATTTTATTCAATACCAGGCAAACACGCGTCTTTATATTTCCGGTCCAGAGGCCATCAGTCAATGGAAATGCAGTAAACTGATTTATCTGCTCTGCCATTCTTATCTGTCTTCCTCTGCTATGTTGCCCACTCAGCTGACCTTGGCATGAGGATAGGACGGAGGAGCTTGAGTGGAGCCGTGGTGAACAGCATCTACACAAAAACACACATCGCTGTTTGATTTTGCTCTTGGTTTCTTCAGCAACAAAGAATGATTTATTGCCTCTAAAAAATATTAAAGAATTTGCAGACCGCCCTCAACCTCTCTGTGCACAGGGGATCCAACACGCTACCTTCAAAATAGAAGGCTTTTGCATTCCTCTGCAACTGAGAAAGACTGAAAGCAAGCATGGTAAATAAAAACTGTGACCAGGCGGACATGAATATTAAATCATTTTTTTACAAAACTGTATAAGGCAACAACATTACTAGATTACACATGATGGCTTTATTATAAAACGTTTAAGAAGAAGACAGAAGAAGTAGCCTGGATTCATTCATGATACACAATTATCTTTGCAGCAGCTCCCAAACAGAACAATTAAAACACTTGTTATTTTTCTGGGAAGTTTCTCAATCATCCACATCATGGTTTATTGAAAGCAAACCTAAACAAAGACAGGTGATTTCAAACAAGTCTAGCTGATTTCATTATCATTAGTTTTGGTGTTTCCTTTATCAAAAACAAACAAAATTTAAGCATAAATCCAGCTTGTGTGTACAAGGGTTTGGCGACATTGCTTCTTCTCAATGGCAAAATGATATTGCAGAGAAGAAATAGCCTTACACATAACCTTGTATAACACAACAAAAGCTAGTTTTTGCAAAACGCTGAACCAGGATTTCAGTTCCCTCTAGTGGTGAAGTTCCAAATTGCAGCTGTTATTTGTCAGTTCTACTGTAGGTTACTGTAGAAACCAAGCACCTGGCACGGCAACCTCCACAGATGAGGATCTGCTTCAGATGTTGATATGAAGAGCTTAGCTAAGCTAGGACACTTTTTTTTTTTTTTCATCAATACAGTAGATTCCACTCAACTGTACATGCTGATCCTTTATTGGTAAAATGACCTGACGCATTAATGAGTTCAACACATATATGTCCTCAAGGGTGTGCTTCTGGTTCCTGCAACGATCTTTTTGAAGTAGGATTTAAAAAAATGTTTTGAGATAATTTATTAAAATGCAGCTGAAAATGTTACTATTCTAACCCTGTAACACACTCACACACAGACTTCCTTTTATCCTGCACTAGTGGGCAGTTTGAACCAGGGAATACTAAGTACCTAGCTTCCAAAAATAGTCAACCAGCAAAGTAGATGGACGCTCTCTTAGTACCACCTGCTTTGCTTGTTTATTTATTGATGGTCTGTGTTTTCTGAGGCCTGATGAAGCTTGACTGTTGGGGAAGTGCGGGGAGAGAGAAACTTGACGTGTCAGAGATCTGTTGATAGCTGTCTGAAGGGTCTCTTTGGTGCGACTTGATGCCCTGTGTCATACAAGGACAGCGCTGCTGTGCGGGCCGATGTGACAGGTAAACAACAGCTAAAAGTGAGTGTTTGACGAGTGTGCCGGAGAGAGCTTAGGTTGAAACGTACAGTATGTCAGCCATGTATCTTTTTCTTCACATTTAAAATAATTCATGTTATAACATGGAGTTATTTGTAATAAGTGGATTTGGCATTTGACAATTAGACTTGTTTGTCACTCATAAAGGAATAGCTCAGAGAGACAGTCATATTGTGTCCTAGAAAGACAGATATGTACCATGTCTCTTGTCTAGATAGAAGACATCTGAGTTGTCTGAGAGGCAGAAATCACAGCTCTTGTTGTCTGTGTTTCCATGACGTGTGGTTACATTTCTGAGGAGGTGCATGTCGGAGGACTGAGCTCACATGGGTATACCTTTGGTGTGTATCCATGAAGTGCAGAAATATAAATCTAGGTTTAGGCTGGCTAACATGCAGTTAACATGCCACTGCTCATCCATTTTAACATCTTAGTCATATGTCCAAAGGCAAATTTTTGGGTAAAGGGGCATGAAGGAACGTCACAGCTGGCCTTCATTATTGGTAGTTCTCTGACGTCAATTAAGTGTGTCTTTAGTTTGCCTCAGAGTATATTCTTGACAAAAACGATGTGCAGCCTCCTTGCTGATATTCTACATTGCTTCTGTCGCTTTTTCCTGCTGAATGTGACAGGGCGTTCTGCCTCTTTTGGCAGTTGCACTGCATTCCTGCACACCCAATCAAACACGATTAACCAGAGCGCCAAAATATTGTCCCTTGCATACTGAGTCTGTATATCCATATGCAGATATAAAGAATGTTCTCTGAGCAGAGTCGCTGTTAGACTTGGTAATGTGTGTTCTCCCCCAGAGTGAATTCACTTCACTTCACCTCAGTCTTTCAGAGTAATTATTTCCTGGCAAAGACTAGTTCCATCTCTTCCTGTGGGTGTTAGATGAACGACAGGAAGTAGGGCATGCAGGGTGTACTGATATGACAACACTCAACTATTATGAAATAAAGATGAGGAAATGTAAATTTCTGTATTTATAAAATAAAGTGGAAATAAGATGGCGACATCATGCCCACTGTGAGTATTATAGTTCAGTCCATTTCCATCTAAGTGGCAGATAAAATGACAGGAAGCAAACTGCGGAAGGTAGAAAAACAAATCTCAAACAAAAACACTGTTTTAGACGTCTCTCACGAATATTTAGGTCTTTAACATATTGCAACCTTTAAAGACATTCCAACGGTGTTTAGGGAAGTAAATAACATCTATTGTGACCCTTCAGTGCTTCCTTTTCAAGTCATGTTTTGAGGTTAACATTTCCAGCAGTGTCCTTGGAGGACCACAACATGACCTTTAACATGACCTTTAACACCCCTCCCCGGCTGTCATTGTGAATACGTCTGAGAGACACAATGAAGGACTAAAAATTATTAATTACTTTAAAAGGGCAGTGGAACACGGCTTCAACTGCGTCTATCCTGTGTTGGCAGGCAACTGGAGGCGACTTAACATTTAAGATTTGGCACAATGGACAGTTACAACAATTGCTGATTGTTCACACTTGTTGTGGGAAATGTTACTTTGAGCAGTTACTGCGCTGACCCAGTTCTTTAAAACATGTATGTCGTGAGGCTTGGAGCAATTTGAGTTTATGCTTTCACTTTTTGCGATGACTCGCAATGCTGCAATGTGAGGTGCTTGTGAGAGATGGAAATGCAGTTTGCAAGTGGCAAGTTGTGGTTTAGGTTACGTTTAGGTCATGTCCATCACGTTCCTGTGCACATGATCAACAGTTTTGCAAGATGTGCAGGAAAAATGAAGATTCATTTTCTTAGCTGTTATTTGAACTTGCTGGTGTTTACTCCCAGTTGGGAGCTTGGGAGTTTTTTGATTATCCAACGTTACCTAAATGCAACACAACATACTGACATTGTCATTCACTATTTCTTGTACAAAACTCCAGAAACACTAAAATATGGAACAATTTTATTCGACCAGTGTGTTAGTGACCTTCATCTGCATCACTGATTACCCTGATGAAAGTCACAAGACAGTGGCTCACTGTTGGCCAGCTTCGAGTCTTGGTCTTGTGAACATGGTTTGGGTAAGATTGGATCAGCCATGTCAACCTTAAACAGAAATAACTGGTGGTTTGGTGGCTGTGGTTTGTGGGTTAGGTTGGGTTGCCGAGATGAAGATATCAAAATTACATGCATCCTAAACTCAAGCAGTATTTCACACCACACTGGCCCCAGTTACGTAGCAGAATATGATGTATCAAGACATTGTGCAGACAAGACTTCTTCCCATTTTTGGGGGGGCGGGGGATAAACTGTCACTCAGAAACAGCTGGAGCGTCAGCAGTTACCTTAACAGTCAGAGCAGAGCCTCGCTCCTGCTGATCCGTGAAGAGCAAGAACATTTTCAGTATTACAGACAAAAAGCAAAGATATGAGAAACTATTTTCTGGCAAACGGGATTTTGTGCCTCAGATGTTTCTTCCTTAGCAATCATCTTGCAACCTCTTCGATTCCTCTCGTGACCCTGTGCGGGACCTTGGTTTTGTTATGGCAACCACTGGCCTAAAGATAATTGAATTTTTCACTTCATTTTTTCAAAACCCTTTCAATGAATCATGAACCACTCACAACACCAACCGCGCTAAACATGCAAGTGGAGCACAAAGCCATTCGTAATCTGCTTTTACTGAAGATTCACGGCCCCAAGGCTTGTGGCTGGAAGCTTTTCACAAGATTCAGCCAGCCAAAGCTGTCGATGGGACACGGCTCGAATATCTACAACACTTTCATACTGGCGCTCCATTGTTTCCTTAATGTCAATGATATCGGACTTCAAAGACAAGACTCCTCGCAGGGAAGATGAGGTAAGGTGACCGCCTGCTACTGGCAGTAGCAGGGAAATCCTTTTAATACACTGCTCTTGCCGTTTTTGATTAAAAGGTTGAAGACAGGCAAGGAAATAAATAAATAAGGCAGGTTAATGTTGTATTCACAAAGACAAGGCAGGACTTTGATCTTACTCAGGGACGAGGAGTACGCTGGAAGCCAGAGACAGAGTGTGTGCTTAAGTTTAAACGTGCACACATACTGTATGCAAGTTTTTTGGAGAGCAGGCATGAAAACGTAGGGCAGGAAATGAGAATGGAAGAAGGAGAGCTCATTAATATGACTCTCTTTGTTCAAATGAAACTCACGGCACACAGAAAAAAAATGCACATTTCCACCCCGGTCAGGTGGTATTGTACAAACTGCAGCATTTTCTCAGTCAATTCTCACTCAACACTTGGGCTTTGGATTAACATTAGCTTGCAGGGATGCCACCTGCCAGGTATCAGGGTAACACAGCCTGCTTTGAGATACTTGGGAGACTGGAGAGAAAGCATTAACAAGAGCGGCGAATGGGAAACTTTGATCCACTTGAAAGTGTAGCCTATCTAATGCTTTAGTTTTTAATGCATACAGCTCTCGTCTAGCTGCCAAACACAGTGGAGCATTTGAAGTAATCTGATAAAGCCGGGTAAGACTGACTGCCAGTGCACTCTCCTCTGTCGATGAGGAAAGTAATCCTATTTTCTGCTGTTTTCCTGTCCCATGCTTTTCCACCTATCTGATCTTCCCCTAATTGACAAGAGCAGCCTCATAACCTCCAGGGTATAAAAGGAGCTGCGACAGTGAACACCACGTTTTTATCACGAGGCCTGGGAAACACAAATGTATTACGACGGCTTTATCATCAGTCAATCGACTCCGGAAAAAGGAAAACCATTATAGTTCTTAAAATAACTTCGTACACTCTTTGGTCAGCGGATGGATAAAGTCTCCTAAAGGTATTAGGACAGACATGTGTGAAGCAAATGATGGAAAACACTTAATTCTATCTACAAAAGAGCACTGGAATATGATTACAGATGCATTAAATCCTTTATGGGAAGCTTCAGTATGATTTATGTGTCTGTTTTCTGTAATCCATACTCTACATTGATCACTGGAAAAGCTACATCTCATTTTATGCAGTGCTTGCGGCTTCTGTTTTTGTAAACTAACCCTAAACTAAATGTATTACACAGAGACATACGTATATGTTGGAGATCAGGGTGGAGTATCACGCTTTATTGATTTTAATTCCATTAATACCTTATGACTGGCCGCTTGGCAGACTCTCCGAGACTAGTGCCCATGCACGTCTGTTTTCATAGTGGATTTGATTGGGCTTCCTTATCGGCAGGCAGCAGGCAGGAAAAGGGACTGGAGAAAGCCAAAGATCCACAGTCCTGGGAGCCAGGCTTCATGTTTGAAACAACAAGCTTCAGATCAAACATGATTAGAGCATGAGTACTGCACTGTGTATGAGATCATTTTTGTGTGTGTGTGTCTGTAGGAGGGGTACTCCTTCACTTCACTGGCACCTGGTCCACATCAAATCTACCTCACTCACGGCAATCAACGGATGCATTTGAATGACTGAACGCTATCAGTCATGCCATTACACATTTGCATCCGGACACATCCAGCCACTGCTGCCTCTCGACCGTGCGTAAACGCGCTGCGCGCCACGTTCCTGCCATTGTGTAAACCGTGAATTAATACAATGTTTCGTCACACACATGGATCAGAGCCATTCTGACACACCGCCATCGGCAGGCTTAGCCCCAGCGCTGCCTCCCTGCCAGTTCGGGCAATGTTGCCTAGTTTTCTTGTTGCGTGGAAACTAAAAGGCTGCACTGAGCGAGCCCCGAAGTGCAGGAGCATTTCCAGCGGCGCGTCGCGGATGCCAAAGCGGCTCTCGGCACAAGTTTAATAAGCTGGAGTGAGGACTTGACGGAAACGAACCAAATTACTGACCCAGCCATTTAATGGGGGTACGCACCGATCAGGTGGACGACTGTTTTGCCGAGAAACGCATCATGGAAGGGAGAGGGAAAGCGACTAAAACGTGAGTATATGTGATACCGATCAAAACGCATTTCCTGGCGAAATTGTAGGCATCTGCACAGTGTAACCCTCAAGTCCCTGACAGTTTTGAATTTGGATTTTAAAATGTGACTGAAACGAGCGCCGAGTAAAGCAGAATGAAAGACAAACTTAGAAAGGGTATCAGTTCATCTCAGTTTATGTCCTTAGAGTTCATTTTCACCCAGATTCTAGTAGCTTATGTTTAAATTTTAAAATAAGGAATTGATGGATATTCAGTCCTCGGTTAGCTTTCAGCTTTCGTATTTTAAATGTTTTGAACGTGAAGTTTGAAAGTAATTGAATCAGTATTAAACTTTAAGAATAAGAACACTGAGACATTTAGACTGTGAATGAACACATTTCTCCAGCATACTGTAAATTCAAATACATGGTAAAAAGAGATGACCACATTAAAAAAAAATATATATAGATATATAGATATATATATTTAGGGTAATTCTATGGCCTTGAGTAAAAAAATAGCACAGCTAGTCACCCAAATATGCAATGGTTTGTGAGTGGGTGGACGGAAAGCAGTGAAATACTATCACGGTTAAAGATATCAAGGATGTTCCATTTGCCTGTTTCCCTTTTCGGCATCCACTTCCCCCATTGGTAACCAGCATCTTATTTAACATCCATTCGTGCAGTCGTTACAGCTGGGAAGGGAGTCAGCGAAGAGTCGTTCATACATGAAAAATGCTGCATCACAAAACATCTGAAGGCTCGTGCTTTTTTTTTGTTTTAATCCTGATTGTTGCTCATACAAGTGGTGCCAGAATTTGTTAGCAGCGGGATATTTATGAAGAGAGAGGCTGACCTGTGGCTGCAGTGCTGCATTTATGCCCGAGAGCTGTATAATTTATTGTGCAAATTAAAAGCTGGATAGTTATTAATCATAGAAGTAGGGACTTGGAACTCTGACAAAGCGCTCGCCTTGATCTGAGGTCAGCTGACTCATTGTATTTATTGTATTTCACATATGTAGCTGTTGAGTTGTAATAAAATTACATTTCTTGTTCAGTTTCATCTTTGAGAAGTGTCTTTTAACCCTATTTATATTGGTGCCCCACCCTGCTTCTCATGAGCTTCACACATTTATCTCACCCACTCCAATCTTCCCTCTTCCTCACTGTTCATTCTTTGACTGCCAGCTGTCTTCATCAGCCGCCTCTCTGACTTACCAGCATTTGCCCCTTTCTTCGATATCTCATTAGTGTCATGCAGTGTTCTCTGTGTTGTCACTGTAATGTTACCCCTCTCCTTAAATCCTCTTGATATCAGTCTTTCTTTCACAGCCCTGTGCTTGTGTGTCCGATTTCCCTTCTTGCCCACATGCTTTCTCCTCCTCCTCCTCCTCCATCACCAGCCCTTTTCTTCTGCTCGCCCATTATCTCTCAGCCAAATAGCTGGCTGGCATGCAATTTGACGGGAAAAGTACAGCCTTTACAGGAGCATGCCGTTGCCCGTGCACGACCTTTTTATTTCCCTGGGCGTTAGGCTGTTTCTGTCGTGCTGTTTTACTTTCTCATGCAGACGCTGAGTGCAGAGGGAAACCTTTGGAAGTTTCTTTTCTCTGCCTTGATGAAGATGCGTGGATAAATAGCTCATGTCTGAGGGAGGCAAAGTACAGCGGTCAAAGCTTAATGGCACAAGCTTCATCCGCTCTTTGCATCAGACTCCCCCAATGCCTCATTACTGGGGTTCTATGGCAGGCATCTCTTTAAACCATCACAGAGAGGAGGGTGTTATTAGCTGTTTCTCATCGGCAAATCATGTGTCCCCCTCACCTGCACGGTGTCTTCAACCCCCCGACGTCATGTGATACTTTGAAGTACGCAGAGATCGATTTCATTTTTTAATCTTGGTAAGTGGATCTTGCCCAGTCTCCAGCCATTTCGACGAAATTAAGAAGACTGGTTGAATTTTTTTCCTTCTTATTGTCTCAAGCAAGACAGGTCATCACATTGTCTGTTGTTGGCCTTGGGGCTGTTTATAGGGTTAGCATTTACTACAACAAAAGGATTAGGTGGCCAACGCCGATGCTACACTGACTTAAGGAGTTTTTCCTTAAGAGGATTAGTAACATGATAGGAGGTAGTCCTGATCAGCTATTAATGAAGTGTGTTAGGGTGGGTAGACTTGCTATTTTCAAAGGATTACCTATAAAACATAAAGTGTAATTTACAAGACAGACAAACAAGCTTTTACTTCTGTGTAACTTGCACTACTGACGAAATGACCTTGTGGACTATTACGACTGCACAGATCAACACATACCAAGCCAAGAAATTTTCGTGATCAAAGAGCCAGAAAGTTGGATTTATGTTTTGTTTGGAACATTTTGTTCCTCGTGGTGTCACATCACTATGTTAATGCCTGTCTCTGTGTACTGAAATAGCGCACTGCAGGGATGTCAATTATAAAAGAGGCACAGTGACACCAAAGTATTTTCTTAGCTTGTTTATTGTGCTGGGATGAAGGCAATGTTTGATCCTTGGACTTTCCTGGAACTACAACAAAGTGCAGTTGTTTCTGGCTGCCAACACACTGCAATTAGACAAGCCACTGTATCCCCCATAAATAACAACAGCCTCTGAGGATCATTGCGATTCACTCTTTTTTGTAGAAGATACGCATTTCAAGTCATAATCTACTCTTATGTTTGTTCAAAGGGTAGTCTTCCGTTGTCTAAATTACTTTCTGTTTTTTATGTCCTAGGTTCAACAATTACTGGGGAGGTTAATGTGTACTACAGCCATAAGCCCAGGTGGTCCTCCCTGGAGCATGCCCGAAAACCACAATGCCCCTACTTGCAGACTGGCTACTACGCCACTCAGTGGTCATGTGTTTGTTGCTGCATAGTTTGGTGCTGATGACATTCTGCTTCCATCATGCCGCCACCAGTTGCTCCAAGAGTTGCTACTGCTCTGAGAATGAAAGCGGTGGCAAAACAGTGCGTTGCAGCAACCTGCAGCTCACAGAGATCCCGCAGGACATACCGAATGACACAAGACGTGTCTATCTGGACTACAACCTGTTCACCACGGTTCCTTCAAACGCATTTGCAGGTTTACCCCACTTGGTTGAACTGGACTTATCACACAATGAGTTAGCCCTACTAGAACCAGGAGCGTTCAGAGGCCTGGGGTCCTCACTACAGTTCCTAGACCTGTCCTCTAACAAGTTAGTGAACTTCAACCCTGAGGCCTTTGAGGGCCTGCGAGCTCGCGCCAACCTCACAAACAATCCATGGCATTGTGACTGCAATTTGCAGATGGCCATGCCTCATGTGGACCTGGAGCCTGCATCGCTGACAGGCATTGTGTGCCAGACTTCGGATCCTGAGGAAACAGGAGTTCAAGGACTTGCCTTCCTGTTGGCACCAGACATAGACCTATGTGTGGTGATGAAGAGGACTACAGATGTGGCCATGCTGGTTGTCATGTTTGGCTGGTTCACCATGGTCATCTCCTACCTGGTCTACTATGTCAGGGCTAATCAGGAGGATGCACGCAGACACCTGGAGTATCTCAAGTCATTGCCCAGCAGGCAGGGCAAGTCGGAGGAGTCTTCCACCATCAGTACTGTAGTATAGGGCTCATGGAGATACACCTGGGAAGTCAGGTGGGAACTCTGTACCCGCGGGATCATCATCAGTGTGAGTTTTTCCCAGCTGTTGTCAGAGAGCCAAGCCGGGCAGTAAACATGTGTCTGCACAAGAAAACCAGGCAGATGCAACCTGGCCCGGATGAATAATTGATCTCTCAGCAGCCCATTAGGAGTTTTTGTTGGTCCGCAGGAGTCTGAGGGAGTAAAAGTGGTTGCTTGTTTTTGGTGAACTCCAAATATGGAATACAAATGGGATTTATCCAGTGGTGCATGCACCTTGATGCTCCTCACACACAGACAAATCAGGAGGCAACGGCAGACAGCAGTATGAACAGCAGGACAAGGCATCGCTGTAATGTGAAACTGCGTGTACAGCGGTTTTCCATTAAAGTCTTTACAGTATTCACCAACATACAAGAAAAATTATGTTTTCCATTTTAATTGTCGTTTTATGGGGGGGGGGTTCTCTTACCTCAGTCAACTGTCTCACCAAAAGTGGAGTTGCTCTTTAGCAAATGCATGTTCAGCTTGCTCTGACAATGTATTCGATGTGACGAACGAGTCATCAGATGTTATTGATAGCAGCTAGCTAATGCACCAGAGCTCAGTACTGATCCGCATCCGAGCTGGCCTTGTATGCTAACAGCATTTGACAGGAAACTCCTGCTGTGATCAGTGAGATCACTAAATGATGTTGACTATATCGTACAGTTGGCCTTTAGAGATCTTTCTGGTTGCGAATGTGCATAAACACACACATCCTTTTCTTTTTGCCTTGTAATACGTTTGTCCATGTCTTTTCATTGCCACTGGACGTTAAGGTCTACAAGTTCGTCAATAGGTTGATGTGAAAAGCAAAGCATTCCAGACACATAGAACAAGAAGACTCTGCTTCTGTGCCGTTTTTCATTCGCATTCTTAACTTTATTAAGCGCCTGGGGTGCCTATGGGGATCTTATTGTCTGATGCAGTCACTCTCATGGCTTTTCAAAATAACATTTACGAGGCCATGACCTACTGGTGCATTTAAAGAGCACCTAGGCTGTGAATCTCCTATTTCACCAGAGTGTGGCGAAGAAGCAGAAGAAGCAGGTGCATTTGACCACTGAAAGGGAAATGTTTCTGAGTGGAGGCATAATTTAATCCATACTGAATTATGCTCTAAAGTGTATTTTCCACAGAGCAAGGTAAGAATAGCAGAGTGCAGTGCTGAATAATGAAATCTGATGTCTAAGATGAGGGAAATGGTTTGTCAACAAGGGCTTCCCTATGTCAGACACACAAATGCCTCCAGAGCAGAGTGAGATCAGTGAATAATTCATGGCAGCCATAAAAAAACATTTGAGCAGAAAGTCTGGGGCTCCAACCATCATCTTGCGTGACCCAGTTCTTGAGGAGAAATTAAGAGAGAAAGCCGCGGGGGATCATCTGCCCCCTTCTATGGTTCCTGGCTCACAGTTGGGTAAAGCATTTCCTAAATGTCCTTGGGTTGCTTGGTGATGTTCCACCTCATCCTCAAACTGCCTCTTTCCCAAAGGCAGCATTTAGTCTTAAAGAATAGCCTGACATTTTTGTAAAAACACTTATGGTACTTTCTGGCTAAGAGTTAGAAATGAAGATTAATGCTGCTTTCAAGGAAATATTGATAAATAAAGTAAATGTGAAGCTGTAACTATCAGATAGTTACCTTGGAGACTGGAGAAAGTTATATCTGTATATTTAATTCGTACAAAAACCAGAGGGTAAAAATTACAGTTTGAGGTATGTGCCAGATTATTGCGGCCTTCGAATGGAATTGTGTTCTTATATTAATTTACCTGTGTTTTTTATGTGTCATATTCCCGACACCTTTTTCTTTTCATTATGCCACTGCATTTCCCACAATACAGGACATTACTCCTAGATTAGCTCAATAAATTGTTGGCCTCAGTGGCTTTTAGACACCAACAGTTGCCTTGTAGCAATGCTCTCACGACTTATAGGGCTGATGTATTATTGATAGAGGTTAGGTTTGACCCCAGTGCAGACAACGAGGAGGCAGGAGCAGGAAACAAAAGTACATATCGAACAGGAACTAAAAGCGCCTAACCCTCAGGTCAGGAAAAATCCAGATCACAGTCAAAACTGAATAAATCCAAAAAGGGGTTCATTCCAAAACAGGTAACTAAAAGTCCATGAGGAGAGAAAGCAACGAGGGAACTGGATAATATCAGGTCAGGTGTGTCTGCCGTCAGTGAGCCACCAGGAAGCAACGCCCGGCCACACTGAAAGACATGCTTCCTGATTAGGGAGGCCATGGAACAGAGAAAACAGGGACAGAGACCACAGATATTATTACTTGAACAGTGAGCATTTCGTCTACACAACTATCGAGGACGAGGCTCTGTTTGAAGGCCGCATAATACTTGGCTCAGGAACACGTTACTGGTGACTACATTTATAGAGCTACTTAGTAAAGTCGCATTAGAGGGTGCTTGGACACATGTTTTGTGAGCTTTATGCTATGTCAACTTTGGGTCTCTACATTGACATCATGTCATCATCCGTTCAAATAAATATGATCTGAAACACGTGCTGTACGTCAGGTTGTTGCTTCACCACATTACTGGAGTTCAGACACATTTGAGGCCAGCAAAACTTTACGCACGTCGCACAGCAACAAGGTTCGAGTGTGAGCATATTGCTTCATATCTTTGGTTTCCATTGAAAATGACCTGCAGCCAGCAACCCTTTCACTAGCAGTCTAAACACACCATTAGACAGAGCCAGGGCACATGATACTACCCTGGTGCCAAGTTGAACTTTGAGATGCAGGTCTACCCACTTGTTTGTGGTATCAAAAATATCTGGAACAATTGGTTGCTGCTTAGCTGTGCCTCTGAAGATTGACCCAAGAACCTGGACTGATTATTTGTGCCTCTCTCTTGTTTTTATTTCTTCTCTTCACCTGGTGAATTGTGCTTTGGAATAATCCTTTTTTTGTTGGATCCGACCTTCCAACTGATTGGCATTTGACACATCCTCAAATGGAATTAAGTTAACATTGTGAAGCGACACGCTATAAGCTTGTTGGAGGGATGCATGCAAACATGCTGCCTTAGTCTCTTTGGTTTAATTTCCATAATCCTTCAGTGTATGTAGAAGAAAAATTACAAAAAAGGACAACAATGTGGGACCACTAGTTATTTCTCCTCTATGTTGAGCTAAGCTAATGGGCTGCTGGATCTGGCATATGTTCATGGTAATGGTATCAGTCTTCTCACATGAATGCAAATAAAAAGCTGTTCCCAGAATACTGAACCAACCACCACCTTTAAGAAAAATGTAAGAAAAGATTAAAGACTTGAAAAATACTTATTTATAAGAGCTTGTGTACCTTTATTTGTTATGTATGCCTGATCAGCAGTTTCAAGCATCCAGAGTTTCTTGTTTTACGAAAACAATGACACTGATCTTAACAGTGTCAAGCTTAAGGAAACCCAGGTACAGCCTCCCGTGACGAGCAGGAGGTTCAACAGTACTGAAAAATAGATGGTAAGCCTCTCTCCCTGACATTTCCTTACACACACACACACACAGCTCTCTCCTTCCATCTTCCCTCCGATAACAGACTCTCACGGTGGCTTTGAAACCAGCCACTGTTAAGGCAGCCTCACCACCAGAAGAGATAAACACAAAACTAGCAACAGAAGTGTGTCTGTGTCAGTATTTCTTTCAGCTCGTGTGTGTGAGTGTGCACTTTCTTTTGTTCTCCCGTATGTACGACAGGCGTGTGTGCATAGCGGGGAGTGAGGGTGCTGGTAACACAACACCTCTGTTCCCCTGCACACATAAATGTCGCTGAGGTTAATTTAAATTTCAGACCAGCTCAGCTTGCCCCGCCTGCTGCCTTGGACACGTTACACTGGTGTGAGCATTACAACTGCTGGGTAATGGGACACAAAGTGGAGGATAAGGTGACGCATCCAATCCGACAGAGCGCAGCCCTGCTTGGGGTTGGGTTGCAGGTGAAAATGTTTCCAGGCTCCGAGTTCACCGGGAGGGCCTGAGTGGGCTCCTGTCAATTTTCTCTTTGAACCAAAAAGGTAAGTGACACCTAAGATGCGAGGGCATCCTTTGGGCGGGGCTCAATATTCTGAGATGGTCTCCTTTTTGTCTTCTTCTTTGCCGCCCTCCAAGGGTTGACCTAGAGACGGCAAACCTACGACTTAAAGCTCTCCGAGGAGGGAAAAAAAGACAGTTTCATTCTGTGTTACACAGCTCCCCCTGTGGTGGAAAGCGTTTAAATGGAAATTAAAAAAACGTATGTTAACACATTAAGAGTGTCACGACGGGGTAAGCGGGGAAAGGGATTTTCGGACCCAAGTGCAGGACTAAATGCAGGCAGAGGCAGGAGTTGGCAAAAAAGTATTTTAATAAAGAAAAACAAATCTCACAAAAACCAAGAACGTTACTGAAGTTGCAGGATTTCCAAAAAAAAGCAAACATAATCCAAAAACACTAACAAAACAAAAAGGTGGCATTAAACATGGAGAAAGAAACATGAAACACAGGTGACACAACAAGGAACACAGAAACAAAGGGAAGAGCAGGGCTATATATACACACGAGGAACAGAGTGACAAGACACAGGTGAAGCAAATCAAGAAATGAGACACAGGTGAAACCAATAATCTAATCAAAAGGGCACGAACCAAGACAAACAGGAAATCAAAGAACTTAACAAAATAAAACAGGAAACAGAACCCATGAACATGAAAAACTGAGAACTTAAAATACTACAAAAAACACCAGAAACTAAACCATGACAATGAAAAAAAGACAAGACAAAAAAGACGAAAACAAGACATAACAGAGGACATGACAAAGAGTAAAATGGTCGAACATAGGCAACACCTCACAGTGCACTCTACTGGCATACATAACCAAAAGTAATAGCAGTAAACATCCAATAAGGACATCTCTTTAGAGAACGACCAAATTAAGCCACTAGTGGGCCCCTATTGAGGCTCCCACACACGTGATCCAGCCTATTCTAACCCAGTAAACACGAGTACTAGTTTACTATCTTACTTACTAAGGTTTGACCAAGAAAAAAATCTAAATCAATCATCAGAATTGAATAACAATAATGAAAAAATAAAATAAAACTTCCTCTTATCTATTGAAAATAAGCAAATTATGTGTGTAATTAGCAAATAGCAATGCACCATAAGAATAAAACATACAATAAATACAAATACGAGCAAATTTAAATAGTATATAGAAATCATACTTAAAAGGGAAAGCAGGTTAAATTTATCCGAGTTTTAAGGCTGTCAGAGTATCTGTGTTCCAGATGACAGGTGGGAGAGTGCTCCAGAGGTGTGGAGCTGAGCGACTGAATGCTCTGAAACCCATGGTGGAAAGTCAGGCAGGTGGCAGAGGAGAGTAGGGATCTGAGAGGGTGAGTATAATTGGAGAAGTTCAGAGAGAGCTCGGAGCTTGAAGGTGAGTAGCAGGATCTTGCACTCAGCACTGGATTTCGTTGGAAGCCGGTAGAGCTGCTGCTGCTGCCGTCTATGGAGGGAGTTCAGGTGATGGATTTCCAAGGTGTTCCAGCCTCGCGTGAGTGTGATAATCTGATAATCAGTGGACCCTGAGAAAACCCATGCAGGCACAGAGAGCTGCACACAGAAAGGCCCAGCTGGCCGGGGGCTTCAAACCCAGAACACACTTGCTGGGAGGCATCAGTGCTAACCATATTTATTCTGTAAGAGGTATTTGCATTTTGACATTCTCTTAAATTATGATACATACATGTGACTGTATGATCCCCTCCAGCACTTGCACTTCCTGTTCATATATTTTACTCACTGAACAGATCAGCTTCCGTGCACAGTCCAAAGACATGCTTGTTAGGTTACCTGGTGATTCTAAATTGACCATAGGTGCGCATGTAAACGTAAATGGTTGTTTGTCTTTCTGTGTCTGTCTTCCTGTCCACGGTGTACCCCGCCTCTTGCCCAATGACAGCAGAGATAGACTCCAGGCTCTGCTCCCCACGATCCTCTAGAGGATCAGCCTAATAGATGATGAATGAATGAATGAACAGCAAATTTCACACAGGAGGCAAACGTGACAACAAATGTTAGTATGAATAATAGTATTAAGATGTACAAAGTGACTATTGTATGTTCAGTGCTGCTCTGAGATAAGATATCCATGTATTCATGAAGCATGTAAGAAATGTCTCTAGGACCTTAATTTCTCTGTAGCTTAACTCCTATAGATCTCTCTCTTCAATGGCGCTATCTAAACTGTTACTGACATAATTTAGACTCCAAATAACTTTGATTATCATTCATGCTATGCAAATACAGCTGAACTGAACTGAACCAACTAGCATGACATAGATAAAAAAAACGATACAAATGCAATATATATATATATATATATATATATAAACCTGTGTAAACGCAAAACACGTCTTGTAGCTGAGTCAGAAATGTATGAGAGTAGAAGTCAAACTATTGTCACCATCCTCATCATCAGCTGTGACACCCTTTACTGAGAAATGTCCTTGCTAGTCATAACTTTGTTCCTCTGATTCAGAGCAGCTCATTTCATCACACATCCTCTTGACGGACTTTACATTCCGGCCATTAACAAAGTTTGCAGAAATTTAGCAAGACGGTTTCTCAGTATTACTCTCACTGAATGTGAAATGACTTGACACATTTTTCTTTCTTTTTTTTTTTTTTTTTAAAGGGATCAAACTTGGATGTGCTGATGGTTGAGGGTATCAGTCTTAGAAAGCTGACCCAAGAACATCAGCGTGTGTTATTATTGTGGTTTTGAGAAAAATATGTTCAGAAGGACTTTGTCACAATCGTTTCAGTGGAGTCAAACTGTTTGTGTGAAGAAATCTGTAGTATTTTAGCACCGTAAGGCAAGGAAAACTTGAATAAAGATGATAGAGTAACATTGTTTATTGTTAAAAGGATCCCCATTAGCTGTCACCAAAGTGGGACAAGCTAGTCTTCCTGGGGTCCAAAAAAACCCAATGATAATTTAAGAACGATAAAACATTGCAGACATCATTAAAACATCATCAATAATGATTCAAAATAAGTTATTACATTCACAAGTATTACATTCATTATTACATCCATAGAGTCCATTCCCTTCTCACAAATTTAAATATTGCATTCTCAAATGGTACTTGAAAGATATTTTGCTATTCAGTTTACGTATATTCAGTGGACAATTATTCCAGTGATTAATGGCACTCCTCCGTCACTATGGGGTCCATTTTCACTGTTACGCTGATGACACACAGGTCTACATCTCCTCCAAACCCACCGCTGCTATCCCTCCCACCTCCCTCATCACCTGCCTGGAAGACATCCGGAGCTGGATGAGCAGAAACTTTTTAAAACTTAACGGCGACAAGACCGAAGCCCTGCTCATCGGCTCCAAATCCACCCTAGCCAAATCACATCACACCCCAGCAACATCCATCATCATTGACGGATTCCCTGTACCCTTCTCCCCCAAGTCAAGAGCCTCGGCGTCATACTGGACAACACCCTCTCATTTGCACCCCATATTCAAAACATCACCCGGACTGCATTCTTCCACCTCCGCAACATCTCCAGACTCCGCCCATCACTGACCCAATCCAGCACTGAAATCCTGGTCCACTCTTTTGTCACATCACGCATGGACTACTGCAACGGCCTTCTAACCGGACTCCCCAACAAACTCATCAACAGACTCCAGATCATACAAAACTCAGCTGCCCGGATCATCACCCGCACCAAATCATCCGACCACATCACCCCTGTTCTCATCCAACTTCACTGGCTCCCGGTTCAATACCGCATCGTCTACAAAAATCTTCTCCTCACCTACAAAGCTCTCCACAATCAAGCCCCCACTTACCTCCGCGACCTTCTCCAGGAATACACCCCCTCCCGTTCCCTCCGTTCAACTTCTGCAGGACTGTTAGTCACCCCCACACCACGCCTCAGCACTATGGGTGCCCGAGCCTTCAGTTGCTCCGCACCCAAACTCTGGAACTCTCTCCCCCCACACATAAGACAATCTGACTCCATCACAACCTTCAAAACCCAACTTAAAACTCACCTGTTCAAACTGGCATACTCACTATAATCATACACCCTGTACCCGTTTCTATCGCTTTTATCTTGATGTTTTGTTTGTTGTGTGCTTTTACCTTATTAATGATCTTTTATGCCCTTTTTTGTAAGGCGCCTCTAAATAAAATGTATAAATGACTGGGCATGGCAACATCATCTGGCCACCATCGGCTGACCTGGTCAAATGAAAATGAACCTGATCACATCTGACAATTTGGTTATATAATAAAACGGGTCGAGAAGAAAAGACAATGCTTCTGAAAAATGTAGTCGTATTGAAAGACAGCCTATTCTCTACCGTTAACCAGGAAAGTTGACGGTGCATAGTGATAGTATTTGAGCTTATGGAACAATGAAATGCTAACCTGGCAGCTCTGTTTTGGACAGTTTGTAATTTCTTTAGTTGACCTTTAGATACTGAGGACCATACAGGTGCACAATAATCCAGGTGACATAAAATTAACGATTTAGTCACCTGTCCCAATGTGTGTAGGGACATAAAAAAGACATTTCCTCACCATGGAGATACCACAACCCATCTTCTTCACTATGGTATAAGTTTGTTCTGCCTGTGACAACCGACTGTCAATTATTATGCCCAATAATTTTACTTTGTCTACCTGTTCTATGGGTTCCCAAGACAAATTCAAACTCATCTTTGGTGTAGATGACAGTTTATGACTCGAGCCCAAGAGAATTGATTTAGTTTTCGAGATATTCAATACCAACTTATTCCGTTTTATTCAATCAGAAACCATATTTAATTCAGCTGATAAAACATTGTCCAGTTCACTGACAGATTTTGCAGCATAACACAATGTAGAATCATCAGCATACATTTGTACAGTCGCTTTACACAAAACCAATGGTAAATCGTTCATGAAGATAGCATCTTTCAAAGCCCCAAAACATTTGATTTCTGCACTTTCTGTAAAAATGTCCCTATGATTGACTCCAAAAGCTTTTTCACTGGTTCAATTTATGACCACTGTAGACTTTTAAAACTTCTAGGATGAATAAAGCTGTATGTCACCAAGCCTCATTCTGTTTTCATCGTGATTACAATTTATTACCTGAAATGGTCTCCACAATGCATCCATACTAATTCACCTATTTAAATCCCCTCAGAAAATCACAGGATCATTCATCTATGCAGAACCTTATTTCTGTTAATACCTTCTGTTTAATCTAAAGGCAATTACAGTAGCACCAATACAAGTGAATAATGACAGACACAAAGGTGACAATGTGACGTGCTTGTGCAACTCCTCTCAGTCCGGGCCAAATGGAGGCCAGCTCATTGTTCAGTCGCTACAACCGCGTGTTTCTAGCAGGGTCATTGTCGGGGCCACGGGGCCTCAGCGGTGAACGATGCTCTCCTTTCACGTGCAGGATTGATTGGAGATCAGACCAGTGTGGATTTCAGGGATCAGATTTGACAGCTCCACTTCATGGCCCATCAAGCATGGCAACCTGTAACATGGCTACACTGGCTGATCAAGGGGCCTCATGTTAGAGCAAGACGCAAACTGATCTGCTGCAGTGGAGGTGCAGTGCTGGCATGACAACAATTGTGAAATGAGGATTAAAGAGATAAATTGAGACAGTGAAATATTTAATTGAGTCTTAAAGTATGTTGAGAAACTGCTGATCTTCTTTCACGCCTACAAGAAGATTGAAATCTTTTTCATGCCTGCGTGATAACTAATTAGCTTCAGAAGCCAACAGCTTATGGTAATGAAACCCAACATTTTAAAGGCAACTAATAAATTTAGACTTTTATTTTTATTTTATTTTTAAAGGCCATTGAATCTTTTGAAACCTTCCATCAAAGTTAAGCTAAGCTAACAGCAGATGGTGACATGCTCCCAGTTTGGAGAAGCATAGAGGAGTATTGTCATGAAGGCCCAGCAATGAAATGCTGTGGGTCAGTAACCTTTTAGCCACCTCAAACAAGGTTGACTTAAAAGCATCAGCATACAATATATTCTGAATGTTATCACCACTTCAAAAATTCTGACAGGGAACTGAAGCTGTTATATCACTCATCCTCTCTTCAAAGTCACCCGACTGGTCAGTTGATTTGTGTTTTGGTGTCACTTTGGGATGCTAACGCATTAGTTTAAATACTACTTAACATGTCAAAAACAAAAACCATAGTCATACAGCGGTAACTGAAAGCTGCAAATTCCTGTGTTGTGCAAGATGAAATTACAGTTTTTGTCAATGGAGTCTGGTAGATTTTAAGGAAGCAACATTACAGCTTCAGTTTATCTTTTGGGAACAAAGGGATTGAGACAGTGAGGTAAAGCAGTGACAATGGCACTAATACAGCATCCAATTAGACTGGCTGACCGCAGCCAGTTTATTGTCTGGCTTCGTTATTGGCACTCCTGATGTGGAGGCCTTCTCATTTAACTCAGCACCAAAACAAATAATAATAATAATAATAATAATAATTATTGCATCTTCCATAATATCAAATACTTCCCCCAAATCACCCAGTAACTTCTGTTTTATTACAAATTTGACTTAAAGCATTTCAGTTTTTACTGTGAAGATTATTTTGTAAAACATACACCCCCAGAGGGCACTCTTGTATCTCAAGCCTCGCCAACCGACAACCTTCAGCTTTAACTCAGTAGGCACCTGTTTGAAAAGTAGGGGCTTAAGGACTTCCGATTATTTAAAGTCGACTAATATGTGGGGAAGGTCGAGTCGACGTCTAGTCGATGACGACATACATAAACAGTAGAAAGTAATGCTTTGCAGAAGTGAATTTCAATCAATATGTCGATATGTTTAGCCGATATAAATCGTCACTGTCAATAGGATTTGATAGCTTGTTGCAAGACAGGATAATATAGCCGGGATAAAAAAAAAGTGGGATCTCTCCGAAGCCTATAGGTCACAATGAAATTCCCCAGCAGACTGTTAATGTGCAGTTTCCTTCTCTCTATTACCGCAGGTGAAGTTGTTAATTGACGTTGAGAGGATTTGGACCGTTCCTCTGCTAGTACTAGCGTTTGCAGATCCAGTAGTACCTTTGTTGTATTTCAGGACTGACCTACATTTTTTTGCATGTCACGGCAGAATGGGCTTCATATTTAGCGAAGTATTGCGACACGCTTGATTTACCGCTGCTGGTTTGCGGCTCCTCACCCGTCTTCTCCGAGAAGTCGTTGTTGTCGACTTTCTGCTGGTGTCACGGTACAGTGGGTGAAGTCGACCGGTCTACCATGGCTACTCAGTACGACCCCTAGTGGAAACACAATATTTGGACCTTTTCAACTATTTCAACAGAAGCCAGAGGTTAGAAAACCATTCCAAAGGTGTGCGTGTAAAGTACTTCTGCTTTTTGAGGTATTCATTTATTTTTTTATTTTTTTTGCACACCCATCATACGTTGTATTACGAATGTTTCTTTCCTTTGCGTGACCATAAACGTCAGACTTCCCACACTAATGACAGAGGGAAAAAAAAAAATTACCTACAGAAGACTAATGATGGCCAAACATGGTCAGGCACATCAAAGGTAAAGGAAAGGTTCCTGCAGAAAAAAAAAAAAAAAACTACATTTCAGTCTCAAGTCATGTGAGGAAGTGCTTTAACTAGGAAATCCAGTCTTTGGAGAGTTTGTACCACACCATCAATGAGGTAACTTTCGTGGAATGTGTGACTTGTTAAGGAAACCATCAGATGATGATGACAACGGAAAATCCCTTGTCCTCCTATATATATGTAGACAATAAGTGTACTTTAAATCATGAATAGTGTTCCCTTGAGGTCAAAGACGGAGGCCATGAACATGCTGATTGGTGAGTAGTGAGGCGGTGCTTGTGAAATGTTGCTTTCTCATCACCCCCAGAGTCAGAAGGGACACTCTGAAGGGGAAGATTCAAGGCAAAACTGAGGATCCAGCAAGTAGTAACTGGTAGCACAGCAGTTTCAAAGCAACAGGGGATGCTTGGAGGAATAGATATACATGGTGCTGCTTTTACATCTACTAAAACTGCCACTAACTAATGCAGTTACTTTTGGCTTGGGCTTCAGATTACGAGACTATTCTCAACTGGTGCAGCTATGTAGCCTGAGGGGTGCTGGCGGAGGAGGACGAGGAAGGGGAGGAGGGGGAGGAGGAGGGAGGGCATGCCCGTTCCTGCTGCGCTGCTGAGGAGAGAAAGCAAGGCTTTGTTCCGCTTCTCCCCATACCACTCGTCAGCGCGAGGGGACTGTTGTTGAAAACCTCCATCGACATCTTGCTTTCTATCTCTTTGCAGTTTTCGCCCTTCCCCTCTACATGGCCACCCTCGCCCGCAGCGCACCTCTGCCGGGGAGCGGCACACCTGTTGAGGCGCCGCAGTTTCAGGATATCGTGCTGAGTAGCCGCAGCCTGGTGCAGAAGATCCTGCTATCCGTGTCCGACACGCACAAATCCTGCATTCACACAGAGGTGAGAGACGTTTTGGGAGCGTGGTGTGATTTCGTTCTGGATGTTTTTTATGCTGCTGCGTCATTGGCCCAAATGTTGGCCCTTCATTAAAGGGCTCCTGAGCTGAGTCAGCACCGTCGTTTCTCTGTTTGGAGTAGATGGGCTGTGCAGCAGTCACGATGCGTTGTACGATATATTTGATGTGTTATAAATAGAATATATATGCATCACCTATGGGAGATCATATGTTATGGGACCAGGAGTTTGAGCAGTCGTCTATAATGAGTGGCTTTATTTCCACCACTGAAGCTGACAGTCCTTTGACTTTGAGTATATTCATTTTATGAAACTAAATAACATTCATGATTAAGAGCTACTTGTTAGTTTATATCATAATCTTTTATATAATATAACAATCTTACATGCAAGGGGACACTGTCACAAGCGTTGTCAGGGGTCCTGGTCTTGAGGACAAAAATTGTTTTAGAAAGAAATCACTCAGATGGCGTTTTGCCATATTTCGTAATGGCAACCATAAAGCTATTAAACCTATTTAGGCCCCATGACAGATTTAGCCAGTTTGGACTTGGGCGGGTGCACAACGGCCCCAGAACTGCCAATGAAAACTTGAACTGCAGAAACTGCAGAAAACAGTCCAAATAATCCACGGCTATTACATGCATTCATTTATGTGATTAAGATATAGAGAGGACAGCATGAAATATGAATGTTTGGCTTTCACTTTTGATAGAATATTTTTACATAGGGATGTTTGTACTGTCTGAGTATCTTTGCTATTATATTTATGTATAGGTGTTGAGCACAAGTTTTCAAGTACATATGTAGTAAATGTGCACTGCCACCTATCTATAACATCTTTCTCTCTTTGCCGTAGACTCTGCAACTCAATTCCTCAGAAAATGCCAAGTATGCGACCATGGCTGCTGTCATTGGCATCCCCCCTGCTCCTGTACTCAGCGTTGTGTCAGAAAACGTCACCTTGGTGAGCATCATGCATTTGTGTCATGTTTGAATGCAACGAGTGGAAATAAACAGGCAAAATGATCGTTCTTGACCATTGTTTTGTTTTTTTTCAAACAGGAGAGCAGCTTGAGGCGGATGCACGAGGGCCTGCTACTGCACCGGAACTTACTGAGCTCCATCTCTCCTCGGCTGGAAAGCAAAGATAAAGTGACTGGACTAATGGCAGACATCAGAGACCTCGCCCTTCAGATAACTAAGGTATCAAAGGCATTCTAAATTACTCTCAGCTCTGACAAAAAATGTGTTATATTTTTGGCATTGTTGTGATTTTTTGTTTGTGCTTTGCAGATGCTAAAAATGGCCCAAGTGGAAGCTGTGGTGCAGCCCACATCAGCTCCTCCGGTTTTAAATATGCAGGGAGATTTCGAAGTCCAGGTGGCAGCACACTTGACTCTGGTGCAGCTTCAGTCCTTCGGGCAGGACATGGTCCGCTGCCTCAGGAGTCTGGAACGGATCAAGGAAGAGGACACAGAGAGCTGATGGATAAGTGCCACACGCTGGCTCATGTCCAAAATATTTCCCATATTTTATTATGGTGTTAATTTATTGATCTATTCTAAGATTATTTATTGTATCTATTTCTATTTATATATTTATTTATTTACGAGATTGAAATATTTATTTTTTATAACATGTTTTCACCCTTCAGTCAAAGACAACCTGTGTTTTAGAATTATTTATGACAATGATTGTAACAGTAACATCTGTGATCTGTACTCATCCCTTAACACTCATTTTTAAAAGGTGTAGACAAGTTAGCATTATGAATTCTGTCAAATAAATTATTATTTTTATATTGACTTTTGAGTCTCACTGTACATGCTTTTATTTTATGATCCTCCCAATAAAATTTTGCTGAAAAGGTTATTGTTCCGGTCAGTGAACCCACCCCGTGGCACAATAGGCAGGTAGCTTATGTTGACACATGCTGTCTCACCAGTGACACTGTGCTCAAAATTCCACTGAAGCTCTTAATGTAATAGAGAAGCGCAACTAAAAGTGAAATAGAAGCTTCTGTGTCATTACTTTTGTCACTCCAACAGACAGATTTCCTCAAGGAAGTGTTGCAACTTGCGGATGGCTGACTCCGTCACTCTGGGGTGGTCATCCATGTGACAGCCCTGCTTGCATGTGATCATTCTGAATCAGGGACTGTGATGGCAGTGGTCAGATGTCACAGTACTGTAACTTCCAAAAGTGTACATGACCATAATGTGATGTGGTGAATACAAAAAGAGGATGTTCATTTTGAATTTTATTTAAATTGTTTTATGCAATACTTAAAAGTGTGAAAAGGAACATAGAAAAACAGTAACAAAGCAGTACCATGACTCTGTAAACACTGAGTCATGGGTATAAACATGTTTTTTTTCCCCCAACAAATGACTAGTTCTGTTTTGAGCTATCTGCTGAACAGTAACCCAGCAACAGTTTGGTGCTGTGGTCAAATTAAACCCAGGGTTTACAGGGCAGAGATGGCTTTGGCGGCGACTCTCCTCCCAAGCGGCAGAGTTAGGTCAGTGATAGCCAGGACCGCTTTAGGTTTGGCCAGAGCAGGCAGCTTCACCAGCTCAGAAACCTAGATGCACAAAAAGACAATTTATTTTCAGATATGTTGTGTCTGAAGAAACAGTTTGCAGGTATTGTGTTGCTCAAAGTCTAGTTGTTGTTTTTTTTATTGGTAGTGTGAAATGAATATTGTTCGGCTAAAGCTGAACAAAGATCAGGTTAAAAAGATAGGAAAAAAAAAGTCTAAGCAGAGACAGCCAAAAATATGTATACCGGCATTTTGGTGGGAGAAAACAACCCGAAACAAACTCAAAAGCACCTAATTGGCCACAAGTTGTAAAAGTTGTTAAAATAAATAAATAAGATTATTAAAAGGGAACTACCGTTTGGCATAAAATACAATCGATTACTCACCCATATAACTTGGGTATCATTTATTTTGGGAGATATTTACATCTGCATATATCCATATAGTGGGAGTGACTGGGGCACCACAATGCAGCCACTAAATAACACATTATCTGTCACGAAACTTTGTTATGATACGCTAGTGCTATTAAGTCATGTTAGTGTTAAGTCCAGAGTTAGCTGTTATCTATTCATGCAGTGCTTTGTTGTTCCTCAGCCGTTCCTCTCTCTGCCTCTGCATCCTCCTTTCAACGAGCTCCTCATCTGTATACTCAAAACGGTAAGGACAGGTAGCTCTGGACTCAACAGGGAATAGCACTAGTGTATAACAAAATATTGGTGAAATGATTGAGTTTCACAGCAGATAATGTGTTATTTAGAGGCTGCGTTTCAGTGCCCCAGTCACTCCCACTATATGGATATACGCAGATCTAAATACCATCCGAATGACTTCAAATAACACCAAACAATCGTAAACCTGCAATACTGCATATAACCTGCAATACTGCATAGAGGTGTGGGGACACACGTATAAAAGCAATACACATCCCCCGTTAATACTCCAAAAAAAAAGCAGTGAGAATCCTACATCATGCCAAGTATAGGGCACACACAATTCAGTTATTTAGCAAATCAAATATACTCAAATTCAATGACTTATCAAACTTTCGAACAGCTCAGTTAATGTACAAGGCTGCAAAAAATAGCCTCCCTCATAATTTGCAGTTACTATTCCAAGAGAGAGAGACGAAACATAATCTAAGGGGGAAACTGATAAAAAATTGTACGAACTACATTAAAATCCTTTTCTGTAACTGTTGCAGGGGTTAAGCAATGGAATGATTTGGATGATGAGGTCAAGAATTCAGTGAACCTGAGTGTCTTCAAAAAGAAATATGTTAAATTAATCATGGACCGTTTCACAGCGATACATAGTTAGTGCTGATAAAGGTCAAAGACCTGTCAGCAGACACCTTGTTGAGACGGTATGAAAAGTAAATAAAAAAACTCAATGTACCCAAACAGTGGAAAGAGAGAAAAGAAAAGCGGGTTCAAGGTCAGTGTCAGTTAAAAAAAACTCTGTGCAAACACACATGTAATCTGTTTTTGACTGTCCTAAGCTGAACTGCAGCTATGCGTTCATCTTCTGTTGTAACAGTTCAAATGAAAGAAACAAAAACAAACAAACAAACAAAAAAAAATATATATATATATCTGAATTTTGTACTGGTGGGTAATGGGGGCGGGACTAGATAAGCTTTGGCTTCTCCCGCTTTCCCTTTCGGCCAGGTCACTTGTACTCATGTTGATGTTGATGTGTGATTTGAATTGACTTGCCCGAAATGAATGAATAAATAAATAAAAGTAAACAATCGTATTTTATGCCAGAAATAAGGTCCTAAATAAGGCTGTAAAAAACAGCAGTTCCCCATTAAGACATGTAAGTTTTAATTTCATGTCAAAATCAAATTATCCATTATAAATGTTTCCCAAACTAGAATGCAAAACAAAACTCAGCTCCAATGTTTCATGTAAATTGAGTGAACAGCCGTGTGTACTTAGCACTCATCGCAGTGTGACTGACTGTCATTGACAATCAGCGTGAGCCAAGATTAAGTCTTGAACAATCCCCAAATGTTTGATAGCTCATCTGTTAAGAATGTTCAGTGTCTCATGTTTTCTTGACGTGAATACACACAGCATCCATCCTTCACTCATGAGTCCTGCATTCTCTCACTCTTACATGTAGCCTTTTCACTATTAACCACAGCAATTTATAAAAATACCAACACTGAATTTGAGGCGGTCTCCCAAACCCTTCCCAGTAATGTGTGGCGTAACCGTTACTCCTCTTTTAT
This sequence comes from Planiliza haematocheilus, assembly GCA_005024645.1. Taxonomy (NCBI): domain Eukaryota; kingdom Metazoa; phylum Chordata; class Actinopteri; order Mugiliformes; family Mugilidae; genus Planiliza; species Planiliza haematocheilus. The sequence goes on along the minus strand of SRSE01001175.1, from coordinate 6,598,926 downwards.
CTACACCTGTCTGGCCTCCCCTCTTAGCTTGTTCTCCTCCCAGCTCATAACTCACCATCGTAAAAGGCATGAACTGCAGGATGTTCCCACGACTTCCCTGCTCCAGGCAATCGACACATTCCTCCAAAAAACTCTGCACAAACTGTGTGTGAGGACCGGCCGTCTTGGAGCTCAAGATGGAGGAAATGAGTAGGAAGAGATTGGCTGTGGAGAAGAGCAGATGGTATATATTATACTATCAGTTGAATAATAAAGCATATCATATGTTACATTTTAATTAAACGTCACCCAGTATTTTATTTGTTGGAAGGGTTTGTCAAATCCTCAAAATGGCAAAAGAAACTTTTCATGCCATTTGGATAACTAATCACATTAATTAAACTGAAATACATTTGAACAATAATCAAGTAAATGGATGTGAGACTTGCTTGAGACATTTATTTTGATCAACGTTAACAATTAAAAACTGCTGGAAATTTTTTTTTTTTATAAACGGATATATTAATATCTTTGAGATGTGGAAGTCTCGTTTCCATGGTGTAGCAACAACAGCAACTAAACATATCCGGTAACTGCTAATCAGTCATTTACAATTGTTCAGTATCATCAGTATCACTTATGTTCCGAGATGCTGATGGGTTTCCTGAAACTCGTAATCCTAGAGGCATACTTACTTTTGAACTTCGTATAAATAAAATTGCCTTATCTTCCTGAATAAACATGAATGAAAAACTAAAAGTTTTTCTTTCTTTAGTTTAATTGGGTTATCTTTGTTTACTTTCAGGCCTTCTGGGGAAATCTGCAGATTTTCTTGTATTATTTTTTGTCCAGAAAATTCTGAAGGTGGAAAATATATATAGTGGCACTATATTTGCAGAAAAACACTATTACAGCAAAAAATAAGTATGTCTTATATCAATAACAACAGAGCAATAAAGTGTCTGGGAAACAATTCCTTGCTTCAGATACAGAAAAATGGCTAAAAACAGCTCATGTGATGAGATGGTAAATTACAGAAGAGGAGATGATAAATAAAAGGAAATCCACACAAGTGTTTTTTCATAAACTACCCAACAGAAAAAAATGACTTTTCAACAGACAAATGTGTCACATAAGGCATTAGCATTAAGAACGGAAAGAATGGGATCCCACTTACAGTGGGCTGACACTTACAGTATGTCATCTGTGCTAATGTGGATAAATTAGAAAGCTAGCTAAGTAGCTTAGCTGGTAGGATGCAAAATAATCTTTTGGCATAATGAAATGTGATATTAGCTACAGGCGTTTTGTTAGTGTTTCGACCCTTTGCAGCATATTGTGTCACTACACTCTACTGTGTCTCTAGTTGTGCCCAGTTGAATAATAATGAGACACATTTTGGACTATAAAGACCAAAATGAATGGTGTTTGGCCACTACAGAACACCCAAACACATTCAGTGTCAGCATGAAGTTAAATGGCAACTAACTGTCCAAGCATATCAAATTATCAGGAATGAAATAATTTATTCCTGGAGGCCTGTGTGGAAATTATTCATCATTCTGATTATTCCTAAATGTGTTAGCTGTCAATGTGTCATATGTATTCGCAAAGAAGGCAGCAGGAGAGTAGGCAGATGTTGCCTAAGGTCAAAAGGACTGTGTGTGTCTCTCACCCAGGACTCGGTTGAGTGGCTCCTTCATGTTGACAGCGTGGAGCTGGGATGCAGAGAGGGAACTGCTCATAGATCGGTCTCCTACAAGGTAACACGTGACAAGAGAAACAGTGCATGAATTGATGAAGTTTGTTGCATTGTATTCATAGTGTTTTTAAAAAACAAAACAAAACACAAAACAATTGACAGAATGTCAACTGGGAAGTTTCATTAAAGAGGACCTACCGTTTTTTTACAACCTAGACCTTGTTTCTGGCATAAAATACTCACCCATGTAACTTTGGTGTCATTTGGAGTCTTTCGGATGATATTAGATCTGCGTATATATCCATATAGTGGGACTGACTCCGGCACCGAAACACAGCCTCTAAATGACGCATTATCTGCTGTGGACTCATTGGGGAATAGCACTAGTGCATCATAACAAAATATTGGTGAAAAGAACAAGTTTCGCAGAAGATATTGCATTATTTAGAGGCTGTGTTTCAGTGCTCTGATCACTCCTACTATATGGATATACTGTATGTAGTGCCCTGCTGGAGCTATATCCTCCACGGGACACCAAATGACACAAAAGTTATATGAGTAAACTATCGTATTTTATGCCAGAAATAAGGTCCAGTTTGTAGAAAAAATGGTAGTTCCCCTTTAAGTGCTGCATTAGTGGTCTTGAATAGAAGTTAAAACAAGTCAAAGAGACTTCCGCCCTTCAACAACCACTGGATTGCAACATTCATTTGTTCCTAAAATAACTTTAAATAAACCAGTTTAGCAGCAAACGACAGATTTTATTAGTCATATAGTTAAAGCACTTTTTCATAACACCTAAAGGGTAAATAAACACCTACCTACTAAAAACTAAGCATATTCCAGCCATGTTAGAGCCTTGTTAATAAACATGGGAATTCATTTAAGTGAATTGGGTCAACGGTTTCTAAATGAATTCCAATCTGACTTTGCTTTCTTACTTTCAATTTCACATTTCACACTCTTTTTTTCCTAAGTCATGCAACACCCTCATCTTTCACATCTTGTCAGGCGATTACGTTTTTACTGTGGTGAAATCTGAAAAAGTGAAAATTCCCAGAGCTGATGGTCTGAATGATCATTACATCCGTCATGTGATAGACGGGTGAAAATAGTACAGGGAATAATGCAGCTTTTACTCTCAGTTGCGTACTGGATTCTTAAAAGCAGAATTGTCACTTTAGACTCTAGTTTGAACATACTGACCGGCAAGAAACTCAACAGTTAATAACTACAGAGAAAAAGGTCAGATTCCAGACCCAAGAATATTAATGCCTTTCCGATTGAGATAAAGCGCTTACAAGAAGTAACCTGCTGGTATTTGCATAATCCCCAACTCAGGCTGACAGATAACTGTGTGACAGGTCACAGACTTCATGACTCATACAAACTGACCTGGACTGGAAAGGGCCACAGGCTCGTCCTCATTGGAACTGAGCAGTCGCATGAGTTTAGATGGTTGTGTGTCATCCAAGGGAAAGAGGGTGTTGTAGTCCTGTTGCCAATAACATGTGTACACTGTGTTAAGAAATTATACTTTGAAGGTAACATCGGATGCTCATTCCCACAAATTGATATGTTTCTTTCATGACGTGAATCTGTTATATGTTTTTGTTAGACTTTCTTAATCATTGTGTTGCCCTTTCCACAGCGAGCCGTTTCGGTGCCACCCCCTCTTTTTTGACAGTGATCTCCGTGCCTTGACAACCGTTCAGTGTATTTGTAGAAAAAAGACTCAAAGTAGCATTAAGTTCAGCAATGCTCTGTGTTAATGTTAATAAATATAAAGTTAATGGACATTATAAGCAGATTTTTGGGTAAATGTACTCCAAGTAAAGCCACTTTGATCTTTGGGATTCGTTGTAAAGATGTTTATGAGCCTTTATAGTCACGCACAGAGCAGCTTACATGCCAGGACCACTTCGTTTTTGATGTGTATCCAATTCTTGTTTGTTGTTGCTACCTTTGTACACAGAAAGGAAGGGCGGTCTGAAGCCATGTAGGGACAGGGCTCGGGGTGGGTCTTATGTTCAGAACAAATGATTTCAAATGATCGATTTTCAAATGCCTCGCTGAATGACAGATGTTCACCCCCAGACCACTCATAACAAACTGTCTGCATGGATTGTTGTCAGCTTTTCTGAGCTGACAGACATGCCACACACTTGTCTAAATGTAGACAATTGTGAGAGTTGCATCCGATGTCCCCTTTAAAATGTCAGTTTATCGTTCTGAAAATAATATAATTTAATTGAAATTATGTTAAGGTTAATTTTTACATAGTATACAATGCACCCAGAAAATATTCACAGTGCTCACTTTATCCACATTTTGTTATGTTACAGCCTTATTCCACTCGGCACACCTATCTATGGGCAGCTTTTCACATTCCTCTTTGGAGCACCTCTCAAGCTATTCCAGGTTGGAAGGGAAGCGTCGGTGCACTGTCATGTTCAGATCTCTCCAGAATCGGATTCAAGTCCTGGCTCTGGCTGGGCCACTCAAAGACATTCACAGACTTGTCCTGAAGCCACTCCTTTTATATCTTGGCTGTGTGCTTGGGGTCGTTGTCCGGTTGAAAGATGAACCGTCGCCCCAGTCTGAGGTCAAGAACGCTCTGGAGCATGTTTTCATCCATGATGTCTTGGTACATTGCTGCATTCATCTTTCCCTCTATCCTGTCTTGTCTCCCAGTTCCTGAGCTGGCAAACATCACCACAGCATGATGCTTCCACCAGCGTGCTTCACTGTAGGGATGGTATTGGCCTGGTGATGAGCGGTGCCCAGTTTCCTCCAAAACTGATGCCTGGTTATCACACCAAAGAGTTCAATCTTTGTCTCATCAGACCAGAGAATTTTGTTTCCCATGTCTGGTGCCTTTTGGCAAACTGCAGGTGGGCTGCTATGTGCTATGGACCTGACTGATGGATTGCTGCAGAGACAGTTGTCCTTCTGGAAGATTCTCCTCACTCCATAGAGAAATGCTGGAGCTCTGACAGAGCGAGCATCGGGTTCTTGGTCACCTCCCTGAAGAGGGCCCTTCTCCTCCGATGGCTCAGTTTAGACGGTCAGCTCCAGGAAGACTCCTGGTGGTTCCATCTCAATGATGATGATCAGTGGAAAGAGGATGCACCCAAGCTCATTTTTGAGCTTAATGACAAAGGCTGTGAAAACTCACGTACATGTGACTTCTTAGCTTTTTATTTTAATAAATTTGCAAAAATCTCAAAAAAACTTTTCACATTGTCATTATAGGATGTTGTGTGAAGAATTTTGAGGAGAAAAAAAATTAAGCCATTTTGGAATAAGGCTGTAACATAACAAAATATGGAAAAATATGTGAATAATTTCCTCTACGTGCAGCAGAAGCCCAATGACGGTTTTACCTCAATATCCTCCCTCTGTCTTTTCCGCTGACGAGCCGAAAACGAGCCTTTGTGGTGAGATGAGTAAGAGCTAAGGGCACACCATACAGCCAACCTGAGAAATTATTAGCAGACAAAATATTAACACCACATGAAAAACTACCAAACATTACAGCTGCTATCTCCATCAAGGTATTAAGGTATTATTCTTACTTGGCCAGTGCCTTTCCAGGTGGGTCCGCCAGGCTGTGCCAGTGGGCAGAGTCTGTGAGCAGGTTGGGCAATATGGTACCCAGCAGCGTGAGGGTGATCTGTTGAGTGTCCAAGCAAAAGATGCTATAGAGTAACTCTACCACCCGATTGGCCCACTCCTGCCGTGTCTCCTTCAGCAGCTCCTGCATAAACACAATGATCCGTTTGTAAAATAGTATGAATGTTGGCCATATTCATGTTAAGGTCTCTTTGAAGCATGAGAACAGAGTCATAAGTGATCGTTGTTGTACAAAGCAAAACATTTGTGGATTTTACTTTGAAGTATATTGTGGTGAGCATTTTGTAGGCTCGTTAATCAACAATCAATCTCCACATCTAACAGTTGTTCGCTGTAGACTTCAATTACATAACGTATTCTTGACATTGATGAATGTTTGATCTTGATCTGCACTTCATACCTTGACTAAATTGTTAGTGAACCAGAAGACCCCTCCCATGTTGAGAAGGCTCTCAAACAGATGCAGAGCTCGGCTGTCCACCCAGCCTTTGCGCAGCACTGCCTGGAACTGCTGGCTGAGGGCCGTATGTATGGGTTCTTTGGCCGGCAGCAGGTTACGGTAGGGTATGGGCTCCTGGACTTCCATTGGGGGGCGCAGAGTGGCAGCGGTTTGTTGAAAGACGTCGGCACACATGTGCTCCATGATGGAACTCATAATGATCACTCTAGTGAGATTGTAGAGGGAGGTAACTGTTAATTCAAACAAAACTAGGACTGTGAAGAAGACTGCTTCAAATATAGTGAAGCTTATATTTCTTTAGTTTGTACCGTTCATTGTAAAACTGCAATGTGTTCTCCCCATACAGTGGGGTCACAAGTTGTCGGATCATGGTCTGGGGCTTCTCCCTCTCATCCCTTCCCAGCATCCTAACGTGGGCCACCAGCCACGCCACTGCACAGATGGCCATGCTGCACACCTTCCCTTTGATGTTGTCAGTGATTTTCTACACTCAAGAAAGAACAGAAACCAGAAAGAGGAAACAAGGAAAATGTGATTAAAAAAAAAGAGAGGATTCTTACTAAAATGGTATTCTTCCTTCCGTAGTGCACGAATAGTGCACTTGAGTCGAATAAAGAAGAAACGATAGGTCGGTAATATCCAAGACATCACTGATGTTGCAATTTTTTTGTCTTTCCACAGAATACGTCATTCTCAGTTGAGAAATGAGTCAAACTACTACTAAGAACAGGAATAATCTGTTTATACTTAGAGCAGTTGCAGTTGATGTCATATGAGCCACTGACAGATAGGAAACCTCGTAAGAATATTTTTCAGTTACAGGAACTCCAAAACAAAAAAAAAAACTGTGAAGTGTGACAGACCTGCACTGCCTCCACGGAAAGCACTCCATTTTCCCACGCATTCAGAACTTCCAAGATGGCCGCTGGGGTGCTGAGGCAGATTTCATGCCATTTCACTTGACTGCCAAACACAGATAAAAGTCAGAGGAAAATCCAGCCTGGCCACATTTTGATCAAACTCGAGATAATACAATAACATGTATTTTGATTTGCATTAGATTTGAATATAGCCCCCCTGATTGCAGCTTACACTAGCTTCATCTCCGAGGAGTTGTTGAGCAGGGTTACCAGGCTCTCCACTTTCCCAGGCTCAGGTCTGAAGCAAGGGTGGTCTGGGTTTAGAGTCTTGCCCTCTTCAGGCATACATGTCTGCAGCCACGTTTCAAAGAAGGGAGTCTCCCCTGAAGGGCTGGGGTCTGACAGAATGACCTAGAGAGTAGGCACATATAGCAGACGTACCGAAGGAATTACATCAGGCATAACTGAGGAAGAATGATGAATGAGTGAATATAAATGATCTACAATATTCTGTTCTGCAAGCAGTGAAATGCTGCAGAAAATGTTAGGTCATTTCTACACAGCCCTCCCTAGACATGAATCTACACATTATACTGTGGCCTGGAGACAAGCTTGAAGTGCAAAGGACTAACCCCAGAACCGTACGTCTGCACCACATGGCAGAGCATGAGGAAGGAGATGTCAAAGAGAAGGGCCCGTACGGATGCAGATTTGGCTGAGAGAAAGGAAGGAAGGAAACATTTTCAGTGTCAGTATCTTATTCAATAAGCAGTATGTCAATGAGAGAAATTCCCACATCGGAACATGTCACTCTTGTATTCGTACTCACATCCTTCGCCACTGATGTGCTTGGGAAACTCATTAAGCCTAGAACAAAAGGAAAAAAAAATAACATTACGTAATATGAGACATCTCAACATGCAATTCCTAAGCAAACTGGACTTTTTTAGACTGCAATCTACCATTAGCCCCTTTTACACAAGCAGAGAGTAGGTATCCATCTCTAGTACATTTAGATAGATAGATAGATAGATAGATAGATAGATAGATAGATAGATAGATAGATAGATAGATAGATAGATAGATAGATAGATACTTTATTAATCCTGGGGGAAATTCAAGCATCCAGTAGCATTAACATACATTGAAACATACAATACAAAACTATATAAAAAATAGAAAGTGACTAGAAATAAAATGTTTTGTAAGACTCTGATTCTACATCTCGTTCTTATTATCATGTAAACTATCATACAAGTGTCTTTTTTCTCTTGTAAAACAGTTCTTCAGTCTCAGTGGATGTGTTAACATTGCCACAAACAATGGTTATAAATTGGTTGTCCTATATCCCGATTTTGTGTTGTAAACATTATATGCCAATTGCAGAAACCTAGCCAAGTTGCTATCCTGATTTAGACAGTTATGTTAGGTAGAGTATCAGGTTACTGTTGCATGTATACATCCTATCAAGCTCCACTGCTGACCAGTTGCACCTGAACAGATTCCTAAATATAACTGGCATTTTACAAGGGAAACCTTAAAATGTTGACCTATTCGTGTCTGTACTTACTGGCTATAAGACCACAGTTTTCCAAGAAAGTCAGATCTTGGTGTAAAAGGAATATTACTAAGTAGCCAAACAAACAAACCCAATATTTGTCTGTTTTTGGGATCTGCCAGATGCTCAACGTCCAAGTGTTTTTTATTGGCGGTTTGTGTTGGAAGCATTAAAGGTCCCTGAGGAACACGCCACAATCGATAACCAGGATAATAGCCATTACTTATCATGTATACGGGGACGTGAGTTTCATGTAAATGCCGTAAATTAAGTTTAATCAAGAGAGAGCAAGGCTACATACCAGGGGTAATGGTGCCCATGTAAACACAATCAAAGTGAATTTTCCTGATTAGATAAAGGCTCGTTAAAAAGGGACTTTTGATTTCATTTACAAATCGAGTTTGTGTTTACTCACTTGATGAACTTCCGGGCAAAGGACTTGAGCTTCCCTGTGGCAGCTGCTGCAGCCAGGAGCAGATCCAGGCTCTTCCCTGACAACATGTGGCCAAGGACCCCGAGAAGACCCTCAGGGGATTTAGAGTGATCTGCATCTACTGTCTACAAGAAAATGAACAAGGAGAGAAGAGTTATGTTTATTTATCCTTTATTTTAAGTCGTATTCATAATTTGATACTCTTGTTGTTTCATCTAATATATTTGGTTCATTTTATGCTTCTTAGGTTTTAATTAACTTGTTTTTACTGTGTGATATCAATTCTTTTCCCTTTTTCCTAAACCTTCTTGGGCATTTTGTACTGACTGCCAACACTGCTGAGTAAAATACTTAAAATGCCCTGTACAGGTCAGATCAAGTTACCTTAAGTATATTGGTGACGGTGGGCTCAGCTCTCAGGATGAGGCCTGGGTTAGGCTGGATGTTAGCATTTTCTGCTGTCTTTAGCCTTGGGGCAAACTCCCTGTCCTCGGTCCTGAATCAAAGGTGCAAGGGGGGAGGGAAAGAAAAGGAAGGGAGGCAGAGAGGGGGACGGGGTGGAAGTATTGGGGGGATATGGAGTGCATGGTACTGTGTCAATGTGGTGAATAAAATAACCCATTCTCATTTTAAACAGACCAAAAAAAAAAAAGACAAGAGCAAGGGTTTCTGTTGCTGTGACATCCTGAAATGTCCTGCATCATATGTGTTCATAGACAGCATACCGTTTTGATGTGAGGCTGGCTGTATTTGTTTCTGAAAGCAGACCAAGCTTATTGCACTCCTGTAGGAGCATTCCGAGACAGTCACAGCTGTGGAAAGAAACACAAGAAAAATGGTAACGAAAGGTTAGTATCTCTATGCAAAGCAGGAAATGTGGTTGGAATGAGATGTTCAAGCCCTTACTTGCATCTCTGATCTGCTTTGTCCAGCAAGGGCGTGAGCTTGAGCAAGTACTGAAATGCAACATTCACATCCTCCATAAAATCCTGAAAAAAGACATTTGCCTTGTTTAAATGTTAAATACATTACATTTTAAATTACTAAATGAGTCAGTTAGTTTACCTGTCCTTTGTCACCCTGAGGATATTTCTTTAGTCGGAGTAAAACTTGTGGAATCTGAGATAAGAAACAAGAATGAGACTGTACTTTATACCACGAAATGAACTACTGTTCTAAAGTATTAATCCAAAAAACACAGAGTACATGACAGCTGCCATATAAAGCACTGTTCACTTTTTCAGTTTATGTTTACATTTCAGTTCATTGTATTCTCAAAAATACTGAAGACAAAGAAAGGCAGATGAAAATAAGTATAGCTCTCACCTTAAGAAAAGTGAAGGCAGTCCATTTAAGCTCCTCTGTGCCCTCTGGTGACTCAATGAGGCCAGTGAAGCAAGCCTTCCATATCTCCAGGACAAAAAGAGGAGCAGGGATTCGCTGAAAAAGAGGGAAAGATTCGGGAAGAGGGGAAAAGATCATTTTACTACTGCTTTATATAGCATAGAGAAATATAGGGAACCACTACAAAGAAACGCACTTAAAATAAAAAAGCATTTAATAAAAGATGCACGCTAAATGTTGTGGTTGTTCCTCTGTCCACCAAATTCTATCTCCCAGTTAAAGCAGCATTAAGAAACTTCATCTAAAGATAATGTAATTTTATCATGACATTTGAGTCATTCATGATGTCAAAAGGATGTCAAAGACAAAAGCAAAATGTTTTCTTAAAAAGTGAAAAATAAAAACTCTGTCCAGAGAATTTGGACCTTTCACAAGCTCACACTTTCAGTCCAGAATTTCTAAGACACTGTCATTACGGTTGTAACTTATTCACTATATCAATCAGTGTGGCTTAAAAATTATTTGCCTGGCAGATGTTGGCCTTCATTTGCTAATGAGGTAGCAGGAAAGTGGAGTTGCTGGGTGCAAAAACACATGACTGCCTCTTTGAATTTAATCTACCAGACCTGTCTGCAGTTGTCTGCGGTAGATTTCATAACGCATTCTTTTTTCTGCAAGATACCTGCATTCTCTTGATCATCATCAGCTGCTCCACCAATGGCTGTGTCTCCCCTGTCAAATTCATGGTCCCTTCCAGCATGATGAAGGCATGTACTGATGGGAATGAGGCATGGAATAGAGGGTCACACTGTTCAGAGAGCATCAGAGGAATACTTGGGAAAGAGAAGAAGAAGAAAAGTTAGCACAAGAAAGCTGTGACTGTCAAATCTTAGCAGTGTCACAGCAAACTCCGTTAACTCTGTGTCATTAAGGATGTGTTACCTTTTCACTAGTGACAAGGTTTCCTCTAATTTGGTGCTCAGCGCCTGGTTTGGTACGCTGCCAAGGCCATCGGTCACTTTAAGCACTGCTTGCTCAACATTGCTCCAGGAACCTGTGGAGGAAGAGCAGTCGAAACACCGATACTGTTAAGGCGTCATTCTCAATACAACCAAGCACAGTGGAAGCTTTGCTGAAAAAGCTTTTTAGCTAAAGCAGCATTCTTCTAATACACCTGCTGACCTCCAAATCTTCTCACAAAATGCCAAAAGATGTATGTAGGGAAATGCACAATTCCTTTTCTCCAGGGGATACAAGATGTGAATCAACAGAAAATCGTGGTGGTAATGAATATGCAGGCTGCATTGCTAACCCACAAGACAAAGATGCTAGGTGTCAGTACATGCAGGTTAGCTGGCTGATAATGACGCTGCTATAGCAGATGTAGATATACTGTTTCAGCTATAATGCATTGTGACCAACCCTTTGTATACACAGACACACACAACGACAACAATTCACCTTGGTCCTCCAGCCGTGCAATGTGAACCAGAGCTCTGTTTTTGGTGCTGCTCATCAGAATGTGTAGCCTCTCCTGGCAGGCCCTAAGACTGGCCTCCGTGCTGGCTGATGGACCCATTTCTCTCAGCTTCTCACAGTACCACGCACAACCCTGCAGTAGCCACACCACCACTCCCAGCAGAGCTCGGCACAGCCCAATGCATTCCTCTGCTTTCCCGTGACAGCTGAGTGGGAAAGAGAAGAAAAGAGTTGAAGATATTTAAAATGTAAGCACGCCACAGGTATGGCGTCCTCACATTCAGTCTCAGTGATGTTTAGGAAGATATACATTTTCGCAACACAGTATATTTCCTTCACACCTTCTCGAATCATGTTGGCCCTTGCTAAGATGGATGTTATAGAAAATTTAAGAGAAAGTGTTGCATCTGTTATTATATTAGAAGAAATTCTTAATTCACATATAGAGTAGATAAATCATTAACACTGATGCAGATATGCGTTACATATGACACATCTAACAGGACTACACATTTTCCACACTAAGGGTGGCAACACAAGAAAAAAAGCAGGCATACCTGAGACGATGGCAGAACATGTCCATAATCTCCAACAATGACTTGACGCACAGCTCACGGGAAAAGTCATCAAACTATTATAAGGGAGACATATTGGTGAAGACCTTGCACATCTTATACTACAAAATCATGCTGTTGCAAGTGTTACCTAACATAAGATTACCTTAGCTAAAGCTGTGAGCACACTGGAATAAGACACCATCTGAGGAGAGACAGGATAATATTCACAACCTTGCAAAATAAAAGATATTTTATATTCATTCTACAGCCTCTCTCCTTTTGCCTCACCTGTGAACTTATAGCATATTTGAGGTAAGACAAAATGAGTGGATTGGGAGAGGGACCAATCATCGCCTGCTCCATCAGGGCCTCTGGAAGACACAGAGCATTTAGAGCCACAGCAGAAATGACAATAAATTGGGTGGTGTTTTGTCAAAGCAATATCATGAACCTGCGAGGTTAAGGTAATCCCATGTTGCTCCCTTTGGGAAGTTTTTCTTAATGTTGATAGCCCACTGGTAGTCACTCCAGCGTTCCTTCCACGCCTGCAGAATGGCTTGCTTTAAATTGACCACCTTCATCCTGCTAGGAACGAATACACTCATATAAAAACATAAGTCAAGTGTAAAGCTATTTTTCGGTATGCCATATGCTGAATACATCTTATTTTTACGTGAAGGATTAGCTCACTTTTCATAGCTGTTTTTAGCCGTTAGCTAGCTAGCGATGTCATTCATTACTTGGGCTAATAAATTAGTTAAAATGATCTCGTCTTACCACGTACAAAACCGCACACTTGTCACGGTAAATGAGACGAAAACAACTGTAACTTTTGTTATTAAGTGCGACTCTTACCCGACGATTTTAGTTTCTCAAAGCGTCATATACGCTTGTATTTAGACCCCCTAGCTTCACAATACAAGGGACGGCATTTTTCCAGTGAAAGACGTAAGCGTTCATTGGTCGACCCTCAGTGTTCTTTGCGCTGATTGGTTGAAGAGAGGGCAAAGCGATTCGTTTAACAGCCAAAGAAGTAATGCCAGCACAGTAGCACAAGATGGCGCACTTTACAAAGCTAAAGCTGTAAAAATTGAGGAAGGAGAGCAGCAAAATGAACCTGCATTACACCAGGGTGTTTGGTTTAAAACAACACAACAAAGCAAAAAAAAAGAAAAGCAAAAAAAAGAAAATCGTTTTGTGTGCATTTTTTCTTTTAATGATAAAATACAAATAATAAATTTAAGCCAAACATTTGTTTTACCGTAGTGTCACGTGTAATCGCGTCGTGTTTTGACCAGTATATACAGTCAATGGTTTTGACAAGCTAGCTTACCTAGGAACAGACAACACTCTTCTCGGGTTCGTTTAGCAACTCAGTTTATTTTATTTTTGACCAATTATCCAGTCCATGTCATACAGTTAAACCTTTTGTTGCTTTATGTAACCACCTCATTCAGCTGCGTGATTCACTGCCCTCCTGCAGTTTCATCTTTTTATGTGTCAATCCAGATCTTTTTCTGCAGGGTTTTGTCTGTTAAGTCACACCTTTGAGTTAGAAAATAATAATAATAATAATAATAATAATAATAATAATAATAATAATAATAATAATAATGTTCGTTTCAGATACAGTGAGAAAGAGATTTGCATCTATGATAGAAACAAAATTTCAAGGGCTAAGAGGAGCTAAGTACAATCAACGTTTAGGGTTGGCTTCTTAACTTTGAGGTTAAAAAAAGAAACAAGAAGTCCCTAGAAGTCATATTTAGGCAAAAACTGTTTCTAATATAAAAACATTCTACCAAAGCATGATCTGCTGAGTTATTCTAACATCTCATTTTCACTTTTCCACTCAGCTCTTCATGTTAAAAGGGATATTGTTCTCCATATCAAAACAACCCAACTACTCTGCAAGTGAAGACCCCGTGTTAAGTCTGAGACAACAAAGACCTTCATTCTGCTTGACACAGGAGACGGTGTCCTGGCTAGAGCCGTGTCTGCGTCCTGGGACAAAGCGCTGCCAGCCAGCGGGAGATGATCCATGCGTCCTGGCATGGTCTAGGTAAGGCGAGGTTGTGAAGTGGGTATGTGCGTGTGTGTGAAGGAGTATTTGGGGAGGAGGATCTTACCCCTCTTGTCTTCCACTGAGAACTGCATTAGCGAAGGGTGCTGACAGATTTGAGTCTAGCCCCGGGGAGAACGGAGAGACTGTAGTCACAGCTCTGTGTCTGTTCTCATGACTTCACTGCTGGGACAGACCCAGTTTTGATGACTCTTACTTTTCTTCTGTCTGACTGTGTGATTTAATTTTGAAACTATTGACCCTGTCCCAACATAGTGGGACTCACTGACATTTACTCTGTGCTACTTAAAGTCTCTCATTCCTTTCAATTTCTCAGATATCAAACCTCAGAAAACAATATTAACACTATACAGTTTACATTTAGTATTGAGCATTTCCTTTTACTGAGAGCTATTTGTCAAATCCATCAGGAGATGTTGATATAAAAGTCAGAAAATAACTGTACGGTAAGTAAACAGACTCACTATTTCATGGGTTCTTTATCTAAGATGTAGTACAATTTCAGACTATACTATTTTTTTTCCCCCTCAACACAAATTTACTGTATTTTTCTTTCATTCACTCATCATCAAAGACAAATCGAGAGCCTTTTAGCCGCACAGAGTTAATTACAAAAAAGTTGAGCACAAGGAAATGAGAGTGGCCCCCTCATGTCCCCTCAGGTTGTCCATTCATTGCTTCATGAATCAGGATAGACTAGAGACACCTCCTGTAACTGAGAGATGATAAGGCACCTAATGAATCAGCTGTTTAATGTTGCACATGGCTCCTTCCTCAGCTTAGAGCTCCAAATGGCAGCCAGTTATTAAATAATAACGATGAACTAGCCACGAGAGAGAGACGTGGACACTTGATTGCAAGCCTTTTGTGTCAAAGCCAAAGTTACCAACTTTCGTAGCCACAAATATCAACTGTAATTGATGGATTTTAAAGCTTGGTGACCCCCAGTGGTGGACGCTAGCAATAAACTTATCAGTGCTTGACGCTATGTGATCCACTATGTACAACCCCAGGACCCTGGAACAAACACAGTTAAAAGGAATGCAGCAATGTTCCAACAGTGATTCATCAAAATGTCATCTTTTAAAAAGTAAAAAGTAGGCTAAGGCTCGGAGTGGAGATGAGGTTGTGTGTAATAGTATGATGCCATCAAGCAAGGGTACCCCATGTGTTCTTATTTGCAGTCTTTCGATTTTTACAGGGGAACTGCTGACAGCTAATTGATAACACCAGTGAGCTTTTTACACGAGACAGCAAGCGTGGGTAGGAGGACAGAGCTGCTGTGTCTCTTCCATTTGGGCAACAGGATACAAAACAATTCAGTCTTTGGATAAAGTCCCATCACACTTCATCTAGCATCTCAGAGGAATCAGTTTGTACTTTCTGTCAACTCAGCAGCACTTTTAATTGGTTTTATTTTCACTTTCCTCAGTCTGTGCATTGGCATCCAAACTACTGTGAAATGTCTGTATACAAAAATACATAGTCTGCATCTCTTTATAGAATAGAATTCATTTATGCTTTACTTCAATACCACAATGTATAACTATAAATCGATCAGCCACAACATTAAAACCAGTAACCTGTGAAGTGAATAACATTGATGATCTCATTACGATGTAATGCTCTTCTGGGAAAACTGGGTCATGGCAACAGCAAGGGGGTCTTGCATCCTGGTGCCATATGTTGCCCAGCTAAGCAGTGCACATGCACCTGGCCATCTATGTGATGTTAAAAAAATCATGATTAACGGACCAGACCACCTCGATACCTTGTTCCAGGGTTGAGTTTTGAAGCTCAAATGTCCATTGTAAGCACTATGTAACCCCATACATGTTCTAACACCTTTATATCAGAACCAACATTAAATGTTTTACACAATCTTAGGGACAGTAGATTGTCTGTCAGATAGGACTGTAGTTGTAGACTGGTGTAAATATAAAACTGCATTATATTATTATATTATATTATTACTATTATTTCTATTGTAATTCTATGTAATTTTTCCAATATTCCCCACGTTTTGACAATCTTACATGATTGCCCTAATATACAATACATTTTACTCCTTAATATACTTCTATTGACCCATAAAAAGAGTTCATTTTGTACTTGATTTTGTACTTGAAGAATAGCAGTCCATTTGAAATGTATGTATATTTAAAATTTTCATTTAAACTGAGTGAGATTCTGGTTCATACTATATTTCCATTTTGTAGCATCATGGGATAAGCTTATACACTATGTACCTATGTAGATGTAGAATGTCCTTGTAGTGATAATTCTCAAGCCAGGCATTGTTACAGTCACATAGATCTCCGGCCCACCCGAAGTAGCTTTGATTGAGTGTTACTATCACAGGATCTAACTGGGAAATCTTCCAGCGGTGAAAGTGTTGGTCACAGAGCCACATGTGGTTTGACACTGAGGAGCTTTATATAGCTCCTTCAACACAGTTTCCCCTCATTTTACTGTCATCAACAGTCCAGGCTTCAGGGAGTTTGCTCCAGCATTAATTATAACCAGGCTATATGGGCTGGCTGTCTGGCAGAGAGCTGGACCAGGCCACTTCCTTACCTCCCATTAATTGGCTCCAGAAGACTTTCGTATGTGTAATGGTTTTCGTTTTCTATCATGTGAGCAAATGTGTGAGTCCAGACCCCAGCTGGCTTAATCAACTGTTCTCTGGGAGTCACAGAAGGGACGTTCCCAAGAGATCCAGGTTGTCAACTTTGCTGTTGCATAATTTAGACACAATATCTTGATGACATAAATCATCACAGTCATCCATCTATCTGTCTAGCTGTCTATCTATCTATATATCTCTATGTAGCTGTCTAGCTAGCATCAATAAATAGCATTGCTGTATTGGTTGTGTCTGCTTCGCTCCCCAGCTGCACGTTTTTTTTTTTTTTTGGCCAGCGGGTTACGTGGCAACAGCCTCCATATGGTAATTAATAGGTTTTATTTGCAGGAGCCGTGAGTGTGAAGGGAGAGACTGGTGCACCAGCGGCATTCATAGCTCAGGGATACAGACAACTGCTAACAGACCATTTTCTGTCAAGATTGTTTTGTTGAAGGTAATTTTTGCAAAGCTGAGTGATGACAAACAATGGGTTTGTATACATGAACACCACAAAATAATGAAACTGAGATAACAGCCATCCCAGAGGGCTTCGCCCATCTCTGTGGCATGTGTTTGGGATTACGAAGCAACTCTCTCACTTGCAGTTTATCCTGACGTGCCCTTAATTATACAAGACCTCTTGTTGTCTAATCCTGCATGGAAAGCACACCAGTCCGACATCACAGCCTTTAAAAGACGGCTCATTTGCAGAGTCATGTCAAATTCCGAGCACCACGACCCATGTTACACTGATGAGAATAATCTATAATACTGTCATGATGGGCCGCACTCATTAACACGGCCCATCACTAATCCTGAAAGCTTCACTTATACTCTGTACTAACTTATACCGTGTGTAATACCAAGTCACACAAAGCCTGACATTCACTGCTCAGTCCGTGTTGCATAATCAAACTTGGCAAAAGCTTCCAGCATAACCTCTGTGATCCCAGTGTCAGTTGGTGCTGAGACCCGACGCCTGAGCTCAGCACAACCAGCAGCCAGCTTGTTAATCCCACATCTGTGACTTCATCACCCCAACCTGAATTCTTTAGAAAGGACTGATGGACACAAATCTCATGCAAAGCATTCAGCACAGTCAAAAAATGTGTTCACTGATACGGATGATTACGTCACACTATACAGGCTGCATGGCTGTTCTGTGTCTTTGGCTCTGTACTCTATGGGAGCCCTGACTTGATGGGTTTTTGTCACAGATCTTTTGTGTACATGACAATATAATGTATAGTATGACTTCTGTCTAATTATATCTGATTATTGCATTTTCAAAATTCCACATAGGACCTGATCTTCAGCGAGATCTGCCACAAAACTGTAGGCTCTATTAGTGGAACTGACTTTATAAAACATCATGCAACAAATGCCTTTTTTCTTTCAGTCCATATGCTTATTTCAGCTGCAGATTATATTATCCTTGACAATACTTATAGGACATGGAAAGCAACTATTTTTGTATAAGAGGAAAACAGAACATTAACTGTGTAGTAGGTCTCTTGTCATAGGAGATATTTTGACTGGCAAGCAAAACACATATAGCCTCAATAAAAGGTACATGTGCTGTTCAAATGTTCCTGTAAAACTACAGTAGATGCATGCTTGTGCAGCTGACTTACACAATTAGTAAGCTATAGCTCCACATGCATCTCTCCAGAAAATATAATAATAAGGACCCTGAATTTTCAGCAGCTACGTAGAAATCAGCCTTCATTATTCTTGTTATTTCCATGTATTTTTCCTACTCTTCCACGTTATAATTTCTTATGTGAAATCCCATAGGCGAATGTACTAGTTCAAACACTGACATTTCTTATTTTTTGAGACGTTAAAATGGCCTCTAATGTGTTGTTTCTCTATTGATTCGGCAATTCTTGCACATGTCAGGGCCAAAAGGCCCCTGGCCCCGCTGGTTGTTCATGTGTCACAGTGATTAATTGATGAGCCTTCTTGAATAATTGGCCCCAGACCAGGATGTCATCTGACTGTGTTGACATGAAGCTTGATCTCTCATCTTAAACTGCCCCTTATGGTGATGTATTACCTTGGCTACTGCTTTGCCCATTGATTAGCCAAGCTTAAGGAAGTCGAGGGTTTGGACACATCAATACAGACCAGTGGACCACTTTCAACAAAAGAAAATAGAAAAAACAACAACCATTTTTTCACAGTTAGTTTTTTAATTGAATAATTTAAATGACTTTGAATTAAAATCAAAAGCCCAGTAGACATTTTGCTGGACATAGGAAGACTTCTACAGAGGTCAAAGGTTTTTCCAATCATCCCTTTAAGAGAAATACCTGTTTAATCATGAGCTTCTGAGCAGAAAGGAAATGACAGAAACTAAATAACTGAAAAACTAAGACAAGATTTTTTATTTTCTCCTCTCCATAGTAATTTCATTGTCGTACTCTGGTAAAAACAGATAAATATTGATTGCTGTATTCTATCAAAAAGAACTTTGTATAAAAATAAGCAGGTTTGTTCAGCCTGGCTGCTCCCTATTATCGTTATTATAACATTACTTTGCTTTTTACACTATAAACCTTTATATTGAGCAAAACCTTTTGTGTGTGCTTCTTTTTAAGGGCTCAGGTGGGCAACTTCAAAGCTAAAGCATTCTCTGAAAAAAATATTCAGTATAAATGAGTGAACTATGCATTTCAGTGACGCAGCATGGAAGCTGTTGACTCTTTTTTTTTAACCACTGAAACTTTGTGACTAGGTGTAGAGGCTTCACACATCAGTGTATACAACCTTCCCAGAAGGTAATGAGCATATTAAAAATGTTTAGAGTTGAATAAAGAATGCGTCACTTATCAGCCAAAAAAATATCTATTCATATTTTACTACAACCTACAATATTCTGAAAAATAAAAGCAACATAGAACTAAGAACTGTCATAGACTCAAACATTTCACTAAAGGTAAATGACTACTGTTAGGAAAATCTTAGTCATTGTGACCAACACAACCATTTTACGGTTCCCCTCTTTGATGTCGTGTTGTACCTTTACACCATATTCTCTAAGATTCTTCCTCTACACATACGTAATGTTTAAGCGAACTAAAATAGTTTGACAGGAACTTGACATCCACATTTTAGTGAGGTAATAGATAGACTGGTGAGTAGCATCTTGTGACGCAACATAAACATGTCGACTGATAAATTCTGAGTAGAATCTAGGGATCATTTTCAAATGCTATTGTACATGCCAAAGAAAAAAAAAAGGTATCATGCATAATCATTTTGTGTCTTAAACTACTATATATAGAGATAGCAAATGAATCTGGGTCTACAAATTAAATTTTACTTGAGTGGATTTTATTTTTTGGTTCAACGGGGATTAGTTTAAACAAATAGCATTGTTTTCAGAAATGATTTAAAGGAATATTTTAGTTTCGTTGAAGCGGGGTTAGGGTCAGTCTACAGTAGAGGGTGGGCAGCAGTTCGGAGAAGCAGAGTGGAGTAAAGTCACAGAAAATAAACTGTTGTGGAATGCGCTCAGCAGAAAATCATATTTTAACCGCTTTAAAAAATCTGTTTGGTTGGGCGCTGTACACCTCACTGTCAGACAGCCTTTTCAGACGGGTAGATCTTTATCCGGATTACACTGATATGTGACTGGTGTTTTAACACATTAACTTGGATGTGTCCTAAACTAATGTGTTAACAGAACAAAGTCACACAATGACACTACTAAGTGATCAAGGCAGCTCTGGACCTACAACTTGCATGTCAGTGAAATCCGGTAGCTTCAGTTCCCTGTCAGAAAATGCAGTCTGACGGCAGTGTAAAGCTTGCACTGTATTACTATTTTGGACTTGTTTTATGCAGCTAAAATTCCCTTCTCTTGTTGACCTCAGCCACGGCATGTTATGGCTTGGCTTCTGTGTCAGTGCCCCTCTCTGCTTCTTCTGTGGTCTTGCTGAGCACCATCTACTGATACACTAACTATGCATACTATATCACACACTGCCTGGCCAAAAAAAAAAAAAAAAAGTTGCCACAAATAGGTACGAGCCTCCTATTGGATAATTACTGCATGGGTGATTATCTTTCAGCCCATCTTTCAGCATCGTTTCAACCCCAACTGATGCAATGAGTAGCTTCTCATTTCTTAAACAACCATGTCAGAAGACACATCCCGTGGTTGTGTTAGTCTGTTTGAGAAGGGTCAAATCATTGGCATGCATCAAGCAGAAAAAAACATCCAAGGAAATTGTACAAACTACTAAAAGTGGGTGAAGAACGGTCCAATGTATCATTAAAAACTGGAATTATAGTGGGGTACCATCGTATTTGAGGAAGAAATGTGGTCAGAAAATAATAAACTGAAAGACCAGGTTATTCTACCAATAGATTTTTTCTTCCCTGATGGCACGGGCATATTACAAGATGACAATGCCAATGAGTGGTTCAGGAAGCATGGGACATCATTTTCACACATGGATTGGCCACCACAGAGTCCAGACCTTAACCCCATTGAGAATCTTTGGGATGTGCTGGAGAAGACTTTGCTCAGTGGTCAGACTCTCACGAGATATTGGTGAAAAATCAATGCAACACTGGATGGAAGTAAACCTTGTGACATTGCAGAAGTTTATCGAAACAATGCCACAGTGAATGCATGCTGCCATCAAAGCTAACGGTGGTCTAACAAACTTTTTTTTGGCCAGGCAGTGTACAACCACACCAAAATCAACGTTCCCTATAGATCTAGAAAGAGACCATTTACAAACTTGATACTCAGACACTTTGTAGAATATGACCACCCTTTTTGTTTCAGAAGATTGCTGTGGGAACAATCACTTCAGAGCTTAACTCTGAGCTACACTCTGTTACTTTGGTATCAGATCTGAGAAAAATGCATACAAGTACAATAAAATACAAAAAAAAAAAATGTATGGTCACTGTCCTCGTACCATGCCTTAGCTGTTAATAACATAAGTATGTCTTTTCAGTGTATTACAAGGGAATCACTACAAAAAGGTGTGCTTCACTGTTTATTGCTTCCATTCAGACCTTGCTCAAGTCAACTCATCATATTAGCGTATTGCTAAAATGCATTTATCTGTCTGATGATTTATGTGTGAGGATTATAAATGTAAGAATCAAGTATTTGAAGAACGTGGAAGCAGTTTTTTTCTCTTTGTTTTAATGTTGCTCAGTTGTATTGTGGTTTTTGCGGATGCATTTGTCATAAAATAATCAAATAAAACTGCGCAATAAGTCTTAAACCCAGGTACAGTTTAAATCAGAGATGGACTCCTTTAGTAACAATATAACAACGCAGTTAAATGTACCCCCTGTTGATGTGAAATGAATTGAAATGCGGGGCCAGCTGCTGTAAAACTGTTAATACATTTGGACTATTCTAACCGTATTAGTTTAACACAAAGTGATGTGTAGACACATCTGCCCCTATGATGCTTTCAGCTGGCATTTAAGATAAGTGGTGTTTGGGTGGATAAAAACACCCACATCTTATATTCCAAATCAGCTTGATCAAATAACTACCCTTTAGTGAAACAATTATGTGGAAAACACAACTTTTTTTCAATCTTCTTTTGCAGATATTAAGAGTCTACTGTCAGTTTAATTGTACTTAAGTCAAAATGGTTTGATAGGCAAAACAGCTACTCTCAGAAAATGACTGTATGCTATTTTGTTTTATTTCTGGGTTTTATTTTACCAGTCACTGGGTAGCAAATAAAGCATTACATACTTTAAACTCACAACTGAATAAGGAATCTGCCCCCTGATATGGTTCATGTGCATAGATCCATTCTTAAAGAGAACAAATGCTCATTAATTCTGAACAATTTAAGCCAGGTTGTCTTAATTTCTGCATGGATCTCAGAAATATCCCAAAAAATATATATATATATAAAAGAAAATGTTAATTACTGCCCGCATACAGGTTTACTTGCTTAGTTTGTTACATTAACTGCAAAATTAAGGGTACATTTTAAGGTGCATTTCTTTGTAGAATTACAAATTGACAATTATGAATTTGATCAATACAAACCTGGATACTGTAACCTCTAGGGTACTTACAGAACGTCTAAGTTGATCGTCCACCATTTGTGCTTTAGTTTTGTTTTACTTGAGCGGTGTTTGTACATATCATGATAGGTGTAGGCTGCCAAGTCATGATGTTGGTGGCTTGTAAGAGGCATTTCGTGATTAGAGGATCTCCATACAGTTTCAATTCTACTCAACACACTCCATTATCTTCTTAAAAGTGCAATTCATTTTGCCATCTCTCCCTGCGTTGGATTGTGTGTGCTTACTGATACTAAAATGAAGTTGTTGGATTGTGTTGTTCTCGGTGGCTCACGGTCAGATGTTTTGTCATGGCTCATTGCATCTGAATGCTGCAGTGCACGAATTTTCAATGTGTCACTGAACGCAGGTCCAGCAAATTACAGCAATGCGAGGAGAGTTTAAGAGGAGCATTGTTAACACTATTATTTGTGGCCAAGAACTATTTTTTTTTTTAAGAGGTGTTTTTGGAAACTGATACTGCACACAAAACATAACTTACCTAAGAAATGTATTTACACCTAAGACTTGATTATAAGGTTCTGTCATAATAGTTTTTTTGATGCACTATTGTTAAACACTCTTAACTCAAAATAAACGTGTGAAAAAAGATTCAAGTTTCCATGAAGGAAGAAGGTCTTTCTCTAGCCTTTTCCTTGATTGTAGACATTCCTTACCACATTTTGTCTAAGCTGTGTACTCTTTCTTTCCCCCATTCCTTCCAGTTAAGTCCCTTTTACCATTGTCCTATTTCATTTCTCTTTCACAGTAGTCAGCTTGTCCTATGGCACTTTGCATTGTTCTGCATTTTTACCCTTGGATAAAGTTATTGAAATTTGACCCACGGTCAATGGGTAGAGGTCATATTTCTGACTCTCTACGAAATGACCTTTGATCCAGTGTCCTGGTGGCCTGTAAGCGTTCAAATTCATGTCGGCTGTTCCGGTCCGGGCTTAGGTTTGCCAGCGCCCTGCTCCCACCACCTACATCTTCCTCCTCCTCTTCGTCACGATTAAGAAAGGCCAACTCATTTTCGTAGCAGAAGGAATTAGAGGTGGGCAGAAGGAACTTGTTCTCCACCATGTCCTTGGCACTGCACCGGGGGGTGGACGGCACCTCGTAGGTTTTGTGAAAGTGAGAGTAATCCACCTTGTACACGTTCTTCTCCTCAAATAAGACTGGCTCAAACCGGTGACCCCAAAGGATCTCAGAGGCCAAGTAGGAGCTGCGAGCCTGCGTGGTCATTGCGGTTGCTTCAACCATGCCCTCCAAGATGACGACAATCTCAAAGTCTGCTGTCTCCAAGTCTTGTTTGCTGATCCCAAAAAGGGGGCTCTCTTCATCTATCTCATGGAGAATAGTGATGGGTGAAACCAAAAATATCCTGTCCAAGCCTTTGTCAAATCCCACATTAATGTCTATCTGGTCTAGAGGAATATATTCCCCCTCATCTGTTATCCGAGGTTTGATGAGCTGTGCTCTGACATGGGCCTCTACAATGTGGCTCTTGCGAAGATTTCCTACCCTCCACATGAGACACAGCTTTCCATCCCGCATAGCAATGACAGCATTGTGGCTAAACAACAGTGTTTGTGCTCGCTTCTTAGGCCTTGCCATTTTTGCCATGATGGCGCCAATCATGAAGCAGTCAATGATGCAGCCCACTATGGACTGGAAGACCACCATGAAGACAGCCACTGGACACTCTTCAGTTACACAGCGGTAACCGTAACCTATGGTAGACTGTGTTTCAATGGAAAACAGAAAGGCAGCCACAAATCCATTGACCTGTAGTACGCACGGAGTAAAGTTGTCATCTCCGGCTGGGTTGTCCAGATCGCCGTGCAGCAAAGCAATGACCCAGAAGGCTAAGCCAAAGACCAACCAGGACACTACAAACACAAGAGTGAAGACTACCAGCATCCATCGCCAGCGAATATCGACACACGTGGTGAAGATGTCTGCCATGTAGCGCTGCGACTTGTCGTCCATATTGGCAAACTGCACATTGCACTGGCCATTCTTTTTGACAAAGCGGTTGCGGCACTTGCGGCGTGTGTGGATCTTGCCATTGCCAAAGCCGTTCATGCCATGCATGGTAGTGAGGCGGAGGCCCTCTTCCTCGGATGACACAATGCTGTAGCGGCTGATTCTTCCCACACTCATGCTCCTGATGACGCCTCCAGCTGCAGGGTCAGAGCAGAAGGGCAGGCCTGGAGTCCTAGTGTGTGATCAAGGCCCCTCACAGCTTGATCACTGCCTAAGCAGTATTTTAGTGAGTCATGGACAGGGAGTTGGGTGGGAGCCTTGTGCATGAATCCAATCCCTGCAGAGAGTTTCAGGAGAGGAGAACATGTGTGAGCATCTTTCTCTGACATAATGGTTAAATCTTAAATGAAGAAGATTGATTAAAAAAAATGTTACACAATAAGCATTCACACAAGCACACAGTTTTCCCATGAACCACAAAGAAGGCCATTAATACTGATTATGATACTGAATTAAAAGTCTGTCTGTTAGTGC
The DNA here is from genome assembly GCA_005024645.1 of Planiliza haematocheilus. Lineage (NCBI taxonomy): Eukaryota > Metazoa > Chordata > Actinopteri > Mugiliformes > Mugilidae > Planiliza > Planiliza haematocheilus. Next base: position 6,573,623 of record SRSE01001175.1, on the reverse strand, counting down.
AGTTTTCTTAATATTTATGGATGAAACATGACTCACTAAAGCATTATTTACTGCGTACTACTCTCTAGTTCCTCTTTTCATGTGTTGTTTTCTGTAAGACTTGTCCTTTGCCTAATGCATTAACAACCAGTCCCACTTGAATCCATCATCTTTTACATTTATCTTGTATTTCTGTTGTAATTCACATTAGAAGGCTCTATAATCCTGGTTTCTTTGGTTACTTCACACTCCGTCTCCATGCCATCTTGCTCTCTTTAAACATCACGACTCAAAATCCAATTGGCCCCCACTCAAGGGTTCTTATGTCTTTTGATGTCTGCGGGGTAAGTGAAGAGCTTGGCCTCACAGTGCATCCACTTCTGTCACATGGCATTTCCTGTGCTTTTCTTTTTCGAATTATAAAGGAGATTGGCAGTGGGGGCAAACTAAGTCGCCGCCTACCAAATGATTATTATTTAATGGCAAAATTGACAATTGTGTGCATCTCTTCTTGTACCTGGTATAGCTTGCTAAAGGACAAGGGCTGTCTTATTTTAAGCCTGCCAGTGATAGGGAAGGCTATCACATGTGAAGTATCAACACTTCTTCGTTGTATTTATAGTTAATCAGCAGCATGCCATGCAGTCATCACACATCCAACAGACAAGATGTGCTCTTCTATCTGTTCTTTTGTGGCCTAAGTTGGCCATTGTCGCTTTCGTACGACACTTTTGTCAGGGAGTACAGGGCGTAGTGTGTGTGTATTTACACTCCTAGGGGACTCGTATGTGTGCCACTGATTCCATGGACATGCAATTCCAGATGCTACATACGGAAATGGAGAGAGAAGGTTGCAGTGTTATTAATCACACTGTGAGAATGCAGTAAATTTATACCTTCTTCCCTTGGTGCTCTATACAAGTAGGTACTTGATGTCTCCCTGGTGCAATGTTCTGTTCTACATATTCATAATTATAACACGGCGGAACTTAAGCTTAAAAGGTGTTACTAGATGAGACACATAAAACCACTTAAACTGCATGCTCATAATGACGTGTCTAAATGTCGGCCTGGTTCTAAATGAATTATCATAGCATAGCTGTCAAATCATTGTCTCAGTCAGGCAGCGGAGAACCTGGCCCCTGCGCTGGATGTTGCGCCCCAGGGTCAAGGAGTTTCACCCGTGGGAGCTGCACTGAAGCCCCTCTGGGTGCAGACAGCTTTTACCGCCTGGCCACATCCGTCGTGTCTGCCTGATTTGGGCCCTGAAGACTCGACAGTTCACTCATGTGCGCTCCTAAATCCCGGGTGCCCTGCCGTCTGCTGCACAGTCACACTAAAATCCTGCCTCGCTAAAACTCTTTCAGGTGGAAGTTCTCCTGATCTGGAGCCTGATTACCTCACGGACAATCAAAACCGTCCCATAAGGTCGGACACATACTTATACCAGGAAAACATGCTGTATCGAAATGCGCTATTTTTATACTTCCAAAAGCCCTTTTGACAATATTACACATTACAATCCCAAAAGAGCACAGCTGTTGTAGGTAAAAATAGTAATCCTACCCCTCCTCTCAGATATATTCATACGTGAAACTAATTAGCTTATCCTGTTTAGTTGTATGTTGTTTAATTAAGCCCTTTTTGCCCCCAACCTCTGGATAAGACCTTGACTATACGACATAGTGTCCACAATGACAGTCATACATAACTGAGATGAATCTTGAGCCTTAATATTGACCAATTTCACGTTATGGACCTTAGGCTCCACACCTGACCAGAGCAACCCGACATGGCATGCAGTCTCCATACCATACTGTACTGTAGTCATGCAGTGTCATGTGTCTAATGAATCAGACAGATGAAAGTTAAAAACCCTCCCTGCCACGTTGGTGCCATTTAAGTGTCTCAATAAAAGGCATCTCAAACTGTGAAAGATAAATGTGCATGTAACATGTATACAGCACTTAAATATTAATTAATCTTAATCGTGACAGATTAATCTCCGTCACCAGGCCTTTGCATTGAACTTAATAGTTGTCTCTAACATGCCAAATATTTGCCTAACAGACTTGACATTAACTTGATTTTATTTCTTTTTTTTTTTAAATGTGCATTCTCAAGGCAATCTGTTGTTCTTTAGCCGTAATAATTACAAGGAGGCGCTGGGCTGACATTTATGTTATGTACTTTGGGTAGACAGGTTGTACTTTTATTATCACTTGATTATCCCGAGAGCGCTGTAGCACCAAGGTGTTGCACTACATGCAGCGAGAAATGGCAGTTAACAGGACGGCCATTCGTAGCTTATTTTTGCGTTCACGTGGCAGCGTGCATCTTTCATTCGCAAGGCAGGACACTGAAAGTGATTTGCACTATTTTCAATAATTTCTTGAGTAACCTTTTGTGACCTATTCTGCTGTGTGTGTGTGTTCCTGGGGACTTGAGAGGAGCGACTGGGGGAGATGATAAGCTCACAGCTGATTAGGATGAATAGATTGAATAATTGGATGTGCAAAATAATAGAAGGGATTCGGAGGAACAATAAAGTGGAGTGGGAGAGGGCCCTTAATCTCAAGACAGGCATGCAGGAAACTGAGCTACTGAGGAACTACGATCCCGGCCCACCTCCCAAGGCCATTGTGAAGGAAGAGCTGTGGCTCAGGTGTCATTGTATTTTCCTATAGCTCACCACGCGGAACTCATATCGTCTCAAGTGACCTACAAGTATTTTCCTATAGAAAGTAACACCACTATAACATGCAGAGATGCTGTCTGATCTCAGGTGTATTACACAGACCAGTTAACCTGCTGTTTTTTGTTTTCAACTGTAATAGTTGGTCATTTAAATAGCTTTAAAGACATCAGTAGGCTGACCAGACAGTAATCCAACCAGACTCTACGTAGGCTGCTCATCTGAGGTGATTGTTGAACAAAGTGTTAATATAAAACTGGTAACACTTTATAGAACATAAAGCTCTTTCTCACATTGTCATAACAGCTGGTATATTCTGTGCAAGTTGTACAAAATGTAGGTTTTATGTCTGCACCTGTAGCTGTTGCACTGTTCAAACACCTGGTTTCCATTGATTGATCATTCCCACATGTGAGCTTCTCACTGGGCTTTTTTGATCTTTATTTGCACAGTTTTTTTAATTATTTGTACCATTCACAAAGGCTGAATCACTCATATTAAACCTGAAATCTCCAGCTTTAAGTGACACCTGTTGGGTAGTGCACACAACCTTATATTACTTTTGATGCAGCACTACTACTGAGGCATATAAGAAGACGTGCACGCTTTAATCCGCGCGTTTGATATGATACTGTCCCTTTTTTGGCAACAACTGCGGCGTAGTTAAGGTTTTCATTTTGTCCTGCTGCACTCTAAATATCCATTTTGGATAATAAAAGTGACTCAAACTGAACTAAGCTGAGATGAAAAGCATGATGAGGTCATTGGACTGTCAGGCAACATTGCATAATCTTCATTCTCTTCATCCTCTGCCTCTTTTGTACCTGCACAACAGTGATGTCTTTATGCACCGACAAAAAAAAAAAAAATGCTGCACCTAGAGCACCACATTTATCCATTAATATCTGCTCGTGTCTGTCATCCGCTCCCAGGACATTTGAGAACCTAATTTGCTGAAGATGTTATGCAGATCGAGCTTTTGTTTACATGGATTGGATTTACGATTCTGCTGATTATACTATTGTCTATTGATTATACCTGTCTAGTCCCCAAACTCTACTCACTTGCCAGTCCATTAGGTGCACTAGTGAAAACAAATGCATTCTAATACAATACAATAGTCTTGCACTAAATCTTGTGTTCACAAAGGTTATGGCCTTCAGCCGTCATTTAAAACGGCTGAGAGAGAAGTTGATTCAAGTGTGTTTGGTTTGTACTGAATTATTGTATTGTGTTGTATTGTACTGACACATGTTTCTATTATTTTGACAGCCTCTATTATTTTGACAGAAACAGTTTAGCAGCACCACAAACTACATCCTTCACAATGACCATACTGTAGAATTACCACTTTTTTATGCTTTTCAGCCTAAACTGAACATTGTAACAGCCGTGGAGCTAAGATTTCGTGCAAGACTGTTATATAACAATGCACTTATTTTCATCAATGTACCTAATAAACTGGCAAGGCATTGTAACTGCTGCTATTTATTTTTTTTAATTATTGATCATTATTCTAGCAATATGACTGCCTTCAGTTGCTTATTTTGTCTGACCCAGTCAGAAACATACAAAGAAGCCATTATCCACATTTGTTACCAAAGAAATATCAGTGATTGACTAATTATCTGCTCATTTCACCGATGTGAACATGCTTTTATACTGGCTCAACCTGTTTCCCCGACTGAGATCAAGCCGTGATATCGAGGTGAATTCCACATTGTCATGGATTCGCTTCTCACCGTTCGCACTTTAGTTTTAATTATCTTGAAGGGTTGCGTTCGTCTGCATTGTGGCTACATTTAAATTATTTTTTGTTTTAACCCTTTGCGAAGTGGAGGCTTGTCAGTATCAGGCTGTGACATCGACAGGAAGGCCTGTTTTGACCGATCTGAAATCTGAGCTAAGGACTGGAGACAGTCAACCATGCGCCAGAGATTTATGGCGTTAAAATCAACACCTGTTAAAGCTATTCTACTGAAAAGCGTCTCTGTTGTAGTAGAGCTGCACACGGTGACACATTATTTGCTGTTTTGGCTCGCTAGTAGAGCACAGTGAAAAGAAACAATTCGACAGTTTGCATTTACATCACATAAATGTTTCTTTCCTATCTATAGGCGACATGTGCTTGGACAAAAAGGTGAACTTTTTAATTTGTAAACCCTTTGACCTCAATGCTAAGCCTAAGTCAAACTGATATTCATGGACTGTTTCTGAACAACATGAATTCAATATCGGACGCTTGGTTTCATTTCAGTAGATGATTCTGGCTACTGTGGAGAGTATCCTGAGAGTATAACATCATCCTCCACTCACACTTTTATGAAACTACCCACGACATCTGACAAACACTGACGTGACAATCAAGCTGCAAGTTTTTAGCTGAAGTTTTCTGTCCTTGTCTTACCTTTGTCTCTACCCGTCTTACACCAGGCTGAAGAACTAAAAGGCTGAATCTTCTTCCCGGTGTCCCTGTTAACCAAACTGAGGCATTCTCTGCATCTGCCCCTACAGCTGCTCCCTCTTTGTGTGTTACTCTAATACTGGAGAAATCCACTCCATCATCTTCAGTGTGAGACGCAGACCCCCTTTGAATTTCTTCATCCTTGCTTGATCTCGTGTGTCTCTCTCTTTTTTTTCTTTCTTTCTTTCTTTCTTTCCGTCAGGAGCTTGTTGAGGCGCAGATGAAATGCAGTTCTGACCGGGCTGAATCTCACCAGAACCCCGGCCCGAGCCGCTGCTGCTCAGTCAGGTGCGAAACGACAGCTATCCAAACGAAAATTCTGCTTTTTGTATCTCCATCTTCTGAGGTCATTTCTTCAGCTGGTCCTCTGCTCATCCTTTCTTTTTACTTTAACAAGTCTGCCCCTCACATTTCCCATAAAGCTGTATGATGTCCCCTCACTGCTTATTAACTGAACAGCTCTCTCTATCAATCTTTTGCAATCTGATCTAGTTGGACTGCTGCTCTCTCTCTCTCTCTCTCCTCTCCTCTCCTCTCTCTCCCTCCCTCCTTCCTGTGGTGTCACAGAAGCTGCCATTTGCAGCCTCCCTCCCTCTCTTTTCTCCTCCCCTCCTCTCTTTCTCTCCCTTGTTGTCTCCCTCCCTCCCACATCATGGCACTACCAGTTGACAGCAACTTGATGCACAGAAGTATCATTCAGAAAACACAATCAGACCTTCAGAGCAGCATCGTGTTTAATAAAAGATAAACGTTATAATATATAGCGAATATAGCGTTTGCATTGAATTCTCACACAAAACTGAGAGGCCAGAACTCACTGCCCATTTCGAGCCCATCTGCTCGGTCTTTTACTCTGCCGGTGATAAGTCTGGTTCTCCCACCATTTAAAGGAGTCATTTTGGTCCATCTATTAAAGCAGGGCAGATTTTCCTGGTCTTTGCAGCATCAGGAGAGAATATTGGACGGTGTTGTTCTTCGGCATTTTTATTTTATTTTATTATTATTATCTGTGATAGACAGCTGCTGTAATGAAAGACTCTGTGGGTTCAAAATATCATGCTGCTGGGCCGGTGCTATATCTCAGTGCAGAGCGATGCCTTTCACACTTGTCATCAACAACTAATCAACTACATTTGACCCGAGGATGTGCGTCTGCGTGCATGTGACAATATGACAGATCCGGCACGCCAGAACCTCCCTGTCCAGGGGAATTGAAAGGAGGAGAGGGATGTCAATAAATGTTAGTGTCTTATTACAGTGTTTTACATGTGAAATCTTTTATCGGCGACTGCGCAGCACAGCCCTATTGTCTCGATGTGTGACTGTGCCTGCAACGTTCTTAAATGTCCCCGCTTTTTTGCCTCGAGTTGTTTCTGGGAGCCAGCCGTGTTTTTTTTTTTTTTTTCTTCTCAGTCACAGACTCTGCTGAGTACTCCACCGTTACCCTTGACAGCTTCAAAGTGTGACATTATCCTCGGAGCAGAGTGCCCGCTCCCCTTTTCTCACGTCTTTTCAGCGAGCCAGTCATCAGTCAAATGCTAAAAGAGATGACAATTAGTAAGGGAGGGGGCTGAAAGAGTGAGAAGTTTCTAAATACAGCCATACTGGCTCAGCCCCAGCTTTATCACTAATGATTCATCAGTGCAGGAACCCTCTCTTTCTCTCTCTCTCTTTTTTCTTTCTCCCTCTCTCTGCTCTTATTCTTTCTCCCTCGCAGCCTCTGATTTGAGACGTCCGAGGGTGATTTGCAATAGCCTGTGTGTGATCATCACCGGGCTATTGTGTTTGGCCGAGGACGTCAACTAATGGAGCTCAAAGCGTCCTTTTACGGCGTCTCTCAGTCTGTGTCGGCAACAGGTACTCTACTGGTCCCTGCATAATGTAAGGCTCAGACGTCGCAGCGCTTCGAGCTTGGGGAACAGTAGATCACAAGGTTCACACATCCAGACTGTAAACCTGGTTATGTAACTGCACCATAATCACAGGTGGTTGCTCACATATCCTTTGCGTGTCCGTGTCTAAATGAGAGGGTTTTGCCTCCCAGGGAGATGGCTAAGTGGGATTTACTGCAGCTTCCATGGCTACAGGTATAGCACACGTTTTACTGTCTTCGGGCAAATAAAAACTGGAAGCAATGAAAGAGGTGGAGAGAAAATAAAAAAAAGGGAGGTCAACTACATGTTTGGAAGCTGTGAATGGTTAAAAAAATACCAGAGGAATCGGAGTCATTATCTTGAATTCTGAACTGAATCTGGCTTAAATGGATAAATGATTGTTGAACCCTCTAATCTGCAGCCTTTTGTTCAGGTTTTGTTCAGGTTCCTTTTGATTCAGTTACCCTAAAAGAATCAGACAAGTGCAAGTGATAACACACAGACGCGGGACCATTCACTTAAATCTGCCAAGTGACAATGGGAGTGAGGTGTGACTTGTTCAGGTATCAAACAGCAACTGCAACCGAGCAGAGGAAGTGAAGAAAAAGTTGGTGACGGTGGCATCTCTCTGTGCTCCCGCTAGTTATACGCAGCTAGGTGTAATTTGCATTAATCAAAGGGGCACTAAGAATAAACTTTTCACAATCTTTTTGGCAATAGTGATTGTGGCATTTCATTTTTTACAATGACACGCGCCCAAGGCACACTCTGCACAGGAGCTCTGTTGACTTATTGCTGCTGACAGCTCAATCTCTCTCCATCATAATCAAGAAATATCATCTCAGGGGATCTGACACAGAAAGGGGAATGCATATGAAATACTTGCCGTGTCACTGGCGCATAATGGGTGAATTTGATAAAGTCATCAAACTTATTTTTAGGTTACGATCAATTTAGGGAGTTTTCGATGTGAGCTCTTACTTTATGTCACGCTCACAGCTTGTAGTGGAGGAAGTTTGGTCTGGAGTCACGCTGCTCACCGTAATTCATTATGCCCAGCGAAGATCTGCCGGACTAATCGGATTGGGTGTGCCGTGTGTGGTGATGGACGGAAGAGAAAGAGCAATGCAGTCATACACGTAATCTGAGAACCTCATTTTGAGTTTGTTTACAACTAAATTGCAGCCGCTGAAGATACTTAGTTCCGTTGTAGAAGATAATAACAGCAGAAAAACTTTCAAGGAGGAACAGTTACCAGAGTTTAATTTGTCAAGAAGCATCCGTCACATTACTCGTTGCTCTGATTAGCCCTGGTTTTGGGATCAATCGCGTGCAGGGTTTTTCTTTTCTCTCTGTATCGGTTTAACACGCCCCATAATGACATCCAAATGCCATTACCAGACTCATATTCTAAAGAACTGAGTCTGGCTATTATTGCAGTCATTATAACATGATTTAATCGATTTATACTGAAGTATTCAACAAATAAAAAGTACCTTCTATGTTTTTATAATTCAATAAAACAGTCACAGATGGTCATTGAACCTTCTACTGCCTCGTTGCCTTTCATCTTAACAAATGATTAGCCCCACTCTAATGCATCTTTATATTGTGTGGAAGCCCGGAAGAGCTCTGAACTCCCCCCCTCCTTCCCTCCCTCCTTCCCTTCCTCCTTGCACAGCTTGTCACTAAGCACCCCAATTACATTATTCTCTGAGACTCCTGTCTGATGCAGCTATTTCAGGCTTTGGAGCCATTCCTGTTCATTTCATTTTTGCAACTTCATTTCTTGTCAGCAGGGATTAGGAATGTGATATTACTGTACTCAAGCTGGCTGATATAGTTGTGAAAAGGCCTTCTTGTTCTTGGGCCCAGCTGGTTGTTGTTGCGGTGGTGTGGATGTGTGTGTGCGTGTGTGTCTGGGGGTTGATTCACTGCCGGACAGTGTGGAAATAACATCTTATCCAAAATGAGAAGTATATAAACACAAATTTGGTTTTATCAATGTTTCTACAGTTTTGTTGTTGTTTGTCAATTTTCAGTTTGTCCAGCAGTGCTGCAAAGCATCACTGAGTGCTTGCACATGACCCATAATACCCAGTGGCTGCATGCTGGAAAGAAATGAAGGCATGCATAACACTCTACTACATGTCCACATCCACCACATCCACAGACAGTATTAAGCATAACATTATGACCACCTTCCTAATATTGTGTAGGTCTCCCTTGTACCTCTAAAACAGTTGTGACTCATCAGAGACATGGACATGGGCCTTCTGAGGGTGTCCTGTGGTGTCTGGTAACAGAATGTTGTCAGTGGGGGCCTTTGGGTCCTATGGGTTGAGGGGAGGGGTCTCTGTGGATCATCCCACAGATACTTGATGAGTTTGGGATCTAGTGAATTTGGAGGCCAGGACAACACCTTGTGCTGTTCTTCATGTTGTTTTAGTTTGAGTTCCCCTGTCAGTGGTCATAATGTTATGACTGATCAGTGTAATTAGTTTTAATGCTTGTGATACACGTACATTTTCATTTGGTGTCACTGCTCGCTTTAAACCTGGCATGCACGCTATTGCCACTTTTTGTTTGCTCTTCTTATTGTCACCCGTCATCCAGCAATAGAAACCTCCACCATTATATAAGCTCCTCTTATATTTGTTCGCCAAACCCACAGTTCTCATCAAGCCAGATTTGGATTTGACGGCGTCAAATTGGTTCTGAAAAAGTAGATACGCATCCAAGAAAACAACGCGGCATCGGTGCATTCCACAACACCTACACGATCACAGTCACCGGAGCCATGGCTGCATTGATGACTGGTAATGCTTTTACATAATGGGTTCCTACAGCTGCACTTAACATCCCTCTCTCGCTCCTCACCTAGCTCCAGGCGGCTGACGCCACTTCGAAGGAAATGAACAATGATGGACGCTCGATCTGATGGACGTCTTAACGACCCTCAATAATATTGCTTTCGTGAATTAGCCAGTCACAGCCCACACTTACATTATGTGTCCTCCAGTCTGCGTTGGCTTACATAATTAGTCAACAAGGAATAAGAGGTGACCTTTCTGACTGGCTAGGAGCTGTTCATTAAAACTGTATGTGAGGATTCTGCAAACTACAACGGTAAATAGTTTAGAGGAGAATTCTCACGTTACAGTGAAGCGCACCTGACCATAGCAAGACCAGCCATTTCTAGGTGTACGTTATCGGCTAGCAGCCTCGCTTCAAAAATTCCCGACCTCACCTGTTTTGACAAGCAGCTCATAAAAACGTGGGATGCTAATTTAGATAGCAATATGATTTTCCTTTGATACAGTCCTCGGATACAGTGTCCATTAACGTATTTACCTGTGTATAGCTGTGAGGCCTGAACCATATGAGTTGAAATCCTCATTTAGCCCCTGTTTTGAGATTAACTGAAGCACAGTTTAACAGCACCACAAACTACATCCTTCAGCATGATCGCACAGTTGTATTACCGCCTTTATGACAATGTTTCAATATAAACTGAAAATTATAAGAGTCAGGAAGTGCAGGAGTGTTGATTTAGAATTAGTTTTCAATAGTGTACCTAATGAGCGAGCGTCTATACTTGGTGACACTTGGTGCTTGAAGAGTTCTGTTTTCCGTCTGCCACGCTGAACTGAATGTCACCCTTACGCTCATTTTGACTGCTTCTGTTTATGGGTTAGCACTGATCCCTGAGTGTTTGTGTGTGTGTGTGTGTGTGTGTTTTTTAAATGACTTCAAATGAAAAATGTTTTCGCACAAACTGACACACTCTGTGTACTTTTTTACCTTGCCTGAAACTCGTACCCTCACTTTTCACAGGAGTTTCATTATCTAATGTGAGACGCTGGGGGTGGTGTCTATGGTTTACTGTGTCCTCACCTTGACAGCGTGATGAGAAGAGCGCCTGTCTGCCTTTCCACTGATACCCCGGGGGTGAGAAATTAATCGGCTCAGGATCCAGTGTCCTCGCAGCCGCCCCTCCTTCTGATGACCCTGACCTCTGCCTCTGCCCGTACGACAGACCACCCTCACGGTGATTGAATACTCGACCCCATTAGCATATCCAAGCATATTTACTCAAGCACTCTGCCTCAGGATAGTTTGAGGTTCTGGTCCTACTGGTGGTTATCTATAGCTACACATTATATATTCCTGTTTACATAATGCACCATCATAACCAACCTATGTACATCTAAATGTCTCTATCCAATATGGCTTCTGAGAAGCTGTATGTAGGAAATACTGCCAGCCGCTGGTCAAGATGAATTGGATTCTGGAAATTGGTGATCTTCTTTTTAAAGTGCGCTTCAAGTTTTGCTCACAGTGTGTCAAATTGGTCCTTTGGCATCCTGAAAGAGAGTTGGAAATGATCAGGATGTAATTCTGCAGCTCATTTACAGGCAGGTGAAACTCTCCTCTTTCTTGAAGTCTTCTGTCTTCTCAGGACTGGATGGACCCAGTTTCGTTTTTCTTTATCTACTTTTAGGAGGTTAGAGGTCTAGAAACAAAATCATCCTCAGTGCTTGGTGACTTCATTTTGCCATGTACATGTTTCACTGCAAATAGAGTAATTAAATGGGAACTCCTGTTGGTCACACCTGGACCTTAATTTTATAATAAAATACGATCGTTGACTCACTCACCCATATAACTTTGGTGACATTTGTAGTCGCTCGGGAGATATTTAGATCTCTGTATATCCATGTAGTGGGAGTGACTGGGGCACTGAAACGCAGCCTCTAAATAACGCATTATCCGCCGTGATACTCGTTCATTTCACCAATATTTTGTTATCGTATGTTAGTGCTATTCCGTGTTGAGTCCGAGGTTACCTTTTATCATCATCCAGGTCTATAGATCAATCTACAGACCCCCGGATGATGTCTTCTGACCTGGATGATGTCATCTCTGAGCGCCACCATGTTACAAAAAACTAGCACATTACAGGTGTGTTCGTAACTTTTCTTGGATGATGGATTTTTTTAAGAATGCATAAAATAAATGTGGACTCGGAGTGCCTTTATTCCTGAAAGTGGGCAACCACTTTAGTTTCGAATCTGAAACTGAACAACTGAATCCACTGAATATATTCACACAGATTCTGTATTTTTTCACTGAGGTAGGAAATGTTAGCTGAAGAATTTCAAACTCAAAGCGTCTCTTTCTGCATCATCAGAAATAACACAAAGTCATGTATGAAGCTTTGGGCATCTATTGTAACACACCGAAGACCTTTGACAATATGTCGAAAGCAACAGAATTTCAAAAGAGAGCTGAGCATCCTTTTAAAGACCTCTGTGAAAGAAATCGCCGCTAATAGAGTTATCTATTTTAATCTGTCTTTTAAATAATGTTGGCTGGTGCATGTGCAAATGAGGCACATGATCCTGAGCATCGTAATCATCTCTTTGTGGCGTTGAATCAGTTGTGTGAAAAGTCAGATTGTTTCCTTCTCCAGTCGTGTTGGGATTCAGGAATGCTTCATTAAGCCACATAAAACACTTACTGTGTGTATTTATTCAAGTCACGGTGAGCCGCAGCGTTACTGCTAAATCTGGCCATATTTGGACGAGAGCTGGCCGTTCACCTAATGCCGCCGCCGTGCCTCCTCTTTCCCATGTGACGCCGTCTTGGCAAGTTCATTACGGCAGATGTTGTCGCTCATGACACAAATTAAGCCTCTCTTCTGGACTGATTATGTCTTCATGCGCTCTTGGTTCCTTCTCCGTTTCTATAGTTGATATTTTTAGAGGTGGTTTTCACACAGTAAAAAGAAGAAAAAAAAACACACCATGCTCATTTATTTTCAGCAGCCACCTGTATCTGAGGATGGCTTGTCACTCATCTAGCAAAGGACTAATGGAGTGTGGTGTCATGATGAATAAAGCCTTGTCCATCTTGAGTGCAAAGAAAATGGGTGAATGTACGGTACATACATATAGGCCACATAGTCCTAATAAAAAGTGGTTTATATTCTTCAAACTTTTAAAATCCTCTGCGTGTCTGGCAAATGAGCTCACCTTAAATGGCAGAACGAGGACAGGGAGAGCAGTTAGGAGTGAGCGGCAACGCTGTGATCAGAGCTACTGTACTGTATGTGTTCCCTCATTTCACCTTGATGGCAGAGCCGCAGCATGATTGGACAGTTCCTGCAGACGTCTCAGAGAGACTTGTGCTTGTGCGACTTTAGACAAAAGCAAGTGAAACAAGGACAGAAACCGGATCGCATGTAGCCATGTCGTACAGAGAGGAGAGTGAGAACAAACATCTTTATACTGCTCTTTGGCACAAGCCGAAGGTTGATTAAAGTCTACTTGTGTCGTCTGAAAGCTTCAAATGTAAAATGTTTCATGTGCTTGTTTTTAGACTTGTCCGTGTGGGTGGCTGTACATCTGTGTTCGAACTTGTCGTCTTGTTCCGAGCTTCTTTCAGGATAACATGCATGTGCACACAGGAGAACGCTGTGCGCACACGGCTATTTGTAGCAGGTCTGGCTCCCTGGGAACCCATCCTCCATCTGTCGATTCCACGCAGCCGAGCTCAGCGAAGCCCTAATTTTACCCTAAATTTACCAGCCGCTGACCCTTTTTCTCCGCGGCATCGTGGACCCTGTTATCTCCGAGCATCGCTCCTCAGTGCTTTCTCTTTGCCTTCCCAGTCACACTGTCTGCTTTACTCTCTCCCCCTTCCTCATTCTCACCGACACACTCGCTCAGACCTATCTTTACTCTCCGTATGCTCTTTCACACACTCAGGCACAGTCACTTTCACACCTACGCAGTCATCTGTAATGTCACTAGAATAGACAAAAAGAAACCGCAGATCTACATACTATGTGGCAAAAGAGGTTTTGGGAATCAGGGATATCGCAGAATAACTTAAACGCCACACAGAACACAAGTGTCTTGTGTTATAACTGGTGTGTTGAGGAGCTGAAAAATAGGCCTGTGGGCTTGAAAAATGAATTAACTAGTGGGGCATATGGTGGATTTGCACAGGCATATGGTGATATGCTACTTGCCCCTTTAGCTCGGGGCCTTTTGGAGAACGCCATTCATTCAAGACTGGGCTAAGGAGCTCTGATTTACACATGAGAGCGGAAGTAAGGAGGACAAGTCTTTGTTTTCCACCGCTTTGGGTTTGATTGGCCCTGTTATATTTATACCATCTTGTTGTTTCCTCCCTCTCTGATTTGACCGTGAGGTAGGCAACTGGACTTTCTGAGCACTCTTGAACGGATTCAGCATGTAACTAACTATGTAACTAACCAACCACATTTTTATCAACATTAAGAGGCATTTACGTCACAGATTTATGATGATGCACCGCTGTGTGTACGGCCGGTGAAAAGGGAGCTCTCCATATCTTTAAGGAGGGGATTTGTCACATTTGCAACAAATGTTATCTAAATATAAAGGTGGTTCACAAATAATTTGCAAAGCAATTTACAATTTGCAATTCTTTCAAAATCTATGACATTTAATTGTCAACTAAAATTTAATTATGACAGCCCATCTGACATCAGGGTTTGTGCCAAGCCCAAGTACAATTGTCAGGCTAATATATCTGTGTTGAAGAAAAGCGCTCTCATCTACCAGTGGAGATCCCTTTTCTGTTTACTTCGTAGCATGCTCGAGTTCCATGCTTGGGTACAGTTAGCGGTCACAGTGGACGCTTACTGAGTCCAAGACGCTTAAACACTACTGTTTTAACTACTGTTTTTTACAGCCTGGACCTCATTTCTGGCATAAAATATGATCGCTTACTCACCCATATAACTGTGGTGTAATTTGGAGTCGTTTGTCAGATACTTAGATCCCGTATATCCAGGGGCACCGGTGACCGGAGTTACCTGTTATCATCATCCAGGGTCTGTAGATTGACCTACTGACCTCTGACTTGGATGATGTCCTCTCTGAGCGCCACACTCCAGACTCAACAGGGAATAGCACTAGTATATCATAACAATATATTGGTGAAATTAATGAGTTTTGCAGATAATATGTTATTTAGATGCCCCAGTCACTTCCACTATATGGATATATGCGGCGGTCCATTGGAACTAAATATCTCCCGAAGGACTAAAAATAAGATCAAAGTTATATGGGTAAGTAAACAATCGTATTTTATGCCCGAAATAAGATCCAGGTTGTAAAAAACAGTAGGTCCCCTTTAAATGTACCAACTACAAGACTTTTTTTAATCCAACTTGCGTCACAACGAAATGAAATTTCATCTCAAATAATTCATTTATAATGACTTCATAACCACAGTGGTTTACCTACACGTGTACAAACCTTTTCAAATAATTTTCTAGACATCTCTTATCTTTTAAGTGCAATTCTACCCTTTCACCCACATTTATTTCTCTGCGTTTCTTTATGAAAATATACCTCTCATCGTGGGTGTGGTAGTATCAGTTGTTCCCAACTGGAGCTTTTCAGGTTGGGCCCAGTGTTCCACAGCAGGAGCTGATAGCTAGGCCACAGCAGTGTCGTTGCGTCAGCTTTATTCTCCGCTGAGGCTTTACACTAATTCACTGCATCCGATCCCGCAGCAAGGCGCTCAATGGCCCCGCTCACCGGCTCCAAAGGCCAAACATTTCTCCCATTGTTCCCTCGAGAGAGGCTGGATTTAAAGGCATGGCTTTGGAAGGGGATGATGTTCAGCAATTTTTTTGATGGACTGCTACTGTTTGGATGAGTGACATTCACCAGAACTTTTTTGTCAATTGTCAGTGAAAATCTGACAGAAACGCGCGTGTACCTATATGCGACGGTGTGTTCATGCGCGGCTTTTGGTGTCACTGACCCAAGATAGCACAGTGGGATTCACTTTGGCTGTGTGAGATGAAGCTTTTTGAGTTGCTGTCCCTCTTTAACAGCTCTCACTGTGGGCGTGTGGATGAGAAGTGAGAAACAGACTGAGGCTGTGTGAAATTATTAAAGTCAGCCCTCATTTTAGCTGTGGGAATCACATAATGTTGGAAAAAAAAGGCAATAATCTCAATAAGTGCAAGGATTCACATCAATCAGTCATCTTCAACTACAACCACACACATATTATAGTACCAGAGAAATCAGAATACTGCTTAATAATTATTGTATGTTGTCCAGTGGCTCATGTCTTTATGGCAACATTTGTTGAATTCAATTTTTTTGCATTGTTTTGCCGACAGTAGTGCCCCCAGAATAAGCCACCAATATGAACTCATCATGAACTCATGAAATCATTCACTGCCCACACCATCATCCTATAGTCTCCTGATGATGTGTATCTGGGAACCTAAATAATAATAATAATAATAATAATAACTTCATCAGACATTTTCAAGACAGTATAACAAAATATTTTACATCAACAAATGTAAATGTACATTTATTAAATATATTTTAGCATAGACAGCCATCTCACAAACACGTTAGACCATAAAACTTTTAATCCTGCTGTTGTTGTACCTTTAGAGAGTTTGTCGGGTGAGGCTCTGTTGGGATGTTCAGTGGAAAGTGGTGTCATGACAGTGGAAACTTCAGCGATGGAGCGGCCATACTTATGTAAGATTTAGCTTCAGTGCATCCAATCACCTGGCCTAAAGCTGTGCTCTCATAACACTGTCCAACTCAGGAGACACTGGGACGGGGTGCTCTTATTACAGCAATGTGCCTCCTGAGTGAGCCTTTATGTCACCATTAGTTTCAGACCCACGGCACCATGAAAGAAGAGGTGCAAACTGGCAATCGGCACTCTTCTCTATTACACTGACGGGGAGAGGCTCTTATTAACCTGATAACACACACGTCAGTGAGATTAGGAACGGAGAACACCCCCTGAGGTTTTGTGTCACCTGTAACTCCATCCATTATATATTGAACATATTTTTTTTTTTTTTTTTTTTGCGGACAGTGCCCCATGTCACTTCATTCATTATGTTATATTTGACTTTTTGTATAAAGAAATGTTTTCAAATGACCTCTGTGCTAATTTATTACACAGCCAGGGTAAGGGAGAAGCATGGATCAAGCAGCCAAGGGCAGCAGGTCCTTGAATGACCACTTGAGATTGGCTCCCAAAGCCACTCCATACTGTCGGCGGTTTGTAAGGATGCGAGAACCCTCCTTGACTTTGACTATAGGATTTCTGAAGAGTTCAAGGTCAGTGTAATAGCTCTTGACGTTGCAATTTTGGCAATACCTAACTCCCACTTCTGGCTAATTAAAAATGGGGCAAGGGGCGTGAGTGGAGTTTCGGTGGGTGGCCAAGGCAGACAGCTAGCAACCAGCAACACCACCCATGTCTCATTCAAAGCAGACATACCCTTAATTATACAAAAACTTTAGGACTGTATGAGTTCCATTTAAACATTTAAATCCGACTCACACTTTGAGCCATTCAAAGAACTTGATCAATCCTCTTAGACCCGCATGTTAAAATGCCAAAATTTCAACCAGAATAAACATGTTTACAGCTACAACAAAAAAGTTATAGTTCCTCTTGGTGTCAGTGATGGGGTTGCATCATTCCTGAACACAACTGGGACCCACAGGCAGCTTTTTTTTTTTTTTTTTTTTTGCATAGAGCTGAGCTCCCTCTGCTCTACTTTCTGAATTTCATTTTGTGCTGGGTGCTACTAAGTTGCAGCGCACGAGTGTCCTACTGCTGCAGAATTATTCACCGTGTTGCATCAGTGCTTTACAAGGCAATAACAGTAGAGGACAGGAAGATCCCAAGTGGTGATGCTTCATGCTCTCATTCTGGAGGACTTACTTTATTTTTGGCTCTTTTGCCGCACACAAGAGCTCGAGTGGCTATGCCAGTAGCACTGTACAATAACCTTAGTGGCCTGGCCATTAATGCATGACGGATAGAGCTTGTTGTATCAAGAAGCGTGCGTCATTTTGGTTCACAAAATTATGTTGACTTGGTTTATGCAAGGAATCAACGTCATTAATTCACTTTCTGTCCTATTAAATTGGGATTCGGCCTGTAATTGATCTATACGTGTTCATTGGAATATCCAGGAAAATCCAGCAAGAAACCAACCTAACATCTTTATACAGTCTGTTGAGCAATTTCTGTTCATTCAGTTAAATTCACTTTACATCACTTTTATTTATTTAGCATCAAAACCAATCCAAATCCAACCCAGAACCTGAAAACTAAGAGCAAAAACAGTAACACATTACTTTAATTTTGAGTCAGTCACCAGGGATTAATATAATCAACAAATGTTTTACATTTTCATTATTGGACGTGTTACTGAATGCTTTCTGCAGCTTTTGCAAACTGTTGATTTACCTTCTGTTCTGATGAACACATCAAGCAGGATCTACATTAGCAGCCAGGAAATTGAGCGTTTAATCTTTCATCAACTGGAACCGATCCTCTAATTACTGTAATTGGCTGCCGTGGAAGCTGGTGTGGTGGCATGGAAGAGCCAGGGTGGCACCCTGATCACCGGCCTCTGACTGTCCTCGGGGCATCATTGCCTCGGCTGCTTTATCACCTCCAACCACTCAATCCTCCCAGATTGTGTTTCACCAGTCTGCTCCTCACATCCACCCACCCACCCCCCCTCAATGACCCCACACGGAGGCTCTCTGTATTTCTCTATGGGTTTGCATAATGTGGAGGGATAAAACATTGAACCTTTAGGCCGGGCTCCTTAATTATTTTGTCTGGGCGTCGTGGGATTTGGAAGTGAAGCTAAATTTAGCCCATTAATCAATCATCTAATCCATACAAAACAGTGTGAAAGCGGTCTCCCCTTGTAGCC